>JABXJD010000131.1:0-620000 GCA_013375575.1 Percina caprodes
CAATCTACACCCTGGGGCCCACCTACCTGGACGACAATGTGAAGAAGGAAAATGCATCTCTCTACCTAGGTAACACATCCCATAATCCATTTTATTTTCCATGCTTATGACTATAAAAAAATGAATGAATAATGTTATTTCACAAAAGCAGTCAAATTTATTTTCTCTCTATCACAATTAGTGTCAAGTATCCCAGCTGTTTTCATTACCACTATGAATGCATTAGATGTGCATTGATAGATTGAGAAGACAGCTGTTAACTGGTTTGGTCTTGCTGATGTTTATCAGTAGGGTGCGTGTGTGTGAGTTCAACAATGCACTCGCCCCCCAGCATCCCTCTGTCCTTTTGATTTAATCTCCCCGGCATCTAACCTCTGCACCACACTGAGGTAAATACAGAGACTGCAAAGTCAACCTTGGGCCAGAAGCGTGCGTACGTGCGTGTGTGTGTGGTTTGCAGCAAAGCAAAATGCTCTGATGTTTAGCCAGAAAAGATAGACTAATTTCTGTTGTGTTCAAGTGGTAGCATATTTTCTGTTGTATTCCTTTGAAAATCAATCATCAATTTCTTCACCTACGGTATCATGTAATTTATCTGGTGTGCTGGGGCTTAGCTGGCCTCAATGGTTTTGCATACCACATACTGTACATATCTCATAGAGGAGTTCATGATTGCAGAAGTAATCCTCCTGTGTGTCTGCACACTGTAGTTGGGTTATTGGGACATGGGGTACCCTTTAATCTGGTGCAGTGTCTTTACATATCTGGTCGCTGTCCCACTGACCTTTTGTGTAGGGCTGCAATTATTATTTTCATCACTGGATAATCTGTTGATTTATATTTTTGAATAATCAGTTAATTGTTTACACTAAAATAGTGAAAAATGGTAACTTAACGTTTGCATTTTTTTGCTTGATGACTTTGATTTACTTTGACCTTGATTAATTGATTTGTAAGTATTGTTAATTTAAATTTAAATTAATCTGCTAACGATTCATTGACTATTTTTTATGTGCATGTGTATTTTCTTAATTCCTATTTTGTCTGTGTATATTCATGTGAGGAGGAATGTTTGCACCCTGAGATGGTTGCACAGCATTAGCCACGGCGCTGACACCAGCCCTTGATCACAATATTACACAGCCCATGGAGCATATTCTCTGTTGAGTCCTTTCGCTGCCTGCTCCGCTGCCCCTGAGACCCAGTATTGATCAGTTCCCTGCGTCACAGGGAGCCAGTGCAGCATAGCTATTGAACCAGGCAGAAAAAACAAGGAGAAAACAATCCCAAACACAGAGTTGCTGTGATCTCACCTCTGCAAAGTACTCCACATCAAACGCACCAGGTCTCATGAGGCCCATAGAGTCATCACGGTCAAGACATCCCCTTGGACAGATGTCCATCAAAAAGCAGCTCAGGCGACCTTGATGACTGTTTTCTTGAGGAATAATCTGTTTTGTTCCACCAAAGCGTGTTTGGGAAAACAGAGACATGATCTGACATGAGAGAGCAGATAAGTGGGTATAACCATGGTAACTGGCTTTCAGTTTTATCATCTGGGTGTTTTGACTACAGTTTTATCTTTAACATTCTCTAAGGCATGTTTTGGTTTTTGGTGCACAAATCAGCCATGGATGAGGTCCAGGCGGTTTATCTTTATATATTTAAGGTTAGTTTAATTTAAATCCACCTTCAGCCATCCTAAATCTTTAATTCTCCTTTAGAAAACAAAACATTGTGGAAGAGTTGACATTTTAACCTTTGCACATCTCCCTTTCTCCATGCAAGAAGGGAAAATGCAGCCCATTAACCCAGAAAACCTCTAAGCCATTTTCATATTTTTCCAGCCTAATTTTCTGGAGATATAGGCTACCCATATCTTGAAGATGCTTCCCCCAGAATGACCTTGAGATGGTTTTCCCCCACACTCTTGAATGTAAACCCTATCTCAATTTACACTGGCTCAGAGGGGAGGAGCTGCGTTCTTTTGTAGGACAATGCGGTTTACACTGAGAGGTACTCTTGGTGCCCTTGGTGGAAGAGAAGAGTGTTTTTTTTCCCCATTCATCATGTTATCTTTGTGTATGCATGCATACACAGTAGGGCATTCCCTCTGACCCATCACCCCATTTCCTAGCTCTGGTCCCGCATTACTATGGTAATGCATCGGGCAAAGCATCTGAACTTCACCTCTTTACTCTACTTTGTGTGCAAATGGTGAAATAAAGGTATAGTTAATTTGGCATTGTACATCTCTTTTTAGTGTTTTTATAGTACTTCTCTAGAGCAGAGATCTTCAACAGGGGGACCTTAGAGTCACTGTAGGGGGCTCCCAATTATTGTAAAATTTTTAGAAAGCTTTTTAAAAATTAAAACGTCTAAACATTATTCCCACATATTATTAGCAAATATAAATCCTCATTGATAATGCGCTTACTGGCCTATAGGTAAGGTAGTCACTAAAGTGTGATTTACCGTATGCTTCTGCGTCAACTCTACACTGTGGCTATGTAAGTGGAGACACGGACCTACTCGGTAGCCTGACGTTCACCCCTCGAAAAAGGTAACTACACGTCGCTCGGCTGTGGCTGCGTAGCATAGCAGTTCCCCCTACTTATTTCCTCTGAGCGAAAGCTCTGCATGGAGCATCGGCAGGATCAAGCTTAAGATAGCCATCCCCAGACACAGAAAAGATGATTTATAAAATCATGCAAACTATTAATATTTTAATTAGTATTCCATGCACTAAAAATGTACGGATAAAGGCTTTAGGCTGCCCTACATGTGATTGTAGCCCAAGTTTAATATGCAACTGCATTTTGTACAATATACAGTGGGGCTTGAATGTTTTGGCACCCCAGGTATAAATTTGTGTTCCAAGAAAAGATCGACAAATCTCCAAAAGGCATCAAATGACAGATTAGACATTCGTATAATATGTCACACAAATTTAGATTTTATTTCCATCATTTACACTTTCAAAATAACAGAAAACAAAAATATGTTGTCTGCAAAAGTTTGGGCACCCTGCAGAGTTTATAGCATGCACTGCCCCCTTTGGAAAGCTGAGACCTGACAGTGTCATGGATTGTTCTCAATCATCATCTGGAAAGACCAGGTGGTGTCAATCTTAACGTTTTAAATGCCCAGACTCATCTGACCTTGCCCCAACAATCAGCACCAGGTTCTTCTAAGCAGTTGCCTAAAAAAACTGAAAATGAAAATAGTTGATGCTCACAAAGCAGGAGAAGGCTATAAGAAGATAGCAGTAGCAAAGTGTTTTCAGATGCCAATATCCGCTGTTCGGAATGTAAATAAGAAATGGCAGTCATCAGGAACAGTGGAAGTTAAAGCAAGATCTGGAAGACCAAGAAAAATATCAGACAGAACAGCTCGCAGGAGTGAGAAAAGCAAGTCAAAACCCACGTTTGACTGCACGATCCCTCCAGAAAGACCAGGCAGACACTGGAGTTGTGGTACACCATTCCACTATAAAGAGATACTTGTACAAATATGGTCTTCATGGAAGAGTCATCAGAAGAAAACCTCTTCTACGTCCTCACCACAAAAATCAGCGTTTGATGTTTGAAAATGAACATACAGACAAGCCTGATGCATTGTGGAAACAAGTTCTGTGGACCGATGAGGTTAAAGTGGAACTTTTTGGCCGGAATGAGCAAAGGTATGTTTGTAGAAGAAAGGGCACAGAATTTAATGAAAAGAACCTCTGTCCAACTGTTAAGCATGTGGGTGGATCAATCATGCTTTGGGGTTGTTTCACGAGTAGAAGGAAAAATGGATTCAATAAAATTTCAGAAAAGTTTGGACACTAACTTGATGCCATCTGTGAAAAAGCTGAAGTTAAAGAGAGGAAGGCTTCTACAAATAGATAATTATCCTAAACACACCTCAAAATCCACAGTGTATTACATCAAGAAGCGTAAACTGAAGGTTTTGCCATGGCCTTCACAATCTCAACATAGTTGAAAATCTATGGATAGACCTTAAAAGAGCAGTGCGTGACAGACAACCCAGAAATCTCAGACTTTTGGAAGGAAGAATGGGCGAAGATACCTCAAACAAGAATTAAGACTCTTGGCTGGCTACAAGAAGCGTTTCCAAGCTGTGATACTTGCCAAAGGGGGCAGTACAAGGTATTAACTCTGCAGGGTGCCCAAACCTTTGCAGACGCCATTTTTTTGTTTTCTGTTATTTTGAAAGCGTAAATGATGGAAATAAAATCTAACTTTTTGTGACATATTATACGAATGTCTAATCTGTCATTTGATGCCTTTTGTAGGTTTTTCCATCTTTTCTTGGCATCTTTATGCACATTAATACAAATTTTTACCTGGGGTGCCCAAACTTTCGAGCCCCACTGTATGTAGTAGGGGGTGCCTGCTCCATCTCTCTTTCAGTTAAGGCGTCCTTGGCTTAAAAAACATTGAAGACCCCTGCTCTTGAGAGCATAAAGACAAGATCTGGTAGCTTGAATGTTGAAGTAGCCACACATTCACAGCACATTTCTGCCTCTTTCTTTAGTCTTTTCTCTCTTTCTGCTCTGATAGATTTACAACATACCGTTCTTGGCGTTACTATGGTGAACATTTGTCTTTTCCCTTCTCTGAGGAGCCTCTCCATCTTGTATGAAGGTGGCATGTTGCACTAGATAAGGTTTCTGTTCTTGATTGTTTCCCATTTGTACTACGAATTGTTACAAACACTGCTCAGCCTTTGTTCTTGGTTTGTTGTCTCTGCTGTTTATGCCTCCAATTCCTAACAAACTGTCACCATCTCCATCTGATTTGGCAACAGTCACTCACAGATCTAAATGATCGATAATCTAGATTCTCCTCATTAAATTGTTGATCCATTACAAGCCACGTACAGTGGCTGTGACCTCCAGCTATGAGAGGGCTTCTTCCACTGGCAACCTGTGATTTACAAGCTAATGGTGCTGAGACGCTGTTATTGATGTGGGGTGAATGGAGAGGTCAGCTCTGATTAGATTGCTGTCTGCATCTCCACATTACCATCCAGAGGTGTACAAACTCATCTTTCTGCAAACAATATATCTCTTTATTTATGCACCATTTTTCTTTTATAACCTTTTTATTATTGTCTAGACTCCGCAGCCTCTTTTTGTACATATACATCCAGCCACTGACAGTGGGACTGTAGAAGGCTGTTTATTAACTAAAGAGGAGGAGAAGAGGTGGTGCCCAGTTTTAGGAAGAGAGGAGCTTAAACACCCGCAGAGACACTGGTCTTCTCTCTCTCTCTCTCTCGCTCTCTCTCGCTCTCTCTCTCTCAAAATTGTGTGTGTATATATACATAAGCACAAGGGGTGTGTTATTTGCTCCCTCCCTCTAAAAAATGTATAGACACTGCTCTGTCTCTCTCCTGAAGTGTTTTGTGTAACTGATGTGTCCCTACCAGATTAGAGAGAGTAAAAAACAGGAATGATCAATTAGTTCACACTCATACCTCTGTGTTTTTATTTTTTTGTGTGACTTTTATCAGTCGTTGCCCGTTGCATGTCTCTTTCTGTGCTCACTTAGTGATTTTTCATTTAACTGTGTGTCCTGTTCTGCATAGCAGCCAAAGCAAATGCAGATTGTGTGCTCACACAGAAGCAAACCGCTGCTCTCTCTGCCCGTCCAGGCTGACAGATCAAATTTCAGGATTGGTTAGTGTACACGTTTGGCCCTGTCAGAGGCTGGCACACAGATAGAAAGAATGCTGTTTCTTCACTGTCCCCTTGGCTTATCCTTAAGGAGGTTTTAAACATCTATACCCCCTTTCGGTGCACCCAGTCCTGCAGGCCACACAGACCCTTAAGGTTACTCAACAGCAGACGACCCTTTCAGCTGCAGACCATAGGGCTGCCAGCCCTGACCGCTACTACTACAACTCCTCTGTTACTGTTTTTCTGTCCACCAACCTGCACTCCTACAGACAATTTTGTCTTTTAATTAGTCTGCAGGAAGTGTAGGAGTGATGGAAAAAGTGGAGACTGCTCAGCCAAGTGTGGGAGTCTGTCTTTCCAGAGGCAAGGGTCTTAACCGCAACAACTGTAGTGCAGTCATCGCTCAGCCTCATTGGCTACTGTCTTCTGGCCATTTTTCAGTGTTGTGGCCTGGGTTGCTTTGATAGTGTGGGAAGGTTCCTGGGTAAATGCCACAAGGTTTTTCTGATTGCAGCAATGCTGAAAAACCTTTTGTTTTCAGCTATGCAGGAAATAAATGGACATTTATTTTTGTTCTTGCTGGCTCTTTGGTCCATGTTGTTCCACCAAATCCTCATATCTTTTGAAGAGTTTAATTGTCCCAAATAATATCTGTAGGGTATTGTTACTTACTCATGCATTTTCATTTACATATAAAAATTCTGCTTGAAAATTTTTTTTCGGACTGAACTTTATCTCTGAGTGATTTATGTGTTTGGCCAGATGTTCGAAAGTAACTGCAAAAAGCTCACTGCAGACACTTGCTTCCCCACCAACAAAGCCATGAATCCTTATTAAGTGTTTTGTGGATTACATGATTACCTCATTCATTCACAAAGGAAACATATTTTCTCTGTTCAGTACATACTATAGCGTCATGTTTTTTCTCACTTTATACTTTCTGTCTAGATGGATAACTTATAGCAATACTGCTTTATCTCCCTCGGACTGTTTGTAAGTGTTTTATCGCCTGTAACAAAAAACAAGAGGCCACTTCAGATGTCCTTTGCTGTTGATCTCTACTGGCTCCAAATCACTCAAAATCCTGCAGCCTCTCTGTGTATTTTCTCTGATTAAACTAATCGGCATTGTGAAGAGAAACATGCCCTTCCTTTGCCTGTTGTGTCCAGTCAGGAAATAAGTTGTTGTCAATAATTACCAAGTGTTTATCTGCTGCCAAGGGAACAATATGTCCTGTGAGGGCTTTCAGCACAAAGGGTACTGTTGCTATCAAGCACTGGATTCCCCAAAAAGACAGACTCTGCTCTAACTGAGCTTCTATGAGATTCAACATATTTGACCTGCGTCAACTCTCTCTGGATCAAATGGTTGCATATTCTGAACAGAGACAGCCTGTACTTCAACATAAAGCTGAATTACATTCCCTTCTGTGCTTCTTGTGTATCTTATCTGCTCAGCTGAGTTCTCCCTTCAAGTTGATTCAGCCTTTAGGGTGAGTCTTGTTTTGCTACAGAGGTAAAAAAAAAAAAAAGATCATCCTCCATTCTAGTGTTATGTCCTCAGAGCAGTGGACTGGCTGTTCTCATTGACCCATGTGCTGCAAAGATGGAAAATGAGGGAGGAGGGGCTGCTGGAGGGAGGAGTGTTAATGGCATTTACATAAGTGTAAGAACATGTTGAGCACAACAAAGCTGTGGTATTTGGAAAAGAAATGTGCTATTGTTCCCAAATATGAGGATAATGTCAACAAATACAGTCCTCCACATCCAAACAGATTGGCTTACTAGAGCAACATGGTGAGAAAATTTGAGTATTTATTTTAAGAAATGTGTTTTGTTCATTGACATTTTTATTTGCTAGGTATCCTTTTGCATGGACTTTGTTTTTTCCCCTCTGACCTTCAGCTGTTTTTGCTATTTGTTGGCTGCACATAGCAGACACATCTGTGTTGAGCCTCCTGGAGGGACAGGAGCCCACTGAGGGAGAACGTTTTTTGACCTCACCCTGTGGGATTGCTGCTGCGCACACACACATGCATGTGCACACTCAGGCACATACAGAAAAAATGTTTAGCCTGACAGGCGTACACAGGCCGTGGCGGATTTCGCTGTGCACATTGTTCTGTCTGTCGTACCGACTCTGCCAAGCACTAAATGTAGCGTTAAGCTGGTTGTGCGTTATGTAACTCAGGCTAATAGGCTAACATGTAACCGTGATACAGCTCATTGGAGAGACAGTGTTTTGGCATGAGATGTCCACTGATATTAGCTGACTGAGTCTGCTCATTGTTGTGCTGTGTTTGGGAGAAAAGATCATTTAATGTTCACAGTAGGATCCTTTTTAAAAGCTGGATACTGGTAATTTATTATAATTTTCCAAAGCCTGCTGCCTAAATGCTAATTTGTCAGGCTTTTGTTCCTATAGCTGTGTGTTTTACATTTTGGGGGGCCTAGTTGTGGGTAGACCGTTGAGGGATGTAAATAGTAAGAGAGCAGCTGTTTAGAGGTGTGTGTGTGTGTGCGCACCTGCAGTTGGGGGTGGGTGAGGTTTGGGGGGTTGTTGGGAGTGAGCACAAGTGTTTGTAAGAGGCAAAAAAAGAAGTTTTGTGTAGTGTTGGTATTTGAACATCTATGCCTGTGTGAAGAGACTGCAGAGAAGCCTGACCATCAATGTCAAGACTTATACATACAACTCTGTCACAGTATGTAGGAGGCAGCTTTGCTGCAGAACAGTGTACCAAGTTCTTTTCTTACCTACATTACCACCTAGCGGGGTGAATGAAAGCAGGACTCCATCTGCTGCGTTTCTATTCACACAAGTAGTAATCAAAGTATTCCAGATTCATGGCTGAGATCAGATGAGCTCTGCTATTAATATATTCTTTTAGCCCTTTATCCTTCAAAATACCAGTAAATCCAGTCATCACAGTTGCCCAGGGAGTAGGGCTCACTAAGGACACAGATTTCCAAAACACATGCAGGCATAAAGAGCAGTGGTAAATATGATTAAGAATATGCCTTGATATCTCAGATATTTTGTTATGGTTTTTGGAAGGCAAGGTATAAGCTAATATATAAGGTATAAGCTAATTGGAATTGGTATTCTTTCTTGGGGAGTAGCTGGTGCAGAAATTGGACAGATGAGGATGGACTAATGAATCGGCCACATTCATGGTACTGGCTAAAGATGAGGGGGGGCAATGCTTTAGTACCATTGACCAGATTGCTGTGTGATGTCTTTATTGAGAGAGGCTGAAAAGCTGCAGGTGCAAGCTTGTGGCAAACTAACAGCCATATACTCACTACTCTAATGGATCCACTCACTCACAGACACTCAGTCCCTAAGTATAATGTGATTATGCCCCCAGCCCAGATGCCCCATTCATGGCCCCTCATCAGCTAGAAGATTTGCTGCCACCCTCTAAAATGCTGGAACATTATGTATGCATATACAAACACACGGAGTGGTCACAGACTTGGTGTATTTGACGCTATATTGTGTGTGTGTGTGTGTGTGTGTGTGTGTGTGTGTGTGTGTGTGTGTGTGTGTGTGTGTGTGTGTGTGTGTGTGTGTGTGTGTGTGTGTGTGTGTGTGTGTGTGTGTGTGTGTGTGTGTGTGTGTGTGTGTGTGTGTGTGTGTGTGTGTGTGTGTGTGTGTGTGTGTGTGTGTGTGTGTGTGTGTGTGTGTGTGTGTGTGTGTGTGTGTGTGTGTGTGTGTGTGTGTGTGTGTGTGTGTGTGTGTGTGTGTGTGTGTGTGTGTGTGTGTGTTTTAATGCAAGGATCCTATCAAATTAGCTGGATGATGTACAGTTTTGATCAAAAGTAGATAATGAAGCAAGGGAAGACACAATGTGTTTCTGTAAACTGATGGAGGTAAATGACCAGTTTTCCTCACCACAATGGCTCAAACTGTTTGAAAAGCTATAACGCTACAGCATCCTAACCTGGAATAGCAATTTGTTGACAAAACAGCTTAGCCTGAAAGGGGGGGATGGCAAGCTCTATTGGCCTGCCTGTGCCTCATGTTCTGTACATTTGCAAGGCACGTACTGACTGAACTCATCCAAAGATGCGTTTTCATTGCGAGAAAATGCTTAAAACTGCCCCTTTTCAATCATCCATTAGACGTATTGGTCGAGGATAAACAAATGTACTGTAAAAAATGGTTTAACAGGAAAATCCCCAAAATATAATAACATTAATTACACAATTAAGTAGAGAGCAAAATGATTACTCAATGTTGCAGTGTGTGAAAGAATTCTGAGAAATATTACTAAGTGAAGTCATATAAAAGGGCGGAGGCACAAAGGAGCCCATTTCTCTTAGGCTCTGCCTTTGAATGACATTCCATCAGTAAGCCAGTTAAAGAGAACTGTCTTGGTTTGATTAGCTTGTCACAAGGGGAAATTTTGAGGACTTGAGAGTGAAATAGATTTCCCGCTGTCTAATAAATAACACTTTACTTTGGCATAGACAGTGAGAACTTTCCTCCTCTTGACTGACAGCAAAGTAGGATTGCCTTCTGCACAATATTCACCAAAATACCTTTTTGGGGCTGTACATCAGAGGGGGACAACCTTCAGTATTTCATGTTTATCAAAAATAACAAGTGCCAGTGTGTACATTTCTGTTTGCCACAGGCTTTATCAGGTTTGTCTTACAATATGATTTCACAATAAATAGCCTTGGTTGAGCTTACAACCACATCAGTCAGAGACAGGTGCATTCAGTCTGTACTGTAGCAAACTTAAAAAAAAAAAAACAACATATGCATCATACAGTATAAGTGAGGTGACGAACATCAGAATAAAATACCAGACTTGCAACCAAGTGTAAGCCAGATGCAGTAACAACAAAATCGAATTGATCACAATCAGTATCAATCAGAAAATATATAAAAAAATAACAATTGGGACACATAAGTCACATACATTGTTTCATTTAACGTCATACTCAATAGTTTTGAAAAAAAGAACCCCCACATGATTAAATTTGATCCCAAAAGTGTTCTCTAAACTGAGACTTTACATCTTTTGTCCCAAACAGAGCATTTGTTCATCTGACAGTGATAGATTTAGAGGCCCAGTCACACGTTTTAATGCAGCACAGAAGAGTGAGCAGCTGACCTTATATGTATTGCTTGCTGGGTTCTCCTTCCATCACCATGTTCCCAGTGGATCTTTGCAACTTTGCCATTTAGATGTCTTTGCATTCAGCCGTATTTCCCCCCAGCCCTCCGTTGAATTCAACGGCAGCAGATTTGTGGTCTTTTGCTGTCAGTGCAGGTCCAGAAGCCTTACGCCAGCATCAGAATCAGCAGAAAATGGTCGTTAGGTGTCAGAGTTAGGATCCGTGACCCCTCTGACGCACACACAAGTAGTATTGGGTCCCTCGGGAAAGCCTTGCATGCTAAAGAGAATTGCTGCTCCAACAGCTTTTTCTTTTCTTTTGTTGGCCACATTATTTTTGAATGAGGAAATGCATGTTCATGACTGGTCGGAGCATTGCTTTACGGGCTGGCTGACTACTGCACCATAGCCTTCCTCCTGCAGCTGGGGAACTCTGTTCTATTCTATTGCTAACTTTTTGAACTCTATTCTATCTATTCTCTTTTCTTTCAATTTCAAAATATTTGATTTAGCAAAGTTAGCTTGGGGAAGGAAAGTATAGTAGTTTGCATTAAAATGTTATTAAAGTGTACTGTATGGGCTTTTCTTCCACTGTGACAAAGACGTTGATATCACTATGCAGCAGAAAGAAGCTTTGGTATAAAAACGATAACAAAAGAGAGACAATTTCTTCTCATGATAAAATTCCTTTCACTCCAGTAGAGCATGTACAGTAGATTTATGAATTGGATCCTTGTCTGCCTTCATTGTGTGTCTCATTTCAACACCATCAATCATGCACCTCAGCACATCAGGATGAGAGACGAGGTCACTGGGTCATGGTTTGCTGTACAGAAGAATAACGCAAGATGGGGAAGGAGAGAAAAGCATACTTAAGATGCTGTTCAAGTCCTTTGCGCCCCCTGTGATTAGTCATGTCTTTGCTTAAGGGGCTTATAACAGTAATGCCCAGAGTTAAAGCGGTTCAAGAGCATGATGGGTGGCCTGATCGCAGATTTCCAAGTCAGAAACACTTTGAAGTTCCTGTTTGTATGGTTCTTATGTCTGGCTTATAAAGTCTTGATTCTATATCTGTACCAGTCAGTACTGCCTGCGCACTAGGTTTACAGTTCTTGTACTGTACTAAGTGTTACATGAACAGGTTATATCTGTATGAGTAGGTTCTAGTTTCTTTAGCAAATGTAGTAATTTGTAATGGATGGAATATATATTCATATATTTGAATGCAGCAAGACAGGTATGTTGATAAACTTGCAGCCTCCTATTTGCGAGTGCAGTGCCATCATGCACGGCTAGCCATTGCATTAACCTTAATGCAAATGGCACGTAGCTTCTACAGAATAACTGTACACACCTTCACACACATCAGACTGGTCGGCTATAACTCTATTTTCTGCCCATTTATGTGAGAGATATCAGATTACCGGAGCTCATTGATTAATAGAAGCAAATAGATTTCGAATAATTATAAATTTTTACATACAAGGTTGCATTCTCGTTGTGGGCATCATCTAACAAATCCATATCAACTGTGTGGGTGTGTGGACACAGTCCCTGTGCATGCCCTCTGGGCAAAACTGTAAGGTTAGGACTTGTAAGAAGACACTGCTATGTCAGCAAGTTTCCATGACAATGCTGTCATTCCCCTATTTCATTGTCTTTTTCCTCCTCTTGTCTTTTGGGGGGTTTGTCACATGACTGAATTGATCCCTGCAACACAGGGATACAGAGAGCGTGTCCCTCTCTGTTCGTTCTCTTTTTAACAGCAGCAGCCGCATAGGTCATCTATCATACAGTTGTCACCTGCAGCTACACTTTCCAAAGAGCTTTAGGCATTGAGCTCAACTGTACAACGCAGTACATCAGAATTCTGAAGTGTGCGCTGACGTATCACACCAACACTATTACATTAGATGGAATAGCTCATTTTAGGGCTGCACAATTAATCAAATTTGAATCACGATCACGATTTAGACTTCCCACGATCAAATTTGCATGATCAAGCGATATTTTAAATGTCATTCCGTTCATAGAACGCTCCGGGTTTTTTTGCATAGCCAATCTACCGCTCAGTAAACCACTGTCTGATCATGTGCCAGTCAAAGTTGTTCCCTCTACCGCTCAGCTTAGTTTCTAGATGTAGACAGTCACAGAGGACAGAGTAACGTGAGGAAAATTCAACAGATAGCAGTCGGTTATACGTCGGTCTCAAGGTTTACCAGTTTACTAGTAAACGCAACATTTGGTCCCGTCTGTGTTGTTTTTCAGACAAGAGCAGTGCTAGTTGGTGTCTGTTGGTGTCTGTTAGCTTACAGGGCTCAAAGGTGCGATTAATAGTTTTCCCCTAGGTCGCACCGGTGCACCTAATGTTCTTGCATCCGCTGCAATGTTGTTTATATCGATGTGGTTTAATTTTGCGTTAAATGACCCATTTCTTCTGTAAAGCCGTGCCCATGTTGGATCTCTCCTCTTACTCTCCGCGCAGCCCCGCCACACAGTGGCCACCGGTCTACGCTTCTGACATTTGTCTACAGTTTTAATTGTTATTAACGCAGCTGTATATTGTTAAGCATGAGAGGCAAACCTGTATTTGTACCAGTGTTTCCGCTGGTAACTCTGCTATCATGGCCGCCACGATGAAAAACACAGAAGTTATTGAATGCAGCTAACTTCAGTTTGTAGAGTAATAGCGTGTGAGACGGCGCTTGCTGGACCTGCAAGAGATGTGACCCATGGCCAGAATATCATACTTCATAAAAATACAGCGCAGTGACGATACAGATATTTCATTCACACAACATGTGTAACTCTGCTGACCCGCTATTCGACCCGTGCTGGACTTATTCATAATGAGTCAGCCGTCACTCTGTGGGTACGTCCATCACACTCCCCCTCTCTCCCTAGCTCTTTCAATCAGTTATTGTTGAAAACAAGTGAAAGAGCTTTCTCAGAGATACATAACAAAAAAAAATCCTACTAATTTTCATTTACATGTGTTGCAGCTGTATGTCTATACAACATACAACTTCAACATAAGAAGAATGTAGCATAATATGGATGTGAAAGCAGTTATAAATAGCCTATGTGACAAAATATTTTTTGGTTCAAATCAACAAATCATAATCACAATATTGATCAAAATAATCATTATCATTTTTGTAGTAATCGTGCAGCCCTAGCTCATTTACATTTCTTTCAGTAGGTGTGGAGATTGATAATTATCCCATGTCAGAGTGAATAGGTTATGTGTGATGCACAATGCTACATAAATTAACTTGACTTGGCTCTTAAGTAATGCTGAAAAGGCGATGTGATCTTTTAGAGATTAGATGACTCCGGCATAACACATTGAATACAAATCCAAGGTCGTTGTGTTGCTGCGTGCCATCCATTCCCAGGCTTGTTTGGAGGCTGACTGAGCTCTGTACGGTAATAGCCAGGTGGAGCGCTAAATAATTAATTGAAACTACGTTTCCAGCCAGAAAGCGGAGAGAGATTACAGATCCAGGCGCTTATGTCTGCAGCCTTTATTGCAGGAAAGTGACAAGAGGAAAGCAAAACCAAACACAAATGAGACTTTATGCACAAGGCCTACATGTAAACAAAAGCGCATACATACACACATTCTGTTCAATTCCATTTCAGCTTGTTTGAAGTTGCAGATGTGATAAAAGTGCACTTTGACACTGATTAATCTTTTGTTATGTGAATTTTAGCCTCAACCTTTTAACCCTGCAGGGTTCTGACAAGGTAGTGAAAGTCCTGTCATTTATTTTATTCACATAATTAGATCAATTCATTACTCTGTGGTAATGAGTTTGGCCACCAGGGAGCTGCTTCATTAGGTGCAATGTGCTTTCTCATCAGGTCCGGTTGCTCTGCGTTCTCTTCCTTCATCCTCTGCCGCTCTGTTTGCATCTCAAGGGTGAGGAGAACGGAAGGTCAGACGAGGTTGGAGGGGGATGGGTGGGGGTAGGGGGGTGTTACAGACGGCACTAAGGCAACTGTGGAAGCAACTGGGTACCGTGTATCCCAGATTTCTTGCGGAAGTTATAATCTTTCGGGGAAAGGGAAATAGCCCATTCCAGTTGTGTGAAGTGTAAAATCTCCTCATCTGTAATGAATATCAGTTATAAAGTTGGAATAAATAGTCAATTAAACAGTAAGTAAAACATTAGCAACAGGTCAAGTTTCAAGAAATGCTCTCACTACAATTAAAAAATACTACTATTACGGGTGGAATTGTTCACAAAATTCACAGTTGGGTTCATATCACAATTTTGGGGTCACGGTTTTTGGTTCGGTACAGGAGGGTATTTCAACATGCTTTTTATTTCATTAACTAAAAATGCAGCTTTATGTTCTTCTGCAAAACAAATAGTTTGTGATTTAATGTGTTGGTGGATATTATCTTATCGCTTAAGTAACGTTAAGTTACATTAATCATATGCTGAAACCCAGCATTCTCCACGACTGCATGTCTTTAGATATGAACCGCTCAATGCTTTAGTTATGGATAAAATTGCCCTGTCTGAATGAGTCTGCATAAAGAGAGGTGCTGCTCTTTCCTACCTGACTCTCCTCCTGCACTGGCTGGCATGATGTCTTCATAAATGCGCCCTCATATTGGAAGTATTGCCGCTAGCATAAGCCACACGTGTTGCACATTGTCATGTAACCCATAGTGCAGAGGGAGTCTGACTGACTGCTGCACTCTGCAGTTGGCACCTCGTCCGTGAAACTGCAGTTTCAGTACGGAATAAAGTTTTCTTCTTGCACAAGCCTTTTTGACTGAAACACATACATGCCTCGAAACGTTCGGCTTATTTACTTGAGCTGTTCCATCCCTAGTTGCTATGGGAAGTAACATCATTGCATATTAATCCAATTGGGGTCAGCTTTCCAATCATATCATCTCAGTTTATGCAGTTTCAAGAGTGGACTCTAAAGGAACCCCAGTATGCAGAAATATTTAAATACACCAGTTTAGAATAGGCAAAAAGAAAACATTTATACTTCAGGCAAAAAACTGCATGGGATTAGCATGAAGTTGGTACAGCTGTAAATTTGAGACTTGTGAGTACCCGTATAACCCATTTTCATTCAGATCTCTTGAGGTGAGAGTTAAAAGGACCCTCAAAGCTAAATTGTGGCAAGGAAAAACTATTTAGCCTAATGTTTTGAGGCAATATTTAGCCCCTACAGCAAGCTGGTATGACTCTCCCGGTGCTCCCGGGTTCGATCTGGAGTGAAGATCAATGTACCTAACGGTAGTCAAAATAATTAGCAGCCACCTTGGCATTTACTTTCCTGTAATCATGCCTCCATTCTTCTCTTTCTGGTTCAACCTCATTCATTCCTACAAGCTGTGAATGAGTCTCTGCAGCTCATGAATACAAAGTCAGGAGGACCAGAGCTCTTACGGAGTGTGGAGGAGTGGAGACAACAGAGCAGCACTGGTCCCTGAAGGGTAGATATTAGAGGGATGTTGCTGAGCAAGCTTTATCACTCTGTTACACAGCAGGATCAGTCACCACAGACTGCAGCCCAGCGCCTCTCCCTTTCTCTCTCGCTCTCTCTCTTTCTCTCTGTTTCTTTGTATTCCATCACACTCGCGCCCCTCCTTTAGATGTTATGCCGTTTCTTCCTGCCTCATCTGGTTTTCTTTGTCTTCACTTTCTCTCTCTACCACTTATCTTTCAGTTTATCAGTTTTTATTTATTTCTATATCTGACTATATTGCCATTCTCTTTCCAGATTATTGTCAAGTAAATCTCCTCTTCCTGACACCGCTGAGTCCATCCATCACAAATACTGGAGCTGAAACACTAAATCGTGGTCACTGATGCACTATAAAACTCTCCAACCTTCTCCCTCCTCCACTCTTACCTGTGATGCTCTTGCACGTCCCCTGTCACGTGTTCATGTGGATGGATGTTTTAAGTGTTCAGATATATATTTAATATGTAGAGATGGGGTGACCTTGGTTGTCGTTAAGGTCCCTGAGTTGTAATCCATGCTTTAGTGCTTCTTGATGAGTTCTTTGGGTGTGTGTGTGTGTGTGTGTGTGTGTGTGTGTGTGTGTGTGTGTGTGTGTGTGTGTGTGTGTGTGTGTGTGTGTGTGTGTGTGTGTGTGTGTGTGTGTGTGTGTGTGTGTGTGTGTGTGTGTGTGTGTGTTTTTCCCAGGCCTGTACAATAATCATTAATATCTTGCTGATATTGGATTCTGCTTGTAACATGTTAGTTTGCACGCTCTGTAACTTCATCCTCAATTTGTTTTTTTCTCATGCATGTCTAATGCATATAAAAAAAGTCAGCACAAAATTCCCACATCATATTGAAAGTCAAGCTGGCTGGTCATTATCTCTGCACGTGTAGAAATTCATATGAAGCCTATAATGTATTGTCCTTCACATGCGGCTGGTAAAGGTCTATTGCAAAATTGAGTAAAGTGAGCCTGTGGCATGTCATGCGCTCTACATTGGCATGCATCCCCTGTGCTCCAATGACGTGTGCGTATGTGAGTGATGGAGCGCCGCTGCTGTGCCAGCATATTCCTCAATCCAATGGCACTGCCCTGACCACCCTTCAGCCCGGCTGCAGCCCTCCAAACCCTTCACCCCTAAATATCCTGTCTCTGTGCCATGCAGGCAAGGGAGAGCGATGAGTCGAGCATAGTTTATGACCTCCTTTGTCCTCCAATCAGGCCGAACACTGTTAATGTAATGGATGTCATGGCAAGACTGGCGCTTAAAGAATCCCCTAAGGGGGATAAAATATGGCCACCCCACCTGGGTGTCTAACGTGTGAAAAGCTGGGTGCACCCGCTGTATCTGGCTCAAGCCAGTGTATTATATTTGGGGCACAGAAAGGGTCAGCAGTCTGTGAGGTGATGAGAATGATTCATTGATTGAGTTTATGTGACAAATATCCGTATTTTGTAATATTCAGGCTTCAAATCCTGTTTAAAAGGTTTAAAAGAAGAGCTGACACGTCTGTTTTCACACACGTTACCGTTGTGTCCATTCATATTTCCATCATTAACCATCTCCAAACTATGTAACATAATTTCAAGAGGCAGGAGATTTGGATCTGAAACACTGCAATCTATAAAATTATGTGTACCAACCGTTCACACGTACCCTCATCTTTCGGCTTTATAGCCAGGCATTTTATTATGGACTATGTTCTGTGCTTCATAGAGGGAAATTATTTTTCTGTGTACCAAAAAAAGCGTGATTCACTAGCTCAGGTTTTGTGAGAAGTTTTTAATTTCAAGATGGAAATAATATAAGACCTCTTGTTGCCAACTTTAATACATTGTTTATTGTCTCTGGTGAGTAATTTCTCCAGTTACATTGTCGAACAGTTTGACTGCAGAGGTGAATTTACTCTCTCAGTCAGCAGGATATGAGAAATGGCGCAGTGAAAGGAGTTAAAAAGATGAAATATGATATGCAAGGGATAGAGAAAAGAGGCAGAAGTGAAAAGGGGGGGGGGCACCTGCTTCAGGTAGGTAGAGAAGTGATACATGTCTGCTAGATTTCTAGGAATGAAACTTCCACAGACCTTGTTTATATTTTGAAATTACAAAAATACACTTGCATAGTCACAGTTTATGTGTGCAGGAACTAAAAGGAAAAAAAAAGGAAATTTAACATTGTTGTCTTGCATGTTGTGTTCATGTGTGCAAAGTGTGTCTGCTTTAGGCTGATAAGAGGATTTGTTGAAGGGCCTTTTGTTCTTAAAGCAGCATTTCTCCCTCTTTTTCCTTTTCCCAATAGTCTCATGATTTAATTAAGTGTAGATAAGGATTTGGGCTTTGGGAAATTGTTGGAACCACACTATAGGAATGCATCCTATTGGTCACATCCAGGAGAAAAGAATGTCCAAAAACAAGTATTGGGATGAATATTCTGTATGTGGCCAGTTCAAGATGCAAGCCCCTTTGGAAGTAGTGATGCAATATGCAAATTTTGGCCGGACAGCTGAAACATTTAGTTAAACAGACTGAGATGAAATGGCTTTTGAGATTCAGTTTCTGACTGTGTGTGTGTGTGTGTCGTTCCTCTGGTCTAGGGGGAGAGAGTCTTTTGAGTGTTGGTCTAGATACACAGCACACCTGCTGCTTAACACACTCTGTCACAAACACCAGGACAATCACACTAACACACGATGTGCGCACACACACAAGCAGGCTGCTGATGGGGTTTAGTGCAGGCATCTGAGAGAGTGACATTTGAGAGACACAAATAGAAGACGAGGAGCATTTTGCTGAAGTGTTTTGTGAGAGTGAGGTGAGCAACAGAATTTGTAGTCATCTTGCCAGTTGAAATGAAAATTTAACAGCTAAGTGTTCTTGTTGTTGAAAATTGTCATTCACTGAAACATTTTAATGCATATGCATACACTTACAACTATTAGAAAGAGCTAATCCTTCTTAGTCACATAAACGCACACTCTCACAACTTGTTGGCTAGCAGCAATGTTCCAGGTTTAATTATAGAAAGTTTGCCCTCTGATTAAAGCTAGTACAGGGCTTAGACTCTCGTCTCTGCTGGATGTCCACAGGAGGTTTTTCCACTTGTCCCACTAAGCTTATCTAACTTTTAATAAGTTTTTCCCTTCCTGCGGCAAAGTGACGGAGTGTGATTGGCTCACCTCAGTGAGGGTCTGAGAGCCCCCGAGGGTTAATGTTTCATCCTAACTCGCTTTGAGGTTTGCTAATGTAGGATAGCTGCAGGTTTGCCCTCAGGTCAATGTGAGACCTCTGGAGCTTTCAGGTCTGTAGTTACAGATGCTTCGAAAGCTGTAAGAAATGACCTTAGGGCTGGTGTAGAGTTCCCATTGATCTCAGTGCAGGTGTTCTGCATATGGTGGGTGCATCAGAGGTAATGAACAGCTCCCACAGGTCTAATTTAAGCAGTCACAGTTAACAGTGGGTCATTAAGAGCATAAATGAGTAAAGTGGAAAAGACTTCTCTGAAACAAAGTTTTGATAATGGGACTTAGGTTAGGCATTATGCTCATCAAAATTATATTATCCAGTAAGGAAAGCAGTTTCAATTAATTAAAAGGAAGCTTCTGATTGGTTCTATCTGTGTCTCTTCCAGCCATCATGTATGTGATGGGAGCCCTGGGACCTGCAGCTGGCTACCTTCTAGGAGGCGTCCTCATTGGCTTCTATGTTGACCCCAAAACTGTAGTCAACATCGACCAGAGTGACCCCCGCTTTGTTGGCAACTGGTAAATATGCATGTGCACCTATATGACTGCCCGAGCCCTAATGTCCTTTCCCTGTACAATCTGTTCTCAATTGTCTTTTTGTCGTGTCCAATCTGTTCTTTTTTCCTCTCAGGTGGAGTGGCTTTCTGTTGTGTGCCGTTGCCATGCTTCTGGTCATCTTTCCCATGTTTGCCTTTCCCAAAAAGTTGCCCCCACGCCACAAAAAGAGGAAGAGGAAAAAGATTGGCTCACCCAGCAACCAGTCGAGCGACGATGATGTGATGAAGCAAAAATCCAGTAGCAAAGATCAGAACGTCACCTCTTCCATGGGCTTTGGAAAGGACATCAAAGGTGAGGAACAGATTATATCTGATAATGTCCTTCATAATATCCTTCCTTTCCACCTCTGGAGATGTTACAAGTACCTTACATACAGGAATTGTGTGCTATTAATGTATAAATGGCCTATATGGCTAATCAATGGCAAGGATTAGTCATTTTATCTAACCGTGGATGCTCCATCTAGACCTCCTTTTTTAAAGATGTTATTGATTAGTGATTGACTAATGAACTGTAAACGTGGGCAGTTTGAGTGAGCATTGGGTTATCCTGCTCCAGTGTTTCCCTTTGTTTATTTCTCTCTCTCTGTCTCTGTCTCTCTCTCTCTCTCTCTGTGTTTGTCTGTCTCTCTCTCTCAGTACTTTAATGTTTGAAACTGTAATATATTAGATTTCTGTGCGTGTCCTCCTATTGAGGTGTGTGTGTGTGTGTTTGTCTACAGCACAAATTCAGCACTTTCTGTGAAAGATATGCCGCCCTGAAGTGATTATTTTCACCATGCATTTTTTTTTGCCCTTCATATCATCAGCAAACTCTTAAAAATGCTAACACTGAATGTTTTCAGTAATGTACTGTACATGAAGGACACACTTTTGTTTGGACTCATAACTCATAACATTTCTTGGATTTGCAGCTAGTGTAGATAAGTAACTGCAGCACACATACTGTGGTGAATGTGTATATCACAATCATATTTCAATAGCCAAAAATACAGATACAGTAAAATTTTACTCTGAAGCAGGACAAAAGTAGTTTCAAAGTTACTTGCAAATAAAAAAGAATGTGACCCAAGACTAACTATTTAGTCCCATCCTCAACTTGGCGTTTAAACTTGAAGTTTCTGATAGATGGTATAAAAGTGACCAACAGATTAATCAACTAATCAAAAAATAATAAATAAAAAATACCCACACGTCCAAGCCAAGGTGGCGTTCTTAAATGTCTTACTTTGTCCGATAAACAGCGACTCCTCATACTGGAGAAGCTAAAACCAGATAGCTAAGACCAGAAGAGAAATGTAAAGCGAAACAATATGGATAAAACAGTTTGACCGAGTTGTCAAATAAATTCTCACAATTAAATAGCGAGTGTGGCAACTATTGCGAGCCAGTGGTCTGTCTGATTGAGAGAGCAGCTGCTGTAGACGTCAACAGAACCTCGCCAGCTGTCTCCTCTCCAGACAAAATTACAGTCCAGCTCCACAGGAATTAAACAATTAGCATCACTATTATTTTAGTATCTTCTGATCTGTGAGAACACTGACAGATGCTAACATTTCCCCACTTACAACAAGATTATTGAATTAGTGCTGAGATGGCAATCCCCAAATCAAGGTGTGTGGGTATGGGGGTGGGGTTGGGTGGGTGGGGTGCACGCTCTCCTGGAATTTTTGGATTTCAACTGCACACAAAAAAAAGAATATCTGTTGGATTTCCTGTCTTTCTGTTCACCCTGTTTTTTTTGTGTCCTTTATTTAAAATATTCTTAAGAAGTATAAATAATTGGATTTAAGATTTCAATCTAATAATTTTTTTGTTATTGGGGTTATGATCATATGGCAAGAGAACAAACCAGACACCCGCTGTAATGGCTCACGCTAAAGGTCCGTTTGGAGATGTAGTCCCTGCAGCAGCATTTTCTTGGTCTTTCTCAGGACATCCTAAGCAGGTGCCCAAACGGCTTTTCTTTTTTAGAATAGGGAAGCAGCATCTTAAATCTGAGGTGGTGGTGGTGCATGGTATGCTTTTGGAAATAGTTCAACTGGGAGTTGAGAGATCCACGTTTGAGTTGCCATGACAGCAAGCATCTGCCTCGCTGATGTGCCTGGGAGTAAGAAACTGAATCCCCATTAGCTCCTGTTTTGAAAATGATCCAGCGCTGCATTTCCTCTGATAGGAAGTGAAATCAGAGGTTTATCTTTGGGGATCAGTAGATGAATAGAGAAAGAGAAATCATTCTGCCTGGTAACAGTAATGTACTTACAGTTTGACTACATTACTTTTGAGTGTCGGGATAAGAGGGCATTCTGCATCATGTCAATCAAATCATATGGACACTGCTCAGGCAGACATGAAGGGCATGTTTGCCCTCGTTATGACGAACCAAGGATAAGCTTGGCTTGTTTTGGGCTCTCTGCATAGATGCACATAATTCACATACTTGCATTGTACAGCAAAACTTGCTAGTAGCTATACAGTTTTTTTTACAAACTTCATAGGGTTTCAGGCTAAAATAAGCATGTGTGCGTGTGTGTGTGCCTGCCTTGTTTGTTCCTGCAGTCTTATGTGAAACAGGAATAATTATACAGATGCAAAGAGAAATGGTTTAATGCATTAGTGTTTATTTATGTGTGTGTTCGGGAGACATTTAAAGACGGTGTTAACATTTACTTTATTACTACCCAAGTCTATTATGACACAATGTTTACAATATTTGGGTTACAGGTGCCTTTTATTAATTACAGCTTTCCAGTAATGCTTCTTCTTGTGATGACTCTGTCGAGTTCAGTTTGTGTGGGTGTGAGTGAGAGACCAATTAAGAGACCAATTGTGTCTTAATTACAGAAAAGTAATGAAGTGCTCCATCTTGTCTTGTATTCCATCCTCAGAACTCCCCAAGGCAGCCCTCAAGATCCTCAGCAACATGACCTTCCTGTTTGTCAGCCTGTCCTACACGGCAGAGTGCGCCATCGTCACTGCCTTCATCACCTTCATCCCCAAGTTTATTGAGTCACAGTTTGGTATCCCCGCCTCCAACGCCAGCATATACACCGGTAAGTTTTGTTAATTCACTCTATCTTTTCTATAACTTGAAAATGATGCAGTAGAACATCTTAACATATGCCTATAGAAGAAAGAAAAATCAAAACAACTTGTGATGTAACAAACTAATTTCAGTTGCGATTAAACCATCTATTATTTTTAAAAAATGTTAAAAGTTTAAAATATCAAAAAAATATATTTAATACAGTAATGTAAAACTGAGCAGCAAATCCTCACGTTTGAGAAGGTGGAATCAGCAACTGTTTGCCATTTTTTATTTAGAAATGTCTTTTAATAATTTAGCCATCATTAGAAATGTGATTTATTTACTTCCAAGTGACAAATCAATTAAATGGTTATTTCATCACTTAAAATTAGCACAGCTAAGGTAAGAATCCCGCTCTCCTCTGGATGCTCTGCAATGGCTTTCCAGATGGGAGAAAGAATGTGTTTATTTGCCTATAATGCAGTAATAAATTGTCATTGATTGAACTGTCTCTGAAGAGATCTGTTACAACCCAAACTATTAGATCAATAAGGCAAAACGTATTTTGCAAATAGTTTATTAGAATGGATTACCCTTGTCTGCAGCACTTTCTTTATTGTGTTGTATCTAACGTTTACAAGGAAAGGTATAATTGTTTCCTTGTATTATTATTATTATTATTATTATTATTATTATTATTATTATTATTATTATAAGTTTTTAGATTTAAGCCTGCATGTTAAATATACTTCCTAATAATTTTGAAAACATTATGTCTTAAGGAAATATGTGTTTTTCACTGCAGGGAAAATGGTTTGTTTGACATTGTGTGTTGCTTTGTTTTGTTTATTCTGATCCCGGACAGGACGGTAAATGATGCATCACCCCATACTTTATGCACTAGTTTGTAGTCTGTATCAGCGTATACTCACATTTGTTCTCACCTCTCCACGTCTAGCAAACAGTGATTCACAGTCAGAGGGCAGCACTATGAGTCATCGCTGACTTTCATTCAGTGATGAGCTTCCATTACTTCCCGACTGTAACACATAAACCTCGATTGACTGCATGAGACACATTCATCATAATGTGGACACATACACAGACACACACACACACACACACACACACACACACACACACACACACACACTAACTACCTGTGCTCTGCCTGTAATTTGTGGACCACGTATGTAGCATGTACAAATCCTTCAGTCATGTCTAAGACAGTGGTACTAATACAAAACAAATCTGGTATTATTACAGAAACCAGTGATTGAAAACTACATTTTACCTGTGTATTTGTCTGTCCAAGTATTCTGGGGGCTAACATATGGTCATCCCTAGATTTCACATACAAACACACGCACACACAAACACACATACACAATACCATTGCCTCATCTCATAAGATTGTTGCCAGGATACAAGGGGTAAGAGCAAATGGGTGGTGTGGTTGCCATGGCTACTGAAACAATGCCAAGCTACTGGGATGTGATGATGGTTGGCGAGGAGATGAGGGCACTCCTGTTGATAGGAGCACAGTGCTTAGTCAGGCAGACAGATGGACTGACCAACTGTGACATTTTTCTCGATGATTGTGAGGGACTGTATTTTTTTTTTTTTTTTTTTTAAATGACCACAATACCAGACAGTGTTTTTGTGTGTAAAAATGATTTATGTTTTCACATAACATCTTATCAAACCTAATCAAGTTAGGATTAGCTTTCAACAATTTTAAGGAACAGAAGTTGATATTTAGGAACAAAAATCTAAAGATTGGCATTCAGAATTTGATTAGTTGATTGGATCTTAAAGCTGCTATATATATATATATATATATATATATATATATATATATATATATATATATATATATATATATGATTTTGTATTCACAATAAGTGTGTTTTTATTAAATAATTATTATGGCGATCACACAGAGAATTATTGCCCAATGCTGCAGTTGTCAACTTTATAGCTTTATAGTCTTTCAGCTCATTGTTTTGGTTTTAAGGCCTATGACTTTGTCACCACCCTCCCAGCACCAGCTCCAAATAGCAAACAGTTAAGAAGCGAGTGACATAAATATTTTGGAGCATTTAGCCGTTAAAGAGACAGATATTTCCTTCAGGAAATGGAACAGTGATAAAACAAACTAAAAACAAAGTGAATATTGGCCCTACATTTATTAGTAGCCAGAAATAGAACTTCAAAAGAATTCTAACGTAACTTTGTGTATGCTGGTTGCGTAAATAAGCAGTATGCAGTAATGTAACATATTCACAACTTAAAAGGTAATGATAGGCTACATCATTGTTTCTGCTGCTACCAAGTGGCATTAAAAAAACAGTTAATGAAGGTTTAATAAAACCAATTTTAATCTAGATCCAAAATGGAACTAGCTTTTGCTCAGCCCTAATTGCCAACTGATTGAATATTTTTTGGTTCAGTTCATTAACGCTTTCATACGTATTTTTGCTGTATTACCAGACTGCCATATGGTCGTTTTTTGGAAAATGATGCATTTTGTTTCCGGCAGCCCCAACAGTGCTTTGCTAGAAATAAACAGAAGAATAATTAGAAAATCTCGCAAATCACCACCTTGATAAGTCTGTATCATGCCCGGTTAAAGAGCAGCCACTGCCACATGCTCATTAGATGTTGCTACAGAAATAGCACTGTAACATATCACACACACCCCTCAGCTGCAGTTTCCCCTATGCTGCTCTCTGACTGTTTCTTTTTCACTTTAGTGCCTCTGTTAATCTCACCCACCCTCCTTTCAAATATGCACTTTCCCAGTTTTTTTTTTCCTCTGCTGTACGAGCTGCAGTTAACAGCTGAAAGGTCTGTCATGAGAGTCATTTTATTTTTAGTTTTATGGAGGATCTCTATAATAGATTTGCACCGACATGCACACATTTGTCAAATGCCTGTTAATCCAGATAAAATGTAGTAATTATTTCTAGCATTTTTATTTCTGTTACACACAAACACGCATACAGAGAGGGAGAAGCCAGATGACATTTCTGTGTACTTGGATCACTTCTCTGCTGATCCTCTATCTGTGACGACCCCCCACCCTATCTTTCTCGTTACTAAGCCGCGAGTGCCTGTGGCTGGACTCGAGGGCTGCCATGTGCAGCCTCCCGGGCCAGAACTCCTGCATGACTTTCCACGCGGCCCATCCTGCCAGCAGCCGGCTTTGCCTTTCTTCATGCTGTCCATTAGACCAGCTTTAGTGGACTGAGATCATGTGGTCCTGTACTGCCACAGTCTAAAATGACTCACTGGTAGCCCACAGTGTAACATTATCAGATTGATATAGCAATTATTTATTCTTGGGAAATCTCATTGAGATTGAACTTTTCAAGCAACCCTGTCCAACAAGACAGCATAAAATTGTTTAATATAAAAGCATGACATGTTCACATTAATCATGTAAGTGCACCTTATTAAAATAATGTAGATCGGATTCTAATTGTGATTAGTCAGTCATGCTTTACAGTAATTAATTCAGTGTTAAGAAAATTCCTGACACAAATTAGCTGCTCTATTTCTGTGCTGTTTGCAACACTTCTGAAGTTTTTTTCCTCTGTTTCACCCGGCCTTCTTTTCCCTCATCTCTCTCACAGGCGTGATCATTGTACCCAGTGCTGGGGTTGGCATCGTGCTGGGGGGCTACATCATCAAGAAGCTGAAGCTCGGCGCAAGAGAGTCAGCCAAGCTCGCCATGATCTGCAGTGGGGTGTCTCTGCTCTGCTTCTCCACACTCTTCATAGTGGGCTGTGAGAGCATCAATTTAGGAGGCATCAACATACCTTACACCACTGGGTAAGGGAAAATGTACTTGCTTTGTAAGCTAATTTTCCCAGACTAGATACAAAATTATTAATTTTACGTATGTGGTACTTGGGAGCCAGTTATACATTTGTTTTTAAACTGCCTATTTTTTATTTTATTCTTTTTGGCCTTTAATTAATTGGACAGATGAAGAAAGGAAAGGGGTAGAAAAAGGAGGGATGACATGCAGCAAAAGGCTGCATGTCAGATTCGAACCCTGGGCCGCTGTGGTAGGAACTGAGCTTAGGTACAGGGGGTGCACGCTCAGCCAGGTGAGCTACTAGGGCGCCCCATAAACTGCTTATTTAAAAGAAAATGCATATGAAGTTATATCTGAAATACACACATACTGGAGGAGGGTGTGGGCCGGGGATGCTGTCACCGCTCCCATCATCCTCATGTGTTATAGCATTGTGTTGGTGTGAATGATTAATTAGCAACACTGGCATCTGCTCTCGTGGCTCTGTTGAATCACTCTGCCACCTCCTATTTCTGAAGCTCGACACCACATCAGCAGCGAGGCTTCACGGTAAACAAAACAGTCATCCCATGTGTCAGCCCCGGGGAGAAGTGGAACACATTCGTACAGATAGATGCATGACGTTAAAGTTACTGAGTGACCTTGGGATTAGGCCTGCACGATTAATCGTTATAAAATCGCGATCTTAATTCATCTTATTCACAATTTAATTTTTAAATAAATTCTTTAAAAAAAAAAAAAAATGAAACAGATTCTTTTTTATTTAATTTTTTTAATGACTTTGATTTTCATTTTATTTTACGAGCCGACTGCATCACGCTACTACTTCCTTCTGTGAGTTTTAAACGTAGAACGTATAAAATAGGTTTTAAAGTGCTCCCAAGTGCTGCAGTGCTCTCCCTTGTCTTCATTGGATCCCGTACGTTTACAGGCTTGTGGTGATGCGCAATGTGCCAAAAAAGTCTATGTTTGGTACTGCCAATTTGTTTTGTTTTGTCATGGTCAAATAAATTGTGGCAGAGAATCGTGATGTCAATTCTAAGCAAATAATCATGATTCATATTTTTTCCTGAATTGTGCAGGCCTACTTCACACACACACACACACATATTACATATCTTCTGTATGCCATCTCATTAAACTGTACGCTGCTAATTGTCATCGATGTACCAAAACAATTTCCATTTTTTAATTCTAAAGTTTGTTGTGCAGGTATATAATCTAAAGTATTAGACATATAAAAGCTTACTTTGATATTAGATGGGCCAGCCAACTGCATCATCTCACACATAGGGAAAACTGCTAAACCTCTTTGAAATTTGCTTTTCACATAGCTAAGTTAATCATGGTGATTATTTGTCAAATAGTCAGTGTGACCTTTAAAGCTCCATAGCTGACCCATTAATAACTGCAGTCTTTGTTTAAGCCTGTGTTCATAGAGGGGTCAATAAGACGTGTGAGCCGGTAGGGGATCCTCATTATGAACTGCACTGGTCACTAGTCACCGGTAGCACCCACATGAGGAATGTCTAGCCCAGGCCCACCCTTTGTGTCACACCAGTCTGGGCTAAGCTCTCCCTGCTGGATACTATTTGACAAAAAAGGACATAAAAAAACTCCAAAGGTCCTCAAACTTTTCAAAGCCAAGATATCAGTCAGTTCTGGAATATCTGCAAAAGTGTTACGTGATTATGGCTTGGGCCTGTATGCTGAATTTTAAGTTGCACATAGTCCAGTACATCTTTAAAATAAAGCTGGGCCATGGTCAGAATACAGCAAAACACATTTCTGTGTCCTCTGCGTCTTGATAAACCTTCACAACTCAGTTTGTTTGCCTTCATTCTTCCTGTTCAGTGTCTGTAGCACTAAATCACATGTCGCCACTCATTTTCTTGGCTCTCTGTTTAAGTTTGTATGCAGCGCAGCAGGCACAGAATTACACATCTGGCAGGTTCAGTTAAGGCCGGGCTTTAGTTTGAACAAAAGTACATGGGCAATCAGTGCAGCAAGCCTGTGACTGCAGCAGGGCTGGTGGCCTTTTTTAACGTGCACACTCCTTCACACATAGTGTCTGGAATGTGACACTGTTGTGTCAGGATGGGACCAAATGTGCTTCCCCTGTAACAACCAATATGAAAATTAGGATGCGTATCACTTTATGCTCTTGTGAAAAATGATAGTCCGCCGATTATAGCAAAAATAACACAATTACTAATTCTGTTTTGCATCTTGAACTGTGTGTGTGTGTGTGTGTGTGTGTGTGTGTGTGTGCGCGTGTGTACGCTTGCCCGCCCGCAACTGTTCCGCTTCACTGCTCCCAGTTTAGACAGAGCCAGCGACAGTTCCCACACTGTCTCTCGAGTCACTGGAAGTTATCACTTCCCTCCCCACCCCTTGTTTCTGTTCTTCTATCATCACACAGGCTGGTGGAGAGCTAGATTAAAGATTATTAAAGGGACTGTGTGCAGCAGATTAATAATGAGACGCTGAGTCTACAGTCGACATTGTCGAGAAGATTGCAGCCTCTTTCATAAAAAACACTGTTTTCCTGTTGTGTTACTGCACTGAACAGAAATTGTTACTTTGCATATAATATACTACATTTATGATTTCTTTTTTTAAACATGATCAAATTTCAAACCTTTTATAGAGGTGAACTTAAAGACGTCTTGTAGAAGACGTTGCAATGAGACTAGCCTAAATGCATTAATGTGTAATAAATGAAGAAATGCTCCTACCGATGTTGAATGGCCAAGTACCCTGCCTCTCGTCCTTGCTGACGCTGCATTACTGTAACTTTTTAAAGGTGTAAATTAAAAAAGAAAAGCAACATTGTCAAGCATTTAATTAATTTATCCCAATAGGTTTTGAAAGGCTAGGAGAAATGAGAGTTTAAAATAAGCATGTAGCCCCTCTGCACTGAAATGGTCCAGTAAATGGATATGATGGGTCCTTGTTGTTCTCAACAGATGTTTTTTTGTTTTTGTGTGTTCCTTTTGTGCAGTCCGACCCTGACGATGACCCACAGGAACCTGACCGGCAGTTGCAACGTGAACTGTGGCTGCAGGATCCATGAGTACGCTCCGGTCTGCGGCTCGGATGGCATTACCTATTTCAACCCCTGTCTAGCTGGATGCAGCACTGTGGGCAACGATAGCACCGGGGCGAGTACCCTAAAACACTTATACATATAAAACACTTACAGACCTTTTTTTGTTTTTCTGTTTCAGAAAAAAATTCTATGTGGCCATTTCTACATCAAGTAGCATAAAAAAGGATTGATTGAAAACGATTTTGGAGAATGGAAACACTAATCATGATGAATAAACAAAGACCTGTTCTGTACGTTCTCCTCCCATTGCTCTGAAAGTACAGGAAGTGTCAAATTCCAAAGGAAATGTCTAGATTGCGCCAAATTGCTGGTGCCACCCTGGCTTGTGCGTTTGTGGGTGTCTAAATTTACGTTACATTGTTTTCATGTAGCTACAATCACAATAGTCTTTCAATGGAATTAGCCAGGGCTGCTTGATAATTGAAAAAAATCATAATCGGCTTAATCAATTAGTTTGGTCAATATTGAAATCACGATGATTTAACATGATTACTCATTGACTTTGGAAAGATGTTGCATTCATTTAACTTAAAAATACAGTGACACAATCAACAGTAAAAACCTTGAACCGTTAAATTTCCTACTTTTTCTGTTGAACGTTTTGAATTCCCCTTCAGAACACAAGGCAAAATAAGAGTTTACTTGCAAAATGTAATGTGCAAAATAATGTTTTCTCATTTGCATTGTTTTTGTATCAAATCACCATCCCTAGCATTAACTTCAAATGTTAAATTGTCTTAAAAAGAGATTTACTCTTGCTGTTTCTGACCACAGATTAGGAACTACACAGACTGCGGTTGTGTGCAGAGCAGACAGGTCATCACTCCATCATCTGGCGGCCAGGGCAACCAGCTCCAGCTGGTCATCGTTAAAACCTACCTTAACGAGAACGGCTACGCTGTATCGGGGAAGTGCGACCGCACCTGCAACACTCTCATCCCGTTCCTCATCTTCCTATTCATCGTCACTCTCATCACCGCCTGTGCCCAGCCCTCCGCCATCATTGTCACACTCAGGTAAGGGACAGCTTCTGACAAGGTTTTTGTATTTTCTGTCCCTTTGAACTGAATAAAAAACGTGATAAACATTTTTCTTACATGCTTTTATTTGGATGCAGTGCAGTATATCTGTATCGTTTACTTTCTATTCCTCCTCAGGTCTGTTGATGAACAGGAGAGGCCTTTTGCTCTTGGGATGCAGTTTGTCTTGCTCCGAACTCTTGGTAAGTTCCTGAATATTTGCACTATGATCAATGATAAATATATTAGAACCACACACTGTGTGTTTTGTGACCCTGGGTTAAAACACTACAATCCCTTGTCTATTGTATCTACTTTGGTCATAAAGGTTTTTTCAGAAAGCACACAGGGGGATATTTAGAAAAGGAAGAAGAAAACCTCCTTTATTGATACCTATGGCTACGACATATGTACTTTTCTATGAATTTTTGGAAATACTATACTATGACTTTTATTTCGATGAAACATTTTTTGACCTTTTTCAACATGCTATACTATGACTTTTTTTTCTTTTTACTTTTTTGAACATACTATAATATGATTTTTTTTTTTTTCACCATACTATAATATGAATTTTTTCAACATACTATACTATGACTTTGTTTCGACATACCTACTATGACTTTTTTCGACATACATGACTTTTTTGAAATTTTTCAACATGCTATACTATGACTTTTCTCGACATACTATACTATGACGTTTTTGACATGCTATACTATGGCTATTTTTGACATACTACAGTGGTGTGAAAAAGTGTTTGCCCCCTTCGGCATTTCCTGTTCCTTTGCATGTTTGTCACACTTAAGTGTTTCGGAACATCAAACCAATTTAAACAATAGTCAAGGACAACACAAGTAAACACAAAATGCAATTTGTAAATGAAGGTGTTTATTATTAAAGGTGAAAAAAATCCAAACCATCATGGCCCTGTGTGAAAAAGTGATTGCCCCCCCTTGTTAAAACATACTGTAACTGTGGTTGTCCACACCTGAGTTCAATTTCTCTAGCCACACCCAGGCCTGATTATTGCCACACCTGTTCACAATCAAGGCATCACTTAAATAGGAGCTGCTTGACACAGTAAGGTCCACCAGAAGATCCTTAAAAGCTACACATCATGCCGAGACCCAAAGAAATTCAGGAACAATTGAGAAAGAAAGTAATTGAGATCTATCAGTCTGGAAAGGGTTATAAAGCCATTTCCAAAGCTTTGGGAATCCAGCAAACCACAGTGAGAGCCATTATCCACAAATGGCGAAGACATGGAACAGTGGTGAACCTTCCCAGGAGTGGCCGGCCGCCCAAAATTACCCCAAGAGCGCAGCGACGACTCATCCAAGAGGTCACAAAAGACCCCACAACAACGTCCAAAGAACTGCAGGCCTCACTTGCCTCAGTTAAGGTCAGCGTTCATGCCTCCACCATCAGGAAAAGACTGGGCAAAATGGCCTGCATGGCAGAGTTCCAAGGAGAAAACCACTGCTGAGCAAAAAGAACATCAAAGCTCGTCTCAATTTCTCCACAACACATCTTGATGATCCCCAAGACTTTTGGGACAACATTCTGTGGACCGATGAGACAAAAGTGGAACTCTTTGGAAGGTGTGTGTCCAAGTATATCTGGCGTAGAAGGAACACTGCATTTCATAAAAAGAACATTATACCAACAGTAAAATATGGTGGTGGTAGTGTGATGGTCTGGGGCTGTTTTGCTGTTTCAGGACCTGGAAGACTTGCCGTGATAAAAGGAACTATGAATTCTGCTGTCTACCAAGAGATCCTGAAGGAGAATGTCCGACCATCTGTTCGTGTACTCAAGCTGAAACGAACTTGGGTTCTGCAGCAGGACAATGATCCTAAACACACCAGCAAGTCCACCACCGAATCGCTGAAGAAAAACAAAATGAAGACTTTGGAGTGGCCTAGCCAAAGTCCTGACCTGAATCCTATTGAGATGTTGTGGTATGACCTTAAAAAGGCCGTTCATGCTCGAAAACCCTCTAATGTAACTGAATTAGGACAATTCTGCAAAAATGAGTGGGCCAAAATTCCTCCAGGACGCTGTAAAAGCCTCATTGCACATTATCGCAAACGCTTGGTTGCAGTTGTTGCTGCTAAGGGTGGCCCAACCAGTTATTAGGTTTAGGGGGCAATCACTTTTTCACACAGGGCCATGATGGTTTGGATTTTTTTTCACCTTTAATAATAAACACCTTCATTTACAAATTGCATTTTGTGTTTACTTGTGTTGTCCTTGACTATTGTTTAAATTGGTTTGATGTTCCGAAACACTTAAGTGTGACAAACATGCAAAGGAACACGAAATGAGGAAGGGGGCAAACACTTTTTCACACCACTGTATACTATGACCTTTTTACGACATTTTTCAACATACTATAAAATGACTTTTTTTCAACATATTATAACTTTTTTCGATATACCACACTGACTTTTTTCGACATTGACTTTATTTTTTTCAACATACTATACTATGACAACAATTCATTTGGAATATTTACAGAACAGATGCACACAAGATGTACTAGTTTTTTTTTTGACATACTATACAGACTTAGTATACTGAGCTACAGTACTATAACCTTTTTGACATTTGACTATTGCTTTTTTCAACATACTATACTATGACTTTTATTTTCTACATACTATGAAATTTTTTGACATACTATGACTTTTTCTTTTTAAATTTTTCAACATGCTATACTATGACTTTTTTTTTTACTTTTTTGACATGCTATACTATGTCTTTTTTGACATATACTATATGACTTTTTTCTTACTTTTTCAACATTCTATACTATGACTTTTCCCGACGTACTATACAATGATTATTTTTTTTTTTAACATGCTATACTTTGACTTTTCTGTACTACTTTTGACATCCTATTCTATGCGATTTTTGACATTTTTTTTTTACATGCTATCCTACAACTTTTTTTTACTTATTATACTGTGACTTTTTTGACATACTATAATATGACTTTTGATAACATTTTTCAACATGCTATACTATGACATTTTTCAACATACTATACAATGACTTTTTTTCAACATACTATGACTTTTTTCGAAATACCACACTGACTTTTTTTTTTACATTGACTTTATTTTTTTCAACATAATATCTATACTATGACAAAAATTCATTTGGAATATTTACACAACGGATGCACACAAAATGTACTAGGACTTTTTTGACATACTATACAGACTTAGTATACTGACTTTTTCAACCTACTATGGCATTTATTCAACTTGATCTGTCCGGGGACCAGCAACCCTCTGGTTTCAAAGCAAAGTTCCTTTTTTGACATACTATAATATAACTTTTGATAACATTTTTCAACATACTATACCATGACTTTTTTTGACATAATATACTATGATTCTTGTTGACATACTATTCTGTGACCTTTTTTGACATACAATACTATGACTTTTTCCGACATTTTTTAACATGCTAAACTATGACTTTTTTGACTTACTATACTATGACTTTTTGTTCAATATGCTATATTATGACTTTTCTCGACATACTATACAATGACTTTTTTTCGACATACTATGACATTTATTCGACTTGACCTGGGGACTTGACCAACCGACCCACTGGTTCCCAATCCAGTTCCCTACTGACTGAGCTACAGTACTATAACTTTTTTGACATACTATACTATTGCTATTTTCAACATACTATACACCATGACATTTTTTGACATACTATGACTCTTTTTGAAATTTTTAGACATGCTATACTATGACTTTTCTCGACATACTATACAACAATTCTTAATTTTTTCAACATGCTATACATTGACTTTTCTGTACTTCTTTCGACATCCTATACTTTTTTTTTTTTTTTTTCAAAAATTTGACATGATTTTTTTTCGACACCCTGACTTTTTTTCGACATACGATAACTTTTTTGACATGCTATACTATGACTTTTATCAACATTTTTTAACATGGGATACTATGACTTTTTTAACATACAATGAATTTTTTCGACATACTATACCATGACTTTTTTTTCGACATACTATACTATGACTTTTATCAACATTTTTCGACATGCTATACTATGACTTTTTTGACATACTATTCTGTGACTTTTTTCAAGATTCTATCCTATGACTTTTCTTGACATACTATTCTATGGCATTTTTGACATACTATATAGATAGATAAGATAGAAAAGAAAGAAAGAAAGAAAGAAACCTTCTGGTTCCCAAGCCAAGTCCCTACTGACTGAGCTACATAACTGTTTGGACATACTATACTATGACATTTTTGACATACTATTCTAACAAAAAAGGAGTGCAACACAGCAACAATTTTTTTATTTGGAATATTTACAGAACAGATGCACACAAGATATACTATGACTTTTTCAACATACTATGGCATTTATTCAACTTGATCCATCCGGGGATTTGATGCAGCAACCCTATGGTTCCCAAGCCAAGTTCCTACTGACTGTGCTTCAGTACTATAACTTTTTTGACATACTATACTATGACTTCATCGACATACTATACTATGCCTATTTTTGACATACTATACTATGACTTTTTTTTGTCATTTTTCGACATACTATACTATGACTTTTTTTGACATATTATGCTAACAAAGAAGGAACAGTTTTTTTTACAAACTACAGAACAGATCCACACAAGATATGCTATGACTTTTTTTACGTACTATACATACTTAGTATACTGATTTTTGTTCCTACTGACTGTGCTACAGTACTATAACTTTTTTGACATTTGACTATTGCTTTTTTCAACATACTATACTATGACATTTTTTGACATACTATACTATGGCTTTTTACTATGACTTTTTTCAACATACCATACAATAACTTCTTTATTTTTTTCAACATGCTATACTTTTTTTGACGTATTATAGTTTGACTTTTTTCAACATGGTGTACTATGACTTTTTTGTATTTTTTACAACATACTATATACTATGACATTTTTTGACATGCTATACTATGACTTTTTTTGACATCCTATAGTATGACTTTTTCCCCAACATGCTATACTTTGACTTTTTTGTACTTCTTTAAATATTTGACATACTATGCTATCACTTTTTTTGACATACTATACTATGACTGTTTTCAACATAGTATACAATTACTTTTTTCGACATATTACACTGACTTTTTTCGACATCCTATATTATGACTTTTTTTTTACTTACTATACTCTTTCGACACTTTTTATAATACAATACTAAGACTTTTTTGTACATACTATGTTCTATGACTTTTTTCGACACTATACTGTGATTTTTATTAGACTTTTTTTAACATACTATAATATGACATTTTTCGACTTACTATACTCTCTTTTCAACACTTGGTAATACTATAGTACTATATATATATATATATATATATATATTTTAAAAAAAGTTGTATGTCAAAAAAAAGTCATAGTATAGCATGTCAAAGATGTCCTGCACACTGTCCATTATGCCTTGCAAATATTTTATTTCACAATGTTTTGGTCACACAGGTGAATAGTATAGCCTATCAAAAGTTCTAAAAAAGGTAAAAAAAAAGTCATAGTATAGTATGTTGAAAAAGTCATAGTATGTCGAAAAAAATCATTTAGTACGTTGAAACAAATACCAAAGTCTTAGTATGTTGAAGAAAATCATGAAAGTCATTGTATAGTATCTCGTAAAATAATAAAAAGCATAGCATGCCCAAAAAAGTCAAAGTTCCAAGTCTTGGAAGGTGCCAACAAAGAAAATGTATTATAATTAAGTCATAAAAAAATCGTATCTAAAAAAAAAAAATCATAAATGTCATAGCATTTTATGTTGAAACAAATCCTAAAAAAGTTATAGTATAGTGTATCAAAAAAGTTACTCCTTTTTGGTGTTTGTTAACACTAGAAAGCTCTGATTCAACACAAAAATCGTGGTATTTGAGGCTGTAGGTGTTTCTAATATTTTGTCTATTTCCATTGACTTGCACAAGGGGATCAGGCCGGCTTCTGGTCTGCATGAAATGGTGCCACCAACTGGTAGAATGATGGTTTTACAATACAGTGTATCTACATGCAAATGCTGTATCCAATGCCATTACATACTAATTGTATACACAGTATGGACTATATACAAATTGTTATAATTTAGTGTTTCAATCAAAGTGACTAAAGACTGTAAATTTCACAAACACAGCTTTTAAAAATGTTGTATTGTGATGCAATAGTGTACATCAGCACACTCAAAAATCCTTAGTATGTGTATCAACGTTTTGGGTTCACACGTAAAGCCCCTGAAAATGTGCTTTCAAATAAGTAGCCTATAACACACTAATGTTATGTAGTCATAATTGGCTGGAAATTAATATGTAGTTTGGAATTGGGACACAGTGACAATCTTGTTTACCAGATTTTAAGTTATTCATCATAACATCTCTCTTCTCCCTCAGCCTACATCCCCACGCCAATCTATTTTGGTGCTGTGATCGACACCACCTGCATGCTGTGGCAGCAGGACTGCGGCGTGCACGGCTCCTGCTGGGAGTACGACGTCACCTCATTCCGCTTCGTCTACTTCGGCCTGGCCGCCAGCCTCAAGTTCGTTGGCTTCATCTTCATCTTCCTCACCTGGTACTCGATCAAGCACAAGGAAGATCGAGCCGAGCGCTGGCGCCAGCACCTGCCTCCGCTGGGCACCGTCAGTGAGCTCATCTGCCACGCCGGAGGCCACAAAAGCCATGCACGCACCCGCTCCTGCCCCGTGTTCATCCCACCTCGGGCCGACCCGCCCGCCGCCCTGCTGCTCAGCCGCGGACACAGCAGTCTCAGCTGCCCCGGCAACGCCCTCAAAGCAATAACCCCGCCCATCCTGTTACCTAATCACCACAGAGGCTCCGCCCATGTCTGAGAGCAGGCCAAGCCTCCCTCTGGCCTCGATTGTGACACGTGCCTGTTTGTGTTTCTACACCACACAGTGTCAGCTTTACATCAATCAGTCACCAGGCAGGGCTCCACAGCTGCTGTGGGACTGACGGGCTGGGACATGGGTGCGCCCACCATATTTAAAGGGCTGCTAATTGTTGGTTATAATAACAGGACAGATGACAGATGTTCTTTGATTCTGAGCATATCGGCTGCAGCCTCACACATCATCCACACAGGTCAGACGATGTAAAGACATCTCATGGTGCTACTGTTAAAGAGCAGGGCATTAAAACTCTGTACAGACGGATGAGTCATCCTCAACACGGCCTCTAAAGCACAACTGACATACCTGTACTATGCAAGATCCTATGTACAGCTCTCTCTCCACTCTACACCTGTACCCTCTCTCATCTTCCCCGCCTAATTCATATGTTGTTGTCGGCTCTTTCTTAATCCCACTTTCCCTTACAGTCCAAGTGTGTGAACAACCTCTTATTTGAGCCATTCCACCTGTTCTCCTGTCCAGTGTAGTTTGGATCTTCATAATTGACCTTTTTTTTTTTTTTTTTTTTATCCCCGTTTCTCTCTTTTTTTTTTTTCTTCTTCTTCTTTCAGTGCCTCTCAGGCTGTCTTGGCCAGTCCAATATACAAAGCTAGCTACCAGGGTAAATGCTAGCTACCGAAAAGCCAGTCACCATCCTCTCAGTTAAGCGCAATATTGAGCTTTGTTGCCCCCAGCTTCTGTGTTTGTGAACGTTTGTCCCCGAGCTTGAGCCTTTTGCGCCCCAGTGGGCGAAGCTCCTCGCCTTTGCAAGGTAACCATGTAGCTTAAAGCTGACAAACACCAACGGTATAGTGTTTAACGACTTCTATGAAATCTACATTTCATTACACATCACAGTAGTTTATTATCACAACGTGGCTGGAACAGGAATAAGAAAAGTATCTCATCGTTGACCATGTGCTGAAAGCTACTGTATGTCTAGAAGATGTGATTGTATTTGTAACTTGAAATGTGATGGAGATTTTAAAGAATGTGGCAAAACTGCAAGAAATTTGAAGCACTTTTAAACACCACAACTTCAAAGTAAAATTATTTGTATTTAATCTATTGCAACAAATAACAAATGCAAGGGTACATCGTTTTGGCTACATATTGTAATGGATTCTCCATTCTAATGGTCATCAGATGTACATAGTAGTTATCTAATAGGCTAGGCCTTTAAGAAAGTAGTGCAGCAAGCATGTAAAAGCCCTTTCATCAGTAATCTGATTATTCAGTTCTTGGGTGTTTGGGGCCCTCTAGTGGACAGATAGCTGATTGCAGGCCAGTGAATGTTGCCGTTTCTCAGACCTACTGTACTATGAAATTCTTGGTTAAAAGTTTAATTATTTAAGCTCTTCAGTTTTCCAGAGATGTAGCTTCTGCAGGTCATGTTAAAAAAAAATTGGTCTGCTAGTTTGATAGTGACGTTTACAACATTCAGTATAAATGATGCCATGTTTTACTAGAATCATAATTGTGGCTTGTGGATTAACCTTCCTTTGAATAGGACAGGTAGTGTTTGCAGAGAAATGAAACCTTTGTTCAATATTGGAAATATTGGTACATGTTTTAAAAACCACATTTAATGAGTTTGTTTTTTCTAAGGGGGAATATAAGTCCAATAAAGTTAATGTATTTTATATCCTGATCAGTTTGACTTCATTTTAGTTATTACAAGTTTGCAAAGGAATGGAGAATCTGATGCAGTGAATCCATTTTTAAAAGTTCACATTTTTTTGGCCAAGATTTGTGGTTTTCTGCCAGGTAAGGATTATCAAGTTATAATGGTGGTAACTAGTATTATTGTGACTTAGTGCCTCATTACATAGTCATAGGTGATCATTGTGTAAATATTGACAAAGATAACTTATTATAGAGCTCACACATTAGTTAGAAGCATATTTATGAACTAACCCATGATATTGTAGTTAAACACTTCAAAGCTACAAAGAACAAACAGTGGATTTGTCTCGCTTTGCCTAAACAGTATTATTCACATGGGAAGGGTTGAGAATCATGTGGGGAGGGAGTTGGGTTATTGCAATGTACTACACAATTAAGATAACTTAAACGCTGAAGTAATACCCAGAATGCCCTTCTCTTCATCTGTAATCAATCTTTTAGGGCTCAGTATTTAGCACAGCCTCAAGAGGAATACCAATGTGCGATCATTGATCATGTGACTGGAAAGCCAAACGTGACCCTCACTGAGTAATCTTACACTTAAAGTATTTATTCTATTCACTTAATGTTACGGCTGCTTATGAAATTTTGTTCTGATGAAATACCAAATGTTGAGTAAAAATGTTTAAAATTCTCTTCTTATACTTACTGAACTTTGCAAAGTGTTTTAGTTAGAACATTAGCATACAGGGACGGGTAGAGAATCATCCAGCAATGCCACACAGATCAACTGCAGGGATGTCTGCATTTACTGTACTGTACACCTACTTGGTATTACTGTAATGTGCCCTGCTGTTAAAATGCCTGGACTACTACTGACAGACAACTTCAGGTTGACTGTAGATTTGCTTCAACACATTATCCCGGACAGAACAGAAGCTGTATATTCTCAAAGTGTAGTTCTTATCGCTTTTGTTTCTCAGAAGCAGGAGTCTAATTGATGTTTGTGAACACATGGTTTACAAATGCCTTGAATACTTGATATTTGTCATTAAAATGAAATAAATCACCTTGGCTGATTGACTTATTGCCAGTTTGTGTGTATAAAGACACTTATGGCTGAAACATCACAGGGAAGGTTGAAAGGGTTTATTTTCTTAACAGCTTCATGGCTTTTTGAAACCAGGAGATGTTCTAACACACACACACTCACACACTTTCAAAAAAGGACAGCATCAGGTTTTTGCACCAGTTCCTGACCAGATGATCCATCTTGGTTGCTCTTAACAGCAGAGATTAACTACAGGCAGAAAGGTTAAACATTGTAATACTTTGCTTTATGCAATTTCTGCAGAGAATTTTACAGAATAAACTGTCACTGTGGGATGTCATTAAACCAGTTGGACTAAAGTTACATTCGAAATAAATTGGCCACGTGCAACACTATATTCAGGATTATCAAAAGCACTACATTTACATCACATGAGGAATCGGTGACATTTTCAAAAAAAGTTGAACACAATGAACATGTTCTTACCCCTGGTGATTGTGTTAGCATTTGCTTGTGATTAGTAAGGATAATTCTACATGAAATAAAATGCTCTGAATAGTGACAAACGTGCAACTCTGCAAATTCAGAGCTGGTGCAGTGGTGCAACTAGTCAGTGAATAGTAAGTAATGTGGTCAGATTATTCAGATGCTAAACTGTCCCATGATTGTCTAAACTTGCTCATAGTGTTATGTCATATTGTGAGGTAAAATCAAATGCTAAACATTAATTTGGCAAATTTAAAAACATTTGTTTTGTTATTTGTGAAACAGATGTATATTGATGTTGATTCTGTAACTTTCTCAGACGTGACAATAGTAGTCAGTAGAAATAATCATTTTACAAATGGAAACAAATGCCATTATCCATAAACAGGGTCATCAAGTGGAAAAGTTCAAAAGTGCATTAGGGGTCAAATTGAACCTCTTTATCTATATAGTGAGTGGGCAGTGTTCTGTGACTGGGCAGGTTTACGATTAATTCATGATTCCTTAAAGACTGGAGCGCACCTAAAGCTGACTAATGCTAACTATTCATTCAGATGTGGAAATGGTTTTCAACACACATTTGTTTTACATAAAAACGTATCCAAAACATCAATGCGTTATCCATATGGAATTTATCATTTTTAATCACAACACTTGAGTTTAGCTGCATTAAGGCTTTTTCTTTTCTAAATAGGTATTTAGAAAAAAAAGTCATAACACTGTTTACTAATAAATGTAGGCACCTGTAAAAAAATAAACAACTTTAATAACCATTGTACAACTGACTGACTGAGGTGGCATCAATTGCCATTGCTCTTGGCTTAACTCATCCCCCAATCACTGTCTCTGTGTCTCTATGGTGGCCAGTAGCTCATTGGCCGGCTGGCTGACCAGCGCATACTTCTGCCTCAGAGGGTCTGATTGGAGGGTTGAGGCAGAGAGCCGCTGCCCTCGTAGTCCAAGGTGAGGGGCAGCGCTGACTGAGGCAGCACTTTTAGTACCAACCCAACACTCTGTGGGGGGCTAGTCTGTGTGGTGGGGGGGCTGCCGGTGGTGCTGGCATGCACCTTGGGCCTCATCGTCTGTGGGGAGAAAGGGAGGAAGCCCTGAGCCTGGAAAATGTCCTCCTCTTCGTCAAGGCCCAGGCCGAGACCCTGAGGGCTTGTTGCCTCTCCGTGGCCCAGGCCAGGTTCCAGCTGGGCCTGCAGGCTGTTGTGAGTACGCAGCAGGTTGTCGTGTCGAGTCTCCAGCTCTGTCAGTCCGTTCCCGCTAAACGTCTCTCCTTCTATCTCCTCCAGCTGCTGTGCCCACATGTCGCTCTGGAATATAAACCTGTCTCTTCTCGGACCTGACGGTAAAACAGTCACCGGTGTTGCTGATATAACAGACACCCCATGTCTGTTTAGAAGCCTTTCAGGAAGGTAATTGACAACAGATCCCAGTTTCCTTTCCAGTGTGGGCCTTGGTGTGGGAGGTGCTGATGGCATTTTGCTGGGGGCGGGGGTGGTGAGGCGAGCCTCTGCGGCCAGGCCCGGCCTGACGTCGCTGGCTGAGGCCAACTCTTGTCCACTGCCCTCTTCAAGGCCTCCGCCCCCGGCCCCGGAGCCCAACTCTGGCAGGGTGGAGTCGTCAAGGGTTCGGTTGAATTTGTCTAAAACGTGTCGCAATGCAAACATATTATCTACATCCTTCTGGAAGTTGACCCAGTTGTCTGGGCTGGGGCTATAGTCAGGCCTACATTCATAAAGGCTTTCGTTTATACTATACAGATCCTCCAGTCCCTGCCAGTTCACTTCCTCGTCTGTCAAGTTGGGTAGCTTAACCCTGTCGTCCGTCCCATATCGGCTGTGTGCTGGCAAACAGAAAGAAACAGAAGACTGTAAGGTTCTGGAGTAGAAAAAAAAGTTTTTCAAGTTTACTCAGACACCATGCAGTCATGCCCAGCCTCCGGCTCTCACTAAAGCAGCAAGCCCCATGGGGTTTAAGGCCCCAAGCAACACACACACACACACACACACACACACACACACACACACACACACACACACACACACACACACACACACACACACACACACACACACACACACACACACACACACACACACACACACACACACACACACACACACACACACACACACACACACACACACACACACACACACACACACACACACACACACTAAAGCAACATGAGATAAACAAGATAAACACACCACTCAAACTAAGCTCAAGCCATGAGTAGTGCATGCTGCACATGCTGCCTTAGAAATTCACATTAGAAAGACAGACTGAAAAGAAAAGTATTAAATGGTCCATCAAAAATGACTAATGCCCTGGGCTGCACATAAAAAATGGAAATTGCACAGTTGATGATAGGCCTGTACTGGGTTGAAATGGAAAGTCAGGCAACCTGAAATAAAATAATTTAACAGCAGAGGAAACAAAAAGAAAATGCTTAGGAAGAAAAAATAAGAAAATGAGCTTGCTGCTGAATGGTGTATCCCCAGAAATATAACTAATAAAGGAATGCTGTCAGAACAAGAGGCAAATAAAAGAAAATTGCAGCAAAAGGCTGAATCAGAGTTGTGCTCAGTTTGATGTCTGTAAGTAAGAACTGAGGAAAAGAAGCATCAGTGCCACTGTAGGTTGGACTTTGTGAGATCTGCATTCTCGTAACAAGGCCTACTGTAGGTAGAGAATTGGTTTTGACATATACTCAGGGACTCACAGGAAGGAGAAGGTTGGCCTCCTCTTTGACCATGTTCGACGCTGCTGTTGCCTGGTAACCAGGTGCCAGAAACAGAGGTCAAAAGGGCAGAAGTCAGTGGGAGGACAGTGTCCACTCTACCACTACATGTGACTAATGGCCATGAGTGAATATGACGATGATGTATATGCTACACTGAAACACTAATGGGATGGCGGCCGTTTATTTGTGGGTGTGGCTGATGTGGCATGGAAGGTGATATTAAAAGGAATAGTTTGACATTTTTGGGAAATAAGTTCTTTCCAAAAGTGAGATGAGAAGATTGATACCACTCTCATATGTATCCGTTAAGTTTATGTACGAAGCCACAGCCAGGAGACAGTTAGCTTAGCATTTAGATTTGAAGCAGAGAAACGCTAGTCCTACTCCCCTGTGAAAACGCAAATTGTAACGCTTTTGTATGGCCTGATAAAACATTGTTAATTAATTAGTGTTCAAGGTTCTAGCTCACCAGCTGTTAACTAAAGCTTCGTATTTTATTTTAGTGTACAAACATGAGAGTGGTACTCATGTTCTGAATCTGCAAGATAGCTAATAAGCTTATTGCCCAAAATGTCTTACTACCGGTACACCTTTAAGCTTTCATGTAGAATGTGATGCATTAGGTGGGATGATACAATGTCATGCATTGTCATTCACATGCACTTAACGCTTGGGTGGGTCTGAACTAGAAGAACATATTCAGCAACTCATTATGGGACTTCTTCATTTTTATTCAAACATGCTATGGTAAAAATACCTTAAAAGGATTAATTTTGAGTTTTTTTAACATGGTCAACTGCTATAAATGTTGCACTCTCAAACAAAGCTGTGGAAATACGAGGCAAAGAATATGTTTATATATTCAAATAGCTGCACATTGCCATGACTCAGAAGGTAAATTGAAGACAGATTGTTTGCATAGAGGTGACAACAAATGAAGCTGTGTAATGAGGGGGGGGGAAATCATCTGTTATGATTTGTTAGCGTGTCCCCAGCATGCAGCCACAGATTAAGCGCCAGCAACTCCATGGATGGATGTATTAGTGGGAATGAGGCCATTCGGCCCATGCAAGTGTTAAGAAAAAGCCACTGAAGAGAAACAAAAATTGGTGGATACCTGTGTGGCTCATAGCTTCCTCCATCTTTACCTCCTGATCGGAAAAATAAAAGCAATCGATTGTTAATGCATTGATCCAGGGAGATACAGGAGGGGGAGGGGATAGATCATTCACACTGAAGATTTCTTCATGCAGCTGCTACTCCCTATGGAGAAATGCAATTATTGGATGATCAGAATGAGGAAGGGAGGAATGAGAAGAATTTGTTTTTATTTAAATGGAGTAAAAACAGGGTGGAGAAGTTTGAAAGCTCATACTGGGCTGGATTGAGATTTTAGGATTGATCAGAGTGTTCTGTGAAGTGTAGAGTTCAACAAGGTTTCCCCTTCAAAGCAAACACACACAAGGTTATCCAGTCAGGTGTTCATCATTGTTAAGACACATTACGCAAATAGATGCAGGTATCGGCTAGATCCATTTCACCAGATAGTTAAATTTTAATAATGTATAAATCCAACACAAACATCACTTGATGTAACCACAACAGCAATTTAATTGGTTCAGGGAGCTGGCATCAAACCTGAGCAACGGCAGCCAGTACAAGAGATTCTAGGCTGCTATGTGACATGTATTGGCATGGTTTTGACAAGTCTGCCATGCCAGCACTGAAATGCAATCAGTTTCTCAGAGCAGCTGGGCTGCTCCAGTATTCCACTCTCCAGCTGGTAATTACAGACATTAAGTTTTTATCCTCAGGACATAAACAACGCAGCCAGTTCACGCCACACATGAATGCTACAGCTCGCCCTTACAGGCTTTGGTCATGATGGCATTGCTTATTAACCAGCTCCGTCGCTGGGATGTCTGCTCAGTAAGAAAAAAAATATATTGTGGCTGATTATGGCAGTGATGCATGACGGGCCCAAATAGAATAACAGCCTCAACTGCCGTGGTGACAGCATCCTCCAAATAATATTTCTAGCACTCAGTGAGTCACAACGGGGGTAATGACCAGGACATTCAACTGTGACATGGCCTTATTTGTATTAAAAATAAAACAATAATTTAAAAACTCTATAACTCAGAAAATATTTTAGCAGTGAAAAGATCCTGGTCTGAGAACGAGAGGTCTGGGTGTGTGTGTTATCATGAAGAAAACATTTAACACACATCAACTAAAATGTCAGCATACGTCACTGAGTGGATTATCTCCAAACACATGCAGCATGCAGATATGTGCACACACACACACACACACACACACACACACACACACACACACACACACACACACACAGATTTGAGAAACAGCAGAACACTAAACTGAAACATCCCTATTCCCATACAGTCACTTAGAACTTTTACAGCATTAAGTGCTCATTCAAATTGAATCATCTGTTTAACACGTTAACTCTGAACTTCATTCTCATGCCCACAATGACTGAAATAGATTTGACACGCACAAGAATAACAACTACCACTAAGCCCTGTGTAACAGTCCATATGTTCAACCATTTTAAAACAGGTAGGTAGGGAACAATAAGCAGGCTGAAGGTGAGCATTTTTACCTGTGTCCAAGCCTTTTGGGCGAGGGTTACACTGCTTGTAACCTTGACAACTCCTCATCTCCATCAGCTGGGCATGGAGGGAGTTCAGTACATCCCGATCCACTGTATACACTGTGTTGGTCAGCTGCACAGACAGAACAAACACACATTTGTTTTAGTGTCATAATGTTTATCAGTCTCCAAGAAGTTTGCATGTTGCTATTTCCAGAGAGAGAGAGAGAGAGAGAGAGAGCGATTGACAAGGACCGCAGGTCGGACCCGGGCCGCTGCAAAAGACTCAGCCTACTTACTGGATGAGCTAGAGGTCACCTAAATGACTAGTTTTATGCAAGGACCCTTAAAAAGTCTTGGGGGGGAGAGGGGGAGACACAGGTAGGAAGCACAGCTGTATGACTGTAGACAGATGTTCACCCACCTGGTAGGGGTCACTGTTGAGGTCAAAGTACTCCAGGAAGCCAGTAAAGAATTCGCAGAACAGAGTGTTGTGGGTCTCGTTGATGGTTCTCAGGCACCAGTAGGTGTTGTTGTTGGAGCTGGTGCATGCGCAGAATCCACCCACTAAACATTTAGAGATTCATTCGAAATGTAGTCAATTCCACTGCAACTGTCAAATATCTTTCAAATAATTTATTTTCACATTTGCCCAGGCATGTTCCCTCCAATGACTGCATAGGAGCCGCATAATGGTATTCACATTATTGTAACACTGACTCAACCCCATCCAACCTTCCTAACAATGTGTTTAGAGTCGGTTTTATTGATTAAACAAAAGGCAAGGAAGACTCAGGAGCATATTGTCCAAAAATGTTCAATTCCTGAACAATATTTTTTTGCTACCCATTTTATAAATCCATTTAAACAAAAAGAAATTCTAACATTACACAAATGTTTTTTCAGCTCCTTTACACCTATATAACGCACACTGTAGTAAAGGCTCTCAAAACAGAACACACACGTAAGCCCCGTCTCTGTGCGTAACGGAATGTTTTTCCTATGACGTGTAACAGACAGCCAATCACAAGCATTATTAAATCTTGGTCATGCTGCATGCCTATTGGCTCACTGACACTGATGAGATTTACTCTGTAGGGATTAAAATTTGTTATTGAATGATAAGGCATTTTGCTACTATGGAGGAAATTTGGTAGGTGCCTTAAAGAATTGAAGTCCTACTAAGGAGCTTCCTGTATAAAACTGTATTGCATTGTGAGGAGCCTGAAGTGAATATACATACATGTCCAGAGGGGAGCAGTCTGCCAGTGGTCATTGTTATGTGCGAAGCAAGTGAGGCCGGGCAGGCTGCAGTCGTCTCCCTTCCTCTGTCTCTTCTTCTCCTTTCTTTCCTTCTTCCTTCTGCGGATCTCGTTGTACAACTGGGCATTTCCGTCAATTTCCTGCGCTGACTCCCTGTGGGTAGAAACGTGAGAGAATTACCAATCAGTGTTGATGCAAAGATGACATCAGCCCCTACTCTCTTTAATGCCAGTAACCACAGTGGTGGAGGATGTGAAGGGGACTTCCAGAACGCATCGCCGATGCCAGGATATGGCAGTCTGTTTAGTTTCATGTTTAAGCTCTTACTAGGTCCAATTTTCTCTGGGATGACATTCTAGCCACTGTGCCCTCTTCCTCTAAGCCTGAACACAGAACAGGCAATGCAAAACAACAGCTGCTTTGTATTGGCATAATCTGTTCCCAATGTTTCCCGGTACAAGTTGATCACTGTGTTTGAGGGATCGACTGATTTCCCCTCTGTTGAGTCATCTTTCCATGCAACTCACTTCCAGACACACACACATAAAATAGATTGCTGGGCATGCATCTGCTTTGTCATTTAAACTCCATTCAGGAACCAAACACTTTTTTTAGACAATCATCAATACATCACAGTACACTTCCAAAACACACACATGCTGGGTTGGTCATCCAGGATCTACTAAGTCAGCTTTATGTTTAAACCTGACATGCAGAGACAATGCAGATATTCAGCTATAATGTACTGTTTAACAGCATCATATACAAAATGATGATCAGTTACAAGGCATGGTCACTACTAATTACAAAGCAAATGGGTGACACTAAAAGGGGCAAACTCATAATTAATGGGGAAGAGAAACTCACTTAAATGGATGGAGTTGATCATTCCTGCTCTTCACTCTCTGTGCCTTGTTTCTGTCTCCTGTGCTAAAATAGCTGGTTTTATAAACAGAGAAAGAGACTAAGGACCAGGCAGAAAACTGTTCTTTAAGTGTAGACTTCAACAAGGTTTTGAATCAGGCCTCAAACAAGTGATAGATAACTTGCATTTTGTGTAAACATAAAATGAGTGAGAAATGTATTTTTGAGGTGAAATTTAAATGACCTACCTCTTCTTTCCACAGTCGCACTCGTCTGGTCGTGTCCTCTTCAGGTGGCCTCTTACTTCACGGAGGTTCTTGATTTTGTCTTGAAGTGCTTCTATCTGGAATTAAGTTTATAACAAATATTATCAATTACCTTTTGTCCATTAAATTCACGGATAAAATGAGTAACCTGGCAAATGTGTGCATTTGTGTGCCAGGCTTCGTCTACTCACCTCCTGGTCCACATAGCTCTTATGGTCTTTCCAGGCTCTGGAGGACTGGTAGATTTCTCTTTCACAATGGACACTGTCATTCATCAAGATATAACACCTGCACAGATTTAAAAACAGAAAAACCTGTCATTCACTGCTCTTTTGACGTACAGTATATATCACATGAAGTCATTGCTGAGATACTTGAGAGAAGCTGCCTTCTTACTTGTGGGTAACTTTCACAGAGTTTGGGTACCCCACAGCATTGGTATCATCCGCCAGCATTTCCTCTGACCCGTCATCTGAGCCCAAATGAAACTCTGGGTCCTCTGGGGTGTAGTGGCGCTTTGAAATGACACGGCGGCGGACAGCTGACTGATCATCTGCTTGAAGGTCAATTTCATATATCTGGCCTTCAAACTCCACAGACAGAGACCTGGCCGGTCGGGTGTGGACAAAACGTGGCCGAAAACCTATCAAATAATATTAAAAACTTGAGTGAAGCAATGCTTTGATGCTCCCATTTACTACTTTAGCATACTTGAATGTTCACGTTTTCTAAGCAACACTAGAGGGCATCAAACTATTCAAAACCATGAGGCGGCATCCCAGAGAACAAACTTGCTTTTTTCATGTATGTGTTAGGGTTAGACCATAAATAATCAGTTACAGGGAAAGCTTTCGCAGACTTCCTTTCCTCCAAATGGTATTGAGAGACATTAATACAACGTTACAAGATTCATGTATACTCACGCTGTCCTGATGAGCCAGATAACTGTCGGTGGGAACGGCGGTCAGTTCTGGAGGATCTGAGGAGAGTGTCCCCGCAGTCGCAGCCCCTCTCTCTGTCGTCATAACTGCTGCTGGGCCTCAGGCTGCGGGCCCTCTTCCTGGAGCCTTCTTTCGAACCACCTTTACACTTCTGTATCCTCCACTTCCCTGTGATCTCCTCCACACAATGCCATTTCTGTCCACAGCGGAAATAAACAAGGATAATCAATATTCCCTCATGAATTCTTTCACGCTTTCTCTCCGCTAACTTCATTTTTATGTGTAGCTTTAAAATGATCAAGTGACCTTGGTCTGTATGCCTATTGAAATTTTAACTTTACTCTGTTTTGATTTTAGAAACTCCTTAAGTAACATGCTTTTAACACATATATCGGACAAATGTCAGCCTGTGGGAAAGAAGGGAATCCAAAAGCAGCAGGAAAGATAAACCAAAACGAAACCCCTACCACTCTCACACTGGGTATGTCTGTGCCAAGTGCGTCACTGGCGTGATTGTGTAAATACATATCCACGCACTTGCTTACAGCTGCTGTGTCTTTCTTGACATTTATTCCCACTTGGAAAAGAAAGCTGAGGCTAATTGCTGTGAGTAGTGCTGCTGGTTAGGTCTTGTATAAATGGAAGAGACACATCTGCAGAGCGCAGTGCTGATGAACAGTGGTGAGTGTGGGAACGAGGGTCCATACAAAGGGCCATAAAGCAGCTCAGGTTTCTTCTGGAAGGCTCATATAGTGACGAAGAGCTTACGGGCCAAACAAAGCCGTTATACCAGCATTAGAAAAGCAGCGGGAGGAGAGGGGGAGAGAGGTGTATTGTCACTCAGGGATGAAAACGACCTCTGTCTTCTCTCTCACCCTCCCTCCTGTGAGTGCTTTTCAGGCACAACAGTACCGTTACAACAGCCGGCCGGTAGAGATGGATGAGAAACTGAGGAGGAGGATCTGGAGTGGTTAGTTAGGAGCAGACATGGATGACCTTGCAAGCTGAAACATGAGCATTACGGGGAAGACCCAAAGTACTTCAAGCCACTCACACTGTTATGTACCACCAAAAACATACAGTAACAGAGATTTCCCAATGTCCCTGGTGAGTAAATCCAGTGTACCCACAACAAACCCATACAGTTATCAAATGATCAATTCCAAAGGACCGCAACAGCTCTGTGACAAAAACACAACAGAGGCTTTGCTCTTAGAAATATCTGGTCTGTCTGAACCAAGATCATGCGGTCATATTCAAAGGCAGTAACATTTAAGACTTTTCAAAAACAAAACTTCTCTCATTCCAACATAAATCAGGTTCAACGCTGAGGTTTAATGTTCTTGTTGAAAAGCCCTTTAACTCCTATTTCAGTACAATGCTTCAGTTTGAGCCAAGGTTTTGTTTCTATGACAGGGAGGTGAGGTGGCATTTAAAAGGCATAAAATAAACTGGAAAATACAAACGAAGAGGAGCTGGAAATAGATTAGATAAAAATGAAGAGGAGCGATGAAGGACTTGCCTGCTGTGTGTGAGTACTGTTTCCCCTGTAATTTTGTAAGACACACACCACTGGCTTTCAGGCTGCTCACTGGGAGGTCATATTAAATCATGCCAGACGGCCCACTTATGACCAAACTTTATCCTTCATGCTATGCAGCCACATATTATGATGTACACTTTAAATGATTACAGCTATAAGAAGACACGTCTACACATTTTTTGTGCACATTACAGGTGCACACACATACTGTACCCACAATCTCACAGGCAGTTGTACAACACACACTGCTGAGCTTACTTAGAATAGCTCCATTGCTGTTTTTAATAACTGATTGTTACAAACACTCATTTATGTGACCATAAACTGGATCTGGATTGCATTAGTCAGCCCCTCAGAAACTCTGCCTGTCATTTAACGCTACCTGAAACTTGTAACAATTTGTATTGTTCTGGTCTGTGTGCTCCAAGGCCACATACTGTACCACTTGGCTGTTGGTCTGCCAAAAAGTTAATGGGCACAGATGAAAGGGAAGTACCAACAAATTAATGCACCACAAAACAGTGCAAAAGGGTCCAATTATGAACCAACTGATGCACTGTAAATGGCTATTTCACTTTTGGCTCTGTGGAAAAGCTCACCAGGCAACATAGAGGTCACTTTAAGAGTGGTAGTCATTACTGTTGGAAAAGAAATGCAAACGTTTCATAGTGGATATCAGGGGAACTTGTTTCTGGTCACAAAGGTTTGCAAAAATAATTGTGTTACCTGTCCAGGCTGCTCGCAGGGCGTCTGGAATTCGGCCTGCTGACACGTCTCTTTGACCTTCTTGTACTTGGGAAGGCTGTTGGTGTGCTGAGTGCTCACCGAGTCTTCCTTCTTCCTCAGGATTTTTCTGCACAACACAACAAGGGAATAGAATTAAGGGGAAATCATCATTAACTAACTAATTATTCAGGGACTCACTGAACTATTAAATTATTAGCTTATTACTGGATTTCAGAGGGACGAAGGTTTTCACGGTTTCCTGTTTTTTACTTTCTGTCATGGTCAGTCTTGTGTGCTTCTAATAGTCATGGCCAGTAAATGGATAAGTAATGTAGCATTTGTGTGTGCCAGAGGGTCTGGGCTCAGAGCTCGGCTCAGCCTCAAAGCAGTGCTCCGCTCCAGGACAAGCCGTTTGACCATGGCATCACGCTTAACTGCCCTGCCCCTTTCTCCTCTCACACTACCACAAGACCTGACTGAGTCTGCTAAGGCCATGCTAACAGCTAACAATGGTTGTCAATGTCACTCCCTGATGGCTGCATTACGTAGATTATTAAATTATCAGACAATGTAGTCAGCCCCTGCTGTCAGTCAGCATTTCACAAGCTCAGAGGAACAGTACTGTAAGGTCATGTAAGAACTGTACAAAAAAAACATTAGCTACTGTGTGTGTGTGTGTGTGTGTGTGTGTGTGTTGCTACCACATATGTGCCTGAGTAACAGAGTGGAAGGTCTTTGGAGGCTAATCTCAGCGTTTATAAACAGGCACACATGCCGACAGCCTTTATAAACAGCGTGGATTAATGGAGGAATGGATTAAAAGAGTTAAAGCCCCTACATGTCAAAGGTTACACTCTTTTCATTTCATACACAGCAGTCCATAGGCCAGCTATTTCTTCTGTCACACAAACATACGCCAGCGGGAGACTGAGCTGTGTGCATGGCAGCACAGCTAACGAGTGCTTCTTTTGTACTCTTGGATGCGTCACTGCAGATGTTGGCAAATGAGCAAATTAGTGGATGGGAGGGCCAAGCTAGTGATTTGAAAAAAAGATGGGGATTGTGAGGAAATGATAGTGGGGAAAAACAGCAGCTGTATGAGAGAACGTGACATACTGTAATATAGAGTACCATTACACATGCTGCCAGCACAATTTGGTCACAACCAGTGTTACTGTTCTCTCCCCCATCGTTTTCCTACCAATGACTTTTCTTTCTTATTTATTTAATTTGAATTTTTTTTCCATTGGGTACCTGTATCATTCGACAAGCTTGATGGGATTTTTCCTTTCCAAGTTGTTAGGTTTCTGTCAGTGTACCCCCGGCATTACCACAGCTTAACATGTTAAGTGAACAAAAGCGGGCTGTCAGAGTGAGGTATCATTTTCTGCAACATATATCTGGCAGCAGAGCTGAGGTTGAATAAAAGACTGTTAGGGTTTCTAAGAGCATGTGCTGTTTGCGATGGCATGCACTACAAAGAAAACAGTCTTGGGGAAACAGTGGAGTGTTGGCTGTTGCGTGGCTGCTGCATTCCACACTGGGGGAGCTGGTGACATGTCCTGTGAGTGGATTGAGTGTGAGCCATCCAGCCATTCCTCAGGTAATATCAGCCTGAAACTGGCTAGCCTTTGTTTATTTTGCGTGTGTCTAGCTATCTTCCGTCTGTCTCCACCAGTGCACGAACAGCAGGCTAAGTCAAGTTTAGGGCCCAGATCATGTGCTCGATATATGCACGGCCCCTTCAGAAGACAAAGACTGCTTGTTTTTCTTGTAAATGATCAGATGACCTGGATACACATGCGTCATCGCCTCTTGCGTGAACTGTCATAATTTGCCATCCGCTGATAGCTTTACCAAACAGCTTTAAATATTTCAACCTCTTCCACCAACATTGCTTTCCAAGCCGACTGTGGTCAGGAAATGTCTGTCAGATAACAAATAACTGGAAAAGTGGCTGTGTTCCTGAGTAGGGAACTCTGTTGAGCCTTGCACATTTCGGGTTCATTGAAATGTTTTGTCAGGTTTGTGTGACACACAATGCTGTGCAATGACATGGATGTGCCTGTGGTGTGGAAAGGGAATAAAGAACCCCAGTTTACCCTCGCTCCACCAGGAATGTGTCCCTCCAGACTTTGGGTTTCCGGTTGGGTTTGAATCTGGGAAAACAAAACGCACAAAGTTTATAGAATTCATATGGCCTATGCACTCACCATCAGCTAGAGTATGTCAGGCATGCAGCTAGAGTCAATCATAGCAAGCTCAAAGCCTTGTGGGTTCAAGGGAATCCTGTAAATGTTCTTTAAGAATTACACTGATTGTCTCCAATCTATCAGTTCTATCTTCTATCCATCCATTTGCTCTGGGAATGTTTTGACTTTTTTCTTTAATAGTGCAGATATACTAACAATAGCTGTTTTTAATGCATGGTAAATGACAATGATTTTTCATTCATATTGGATACTTGTGGGTTTGCTGGGGAAACAAATGATTCAACTTGAAAACAAATTAAACTTTATAAGAATAATCTCAGTGAATCTAAGCCAAAGTCCTGCAGCCAAGGAAATCCCACCAAATTGTCCCGGACCCACTTTATGCTCAGCTGGAGCAAAAGCAATTATTTTGGCTATGGAAATTTGCATTTGCTCAATAACAAATAGGACTTTTGCACATTTCACACACACTGTGCAATTACTGAGCCCAACATCTATTACAGCATAGCATGATGGATCAATGCAGACCTATTGCCAGTCCGTTCCTGTTCTAGCAGCTTAAGGATGGACTTTCCATCCATGTCCGGAGGGGTATCCAGCCCAGCAATGTGGAGAATGGTGGGAGCTAGGTCAATGTTCAACACCAGATGAGGGTTTCTAAACAAGGACATGCACATAAAGTTTACTTAACTTCTGAAATATATACAGTGAAATTAAATAACAATACCAAAAAGCCTGAACAAACAAATATAAAACTTCACACACAGAAAAATATACATCAAGATATACACTGTACAGTTCATTTAAAATGTAGCGACAAAGTAATTTGTAAGCTAGGAAACTATGATAATAGTTGTTGTTATTGCTTGGACTTACACTGCCCCTGGCTCTATGTTGGGTCCTCTCAGGAAGAATGGCACACGGATGTCAAAGTCATAAGGCATGGACTTGCCCTTGACTAATCCAAACTGACCAATATGGTAGCCATGGTCTGCTGTATAGATGACGTACGTGTTGTCCAGCTCCCCAGTTTCTTCGAGCATTTCAAACACCTAAGAAGTAAAAATGAACAATGATAAGATAAACTACAGAGGAAAAGATACCAAAATCCATAAAATTCCATTTATAATTACACTTACCTTCTGCACTGAGTCATCCACAGACATGAGCGTCTGCAGTCTCTTCCGATGGAGGAAGTTGGTGAACTCCATGTGGATGGGTCTCATGGGGCCTGTGTACTGCATGATCCAGTGTTTGTCCATATTTGGGGCGTAGTTGTAGCTGGGGGTGCTAGTAGGAGTGCACAAAAGAGGGAGAGAGAAGAAAGGCATGTGAAAAAAACTGCCTTTTTTAGGATCGATAGAACATGTATACTGATAAAGTTGCATAAAAGTAAGACCATCCCATCAGAGCACGTAACAGCTATGAAGACCACATTTAAAATGCCAAAAAAACACTTGTCTGCTACTTTCCACAAAGCACTGCTCAGTAACAGCTGCTGCAGTTGTCCAGTGCATTTGACACCCATCAATTGTGGCTCTGTTTGCTGAGGGAAATGTCTTAATACTATGAAGCCAGCACCTTAGCTGTTTTTCCACACCTCTCTCCGACCATCTCTCCCCTCACACAGAGACGAGAGTCTCCCAGCTCCACTGCGCTCTTGGCACAGACAAGTCATTTGAGGGTTGGCACATGCTTAAGAAAATAATAGGCCCCAAAGTCAAGTTTGCAACAACTTCTGGACCAAAAACTCAATAAGTCATGGTCATTTGAAGCAGGGAATAACACGAGTGCACAAAGAGCAAGAGAGAGGGAGAAGCGGAGAGGTATTAGCTTTGCAGCTAATTAAGGAGAGAGATAAACAGCAGACTAAGAAGTTGACTGTGTGTGCAAATTGTCTGCATGATATAAATAATATACTGAAAGCATATGTCGTCAGTACCAGATTTTATAGTCACATTTGTATATCTGTAGTGTTGGCATATAATGTGATAACAAATAATTTCCCTTCTACTTTAAGTAATTAACTCCTAAAGCAAACTATAAATGAACAGGTTCCACCCCTGAATAAGCAGCTGTTGGACAAAGTATCAAGACTTAGATACTTAATGAAGACCTGCTGGGAGCTGCTTTGCTCTGATTGAGTGAGCTGCCTTCTGCCCTCGTCTCCTCAGGCCTGCTTTGTGAGGAGGGTGAACTCTTCACCCACCTAGCCAGGCGGTCTAATAAGCCCCACAAAGGGACCTGTCTCTGGGCAATGGGCCACCAAGGTATGGGGCCCTGGGCACAAGGAAACCAGGAATGCAGAGGTCAGTGAAACGAAGTCAGTCCATAGGAGAGGTCACACCTGCCACCTGTCACATATAGGTTGGTGTTTTGTGGTATTAGCCCTGGATTACAGCAACCCAAGGCCCGCTGCTGTTCACCTCAGAATGCCTCCTGACCTTACAAAACTTAACATAGACACATCCTGCATTAGGATTAGTGACATTCCCTAAAACAACTTGTTGAGATACGAGCAGAATAACTTCCAATCATTCCCTGCTACAGAGAGATGTGCCAATGAGTAACTGCACCACATCGATACGGTTTAAAATAAGTCAAGAACTTGGCTTACATCTAAGAGACAGGGTAAAAACACTTTCAGTGAGGAATGTTAATGGCATTAACATCAAATCCTCCTCTGCTATTGTTGCTGTCAAAAGTACAGGCGCTCATTTGATTTATGAGGCGGCTCCTCCTTTACTGCCATGCAGTCTCTTCCCAAATCTATGTATTACGGATTAGAGGTACACGGCATCTGCTGCAAAGATAAAAAGTGGTAGACCAGACAAGATTCATGTCATATCTTTCCATTAGTGGATGACCTTACCAGGGACTTAGCGGCTCTTGTAGAGAATTACCAAAGCTCATTGAACCGATTCAAACTCAAACTAGAATAGTGTCAAAACAAAATCATATATATAAAGGAATTTGCTCCACATCATCTGCCAGTGGAAAAAGGGGTTTTCCATATCTGTTATGGAAGTGTGTAGTCAAGAAACAAACGTATTCTGCACACACAATCACTGGGGCAACCCCTTTAGTCACCCCCGGGCCCCAGTTCCATCCCCTTGACCCAGAAGCTTGAGCTAAAAATAAATTAATAATGTCACAAAGGGTATTCCAAAGCACACAATGCATTCCTCCCATCCCAAAGAACTGCAGGGAGAAAATACTGATGGATATGGACAGGATCAGGAAGTCCTTTGCAAATTTGACGGGAGGGGAGGCAGGGGTGGTGAGAGTGGCAAGGAATGAGTAAACGAGAAAAGACACAGCGGGAGAGATAAATAGAGAGACACACAGAAACAGAGACATAAAGATAGAGAAATAGAGGGGTAGGGCAAACAGACAGAGGGGAATGTTAAGTGGGATAGAAAGTGAGAGGAAGGAAGTGGAAAACAGTGCTGGGAAACGTAGAAAAAAAGGAAAATTGAGCAGAAATGGCAGACTTGAAACTTATATCTACTTTTTCTAAAACACCATCCCTCCCCACCCAGTGGAGTAATACATCCTGGAAGCATGTTGGAGGGCCCACCAAGAGATGGCAGGGCAAGTTGCCATGGAAAGACCCAGAGTATTGCAACACTGCCTCAACTCAGTAATGAGAGTTGTTGGAGGCCAATGTGGGCTTGGCATGAGCACTGTGCTTCTTTAAAAAGCCATCCTCGATCTTCTTCATATGTGCCCTCGCTATTCTTGGATGATAAATCATTTTGATTTCACACTTGCCAAGTCATCGGCCCTAGCGGCTTCTAAGCAACCTGTCATCACTGGGGATTGAGGGGCGTGAGTACTGTAATAATGTTATGTACACCAAATCATAAAAACTCAAATTGGAAGTCAACGAGAAAAATTCCAGAAAGCAGTAGATGAAAGCTGCCGGAATGTGTGTGTACATAATCTGTAAATATGGGCCCTGAACATTAATTTCTCATTATTTCACAGGGTTAAAAGTCCTATGTAGGAACTTTGATGAGTGTATGTGTTTTAGCCTGTGTGGTACTGTGAGTCTGAATGTAACTTACATGTGCTGCGAAGCATTTGGGAAGTGCTCAGCGTACTGTGGAGCTGAGTCTTCTGGGCCATGAGGAGCAGCGTGACTGATGACCATCATCACAGGACGGTGAGGGTACATGCGCTTGGACATGCGGAAAAAGTTGATGCTGTCGTTTGTGATCAGATCTGTGAAATAGTCCTGGAAAATGAATAAATAGGAATCATTAGGTGCTGCAGAGCTAAAATCCCATCTAAAGAAGGCTAAAAAAAAAAGGAAAGGTAGAATCGGGGGAAAAATGCAAAACAACACGACCTTTGATAAAAATTAATTTGCAGTCCAATCAACATGACATGTTGCTTTCCCCTCATTTTCAAATAAATGGACGGGGGCCAGTGGGAAAATGAACTGGGGCCATTGAGTACACTACACAGCTGGCAGCATGCCTGTGTGTGTAAATCTGAGAGTGTACTTGAGTCTGTGTGTATGTGTATACAGTATATGGGCTGTTGCCTCATCAGTGAATCTCTGCACTATTGAATGTGACACCACTTGATGGTGAGAGGAGCCTGGCGCTCTCAAATGGTATGTTGTTATGTTAGCTCCCACCCTCTTCAGGCTATCCATTCTCTTTCTCACTTAGCTTCCTCCGCTCCTATTTAGCTTCATTTTATTTTTATCCCCTTTTTCTTTACATAAGTTTTCTTTTCTCGTCACCGATTTACTCTGGGAGATAATGGAACACAGAAATCAGACACAATAACCTCAACGGATATAACCCTCAGGCATTACTTGGGAAAGGAGCTGGTGTGAGTGATGACTTGTATACAGGAGATAGGAAAGACACGGAGGCCCTAAGACTCCCAGTGCTGTGTTTTTCAAATTTAAGTAAAATGGGCAAAGACAGGACAACTGAATGAATTAAACTGTAACCTACTGTAAAGAGATTAGACTCCCACAGGCCTACTGACATTTTATCAAAACCTTTATTCCAGGCATGGTGGAGTTTGTCTGTTTAAATGTACAGTAGGTCACACCCTGAACTAAAATCACAATGGCATTTGCCAAGTTTCCAACAGATTAACAATTCTACCTGCAGTTTTGGCTTGCTGCAGTTGTTGTCTGGCATACCACATGTGGAAGGGAGTGCCAGGTTCAGAATGAAAGGGTAAAGGGTGATTTTCCTGAAATGTCAGAAGTGGGTTTGGCTGATTCATCCGGTCTCTATTAATAGGCTTTATAGCTAGGTCAGCTTTAACGGCCTGGCAGCTACACATGCCCATGGAGGCTGATGATTGTGTGCACATGGCGAGGCATTGCCATACTTGTTTCCTATGTGTTGCCAGCTCTCCAAAACCTGAGCCACTGCTGCTAAGGGCTCTGGCAGGTCGAAAGGAAGCAACAGTGTCATGGTTAATGCCTGGCCAACAGCTTTAAAATGATCAAGGAGGTGAAGAGTATCACTTTCCCCAGAACTGTTTGGAGATGATTAGTACCAAATAGTAAGGCTGGGACAGTTACCGCAGTTACATGACACCTACCGCGGGTCTGAGCATGTCACTGTCATCACTGCAAAAAAAACATTGGCCTTCACATGTATGCATGTTGATTCTAATGACATTAGAATCATGACTCTAATTGATTCTAATGACATGGGTTGTGTCTGATGACATTGTGTCTTACTTGGATTCAAGGTTTTCTAAACAAAACTTATCAAAATATGAAGAAGAAAAAAGGTGCTCGTCACTTCAGCTTTGCACATGAGGATGGACAGTCCATTGAGCTGAGGTGGACGTGGACACATTAACGTTAACGCTGCAGTGTTTACCGTTGCACATCAGCCAAGCAGCTAGCGGAGCTTCCCTCTGCTTATAGTTTAATCCCGACAAAACCACACGGTTGAATTTCAGCCTGCATGCATGTTTTGTAGGTATTAAGATGTTTTTTTCTCTCACATTGAGCTGAAATAGAAACACTGTGCTAAGGGTTAAGCCAATGTTTTCCGGGGGTAAAGCAATTCACTTTACCAGCGGCATTGACAAAGCCACTGTGTCTACTGTGTATTGTACGCTTTTAACTCACTTTACATCATCTTTGCTATCTCTTTTTCCTTTGGCTTTTCCTCACAGCGGCACTCATACTCTACTCTCCATTACCACTCACACTCCTTGCACGACCACACGGGCACTGATGTCACTCACTTAAGGCACGCTGCCATTTTCGCTCTAACATATGCTACTCTCGTAAGGGTTGTGTTTATTTGTGTGTGTGTGTGTGTGTGTGTGTGTGTGTGTGTGTGTGTGTGTGTGTGTGTGTAAAACCATGTAAGTTTTAAAACAACTTACATGGTTTTACTGTCAATGTAGCAGAACATTGTGGCTTTGAATTTTGTTCATGAGGAGTCAGTTAATTATAAGCTGCTTGATCTCTGATCAGAGTTTCTGTTAGAAGTGATGACACCAACATATCACATCTGGCTTGCAACGAAGGCTGCTTCATGCCTTTATGACCGTTGTCTTGTATTATGGAATTTGAGGGAAAAAAAAGTGTATGGATCATATTCTCCAAATAAATCTCAAGCAAACGGTCTTTGACAAAGGCCTTAACCTCAATGAACTCATCCTCCTACAGATGGAAAAATAAAATGCAACCTAATTGAATGAAATCACTGGGCAAGGGCCTCATCTAATCACAATGACTTTGTGTGCCAGCTGCACTCTGAGGAATACAATGATCTTCTCACCCTGTGTGAATCTCAAAGAAGAGTTGTGGTTGTCTTGGTAGTAGCAGGTTAATGGTTAACAACAGTAAATAGCAAACAGTGTGTCCATTTGGTTTTAAACCACAATCTGCTGACCAGGCCCATGTCATGTAAACACCTTGGCCTCAGCTTGTGGGTAACTTTACACCTCAGTCCAAGTTGGCAGAGAAATATCAATACTAACATTTGTTTGCCCATCTTTTGGGCTGGCTATCTTGAAACTTGACATGTATCCAAACTATAAACCCACCTCAGGGATTCCTCATGTACCCAAGACTACGCAGCCTGGGATGATATTGGCATGGAGCTGCGAAAACAAACTGACAGCCCTTACAAAAACATTTGGGGAAGATTGATGGCCGATGCCATCCGTCGCTACAAAAAGACAGTGTAACCACAGTGTTCATCTCCGGAGTCTGACAGTTTTTTTATTGTGGTGTTATAGCAGAAAATCACTCTGCAAAACCTTCATAGTGAGACAAAAAGTAGAGAGAATACAGAGAGAGAGAGACAAAAACAAATGCAGGGTGGTATTTATCACAGGCTTGTCATATATATGGTTCAGTTTTACAGTGTCTAAATGTTGAGGTAAGGTGCATCATAATAAATGGATGCTGCAGAAGTGGTGACTCCACCTCAAGTCATTCCCTTTAATTCTCGAATGAGAATTCCTGTCAGTCTAGATCACAACTCTCTGATAAATGAAGTGCTTTGTTGTCTGTATTTATAAGTGGAGTGGAACCTGCTATTTGTCAGGTGAAATATTTATTTTAGGTCATAAAGGGAAAACAAATGAGTGATTGAGTTGATGTTCCCTTTTAAGAAATGAACGCAACACATACCTTGGCATAATCGGCCCCATGTTTCTCCTTGTAACCATTCCGACAGACAGTGTAATTATAGAAGCGGGAATTTTTGATCAATCCAACCCATTCGCGCCACCCAGGTGGTATGTAGCTGCCATTGTACTCATTGAGGTACTTGCCGAAGAAGCCTGCAAAAGAGAAGAAGAGGAAAGGGAAGGTTTCTTTTAATATGGTTTCTTAGGCTATAAATGCATGTTAACTCTGCTTGTCTATGCCTGCAATTCTGCTTTTATTGTTTAACTTTGTGTGTGTGTGTGTGTGTGTGTGTTTTGTCACACATAAGTTTTTGCTTGTCTCTTTTTCCTTGGCTTTACTGTACAGCATTCTCGGATAGGGGCTGGGCAGGGAGCCAGCCTGTCCGGGAGAAGGCTAATTGCAGACTAACGCATCAGCTCTAAAACCGCAGGCCGTGCTGCAGCCCACAGGACCCCACTGAGCTGCCCAGTCTAAGGCCTGCCCATCACTCACACAGACACTGCCTGATGGGACAGGACAGCAACCTGGCACGCTCACCATGTTTGCATTTCTCACAGCAGACAGCCAAGCAGGGCGGTGGAGTCTAGCTTACTGTAAAGATTAGCATTGACTAACACAAATATAGAGGTCCCAGGAGGACATCTGAGCTGGTGATAATTGACAGTGTATTGGCAAAAAGTGAATCAGAACCTTAGAAATGCTACTTCAAACAAACATCACCAGAACTGCATTTACTTCACATTGCTTTTCTTTCCGCTCATGGAAACAGACACATTTTATAATTGAACCACAAATTATTTGCTATATCATATTACATATCAATATCGGAAAGGAGCTGGATGAAGACAAAAATCTTATTTTACCAGCCCCTTTCTCAAATAATACAACAAACAAATGGATAGACTGTTGGTCAGTTAACTTTTATTAGATTGTTATTAGATTTAGAGGTCTTTGGTGGACAAACAGCCATCCGTTAATGCAGATTATTGTATATACGTAGATGGGTGACAATATGTGTGAATGTCTTAGTTAACCAACCTGTCCTGTAGCCAGTGTTGTTGAGGTAGACGGCGAATGAGCGTGGCTCGTGCTGAGCTTGCCAGGAAGGAGAGGAGCAGTTCTCATTATTGGTGTAGGTGTTGTGGTTGTGAACGTACTTGCCCGTCAACATGGAGGACCGTGACGGGCAGCACATTGGTGTGGAGACGAAGGCATTAGTGAAAGTTGTGCCTCCATCTTCCATGATCTTACGGGTTTTATTCATTACCTGAAGAGAACCTGGAGGACAAGGAATGGCGGTCAGTACTGACTGAATGCTATAGCATCACTGAAGTCTTCATTTTCTTATATGCGTTGTTAATACTATGAAAAAAAAACTGATTGTGTCAATACACATCATGACAACTACTTTTTTTTTACAACAAAGACTAGATAAACACAGTTCAGTCTGATTGAATCACTTCACCTTTTCTCACTGTGTGGCAAATAATTATAATTCAGCAGTTAATATGCCAGATGGCCATTCTGCTCTGGCTTATGGCCTCTATTTAATATTTCATGTGTGTGGAGAAAGACTACATTAATCATGATGCAAATGCCCACAAAGACAACATTTTTTAATTGAGACAGGGAAAAAAAAATTACAAGTAAGGCAAAAGAGGACCCAAATAAAAAGTGAATAGCACCCAAACAAACCCAGAAAGCGTGACAACCTTACCTAACTCAACATCCTGGTCATCAGTTATGATGAGGATAATGTTGGGCCGGATGTTTCTGCGGTCTCTCTGGATGCGACCCCTCAGGCCCTGAGCCCTGGTGGTGGTGAAAGCCCAGCTGCCTGGAGCCCAGTCCAGAGACAACAAGGCCAACCAAGCCAGCCACTGCATCAGCATGGTGCCCGAGACGACAGGAGACAGGGTGGATAGATGGGAGGATTAATGGACAGATGAAGGGAATGGGACAGGGTCCAGCCAGGCCACTCACTCACACCCGTGCAGCTCTCGCAGCCGTGGTCAACTATAAAGAGACAGAAGGAGAAAAACACATGGAGACATTACAAGGGACACAAGGAAAGAAGAAAAATATTTTTTTAAGTAGTAGAATAAAGAATTGCATTCTAGGGACAGTCAGTGAAAAGCCTAGATTTCCTCTTGGAACATTTAAGCATAATTGCTTTAGAGAATTTGTGTGCATCTGCTCATAAATCATACTCAAACACAACACAACAGTTTATCCATAAACAGAGAAGCCGAAAAAGATGATTTCATGCTTCAGCCCTTGATGGTCCATCAAGAAAAACTTACCCATTAGTTCCATCAAAATTGCATGCTGACTTTAACCCCATCAATACTCTCACTTGTAAACAAAAACCCTCAACATCAACTCTCCTGACCTTAACTGAAAACATAATTTGATCACAGCAACCCATGAAAACTTTTAAAACAACAGAAGAGCAGGTGAAGATCTAGAAACACAGAACTCACCTCAGAAAATCCCATAAGTCTCATTTTGTTTGGCCCTTGCTTTTATTATCCAAGTACATTTCTTGTGTTTTTCACTCTCTCCTTCTCTGTCAGAAAACACACTCACACACAGAAACTCTCTCTACTGGAGAGCTGTTGTTCGGCCAACTGTGCTGAAACCGCGCCATTGGCTGACTGCACTCAAACACCCACATTTACTCTCCTGTGTCAGCCAATCACAGTCCACCTTCCACCTGTCACTCAAAATTCCCCCCCGGTGAGTCAAGCGTGACAGAGGGTCGGTGGGGAGGAGGGGAGCACACTAGGGGGGAGGGGGTTAGGGGGCACGGGAGGCGGAGAGAGGGTTCCGCTACATTAACCCCAGTGCCACTGTCGCCAATCACAGATTACCACTGAGTCATCATAGCACTTTGCAACCTCTTGCTCACTTACAATGTCATGGTTGGTCAGAAAAAGTGCATATCCTTTGCCTAAATGGCAGGGACTAGTGGAAAATGAATACTAGTTCCGAGCCTGAGCTTTCCCCAAATTCAGAGAAAGATATCTATCTATCTATCTATCTATCTATCTATCTATCTATCTATCTATCCATCCATTGCCATAAAGAGAAATTGGGACAAAAAGATTTAAATATAGCAGAGAGTTTTTAGAAACAATAATACAAGTCTAAAAATGGCTTGTGGCAGTGAGATGAACCATGGTGCTGTAACAATAAGTTATCCATAATTGCCTGTGAAAAAGCGCCTTATGGACAGCAATCCCACTGAGTGGCACCATACTCTTTGCTATTCTGAGTTAATGGCCTGAAAACAATTGGCAGGCCTATGACACCTGAGCCTGGTCAAACCCCACTGGGTGGCTCCGCCCTTACCCCTTTTCCCACAGAAGGATTGATAATGGAAAGTCCTCTGGATATGTGTATCAACATTTTAAAGAGTGAAATACTAATTATGTTTTGTCATTAAAGCACTATGTTGACCCCAAACAGTGGCCTGTTGCACGAAAGTAGAATAAAAAGTGATCCGCTCATCGCAGCTTAATCGGTTGCATGTTTGCCGAGCCAGGATGAGAAGGTGAAGCTATGTCAAACCAGGTGTAGATAGCTGGGATAAGTGCACGTTCATGGCTTTCTTAAATAGACCACGGTATCGATCACAGATTTACTGATGCAGAAATGGAGAAGACGCATGCGGCATGTGTTTCACCCAATGAGCAGCAGCTTCTAATGGAAAGTAACGAGGAGGTGAAGAATATGCAAAAAGGGGAATAGGCCTATGGCTCTTATCAAACCAAGAGAAAAAAGCCCAACAGACTATAGTGGACCAACTGAATGTATAAGGATGTAATAATATCTACTTAGTCACTCCACATTTTACAAAGTTGTAGGCTACACTGTGTTTTAATTGCTTTAAATATGCTAGTTTCATGTGTTGGTTTTATTGCTGTAGCTGTTTTTATGTGATAAATGCGCTGGTTTTACCGTAAAGTGTCTTTTGAGTAGCCTACCATGTAAAGCACAATATAAATAAAATTTATTATTTAGCCTACTTGGCCTTAAAAGTGAGCAGAGGGAATTAATGTTCCTCGGGAAATGTACTCTAGGCTTAATTTCAAATCCTTATTTACAATGGAGAACATGTTTTACAACCATATGCACAAATTTCTATAAGCCATGTCTAATCCTTTGTAATTAATGTTCATACAGAACAATCAGAAAGGGACAAAAACTAGAAAAAAGTAAGTGACTTCAATACACGCTGTGAGCATATATGCAAAAACAATATTCATGACAAGTGACAGCACCTAAAAAAAAGATTAAAAAGCATTGTGGTGTTCCCGGTGTGATGAATGTAAACTACAATATACACGTATATAGGCCACGTTATTGGTCCAGGGATGTGAGACTAATTGAGAAGGTTATGAAACCAAAGTAAGCTATAATAAAAAACATTACGCCTACATGTACATATTAAGGAGTAACACAAACTATCCTTTATTAGAGAAGGACAATCAACAATAAAATTAAATCATTAATGTATTGGTCTCTGACCAGTCGGCCATTAATATCATCTGGGAATATCGCTACGTTGTCCCACTTAATCTCGGGAGCATCCTTCATAAACCTGAAGCTGCACAGATTACGGACGCTGCGCTGCTCATCTCAACTTTCACAAAGAGAGTGGACACTGATGCAATGCACAGGTCTGCCAGCAGGCAGATTGCCACTCCGCATCTGGGTGCCAGTGCAACCATTTCTAACCATCCAAACAACTGCTATAGTAGGGTTTAAATCAAACTTGTGACTACAAAGTGACAAGTAATGCATGTTAATAAAAATAAAGCAGAACACATTCAGAAGACAACGGAATAACTGTTAAACACGTTTATGTCGGATCAGAGCGGCAGCTGATTTAACACATGAGACGCCAGGATTAATCTTAGCCTGGCTGTTAGCCTGCTCGGGCCCAGGCTAGCCGCAAAGAATTAATCTCCATGGTTACTTGGCTGGGTTTAATTCAACCTGGTTTTGTGAAACCAAGTCAAAGCTAAATTCATCCAGGGTAACTTGAATATCCCGGCTTAATCCCTTATCCTGGTTTCGTGCAACAGGCCCCAGATGGCCTTACATAAAATAACACCACTACAAATAATATTGGTGAGTGATGTTTTTTTTCTTGCACTGCATCGTTTATCTATTTTTCCTCTACTCAGATGTGGCCTGTAATAAACAGAGCTTCAGATGGAGCTTTAAGAGCACTTTGGTCTGTCCTGCATTTCAGACAGGTAGTGTCCGGCCAGCCAGCTCAGTCATCGTGACAGCCCTGAGCAAACTCTGGCACCATTTGGACAAACACCCCACCAGCGCAGGGTGGCAGGGTGCACAGATCCTCACAGTGAATTACACATACACACAACACAAACTACTGTACAGACGTATGGTGATATGCAGAAACTCATAAGCCACTCGCACACAAGGCTTTGTCTCCACAAACACATTCTCCTGCTGCAAGGGTCCAAGTCCTCCTACATAAATTGGTAAGTTTCCCAGTAACAATAGACGCATTCCGAATCTCAAGTCTGTTGAGCTGTAGAAAACCTGAAATCAACTGTAAACCAGTCAGCCAACTAGTGTAATGTTAGCACCCAGCACAAATTCAATTTTACATGCCAATGGTTCCCAGAAATAGCCTCTTCATGCGACTCAGAGAAGTGAGAATACAGACAAGAAGGTTCCTTGTGGAATCTGATACAAACCTTGTGGTGCTGATGTAGTTAGCTTTAATGTTATCAATAGCTACACTGTCTGAAGCGACTGAGATGGCAGGGCTAATAAAATGCAACACATAGAAACCACTGGGATGTGGGCCGACGTTACGCAGGCAAAACGACACTGCTGCTGCCACAAACGAGAGCAGACATGCCCTTGTCCTTTGGGCTTCCGCTCATCCAAACTCAATTTCACCTGATCTACTTTCCTCACAAGGTCATCTCAAGTTCACTTTTGACCAGAAAGATTTCTAGCAGCTGTGTATGTCAAATGTACCCTGGATTATTTGACAGCTGTGTATCTTAAAGTCACCACTAATCAAAGAAAACACTACAATTATTTATTAATGTAGTAACCCCAGTCTCTTGACATTTTTATGTTAATATGACGTATGGAACTTTAAGCTGCCACAGGAAATTACCAGCTAAGTGACAAGACAAGGGTTTTTAAGATCAGCAGCTGTGCAGTGGAGCAGAGGTCAATGGATGGCAGTTGGCTGGTTGTAGGGTTGGACGATTAATCAAAAATTTTGAAATTGTGAATTGTTATCAACATATTTATCCCATGACGATAATTTTGATAATTTTTATAAAACTAAAATTAAAAAAAAGGCATTTTCATTTCAAGCAATGTGTACTTTCATTTTAATTTTATAAATTTTCAATACATAGCCATAATAGTTTACGCTTTGTGTGTTACCTTCAATTATTTTAAAAAAGCAAAAATAAACACTTTTGAATTAGAAAAAAATATCTCACCTTCAATATTTGAGCCTATTTACAGTACAAACTTGCCAATGAACTATGAGCACACAAAAAAGGAATCACAAAAAAATTTAATTAAATTATCTCCACTCCAAATTGTGATTTTGATATCAGGTCATATCGTGCAGCCATAGCTGGCTGTATTAAGACCTATGGCAGTTTCCGGGTCACATGAAGGAAAACTAGAAAAGTAACATTACTGACAATTAAAATTCAGATATTTAGCAGAAATTTTTCCTTATATTAATAAATGCACCAAAAATCTTTGTCCACCAGTACACATTTAGAAGTGGCACAGGCAGCAATTTCTGTCTCCGACAATTGTCTTTACTGCATTCAAGGGAGACAAATTAACTGCACAAAGCATTATTAATTCCATTCATATGTATATTACAAACTATATACGCTCCAGATTTGAATGTTGTAAAGTACTTCAATTGTCCAAATTGGACAGTATAAATACAGCTTTAATCTCTGCTGGTTATCAGGATTAACTGCATAAACCAAATTAGATCAGAGAGTTCAAACACAGTCACTTCTGAGTGTTTTGTTTTGTACACACGCCTTAAAAGGTGTTACCCAGAGTTCTTGCCCTCAGGGATGAAAGAAGCAGGAAAGGTACCCAATACATCCAGCTCTAAACACTGCTGCATGCATTCAAACCGAGCTCATACACTGTTAACACAAGAAACAATATGAGAAAATATGCTCAAATCTGAAAGTTATTATACAGTTGGCTTCCGAAACTCTTTGTTATTGCTACTGCTTCTTACGTACTTGCCTCCAGCATTGGAGTTGAAATGCATATTGCCAATTTCATGAACCCCTTGAGAACTCTCTGTGAGAACAGTGTTTGTCATTTTCACAAACCCTTCATTTTGAATGAGTCATTTAGTTATATCATGTAGCCGCTAGATGATAGCGTGATAGAGCGTGATATAAGTAGAACAGGCTTCTTCTATACGTCTGTAGAGCAGACAAGAGCTCTTTATTCCCGGACACAGTCAGAGGACTAGGGAGCACATTGTTTCTTCTTCCTCATTGTTTTGGAGGATTAGCACTAATGACCCTTTAAATGAGCCTTTACTTTACTCTTCATGGTTAAGCTGGGGGATATTGGGGAGGAACGTAAAATGCCCTGGGGATCAAAGGACTGGAACAAAAAGGCCACTCTGGAGTTTTTCAGACACACAGCTGCCAAATACATAAAAGTGCAATTTTCAGATTAATGGCAATCAACACTTGGGACTTTTAGCTCACCTCAACACCCTACTAATCTTTACTTTCAGGACAGTTTCTTTTCTATATTAACTGCAGCAAACAGCTCGTTCACTTTCTCTCCTTTGGCACAGGCCACATTGCTCAGTGTTTTGGTATGGCTGCACAGACAGCACTGGGTAAAGCTGAACATAATAGAGTTGCTGCTTGTGTAACCATCCAGGGCAGTACTATTTGGCTGGTTGGCAGTTGTGCCCTCCAGTTAGAGGCCTCAAACCACACACCCTGCTGCACCCTGACCCTCATCTGACCCAAGTGGTAATATGGCTTTGATGGTGGCTTGTTTAACCTCACCTCAGCAACCTGAGGCTACCCACACACAGGGGTGAAGAGGGAAAACTTTGAGGGAAGAAAAATTGAGTGAACGGGGCTCAGTACAGAGGTATGAAGGTAACAAAAGTCTTGTAAAAGCCTGGTTGTGATCGGCCTGTATATTCATTTCAGCAATGGCAAACAGGCTGCATCTGGCTTAGGTTCTGTTCAGTCAGCTGTGGCAGTCTATGTATTTATCAGCTGTCACTGAAAAACAGCAGACGCACTAAGAAAACACATAAGGGAATTCTTCCGCAAGAAACACACTGAATGACAGCAATAAATCCCTGTGTCTGTTAAAGCTGCATGTTTGTCCACTAATGTGTGTTTTTTGTTCAAGGTAACATGGAGAGTTTGGAGGTGAGGGGGTTCACCTTCTAAAAACAAGATGCAAGTCAAACCCAAACCAGATGCCATGCCCCACAAAAGTAAATCAGTCATTCATAAAAGGGCCCAACTATTACGGACAATGGCCATTTCAAAGCACCTCAAATCCCCTTATTCCTGTCCATTCTCTCTCTCACTCCCTCTCTATTTGCCCAGTCCATCTGTAAGGCAGCCAAGTCACAGAGGAACAATGGCAAAGAGAAGGGAATTAAAGTCTGATGGCATAGTTTGAATTCTGTAGGTCGTTCTGGAACTATAGGCTCCATACAGTCACAATTTTGTGTAGAGACTCCATTCAAACGTCTACCATGAGAGAACTTTGTAAAGTGGAAAATAAAATAAAAAAGAGTAGAGATATCATACATGTTTAGTTGCAAACTGAGCAGAATAAATTAAAGATGGAGAACAACGTTACATCTCTTGATGTTTGCTTCAGACCAGTGATTTTTCAGTGCAGACTGATTGCTCCCTCTCCATTTCAGAAGGAAAAAAAATAATTATTGTGAGGCCTTAGATTAAGGTTTGCCCAAATATTTCTGTAATCCGAGGGAATTCGGCTGGGCTGCTGCCATGAGGACTGACGAGGGCCTTTTACACTGAGGAGGGCCTGTGTCAGGCCTGGCTGTGCCCAGCAGGCCAAGGGCAGCACATTGTACCCACCAAGCTGCCCTTCAGCCACACTGAGCTGACTGAAGGAGCGCTCTGTCCTGGTGCACTCACTTGTGTGTATGCACTGGAAAAATGCTCAGACCTTGGTGTTTTCAGACTCTTAACTCCGCTGATTTGTTTGACCAAACTGCCCAAATTGGTGTAGGATCTATGACAAAATTCCAGTGAGAAAACCAAGTGCAAGGCAGTGAGGAGAGATTACTGGCTCTTTGTTCCAACATGTTTATGGTTTCACAACTAATAACCTTGACAGACACATTCAGAATTTCTGTTTCGTCCATGTTACAACTACAAGACTTGTTATAGTGATGTTATAGTAAGAAATTATTCCCATCCACTGGTATGCGGCGTGTTTAGGGTATAACGCAGGCCACTTTAATGAAGAAGAATGGCCTCAATTCAGTGAAATGTGAACCTGGAGCGAGTGCATTCACGGCTATTAGTTAAACCCCTCATGTTTCTCTCGGACCTGGTAAGAGACCCTTTGTAGTGCCAAGGCTGCCAGGCCACCCCATCAATATTATGGATGCATCTTTATGTATAATTAAATGAATCCTGGTCCAAAAGACTTCAAAGTGGGAATGGCTTGCAGGCCACCAGGTGGTCTGTTGGAAATCATGAAGGGGTTTTGAGAACCCCAAGAGGGAAATGATTAAAAAACACACAAGGTCATTTCAGAAATGGGGAAAGCTATCTGTATTTATGTATTTATATGTGCGTGTGTGTGTTAAACTCCTGAAGGTGGTGTGTATTTAAGTGTTCATACCCTTACTATGGACACCTTTATTAAGGTCTGTACATCTAGGCCAAAAGTAGGCAACACTGATAGATTATTGTCAGAGTCATTGTCATTATGTTCAAGGCCCTGATGGAAATTTTGGAAACTTTTTTTTTTTTCCCCAAATATATTTATTGAAGGAATCGTTTAAACAGGAGTTATACAGGGTAACGAGAGAAGAGTCTTCCCTCTGGGTTTTCTGAAAGTTTAAGCAACAACATATCCAACAGAAAAAAACATTTATAATAACAACAAAAAATAAATAAAAATAAGTTTTAAAAAAAAGCCTGGAAACTCTATGAGGCCAATTGTTGCCACCACTGTTCAAAATGAGTGGGCAACATTATTGCATACATTTGCTTTTCTTATATTATATATACACGACATATCAATATAATCAAAATGCACATTAAAATACTCAATCTCTAATGTTTTTCAATACTTTTCCAAAGACATGTATTGTTCTTGCCACAGGCTTGCTTTTCAAGTGAGGTTCAATTGTGGAATTTCAAAAGTGGAAAAGCAGATTTAACATTACCATTTAAGAGGGTGAGGAAAAGGGTGAGAGAAAAGGATGAGAGAGGAGAGAGTGAACAAAAGGAAAACCACTCCTCTGAGTGTGATATGAAAACATGGAATCACAATTACAGGATCAGCAGCCACAGTTATATGATAGGAGTCTCGAGCTTGTTAAACCTATTCTAAGCCATGAATGGAAACCATTAGTGATAGACGACCTCAGATGAATAAAATATGGCGCATTTATATTCCTCCAGCCACTTTCCTGTCAAAACCCACACTCCCATCAGAAACACTCCATCAAACAGCGAGAGCTCCAGAAGAAGTCAATGCGAGAGAGTACAACATATTGCATACACGGGGCTTTCTTGTCTCTTTGACTTGTCAAATATACCATCAATAAATTATTCCTTTAACCACAAAAGAGAGCTTTGGCAAATTCAATGGGTTTCCAATGAGGTAATTGTCAAAAATAAAGAGATTGTCTTTTATTTCCATGAAATCAGCAGCATGGGGGCACAGAGAAAGAACGAGCGAGAGAGCAAGAGAGCGAGAGAGCAAGAGAGCGAGAGAGAGAGAGAGAGAGAGAGAGAGAGAGAGAGAGAGAGCGCAAATTAAGTCTGAAGGATTTTTTTAAAGCTTAGCAGTTTATCAAATTCAACAGCCCTGTAATGTTCACTTACAACTGACATGAGACATGTGACTTGAAATCTATTCCTTGTATATTGTGGAAATTGAAAAGGAAAATAAGACTTTATTAGGAAGACATGGGCTTCTCTTTCTATATGCACTGATCACTAATTGACAAAAAACAAGACTATGATGCAGGACCAGTTTACAAAAATAAAGATCAATATGTACTGCTGAGTGACTAACCAGTCTCCTAAATAAGGGTGTTGACTTGATTTAGGTGGGACAGTTAGTATAAAGGCAGATACATGTTTTAATGTCTCAGGATGACCTGCTTGTCAGCGCTGGAGTATGGTCTGGATACACTGCCTATCTATTCTGAAATAGAGAACAAAAACACTCTGGCTCCTTTTGTATATCTTTAGATCAATCACAAGTATTCTGGGTGGCGCTGAGCTCCAACAGTGGAGATAGGGAGAGGGGAGGGACATCCGACGCGTGACAGACTGGTCGAATGTCAGGCTTTATCCCAGCAATGTACATCTGTTGAGCCAGACTAATGTTTAAGTAAATAAATGAAATATGAACAACCATTTGCATTTAATAAACATTCCCCTAATTATGCAAGTACAAACTAAATCAATTCTGAGGGGAAATCAATGTAAAAGAGAAACAAAGAGGAAGATTCCTCAGGGTGAGGTGGTAGCAGCTCAGTCAGCAAACCCCAGTTAAGTGCAGTGCTCCTGCTGGCGCATGAAACTAAACACCCCTAAAATGTTGAACATGTGTAGGCATAGTCTCTGGGAACCATAGACAAACATAGACCATGAGAACCAGCCTGCATGACCCTGGATGCCATAAACAAACTTCTCCATGGCTGTGACACACCAACATGATACCACTCATAAAAAACACATTCGTTCGATTGCACCTGTGCCTGTTCAGCACTCCCCTCTGTCCATGCATGTGGGCGTTTATGCATGTGTGGATTTGGATATCATATACTCTGTGTGTGTGCTCTAGTCATTCACTGAAACAGCCATAGTAAGAATCAGTCAGACTTTAACACAGTAACACGTAACCTGTAATTTGTACACAGGGGAGCTCTCCTTTCCATTGCCTTTAGCTCAGTGTGTGGCTTTCTAACGCACGATGCAGTGACGTCATTGGTAATGTTAACTAACTTTATCCTGCCTGGCTAGAATACCAAATCTTAGTGCATTATAAAATATCTAAAATACGATATCTACTGAAAGACTAATCAGCTTAGAAAGTATTAAACAGGAAGCATACCCCTTCAAATGCTTTCATTCCTTTACATTCGAGCCAGAGTTGAAGGAATGCAGTCAATGCATCATCCCAACATGTTCAAGAGAAACCAACCAGACTCAGCTGAACTTGCCACAGGCAATTCAAGGAAAGCAAAGTGAAGACACTGTCTGTCATGCAATGCTGGACTTTGTCAATATAAACAAAGTTGCTCAACCTTTAATACTAAAACTGTTCAAATATTCAGCCTTTCTGCATCTACATGGCAAAGTAGGGCTGTTCCAGTAAGGGCAAACAGGACCAGAGCACATGGCTAAGTCCACACATATGAGTTTACACACACACACACACACACACACACACACACACACACACACACACACACACACACACACACACACACACACACACACACACACACACACACACACACACACACACACACACACACACACACACACACACACACACACACACACACACACACACACACACACACACACACACACACACACACACACACACACACACACACACACAGGAGCGAGTGCTGGCAGAGGCTGAATGTGTTTGCCCGCTCCAGGGGAGAAGGAAACAAAGGGAGCAGAAGAGCTGAAACAAACGCATGCTGGCTTCTATTAGTCGAGCTGTGGAGCGGGATGGAGGGGTAAGGATATGTATTCATTCCTTCTGCCCCCCATCCATTCCCATCCCTTCAACCCTCCCACTCCATTATCTCCATTCTGGAAATGCGGTAGATGAAAGGGACAACCCCCTAGTGGCAGCACTTCTCCCTCCAAACTTACGCCAACGAATTCTGACGGCTGCTTAATTGTACGTGATACAGGTCGGGCCTTTTCTCTTTCAAATCTAAAACAGATTGCTTCTCCCTGGGGAGGGGATTATGGACAAGAGAGATGACAAAGCAAGGACAGTGCAGCCCCCTCGGAGGTGGAGGACGGAAGGGGGTAAGCTTATGGATAGAGAGCGTGAGTGTGTGTGTACATATTTTTCAATGTTTCTCTTTTGTATATTCCTGTGTCACAAGAAGATTATGTTTGATTCCATGTGTTTCAAAGATCCAGCCTCTGATCCCGACAAGATCACTGGATCTTTCTGTCCACTTCAAACCACTTCTCTTTATCACACGCTCACACCTCCTTTCTCTTATGTTGGCCTCTTCTACTTTGTCCCACTTCCCCCTCTGTGTCTCTCTTGACCCAGCTTTCTCTTTCTCCCTCTTAAGCCATTGCTGCATCTATGTGCAGTGACATTTAAACAAAAGCTGCTCCGGACATCACAAAAAGAAAAAAATATTGAAATCCTCATCCTCTCACTCACTGGCTAAAAGTGCACATTAATTTATAAAGTCTAAAAGCAATCTCACTCAATTCATTCTCCGGCAAAAATTACAAAATTATTAATAAGGACCCGGTCAGGGGTCATTCCTGGCTGTTGCATAGCTGAACTCTGCAAAACCTTTTCTTCACAAAACACCTCTTCTCTTTCTAACTAGTCATCAGGGCAGACGCTCATAACAAAGGCATGCGGAACAATGCCAGACACAAAAAAGTAAAGCATAGAATATACATCTGGTTTGCTGATTTCTTTACAAGTGCATGTACTAAACTGAAGGTTGGAGGATCAGGCATTCCTACCAATGATAAGCTGAATGTGATGTCTGCATGACCTGACCTTTACCGCTCAAATGAGAGGCTGAACAAACACTTGGGGATGCTATTGTGAGCTCCCAAACACCCAAAAATAGATCTATGCAGTGCATCAATGTGGGCATCCAGATATGCATTACATATTTCCCTAGAGATACAGTATGTCGTCACAAATCAAGGATGCATCTCGTGTAAAAGCTGAAAGTAAGTGCATAGGAGCTCTGTGGAAGTGTTTGATCAGTACGTGCAACAAAGAAACTGAAAAAGTGTCTGACTCATCTAAAGATAGTCTTTCTAGATCCCACATAAATAAAAGCATGCCAAATGCTCACTGTTCAAATACTGGTCATTTGCAGTGATAGGACTGTGCAATCTACTCCAGCGCTACTATGCAATCAGGATAGTATGAGAAACACTATCATTAAGCTGACGAGATAAACAAGTGCCTGAGGAGAACGTGGTTTAGGAAATCTTTTCTTAACATGCTCGCACACAAGAGAACACACACAAACTTCGGTTATGCAGCATATTTTTCTGCATAGAAGAAAAATGTGACTGACATTCTAGTCTTCCATTCTAGTCTTCCATCAAATATTTTGAATAATTCAGAGTATCGACTAAATCGTCAGCAAATGTATCGTAATTTGATCAAAAGGAATATTGGATAATGCATATCCAGTTATTCTGCCATTTTTCTCAATAACAAAACACCACCTAAACTCATATTTTAGAGGCCAGTAGGCTATATTCCTATTCTTACAGGAGAACGTGGAGTCATCTGCAAGGATTTCCCTTTTGCTGCAACCCAGAGGAACCCTTAATGATTCATAAATGTGACTTCTGTCATTGCAAGGTTAGTTGAGAAAATAAAATGCAGCATGATGACAATCTGACTCGGCTGAGATAAAATGCCGATGCTGATCTAGAGAGAAGAGATTTTGATTTGGAAAAGAAGGGAAAAAGTTAAGATATTTGCTGAAGACTGCCTCCCCTGCTCACACATAATAGAATCTTAATGAAATTCAGCACATTTTAGAACACATTGATATATATTTATCTTGCAATAATTAGTCTTCCATGCAGGCCTTTGACCTTGTTCATAAGTTGTCACTGTGGCTGGCATTTAAAAGGACACACACACACACACTCTTTTGGTCCCATTTGGACAAATAATGAAAAAGCACAGATACAACCCCTTCCCTTACACTCAGTCACCATACTTATCAGAAGAACAAATTACTTCACTTATTTCTTTCTTTTTCTCTCACACACACACACACACACACACACACACACACACACACACACACACACACGATGGCAGAGCTGCTACTGGAACAACATTTGTCTTGGCAAGCGGCTACCCCCCCAGAACCTAATTATTTGCAGCAGCTGCTCATGCTCTTGTTTGTAGCACAGCGAAGCTACACTGTTTAAAGGATCTCCCTTCTCATCTGAGCTGGCAGCCAGCGCTGCCATTTAAAAATGCCCCAAAGTTGCTCTGCTACGCTCTGGGTAGGGTAATCAGAAATGTAATCTAAACGCTGCTGGATAAAACTGAAGTAAAGGGAAGATTTATGCAACAGTTTCGTCAATGCTGAAAGTTTGAAGCTAGGCTTCTCCATATTTCTTCGGCTTTCTCATTCATTAACACATATTGGCAGTGCCAGTCTATTGAAATGTAAGCCAGTCTGTTACATTTTTGTCAATTGTGCCTGGCACAATCAATCAGCTTTGAACAGGACCGCAGCCTACTTCTGCCATTCAGAAACACTATTATAGTATATTATATGTAGTACAAATTCTTAAGTTTTGTGGACTGGTACAAAAGTTTTTGATCGAATACAAAAAAAAAGTTGGTTTGGTCCTTAAAAAAAGGGAAAACGTAATGACATATCACACATAAATTCTAGCTTACCAGACACATAAAAATTGATTTTAAGAGTAGAAAAAATGTGTTCAACTACAGCATTTACATTTTTTTAGAGCGTTCCAACGCAATGTTATGTACATATCTCTCTGGTAAATACAGAAAAACTTCAAACTTCACTTAATAGCTCTAATGAAAATTCTAGCAGTATCTAAAATAAAACTTTCCCTCTGAGTTCTCTCAAAAATCCTTCAACTGTTTCCCTAATTGATTTGCTCTTACATCCACATTTTGTACAAAAGTCTCCACTGGCCTTAAAGCAGCAGTCATCACGATCTACTGGTGGTTGTGTTAAATACTTCAAGTAACATGCAGGAAGTGTAGCTATGGCTGGTTTACCAAGGTAAACACAAATTCACACAACAGCAGCTTTCACCCATACAACCTCCTCTCAACCTGGCTGCTGTCCACACAGCCTTTCACAGCTGCACAATCTCCATTTGCAAACACCTCATGTTCACACACACACACACACACACACACACACACACACACACACACACACACACACAGAGAGAGAGAGAGAGAGAGAGAGACACAGAGAGAGACACAGAGAGAGAGAGGAAGCTTGGTATAAAAACCATACATCATATTCCCACTCCACTGGCAAATTACCCTTCTCACTTGACTTGAGTTAAATAGCTGAAGTGAGGTGTACATTCTGAGTCTCTGTCTCTTTGCTTAGCTGACAGTTTGTCCGGAAAGCGCTCTTCAGCAGCTCATCCATTTAGCGTATACTGACACGTTCTGCCAGAAGGGCACTCTGAACAAGATTTATTTAAAAAAAAAAAAAAAAACTTATCTGGGCTGAAGTTAGGGAATATAAAAAAAAAAGTGTTTTAATAAGGGAACAATTCATCTTCACTTAGGATTTTAGTTAAGACAAAGTAAAGGATACATTCAGGATAAACAAAATAAAAACTGTTGTTTTTGTTTGCTACCATGTCCTTATTATAACTCATAGGATGCCCCCAAAGACACAGTTTTTTTAAGTGACAGCAAGATTTTTCAAATCTACAGAATCTTCCCTTCCTGCATTCAAAAAACGAGAAATTAACAGATGGGTGCTTATAGATTGGTGAAAAAAATGAATTAATGGAATGTGCTGCCTTCTAATCCCTTGAGACGGAGGAATTTGCGACAGAGGGAATTCCTGTCATTCAGGGGGAAACTATGAAGTCCAGCACACAGAGAGGTGCTGTACAGGCAACACAGCTTCACTGCACTTGTAGACTTCTGACTGTATGCTGCATCAGAAATGTACTGCCAAGTGAACAAACTAACAGCCACAGACAATGCAAAAGCAGTAAAATAAAATAGAAAACCAAAAAAGTAAGAAAGTTGTAAAGTACCTGAAAGGCAAGAGAGCAGAGTGCTGGCTGAGTGAGAGGGAGGGCTAGGATTCCTCCCTGAGTTTTCTTCTTGCGTTTCTACACCGGGTCTTCCCTCGCTCATAGAGGGATTTGTGTCTTGGTGCTGGGATTCTGGGTGGAAGAGCAGGGGGGACCACACAGCTCCTGGAAGACAACCTCTCTTCTCTAATCCTCTCTCCGATGTGATGACACTCTCTAACCTCGACCATCTGTTGAAACACGTCCCGGAGCAGTCAGCACCGCGCTGTGTCAAGAACCCCACTCCCCTGCCCAATCACAGACCGGCTGCTGGGTGGCTCCTTGCTGCCAGGAGGCAGGGACAAGGACACAGCTCAGCGCTGAGGGACACACACACACACACACACACACACACACACACACACACACACACACACACACACACACACACACACACACACACACACACACACACACACACACACAGTCTCTATGAGAGAAGCAAGAAAACCCCCAGTCATCGTAACCTGAGAGGCAGAGAAGGAGGAAGGTACAGAGAGAGTGAGAGGAGTGGAAAGAGAAGGAATGGGTGGGGAGAGAGGGAGCCAGAGCAGAGAGGGAGAGAGGAGTATGTTTAAGTGACAAAAGCAGGGATAGACATGAAGAATATGGAGATGAACTATTTTCATGCTTTTTCTGTCCATGCTGGTAATGCTACTCAGCAATTCTCACACAGATATTAGACTGAAAACCCATGTATGCATGCATGCATGCATGCACGCACGCACAATCACACAAGCGCACACACACAAACTACTTTACTCTCTGTCCCTGACACCTTTCCTCCCATTCTTCTCCCTGCAGCCACAATGTATGTGGTCTAAATAATTAAACTGAAAGAGCAATAAAATTCTGTATTGGCCCCATGGTGGGAATGCTGTTGGCACTAAACTGTTACATCTCTAGGCACAGAAGTACAGGCAGCGGCCCTCACACCTTAGTGTGATAAATCCTTACAGTCCCTTGGCTGCATTCCTGCCCTTCACCACCTATTGCCTTAAGTTAAAAAGGAGGGCAGAGGGGAAGACACTAAAATTACAAAGCTAAGGAAAGAGTAAGATAGCAAGAGAAAGAAAAGGGAAAGAAGTAAAGATAAGAGGAGGTATGAGTTTACGGCTAGATGGCAGCAAACTGATAAAGCAGTTTACCATTCGCTATCAACAGTAACACCATTACTGGTGCATTTCCTAAATGAATCAACCAATTTTCAACCCATTCATGCAAAACACAGGAAACGTTAGGTGAGAAAGGCTGTCACATTAATCATTTTGTGGAACCACTGTCCTACACACTGATCCATTAAAAGGATTACAAGACCCTGATGATACTCAGGAGCAACTTCAAAGGAAAGCCCTAATGAGTTAATACCCATTTGATAGCCGCATCAGTATCACCATGAGTTAATCAGAAGTGTGAAACACCAAAGAAAGGCTTCTAAGTGGTTCATTTACATTCTATAAGCAGCAGCAACACCCTGGCCTGTGTTTCAAGTTGTCCTTTGATAAAGCAAAGGTCTACAAACATTAATGAAGACTTCAATCTTCTTCCTCCAACTGACCCTTGATCAATGGTAATTTTAATTGTTCCATAAGAACATAATGTACTGACAAACATTTTTTTAATTGGATAACTTGGGTGGTGATGACGCAGTGGATATGACACATGCCTCTAGTGTGAGAGATCTGGGTTCAATTCCCACTGCAATACATTAACCAATGTCTCCCTGAGAAAGATACTTAGGCTGAAACTCATTTCTCGGGGTCTTACCCCTACCCCTTCGTCTCACCCCTAGCCCTTGAAACTGAGTGGTAAGGGGTATGAAAACATACCCCTATGAAATGAGACAACACTTGGTTAAGATGCTGTCTGCAAGTGTGTGTATGTTGATTGCGTGGGTTTTGACAACAGTGTCATATGTATGTATATGTTTTTAATTTCTTTTATGTTCACTTTGTTGGTACGGAGGCAAATGTTCTTGTCTGTGTAGGCCACTACTTAGATCTGTTTGCAGTAAACATTTTTATACACACCAAATGGTGTTTTTAGCTGTTTCAGTTATCACGGTTTTGAATGACATTGATGTTCAGAAACACTTTCTTTAACAAAACTTTGTCTTTATTGCCCAATAAAGTAAACATAACAGGCAAAACATTACATAAAAATATATTATGACAGAACCATTATCAACTATTAGAACCATAACTTACATGTCACACATAAAAAGGCACTCAAATGTACAAAACTAAAAAAAGACACAAACGAACAAAAAAACTACAGTTATTCTGATAATCCAGACCAGTCTGATGTCCCGTATCATAACCAACAACAATGTACAGGTGCATGAACAGGTATGAATTACAAATAATTACAATAATACAGCACAAATACAATAATGAATGACCATCACATTAAACACTTGATTTAAGAAACTTCTGCTTGCTTTCAGCCTGAAAGTGTATCCGCTGCCTGGTGTCCTCCGGCATCCCTGTGTGATACATAACTGTATATGTAAAGTATGTATCCATGTCTCCAAAGCAAGTAGTGTTATGCACTGATATCAAACGAAATTCTCTACTAATGGTTAAAACTGTAGACATGCATGGAGTCCATTCAAAGCAGAGAAATGTGGGACAGCAATGTAACGTTACTGTTAGCGGTTAACGATTAGCATAGCAAGCTCGCGATTAAAAAAAAAATGTTTCAATTAAGAACAGGGTTGTAAATATATGGGTACAGGAGTGTATAGAGCACAAAACAAGACAAGTCATTTTTAAATGATTTCTTTAATCCGAAAATACATTTATGGATCTCTCTGTTCGATGTTGCAGCCATTGTTCCTTGTTGCGCAACGTATATGGATATCCTTGTTTTCAAGTAAGTTTGTGTCCTCCCTTGGTTTTAAGGGCTGTAGACCACTTTGTCTTACCCCTAGCCCTCAATCAAAATGAATATTGGGTGAGTCCTTACTCTCACGTGAAAGTACAAAATTTAAAAAGAGAAGGGCTAAGGGGTAAATGGGATTCAGCCTTAACCCCTTGATGCTCCAGAGGCATGCAACCTCCAATATATAGCAATTGTAAGTCGCTTTGGATAAAAGTGTCAGCTAAATGACATGTATTATAGAGATCCATCTTTAACACTGTTTCTTGCTTGCTCAAATTATTTTTATGTTGAATGACCTGAATGGTCAAGTTTCATAAATATGTGTAATTTTGCTTAGATCTCACTTGTATCAGCTTTCCATTTTAATTTGATTGCACCACACAAACAGCAGATAGATACTTTTTTCCAGTGGTTGCTCTGCTATATTTCCCTTAGGTTTACATATGATAATATAGGATTAAACTAAACAAAGTCTATTTTCACCAGGGGCACATGAAACTTTCCCCAGCTTGGGCTGATGTTTGAAACAGGGGCAGCGGTGAGAGAGAAAGGTCCTTAGAGGGAAAGAGCTCAAATTAGATTAACTAAATTCACAAAGACTGTCCCCTGCCCCTCCTGCATGGCTACACACATCCCAACACACACCTCCAACCCCAGCCCCCATTCTCACGGCCGAGAGGTTTCTAAAGGGCCTTCAAGCAGGCCAGGGGCGACCAAATCCCTGTGCTCTTTACTGGATTAAAGATGGCTGCCCCACTGTGAGAGAGGGGCTGTTTTTCATAAACTGAGCACATCTGTAAACATCCTAAATCCATACAGACAAAAAAAGTTATCAGGCAGAGATTCTGTGAAGAAAACATCTACTGCCTTATCCAGAAAGGGCTCACCTAGAAACCAAAGGTTTAAGAGATAGAAACTGGCCATCCACCTTGTGTCACATCAGCTATTTTGCATCACCACTCTTAATCTCCATTTTCCATTTTCACTTCCGCTGATGGACACAACAGCAACAAAAGCAAGGGTAGAGGGAGGTCTATAAAATGGCCTCATCTTATGAATGACTGAATGACCTGCAGGGGGGCCAGAGGTTCTCCAGTAACCCCCATGCACTAGCCTTCTCCCCATCCTCACCAAGCCCATCATAGTGGATATTATCTGGATAACATAGAAACTGGCTTTAGGGTGACCAGTTTTCTGTTATGTTAGACCTCTCCGATTGTGTCGCCATACAATATAATGATACACTTGTAATGTAAACTTTACTCTTAACCTGGATCCAAGCCTCCCCATATTTCAAACTCACTTCCCCCTTTTCCTTGCAGTTTTCTAACCATCAGTTGGGCCTGCAGGTGTAGGAAGAGGCCAGTGGTTGGGGGGCTACTCGGTTCACTAGCCCCATTCTCTAGGGCTGAATGAGATACATAGGGGTGTCATTGCTGTGATCCAGCCTCTGTGCTAGTATAAAGTAGGGCTAGGGCTGACACTGGGGGATACAGCCACAATGTGGAGGAAGGCAAACCTTGGGGTGACATTGTCTTGTGCTACATGGCATTTTAAATGCCAAGCACATGGCTACTGCCATGTTAACCTCCCTCTGTAATGCAGTGGTGTAAACTTGTGTCAGATGACTGATGGGTATAAAATTATTGAACGTGTCAGCTGCTTAAGATTCGTTTGAGTCAGGATGTAGAGTAAAAAACTGGAGAATCTACATACATTTACTACCACCTAATTAATTGCCAACTCTGGGAGCAGAGGTTATAGCCACATAAGAGAAGACAAAACTTTCTTCAACAGCCAAGCTCAGGTGTGATCATGTTTTTAAAGAAAGACATGGTGTTATTGTTCCTAGGTACTTCATTTGCTTTGGTCCTACTGGCTCCCATGATCCCTTACACTTCAGGGGGTTGATTCAGTGTCATCTTAAAGGTCCCATGACATGGTGCTCTTTGGATACTTTCATATTGGCCTTGGTGGTCCCCTAATACCATATCTGAAGATCAGCCCATCTGAACTGTCTGCATGCTTCTCCTGACAATACGGTGATTTGCCGACTATGCGACAGCAAGTCGCATGGTTATGACACAATCGTTAGCCTATTTTTACAAAACACCTGCTACGGTGCAATAACGTGTGGTATAAGGTAATGGAGCCATTTATACATTGTCATGTATCTTTAGAAATAAACAATGGCCAACTGAAATTTTTAAACGCTTCAGATGTAAAGCTATTCGCTGTCAAAGTAACGCCAAAATGAATGGCAGGCACATGTATGGCTCCTGCTGTGCCATGCATGTGCCCTTGTTCTACACATATGTGATTTAACACACATGACAGACAGACATGCAAGGCAGCGGGGCGCCCTGGCAGGTCACCTGGTTGAGCGTGCGCCCTATGTACCAAGTCTCACTCCTTACCACAGTTGCCCGGGTTTGATTCCAACCTGCGGCCGTTTGCTGTATGTCGTCCCCCCTCCTATCAATTAAAGGCAAAAAAAAAGCCCAAAAACAAAACCAAACAGCTGTCACTTTGTCTCCAATTGACAAATCCCTTTAGTCACTGATCTTATACCCATAGCAAACCCAAAACATTCCATGTTAACGCCTTTGCTAAATTAGGTGAAGCAATTAAGGTGCTGTGTTATATTCTTAGATTAAGAATAATTTAACTACCAGAGATTGTTACTTGTGTGTTTCAAAAATAACTTTTCTAAAATGACCTTTGTCAAGTTGTGGACTCTGGTTGCCAAAAAATGTTTTTGTGTAACTCAACTGCCAAAAACATGTAAATTAGGGTTAATTGAGCTATTACCCTTCATCACAATGATTGAGTTAGTTGTGGAGATGTAAACATGCATTATGTGTGTGGAACATTTTCATTAACGTTCAGGTAATATTCCAAACAGTGAATATATCAAACAGTATATCACTAGGCTTTTTTTTTTTTTTTAAACATTAAAGGTTGCCATTGGAACAACAAACATCAAGGCTGACACCAATTCAAAAGCCACTGTCATGCAGCATACAGGTAGTTCTGCAGACAAAGGGAATACACTAACACATAATGAACTCATTAACAGTAACCTGAGATCAAGCGTTAGGTGATGATAGGATTTAGAGGTCTGTTTATAATGACATCCACCAACAGACTTCAGTCAATTGCCAGATGTGATATCACCTCTCTGGCAGATGTTTACACAACCATCACCCATGGCCACCAACCAGTGAAAAGAGTGTGAAAGACCATTCCGCTTACAATGGAAAATGATAATGCAGTTTGATAACATAATCTTAGAGGCCTTTAGTATTACTCTAAATGTCATTAATTCAAAGCAGTTAGCATATTTATCTTTGTCCCAATCAAATAAGGTGACTATCCTCAATTGAAAGTAATTGTTTTCACTAGCCACACTGCATTTATGTCGCAAACACACGGTCTTCCAGCTTCTGCAAACTACAGTTGACTTAATCCTTTTGCTTATCATTTTTGATCTGAAGAAAATGTCTTTGCTTGATTTCCATACAAAATATAAAACGATACGTTGTACCATTGTTAATGATGAACAGGTGCAAATACTTAATTTCCACATATGTAGTTCAAGAGGAATGCAGCCTATATTGGATAATTTTTGGCATGGAAAAAAGGTAAGTGCATCCAGATTTTTCAAATAACAACAACTGTCAGCACAGCCCATGATTCCTTGGCTCTCACTAGCTGCCAGAGACACTTAAGAACACACAGACACCCTTACTGATCAAGCCTTTAAAACAGTGTGTGGTAAATAAAAGGGCACCATATCCTCCAAATCCATGAATAGATTGATTAAAAGTCTTACAAATCTTTCAATATTGTGTTGCCTTGAAAGTATTAACAGACCTCTTGTTCGTTTGCTTTTCCAAATGTACAGTATGTTTTATATGCAGAGTTTATGATCAAATCCAATGATAACCTAGAATAACTTCTGATGGACCACCCAAGGAGTCATATTAAAGCAGGATTAGGCTGCCCCAATACATTCTACAGAAATTGGGAAATATAGGGAGAGAAACCAGTCCTATCCTTCCCCTGATCTGGTGAATCACAGGACGACGGAAATGTTTTAGGATAGCCTTAAGGTTCAGTAAATAGGTAAATGGCTGGGAACCAGTGCTGTAAGCCATGACGATATGAGATAGCTACAGCAGAGAGATACTGATCGCTCTCCCTGGGTCTAACTAATAAGATGAAAGGCATTCTGATAGCAGAGACAATGGTCATAGTAATAAGGTTCCACAAGCAAAGCCCCAGGGACCTTTGAGATTGCAACACAAATTCCACTTTTGAATTTATTTGGTGGTGAGCACATTAGTAAAGGACATTTCTTTGTGGGGGTGGAAAGATTAGAAATAAAAGCTGTAACACCTTTCACACATTTCCTCTATAGCCACAAAACAGTCTCCATACCACCAAATGATAAGGCCTTCGACAAATAATTTCCCTACATACCCTCTGATCTCACTCAATCTATTGGGTAGCAGGAAAATCTGTTCCAAAAATGTTTGTTTACACGAATAGTTTCTGCTAAAAAACAGACCAACTCTTTAAATTCTTAAAAAAAAAAAAAAAAAAAATGACATTGAGAGAATGCAGTAATTGTTGTCATAAAGCCAGTGTCCAGCTCCTTCCTGTCTCAGAGCTTTTGGGAGTCTCACTCACAACGACCGGTGCTCCATTTCCGTAAGCCTGACTTACTAATCCTCTCAGGCGAGAAGGTGAAAGGCAGGAACAAGGGGAAAGAGGGAAAGCTGTACGTGGGAAGCAAGGCCTATGCTACAACATTCAAAATGCCTCGTTGAAAATAATCCCATAAAGCATGCCGCCAGTGGCCTGTTGAGAGAGAGAATTAGGATTCGTGTAGGGCAGATAGGCCGTTCAATTATCCCCTCAGAGGCCTTAACTGGGCCCAGGCCACGATAAGGACGGATTTCTCATTTGTCAACAGAATGTGACAAGAACAAGGGAGATTTAGTTAGAGCATTCAGAGCATGTTGACATACAGTATAGTAGCTTAATGATACGTCACTGAATAACAGCTCCAGTGAATGATCGGTGCTGCTCTTAACAGCCACAATACTACCACCAAAATACCTAATATAGAAGCAAAATAACTAAATTGGCAAGCTAATATACATCCACTACAGCACTGGTGTCCACATGGAAAACTTGGTTACAAATACTAGTCCAATAGGAATACAAAGTATGTTTTTTGGGCCCAGTAAAATGAAAACACAGGGGATGTGGCTGCGGCTTTAACAGGGTGTTTGTTGGGTTTCTGAGCGAGGGGAAGCATTGTGGCTCCATGTGATTTGTGATTCGCACGCGGGTGGGAAGAGAGGCCTTTTAATCTGTGCACTGGATTCCGCTTCCTCTCTCTAGGAGAAAATCAGTAACATGAATGGCTCACCACTACACAACTGCACAACCACTGGGATGTTTATGATCCACTGAAGGGCCACACAGTGTAAGAGACCATTTGTATGAGAATAGGTACAAGAGCAGGACCCTCCCATTCTCTAAACTCCCTCATCCAGTCTCTTTCATACACTCAGGCCCTCTCATCATCCACTCTGCCCGTTACCCATTTCACCTCTCTCTGCCTTCTTTCCTTCACAGATTTTATCATTTCCATACCACCATTCTCAGGTCTCCAGCCATGCCCTTGGTTATTGAAGAATGCCCAGAAATAGCCAGGGTAGCTTTCAGTAGAGAAGACCAAAGAAGCCAGGTCTCTAACAGGTGCAAATTCCAGTGATACCTGCATGAGTTTGGACACTATTGTTTCTATAAACCTGGGCCAAGTAGCACACTGAAGATAATGGCCAACCGAGATGTCTGACAGCAAAACCTGCTTTCATGCCTCATATCAGGTTGAATTTCCAAACTGTGTTACTGTGTGTGTGTGTGTGTGTGTGAGAGACAGAAAGTGAAAAGTCATCAGTCAAAAGTCTTTTCCTTTTTTTTCAAATAATTTAATTGCTTAAACAGGAACTGTTTCATAACCAAGTGAGTACAAACAAAACATTTTAACATTATGAATATTTGATTATATTTATAAGAAATGCTATGGTTTAATAGTATTAAACTGTAACATAATCCCAGGTTCCTATTTCGCGCTCATCCTGCAGACTGTGGAGTGTGGAAACATGTACCGGACAGCCCATCGCAGAGAACTCAGAGTCTGGGGCTGTGTGGGTGGGAGAGCACTCATTTGAACAAAACTCCCAATAATCCAATTAAGCACATAATTTCCTTTAGTACACAGGAATTGAATCAACTGTCAGAAATCAGCCAAGTCAGAAAAAGTGAAAAGAGTGGACAGAGAAAGGGTAAAAAAAAAAATAAAAAAAGGGGGCTTTTCTGTTTGCAGTGAACAAAATGCAAACAAAGCTTTAGAAAAAGAGGCTTTAGATCTCAGCAAACATGGTGGGGCCTCCCATGCTCCACTTTGTAACTGTCCTGCTTGGCTGGCGATCAGCTCTCTTGTCCAGGACTAGTCTTTAGCGGAGATCCCTTGACCAGGAGCCAAGCTGCCTTTCACAGTGTGCGAGTGTGTGCACACGTGCTTGAATATGCATGAGAAAAGATGGGGCTCCTCTACTGTTCTGCTGCTTTATAACTGGCCTTATATTCACAAAGAAAAACAATAAAAGAGGAAGACAATAAGAGGGAAATATGGATGTGGGATACATTAGTGACAGAATGTTGCATGTAGGTGAAAAGATACATAATACCACTTATGATAAATCCTACCTGAAAGCCTTCATTAACCTCTGCTTAAGTAGATTCTGTTCTCTTGGAGATGGCACGCATCTGAAGTTGTTTCAGTAAATACACTCCTGCACAAAGAGGGCCACTAGAGGAGAAAAACAGTACAGGAATTCAGAATATCCTTGTAAGCGCTTATCTTCCGTCTTGGGACATGATATCTCAGCCATAATAATGAGGCCAAAACGGAGAAAATGGGCATCATCTTGTGAATATTTCAGTCCAAAAAAAGCTGCCTTGTGTATACATACAGTATGTAGGTCTTTGAGCTAGTTTACTTAAATGCACATCTCTATTTTTGATTTTCTTTTTGATTTTCAATAGACATAACATTTTGGAGGTACAAACAAGTTGTAGTTTTCACAAAGGCCTCCTAAAACATTACTTCAGATGAGTAGGTAAAGATAGAAACAAGGCTAATAAAGACCTGTGTTTTCCCTTCTCCCTGTTGGCGCCCCCCCTCCCTTCCTCCTGTGTTGGCAAGAACGTTGATCTCTTAAATTTTACCAAGACCATCTGATAACACTGTAAGCTCACTGAATTATTGTGAGCAAAACTGGCACAATCTACAGGTACAGGGGTAGATCTACTTTATGATAAAAATTTAACTACAACGGAAATGTTATTGTCTTTACTGTATTGAAGTAATACAAAAATAGAGAGGGCCTCAATTTGTGTAACCATCTTAAACTGTGAAAAGAGGTGCTCAGCTTTTCTTTTTCAGGGTTTTATGTACACAAAAAAAAAAAAACATTCTTCACTCCTCATTCTTCATATCCCGTTCCTGTTCAGGGCCAGATGGCCAAAGGATCCAGAGAACATCCATAACTGAATGACTGATTACTTTCATGACTGAGCTGGTGTGCTGAGCAGAGTAAAAGTAAGTAGGAGGTAGAAGAATTTTTATCATAACAGTACACGACCAACTTCTTTCAACCATAAATAATCAACTGTATTTTTGCAAGAAGGAAAACGATATACAGCATTTCTAATAGTGTAATATTCACTGGCAGCAAAGCACATGTAGATATTTTTTATAAATGTCACGTCTCCAATGCAGTTGATAAATTCAACAATCCTGCTGCTGAACTATATGTGTGGGTTGAATTAGAATTGCTAAAAAAATAAAATGGGAAAGCAGTGTCTCATTTTATAATGTGATGAATGTGTTTAGCTAGGTGTCAGACATGCTGAAACATTACACGTAAGAAAGAAAAGAATAAAACGCGTTGAAGGCTTTATGGACCCCTTGCTACATATTGTACACCACTTGAGCTGATGGTAAAATCAAAACTGTATGCTGACTGAATCAGTCATGAATATTAAAGCCTATAGCTTAGAAAAATAAGCCTTGGGAATGCAAAATATTACAGTTGTGTAAACCTTTTCTGCACTTGTCTAATCCCATCCAGGTATGTTAAGACAATGACATATATACATATATGGAAGGAAACAGCGTTACACAGCTAGTTTGGTTATAGGTAACATGGGATCATTAACAGCCAAAGAAATCAAAGTTGTTTATGGCTTCTGCAAGTAACCCAGCCACACGCTGCAAACTTAATCCATATATCAGGTTAAATCATTCTGCTGTCTGCTGTCTGAATCCTGTTTTGGAGAAACAGTAACTTAGCTCAGCCACAAGTATGTAGAGTCAAAAAGTTTGACAGAAACTGCCTATAAAATGTGCTCCGTACACTTTCCACATCACATCAAGTTTGCCATATGAACCCCATGCTCTTGGCATCTTCTGTAATGACATTACACAATGGTGTTCCATGTCAAACAGCAAGTTGGTCCTCTCGCATCACCGGCCAAATAGAAATCACAAGCTCAAGTTTTACATCCAAGTCAAAGAAAACTAGGCTGCTGGCACCACAAATGTAGAAATGTGGATCAGCAGGAAGTCAGGGGGCTTTTACTTCAATGTCTTTGCTCCCACAATTAAGACTTCATAAATATATCCCAGAATATAAAACACTTAAAATTGAGCCCCTATGCACTGCATTTGACTGACAAGGCCACTACACTCCAAATTACTCACAGGCACACAGCAGGCAAGCAGAGTGTTTGGCCGAGATGTGTGTCTGGTGCCAGTGTGTTGTGCACAGGCCAAACTTTTGGAGTCAATTGTCAAGGGCATGCAAGTCCAAGCCATGAAAGCCATCTGGAATGGGGCAGAAATGACACAATTTACAGCTATAAATAGAACTACTAAAGGTCCACAATCAGAGTGATAATCCCTCAACAATGCAGCGGCTTTGTGGCATTACTTAATGTTCTAGTGCCTTGGAGACTTGGAGAAAATATAATATCCTGATCCTCCTAAGTGTCATGTCGTTCCGCTCTGATAAACTGACCATAAACACATTGTAATGTGGTCAGAGCGGTGGGGAGGGCCTATGACCTTTGACCTGGGTCTGGGATTAGTAGTTTGACACTTTAGTCTTTGAGTTCACCAAATCCCCTTTGTCTCAAAGAGTACTAATCAGTACAAATGGAGTGAAAGTAAATGCTGCAGTTAGGTAAACCACAATCTGATGAACTGAGGAATGAGGAGGGGGGGAGACAGGTCAAGTGTAGATCATTTCTCTTAATCTGGCGAGATGATTGAAGACTCAAATTTAACAGGTGGTTTTAAATAATCTGTAACTGGTATAATGCATAGGATAGAATATTGCCCTGAATGTCTTCTTATGACACTCAACATGAATCCACTACTCTTCATCTCTCCAGATGGTCACAATAAAAGAAAAAGTGGGGGCTGAATGCCAAACCTGCCAACGCTACCGTCTCTCACATCTAGTCTGTATACACAAATAAATGGCAGCGGTCCTCTTTTTCAAACTAGTGCTTCTGAAGCCGATTCTTATTACCAAATAGCTTTTCCCCTTGTGGCATTGTGTTTGCTCTTTCTAGCTTGACATGGGGGCAATATATTAAAATGTATGAGCCTTTATTCTACCCTTTTCAAACAGTGCCAAGTTGAGTTTACCCAGACCACAACACAAAACACAGGAACACATGCATGCGCATGCACACACACAAACACAAAAAAGGAGCGTCAACCCCTGCCATTGTTTATTTGTTGAAAGGCCAAAAACCCATGGTGGCAGTGGGTCTGAGAGGAAATAGCACAGAGAGACAGAAACGGCCATGGCATTATTACATTTTTAGCAGTAGGGAAGAAACCAAGCCTCGAATCAACTACGCCAAGAACATGTAGACAAGGTTACAGTCACATTTTCTTTGCTACTGCTTAATGCTCTCTCCCACTTTTCATTAAGAGCCTTTAATTTAAAACTCTCATTTCAGCTCTAGGGGCAGAGCTTCCCTATTTGGGCATTATAACACTACTTGAGTTGTTTTTAAAAGGATAGCTTAATAAAAACAACACACCACCCTGAGTTGATTTGTTCCCCTCCCTATAACACATTGTGAGGCCAAATAGGTCCGCAAAAACTTGAGCTTGAAGAAAAATGCAACACATTTTACTCCCCAAGGGAGGCAAACATGTTCAGACTTAACGCAAAACATATTGTTTAAGTATTAAATCCCCACATCCTCTTAATGTTAGCAACAGAACACAACAGCAATCCACACAATGTTCCCCTAATCCCATCTAAAAAAGGCTTCATCAATGGAAAAAAGCAGTTTATTTTTAAGTAGATGGTATGAGAGAGTTCTAATTCTAATCTGTGCAAATCTTTGCGGGTGGTTCTGGCCATCCATTGGATAGGAGGTTATCAGATATCAGCTATCAATGTTGTGTGAACCAAACCCTAAGGCAGTCATTCTAAAAAATAAAAAGGTCTTGCTATAGACGTATTTATTGCATATCACAAATCTGTACACAGTCCTAGGCTAATAAAAACTGATAGTTTCAATTAAAACGATGAAGGCACATGGCCTAATCAAGTTGTTACAGGGCCCAATCTTGGCATTTTTTCATGCTGACAGCAAAGGCAGACAATTATGTCGCTGTTAACATGATGGCCTACAAGAAATGATATAGCAGAGAAGTAAAAAAAATGGCTACATTGGGAATGTAAGAGCAAGGGATGAGAACCCTCAAGTATTTTAATTTAATAACCTTTGTTTAATATATGCTAATAAAACCTTTACTTCTATTATTCGCTGGCGTTTATTCACTGCACTAAATTCCAGCATAAATCTAAATATTGATCTACAATGAGGATAAAGGAAATCGCAATCACCATGAAAGGGTCCACACACCAGACTTGTATAATTTTTACTAAAAGAGTTTGAGATTTTATGTATCAGACAACAGTTAGTGAGGTAAAACTCTCTAAAGTTACTTTCCCACATCAATCTCCCTCACTATGCTGGTGTATTGTGTGCCTGTATCTCTGATAGTAGAAAGGTCTGGAGGTAAAGGGAAGCTCATGCTAAGCTCAGACTGCAAATTAATCAACCTCTACCCATATCCTCTTCTAACTGCTTTCCTTTCCTCCAAGACCTCCCAGTTTCCCTGGGCCCAGCAGGACCACAAGCAGCTGTACCAAAACAACACTAAATCATCTCCACCAGTGGTCTAGATTAACAACCTTTGACAAGAACAACATTACATTATGCATATCTATAGAACATGCCAAAAATGTCTTCTACAGAGCATCATAAATTAAACTGTTATTAAATTAACATTCATCATTGTGTAATGTCATTACTGCTTGTTCATTTCATTCTTTTTTATCATCAAAAGGTGTAGGTCTATACCTGTGCAGAGGTCCAGGGTTTGAATCTGACCTGTGATGATTTCATGCGCGTCTCCCTCCCCTCTAACACCTAACTGTCCTGTCAAATATGAAAAGGTGGAAAAGCCCAAAAAAATTAAAATCACGCGAGAATCGCTGGATCACAAATCACAAAAAAATGCCATCTTGTCAGGCTTCAAGGAACGTGTTTGAGTACGAACAGCAGCGAACAAAACCAATCAACTTCCAGTGAGGAGCAAATGGCAGCTATGGCGTGGTTTAGGTGTGTGACGGTTGCGACTGTTAAAACAACAATGGTTCATCCAAATACCTGCCAGGTGTCCTTTCCCAAACAGTTCCCAATGACGCCTTCTCAGATGGTTCTGTTTTAACAAACGATCTGGAGCATCAGGTTAGTTCAAAGTTGCAAATTCAAAGAAAATGGTTAGTACGCTACAGTTATTTCCCTCTCCAACATGTAAAATAGTAAGTTTTTAATTTTTTTGTTACTAACTGCTAAGGAAAGTCCAACAGAGAGAGATATAGTTATGATACAATATTGTATATGCTTTGCAAATCATTTCATTAAATGATGCATGCAGCAGTATGAGAGTGTGGTCTCGGCTTGGACTAATGAAATGTTTTATTTGAGACTTTTAAACATGTACAGCTTCACCGTACAGATTGCTGAAAAAAAACGTATACCCGTAACGTAACGCCATGTCCCCAGCGTATACTGCATGAAAGGATTTCTAGAGGAATGGGCAAAAACATCAACTAGAAATTATTTTTCATTGATGGTTACACAAAGCATATGCAACAGTACAATAGTTGCTGTATGTGACTTGTGGCAGTATTTTCATGGGTCAGACAAAAAATGGTTTGGGTGTATTTGCAGTGGGACCACACATGGTATACTTTCTGATATAGTTGAATTAATAACATTTTATATTTGGAATTTGGGCAGTACAAAGCAGCCAGAGTATGCAGAGAACACATCCTCTCCTACATCATTTACACTAAACATGTCTACATAAATGCTCTTACAACAGCACCACCAAGGAGAGGGACCTACAAGACACACGGCAAACCGTTTGTGTGCGATTGTGTGCATTGATCTCAATAAGAAAAGGTCGTATCAGCAGCTACTTCAGAACAGTTCATGAGAACTAATATGCCTGCCAACACACTGACAGCTTTCTCTTGTGTGACATAGTGATGCTTGTTTACATGTGCGTTTAAGTGCAAATGGACAACTGTCTGCCACATAATAGTATACAGTAGATAATCTACAAAAGTAAAATGTTTCTGTTTCTGTCTATTTTCCTTTTTTTAATATATTCAATATTTCAACAAATGTGTTTTCTGGATTGGAGGTTACATGTGAAAGCTGTTGTCGACCCTAATCCTGAAATAAAATGTTGATTTGTGATCTACTGGTAAGCAGAATCTTCTGACAAAGTAACCACATGTGGACCACACAAGGGGGTAGATTATCAAACAATACATAAAACGATCAGGATCATTAATAATACTTTTCTACAGTTGCAAAGGGCAATTTAACATTTTATTTTCTGTTTTAGGAAATGTAGCTCTCCTATTTATTTCCGTCCTCGTTTAGATTACATGTATGTATGACATCTATAATCTTAGTGGGGTCAAGCGCCAATGTGGCATTGATTGTTTGCAACTCTGAGCCTAGCTGGTAAGCCCTCTCCCTCACCCAAGATCCCTTCCAATGAGAAGCAGACCTGACTAGGCATCAGTTGTGGTGTAACGGCTTTCGGTGATTTTGCTCCTAACCCGAGAGCTTTTTATGAAACCCTCCAGGGGGGGCATTGGAAAATGAAATGCAAATGCTGTGGAAACCATGTTCTCCTCCCCCTCATTGCCCTGGTTAAGGGACAGTTGCACTGGGAGACAGGGATATAGATATTCCTTGGTGGAGAAACACATCTCACTTAGCTAAATTAGCCGTGTCTCATCCCTCAATACCTACTGTTCCCATAGGGAAAATGAACTCCACCAGGTGCTATGTAGGATCTTTAAAAGCTCAAGAATTGAACCTTTTCCACACCCTGCATTCCTGCTATAGGAGTGGAGATTGGTCAGACATGCCTGGATAGCCTTGATCAACACCTCACCGTGTTTCAGACTCTGGTCCGTCTTTCAAACTCTCTGAGGTGTGCAGCAGTATTTTCTGATGAGTCATATGATACACCCCTGGCACGAGTCTGCAGCACAAAATTTCACTCTATTTAACGTCACATTTTTAAGAATTTGGACGGAGGGCAAATTGTCCAGCTGGCCCTAACTCAGCAGTAACCATATTAGCTTTTCAAAATGTCCCGGCTCAGTCCTGAGTTACCGTTTACCTGGGGCGGCAGGGCACTTCCCTTTTGATTTCACAGTTGCTCTGATCTGTCAAGCAGAAAAATAACCAGAGGCTACTTCAAAGGCCAGGTCTCCTCACAGCGGCTGAGCCCAAAATGCTGCTGCCTTCATGCAAGGAGACAAAGCTAAAAGGCGTCTTTATAAGAAAATTGGTTTCATTAAGATCACTGGAATCCTTTGAGGGTCAGTGGAAAAAAGAAAACACATGTTGACAAGCACAAACGTCTGCACCTTCTTATAAACATCAACCTCAATGCTTTTCCCCAATGCCTTCATGACGGGATTTTTTTTTCTTCCATTTTGTAAGACAGGCAGCACACAAAGGATCGAATGTACGGTAGGTACTCAAAAAGCGACTGTATAAGTCTTAAAAATGTTGAGGTGTTGAAGTAGCTTTCTGAACAACAGGGGCCTGTTCATACACCGGTGGCATATGTAATTTCTATGTTGGCGAAAGCATACCCTACACACTCAAATTGTATCTTAAGGAGGTGTTTTACAATGTCCAGAGGGAGGCTGGGATTATTTATTTTTGCCTAAGGTGAAGTACAGACACTGCAGTAAAGACACAATAAGACTAATTATCCTACTAACATGATCAAGAACATATTACCTTACAGAGAAACCGGGGAGCCTAAAAAAGAAAAATCTAAATACCAAACTCAATCAAATTTGAAATTGATTTTTTTTTTTTTTTTTTTTAAACAAAGGCAATAGTCTGAAACAGAAGGAGAGCAAAGTTCAGCAAGAAATTGGATAAAAGATATATGAGCAAAGACAAATTCCAAGGCCCTTAGTTTCAGGGGGTAATTTTAAACAAGCTCAAAGCTGGAATGTGACATTATGGGTCAGCTGCTCATTCACACCCTTCAGGTTGGACTGGAAAAGCTTTCCAGCTGTAACTTAGTTACAATAACACCCAAACCGTCAAGTCAGTTGATATTGGAGCACAGTAATGATTAGACATTAAACATGAGAGGAGATGGGAGAATCCAACAGGGAGGCATTTTATCACAGTCGAGGCTCAGGACCTGCTGTGGTTGTTCTCTTCCAAGACTAGGAGGGGGGTAACCCAATCACATCAAGCAGTTCCTTATCTGGCCAGGGATCAAACCCTCAGGAGTGTGCTGTAATTTCTTACCATGGCTTTGACAAGCAGCATTTTGGTTTGCGGTTTGGAAAGTGGTGCAACTTCTATACAAAATGCCTACACTATACAGGACAGAGCTATATTGCGGCTAGGAGTGAGTGGGAAATGATGAAGTGTTTTAACGCCACATGAGGTGACATCTTTGGTAATTTGATCACTATCATGTTCATGCTCTTTTCCACTAGGTCCAGGTTAGATGCTTTGTCATCAAAAGGACACAGTGAGAGGGATTTACAGCATAAGCTCAGATCAGCAGGTCTTGTAGATAATAGCCTTCAGTTAGGCTAGGCCTCTATCATTGCTCACTGAGCATCATGTGGCTTGGTTTCAAGTTAGAAGTGAAGACATTAAAGTCATCTGTCTGGGTCTCCATGGATGCATTTTAGAGGACAGTGAGGTTATGAGTTTGTCTCGTGTTACCTGGCTCTGCTGGAGCTGACCTGAGTGGGACCTAAAGATTAAGGAACCATCTGGGAGCTGCAACCTGAGCTCAGGAAAGGAGGAAAATAAAGGCCGGTCCAGGACAAAACTTTCAAAGATGTGTGCGCACATCAATGCTACTCCAAATTATAATTCGTAACGGCAGTTTCTTTAGCACACAGCCACGCAACCCAAAGAGACTGTAATGCTATTAGGGAGTGCTTCTATAGTTCCAACAGAATCATACATCTTATATATAAAATAATTGATCTATTCACATCGGTTTCAGGAGAAATATTGTATATAATTATTCAAGCATGTAAAGCTAATATTTTTTTAACCAGAAACTCTGATAGTTGGATCAAAAAGCTCCTTAAAATAAGGTGTGTTAGATAAAATACACTACAGTGGTTACTTAAATGCATCAGGTATATATAATTATTCAACAGTTTAGTAAATATAACTATTTGATCGGACTCTGTATCAGCAGATACTCAACATTATTTTGAATCAGGGACAAAAAAGCTTGATTAATCAATGTCATCAATCCGTTCAGCTCCAGTGACAGACACTACTAATTGGCTCAGAGATGGTTTGACTTTGTAAAGCCAAAAGGGGGTTCATATTATTGTATTTGATACAAATTACAAAATATCTTGATTATTCTCCTATTATACCCTTCAATCTTTACAATTTCATCTCACTAAAAACAAACATGATAGGGTGAGTGTTTTATTCTTAATTAGAGAGGACAAACCAAACTCTTATGGCAAACAAAATTTCCCTTTAAGCAGAGAAATCAGCCGAGCAAGCAAAATAAGAAGCTGTATTCTCATTTTTAAGAAAAATTGAAGTTTTTTTTGGCAAGACAACAAGGTCGCGGGTGCTCAGGAAGTCCAGTCAGATGATTGAAGGTGCTCTTTGGGGTCGGGAATTGAATTAAGTATAGAAAAAAGGTTAATCCAAGGCACTCTTCTTCAAAATTATTTTAAAAGGCTTTATTTCACTGGCTATTTCATAAAAAAGAATTTAAAAAAACAAAAAAGAAAAGTTGGAGAAGTGTTTCTCCTTATGTCTTTTAAATTTTCGATTATGAAATAGGCAGTAAAATAAAAGCTTTTAAATCATTTTGAAGAAGAGTGCCTTGGATTTCCTTTTTTTCTATACTTAAAAGATTTGGCTGACTAATTAATTTCATCTTTGAAAGAGGCCCAATTCATATATCATACCAAACGGATGCTGACCCACACCGCTGTACATTTTTCAGTTAAGCAGTCCAATGATTGAGATTTCCCAAAAGTATAATGAATATAGTACATCCATCCATGTTGCAATTCAGAGTTCGGCACAAGTACAGGAGAAACATCCTTAGATTTGTAAAACAATCCCAGTTAATGGAAAATAATCTGCTTTTAACCACATAGCTGCAACTCACAATAATAGGTCTCAAATAAAAAACAATCATCCAAATTATGACAAGTGGCCTCACATGACTGGCATGACGTTGCTGTGCTCGTTTTCTGGCCCTTTGATCCATAAAAATGGAGTGCATCTGCTGGACATTTTGCCAAGATATATCCTATACAGCCATGGGAAATAAGAACCAAACATTGTCTAACTCTATTCATGTTATGTAGAAGATTTAGGCAGTGGTTGATTTATCTTTAATAAACCACGTCAGGGCTTTTCCACTGCTTGCTGGTCTTTTACCTCCAATTCAACAACCATTACAGAATCTCAGTTAACTTTGCCTTGCTGATGTTCTGCAGAAATCGTGCAGTTCACTTCCGCCGCAGTGGCTCCTATTTAAGAGTTCCATGTGATTCGCAAAAGGCTCCTTTAGGTCCCTGTGGTGGCAGTCCTAATCAATGTGTTGCAGACAGCAACCAGCCAGAGGGCCAGCACAAGGCCTGGTTTCTATCTGAGAAAAAAAAAAAAAAAACAATGGCTCCTAATACCATCCTCAGGACCCCTGTCCTGTCAGACAACACTGATTTATAGAAATGACTCATTTTTAAACATGCCTTTTCATGTCTCCATTAAAAAGGCATCTTCCCTACAGCAGTTATCAAAGCCAATAACCAAAGTTATATTACAGAAAATGCCTCTGATATGAAAGTATAAGAACAACTGCACAGAATAGCCACAATGTGCCACAACCACACTGAAAGCATTAAAAAGACTTCCTTTTAAAAATCACTGTCATACTTTCCCTTTATGCAACTGCTGTCGCTTCCTGTGCCAAAGCAATGACGTTCTCATCAAGTATCTGCCCACCCAGACAACCCACCAGGAATAGCCATGGACTTGTCTCCAGGCAGTCACAAGTGATTGGACTCCATCTCCCCAATAAAGTGCTTGTTCTAATGACAGCCCCATGCTCCACACGTTGCTATAAGCACAGGCCTCACAGCTGCTGCGCTCATACAAGCTCACCAAAAACATGAGCTCAGCATACCATCTGCTAGTTGTGTCTCCTCCAGATCATTAATCAAACTCCCTATCGCTGCATTGATGCTGCAGAAGATATTGTTCCCACCGCATCATTAGGAGCGCCGGCGCCTACATTGTTTTCTTTATGACATCATTGTGTACAAGCAGTTGAACTTAAATGTGTCTGATGCGGTGAAAAGTATTTTTGGGTTATCATCAATCAATGAATAGATAATTTAGAGTAAGGCTCAAAACGCAATGACCTTTACAGTAATTTCTCTGAAGGATTCAGATGTCACTGAATGGTTGTAAACAATGGGCAGGACAGTGAACATGCGCAACAAAAAAAGATTTCATAAAAACACAATGACATCCTTTATTTCTACCAAACTATCCCTCATATTTGGGGTTTGGTGGTATCCACTGAAAACAATGTGGCCGGCGCCAGACAAACAATCTTCACTGTGCCATGACAGAACACACCAATAACCTAATGGCTGTCACCCCTGCACCATGCGGTGCCATCCCAGAACACCACCACTAACCTCAGACCTCCAAAATAAGGTTGTGGGAAGAATTTTATGAAATGCTTTCTGCATGAAGATGTTTACCCTTGTCCTGATGTAATGAAACATGACAGCTGGTTTGGCACAGCAATGTCAGGTGTTAAAATATTATACTGTCTACATCCCGATGTAAATTCTAAAGACAGCATGTGAACAAACTGTAACGCATGGATTGGGACAATTTATCATATGCCCAAAAGATGAAATACCAAGATAAGTGTCTTCATATTATTTTAATCACAAAGGACCACAGGTCGTCAAATGCAATAAATCAACAACAAACTTGGCATCCATCTGCTTCTTTGAACATGTCATCTACAGCAAATGGTGCATGACCACCCAGCAAGTACACCAGCAACTACACCATGGTCTGAAAGCTAATTCAGAAACAAATAGTGTTGCAATTCTTAAGTAACCTCTTTGGGGTGCTTTCTAGGTTTATTACAAGCAAATGTTTGATGTAGCGGATCTGGCAATGCTTGATTTCCCTGGACATCTTTTATCTGCACACCTAGCATAACTGTTGCCGGTTTATATTCTGATTCCCAGTCAAGGTTGTGTATTGATTTATGGCACTGAGATTCTAGGACAAGTAGCAACCTTGTTCTGCCAGCAGCTGAAAAGAAGGGGCCTATGGGCCTCAGCTGAGGGGCTAAATGTCAAAAAACCAACTATACCTCCCTCCCACCCATGTGAAAACCATCCCCTAGGTTTGGAAGTGTCTATGTGAAAGTGATGGCAGAAAATGAAGAAAGCCAGTATTGTTAAGAAAAACAAAAACTTGATTCTTTCGAGAGATTCCTGTGTCAATTACTGTCCAATTGTTAGTCAAATTGCGCATAACTGGAAATTTGTGAAAAAATGTCAACCATTTCCTCTGATTAATATCCGTGTTGTCCAGGCATAATAAATGGCCCTTTTTTACTAATGACTCACATTTAGACAGTGGCCCGAGCTGACATAGAAGCTGCTGGGATCCATACTATAGATTTATTCTTCATGTCTTAAAAAAGGTACATACATCATGAGGATTACTTTGTGCTGGCTCATACAATTCAATCTTTGTTTTATATTTGCTTAAACTTGCACAAAACTTTCAACACTAAGTTGAAAAAATAGTAACTAACATGCTAAAGCCCCAAATATTTTTCTCAAGAGTTAGTGGACCAAATCACAGCTAACAATTTGGTGAATAATGTCATGTCTTAAATTCATCAGGTGATGGAAACAGGTCTCCAATGGGACGCGGTTCTGTGTGTGCTGGAGGAAGGCGGTGTTATGCAATGTAAATTCTGTAAGTACTGAAAGCACTGTGTGCACGTCGTTTGGGTTTAAAAGCTGTCATGTACCGTTCAACGAAACATCTGTGATGGGAGGTGCCCACTTGATAAACTCAATGACCCACTCGCCTGCATGTTGTTCAACCCCAGGAATAGGCTCCGACAGTATATAAGCCTACAAACTGCACAGGAGATTTTCTACACCATATCCTCTGTGCAAATGAAAATTCAGCAAAAAAACTGTAAATTTTAACCTGCTCTTCTTTACATTTTCAGAAAACTTACTTCTACATTATCTGTTACCAGACAATTTTGTTTAAAACCACATTCTGAGAAGCCAAGCCAGGCGAGCTTACCGCGTCCAAGTTTGAGTGAACTTTTGAAACTACTATAGCAATGTCCTTGAGGGCTTTCATGGCTGTCCTGCTTCACGCTGCTTTATGAGAGTACATGCTGTTGTCTTTATGCAGCGTTCCAAACCTTTAACACCAGTTTTGCTGTGATTCTCCAACTAGCCTTTGAAAGTGGGAGCCGGCCTGTAATCCTGGGAGTGAAAGTACATGGTGGGCACAGACATCACTGAAAGGTGCAAGGAGGTGGAGTGGGGATATAATCTGTCTTGTTGCTTCTTTACCAGATGCTGCCAGCTGTGATAAAGGAATGCTCAATGTTTCCTTGGGCTAGTTAGTTAATATCAAAATAAATGTTTTCCATGTAAGATGTCTGTGTAAAAATTATATTTTACATAAACACAAGAAACAAAACACTTTCCATTTCTTAAAGACATGTTCATCCACATGCTCATGAAATAAATGCTCAGTATGAAGAGGTGAAAATAGAAGGCCAAAAATCCCAGGCAGTAATTCAGAGCAGGAGGTCAGCAGGAGACAGGCGGTAAACTAAAAGACTGTTAAGAACAACATAAATGAAAAACACCTGTTATTCCAGGTTTTAAACAAGACCGTAACAGAAGAACAAAGTGATGAGATGGGAGTGCTTCTGAAAAGTGTGGTGTAAACTGAAAACTACTTCATTCTGCCATCTGAAAAGATAATTTTTGTTCCTTTCTTCCCACTCTCAAATTTACTGCTTCTATGACAATATACTCACGGTTTAATAAGCGCTGCAGAAACATCTGGATTCACTGACAGACACACAGCTTGTCCATAAACTGCTGAGGACGCAGTGACTTAGCTCTATTTGCCTTGGGATGGCGAGCTAGACCATTATGACCAAAACGTATATGTACAAAAGAAGATGGATTTCTCTTATAAATACTTTCCTGACAGGCTTTCAAAAAAAAATAAAAAAAAAACAGCTGACTGACTGCCAGGAATCATTTACTAGATTAGTCCCTTAAGAGGATAGGTTAAGAGGACAGATAAGAACACAAAGCTTGGAGAAACCCGAGCTATGCCAAGAAATTGCTAAATTAAACTGAAGATACAATAATTATGTTGTGATATTTGATTCGCCTAATTTACCCTTTGTAGTAATATGCCAATAGTTCAGTGAAATGAGAATCACTTGGCTTAATCAAATATCACCATGCAATCACAAAATGATTTAATAAGTGACTCAATCTAAAAAATATACTTTTTTTTTAAAGTGATGATACACTAGAACTTTAAGAATAAAAGCAGACTGACAGAGAAAGAAGATTTAAAAGGTAACAAGAGAAGACTCCGTGAAACTGACTATGATTTAACCCAAATGGAGCTCATCAGAATCTGCTGGCTTAACTTTGAGACCAGCAAACCAAAAATCAAACAAACATTACAAACGTTTGGTGGAACCCACCAATAAATTGGCTAATTTCAGAACAAGCCAGTGGAGCATTACAGGCAGTTCCTGTATTTATTTGGACTGCACCAAAAGAACCATGATAAACTGACATATAAATAAAAAGGATGTAAATTGAACACACCTGACAGTTAATATGGCTCAGCCTCAACTACCCCATGCATAATTTCTTTGAAAGGGAGAACAGACATGGCCGTTTTCACTTTGAAATGTTTATTTCTGTAGCCTTGTAATACAAAAAAAGGCTGCTGCGATTTAAGGGCTGTCTGGCTAAAGAGGCACAGATTTACAAGAGTGAGATGGATTTAGACAACGAGAAAGCAGGACAGGCTTGAAGAGCAGGAGTCCCCCTGCTGAAAGAAAGAAAGAAAGAAAGAAAGAAAGAAAGAAAGAAAGAAAGAAAGAAAGAAAGAAAGAAAGAAAGAAAGAAAGAAAGAAAGAAAGAAAGAAAGAAAGAAAGAAAGAAAGAAAGAAAGAAAGAAAGAAAGAAAGAAAGAAGTCATTGCACTCTTCGAGGTAAAGTTAATAGCCTTCGTACAGACTTCAAAGTTGGAGAACCTTTGCCTGTCCAGGGTTCCAGCAATCTAGTTTTCCAAAACAGACAACTAATAATGAGTTATTTCCTTAATGCTAAAAAAACAGAGCTCTAGCCAGTGTAGTCAAGACCACTTAAACCAAGACCAAGTCTTCACCAAGATCAGAGTGTATCGAGACCAAACAAAACCAAGACATTGAAATGTGAAAAATGCTAACCATAGGCACTCCTCAAATTGATCTGAAAGATTGGCAGATTGATAACGTTAGCTTGCATTGCTTACACTTAACTTACCTTTTCTTTATGCTTCCTTTCTAAGTGCCGATAAAAATCTGAGGTGGTCTCAGCTGTCTCAGTCAGTGTTACATTGCCGAATTTCCACACAAGGATTTGGCTGACACCTCCCAGACAGCCAGAGCTGCCAATAGGCCTGCATGATTAATTGTTATAAAATTGCGATCTCAATTCACCCTGTTCACAATTTAAATTTTAAATAACTTTGATTTTCTTTAATGACTTTGATTCTCATTTAATTTTATGAGCCAGCGGCATGACAAACGCTACTTACTTTCTTTCTTGGTTTTAAACATAGACTGTATAAAAGGTTTTAAAGTGCTCCCAAGCGCTTCCTTCTCTTCATTGGATCCTCAATGTTTACAGGCTTGTGGTGATGCACAATATGCAATCGGTGACAAAAAAAAAAACTATGCAATAAAACATTACACTTTGTGCGAAACAAATTGTGGCAGAGAATCGTGATATCAATTCTAAGCTAAAAAATTGTGATTCAGATTTTTCCCTGAATCATGCAGGCCATGCTGTCAATACAGTAATTTATTAAAATAATTACCTCATCCCATAGCAATGTTAGTAGTGTTGATGAAGAGAAAGCCCTTAAGACCATTTATTGCACTTCTAAAAACACAGGTGCTATAATACAGTCCATAACTTCCTCTCATAGTGACCCAATTTTACTTAATAGGTGAAAGACCACCATGCCAAAAATGTTAGGTATCCCATGTAGGGTTTCACTGTAAGGATATTTTCTTAATATAATGACTGTGGTTCAGCCACTTGAGAGCATAGCTCACTTTGGTCCAAACTGAAATGACTTAATTTGGTTACGCTATCCATGCCCTATGAATATCTCTGTATTTGTCTCAGGTTTTGACTTATAAATGAAGACGAATAGCAACTTTGGTTATTCCTTTGGTCAAAATCTCAGTGTGTCCAGAACTTTGGTTTATGACCAAAGCCTGCAAATCTAATTCATCAACCTTAGCTGTTCTTTCTTTTTACTGCTAATTAGGAAATGTCTGCATAATAATAAATCAAACTAAGATGTGAACAGTAAACATCAGCATGTTAGCATAGTCATTGTGAGCATGTTACCTTGGGGCTGCTGATGTTAGCATTTAGCTCAAATCACAGCTGTGCGTCAGCTAAAAATGTCCTTCTGGATGGATAAAGTATCTATCCATCCATCCATCCATCCATCCATCCATCAGCACAGCCTCACAAAACAACAAGTGTAACTGATAGATTCAGTCTTGTTGGAACTACAGTATATGTAGGCCTACCGGCTGAACTTGTGAAATATCTAAGAATACAGCTATGAATACATATGTAAAACCAACATACAAGAAACCAAAATGGGAGACAGACTAAAGCAACCAAATGTATGTAGTTATGATCTCTAACTGTATAGGCTACAAAGCATTTCATTTTGGCTTCCTTGTTTACATTTTGTAGTGACTCCCATACATCCTGCCCCCTCTGGATGTCTACATTTGCTTCCCTATATCACTCTCTTAAGCTTTCTCTCTCTCCATCTTTCTCTCTCCTCCTCTCTGCCTTCCTCTAATCCGTTATTCTCCCTGCTGCCATCATTCCAGATGCTGACTGGTGTCACAGGTGCTTCATAAATCCTTTTTTCTCTTGTCAGACATCAATCCATCTCCTTTCTTCCATCTACTTTAACTACTCCTCCACCCTCCCAGTAATCAAACCTCACTTAAACTATCCTGTATCCTTATACCAGGACTTGCTGAAGCGGCTTGTTTTCTTTGGGAAATGACTCATAAATTAGGGGAGCTCCCAGGCTGGCTGTGAAAGCTCCAGACAACCATACACAAGGGTCCCTAATTAGTGTGGCTGGGAGAAAGGCCAGACAGGCCAAGGCTGCAGGACCCATTTAGGACCATCACTGACTTATAAGAGAAAAGGAAACATATTGATCAAATGACACTGGCTGGCCCATTTCTTAATAGCTGGGAAAAAGGGATACCTGAGCTACCACTAGGTCCATTATCTCCTAAACACCACTCAAAGTTTTTCTTAGTTGAAAGAGGATGTTTAAAAAAAAATAAAAAAATCTAGCTTTTGGATAAATAGTTAATATAACAAGATCAATTAATATACAAAATTGTATTTAGATTAATCAACATAAAATACCAGTCACCTTAGGCTTTACAATCGCAATGTGAATCATATGGTTGCACAGCTTTTCATAAAGCCAGAAGAAAATGTTGCAAGTACTGCTGAAAGTCTTTAAGAGAAAATGAATGGACAACAGTTTCAGATTTAGTTGGAGCTTCTCAGAAGTGAGAATCTCCTTATTCCCTGCTTTTTATATCATAAATTGAAAACGTTGAGTTATCATCGATTAAAAAAATGCAATATAAATTTTGCTCAGGCAAGTACTTTGCATTTGTCTTTATTTTATGACATTTCATACACTGAATGGAAGAATAAGTGATAAATGTTAGATGCAATCCTTTTTTGGCCAGGTGGAGATGTAGTGTGAATACAAACTGCTCTAAACAGAGACAAAGGGATTATATATGTGCAAGACCATTCCTCTAACTGATATATCACCGCCATGAGCTTCTTTGTGTATGGGGCATGGTGTGGCTTTAAAAAAAAAATAAAAGGAAAGGAAAGGGAGAAAAAAAAAAAGATTTTTCTGTCTATACAAGTGAGAGTGACCCCTTCCTTAACTGCAGTTGCAGTATATCTCCCCTTGGATATACTGTAGTGACAATGACAATTTAAACAGTCCAACTCCTTTTAATTGTCAAACACAGGAAAACATGCCTATTGGTAAGAATCTGGGACATGAATGCCAGAACCTGTTATATAAAGTTGTAAAAACAAAGTCTGCTGATGAGTTATACTAGCACTAAGGTTCTGGACTTAATTCAATGTTAAAAAAAAAGCTGTCCATTGAAGAAAACCAGGACAATTATTCTGGTGCTTATCTAAGTGTACTCAACATAGTTTATTGAGTGATGACAACATAAAATTACGAGGAGCAGATATTTTGCATCAAAGACTGGCTACATTTCAAGGAATTTTTCTGTTTGTCATATGCATGGACATTAAGGTAACTCCTTCAAACTCACTACACTTTAAGTGAAACGCCAACAGTTGCAGCAATTCTGGCCAGGGACACTTGTTACATACCATACCACACCACTTTCTCCCCATGTATCTACAGTCAACTGTCAAAGAATAAAATCCTATTGTGTTTCATTTAACACTCATGTATGTCAGAAATGGATAAATCCACACAAAGCAATTATTAAAAATAGCAACAGTATCAGTTTCAATACCGTCATTAAACATACAATGCATTTATATAGGAGACAAGGATTATATATAATTTATTTAATGCCTAAAAATGCTTATGTGTGGTTGTCATCACCTGACAGTGTGGAGGAGAAAGTCACCAACTAACCTGGTCTCAAAGAAGAACACGACTTCTACAGTTTGGCAGCACTGCGGGTTCCGACCTAATGAGAAGGGAGAGGTGTTTCAGTATTAGTGTTTGGTAACGGTGTAGGCACAGTACATTGTCAGGCTAGTACATTATGGCTTTTTCACCTAACAATAGCACAGACAGCAGTTGTGGGAACTTGTGGCTGCTTGGGGAGTTATTAAAAACACTGAGGTATTCCCACACTCTCACTTAGAGCACTTCACCAGCTTAGACTAATTAAAATGTTTCATGGGGCTGAAGACATACCAATTGCATAGGGGTCTGTAGCTGTGAAGAAACAGCCTTGATTAAAGTATAACACAGAAGGAACCATTACAACAACCTAAGCCTCAACCTATGCAGAGAGTCTAGAAAAGTCATAATGTAAAGACTTAACACCTAACAAAAAACAACCCTTCAATGTACAATGAAGGTCTTGCAATTTTCCTTTTACATTTTTACTACAAGAGACAGGGAGATTTCAGTTGTGAGAGGAATTTGGGTTTAGGGGCACTCCCTAACGATCCATAGGGGCATTAACGTTTATTTTAGCACATTCTCTAGGGAGTAACTTCTAACCTACTGCTCAGACGGACATAAATCCTATTCGAGAACATACTGATTTATCAAAAAACAAACACATTTAGCACAGGGTACATAGGTGCCACACATCAGTGCGTCAGTGAGCTTGACAGGATGCCATCCATCTTTATGCCCAAACTTTACTGACAACAAAGGCACACTCACTTAAACATGTCTGGCTGTTCAACAAGGTATTGAAAACTTCTAGTCAAGCATGTTTCTCACATTATTAAATTAAGTCTGCTTTCCAGAAATGCCCTTTAGTGCAGACAGCAATAAAGAAAGACGCAGAAAAGTCTGACCCTTAAAACACAAAACTATATTCAGTCTAACTCAAATGATTATTTCAGAATGGCCGGGTGACGTCTAGCTTTGGGGACAAATTCCCTCAAAGCAGACAACAGCAGAAGGTCTGTTGGTGCTGTGGCAGGGATATGAGTCTGAATGGCCCTGTGCCTCATTCCCAACAGGAAAAAACACAGGGCAAGAGAACTGTAAAACTGAAGAGTGTCCTGTGATGACCATTTTCTCACACAGTCGGTAGGCTGCAGAGCAGCTGTCCCTCACCTAAATTGTCCCAGCCAGGTCAGGTCTGTTCTCCGCTAATCTCGCATTGCCAGACAGTGCTGCGGAGGAGGGTCTGGCGAGTCCACACAGTATTCCGGGATGGAAGGTAAACCTACTCTGGTTTATTGGCATTTCTTTAAACCAATCACAATCATCATTATCAGCGCTAAGCTCCGCACTGAGCTGCTGCAAAATAACCTCGGGAAGGAACTTGTTTTGGTGGAACGTTTATGTTCAAAAGGTTGTTTTAGTCGTGCGAGAGAAAACTCAGATTGGACAGATAGTCTAGCGAGCTGTCAGGATTTACCAGGCAGAGATTTGAAGAGCAGTTAACTATAGTCCTTGTAAATCCACCGGAGTATAAAATTCCAACACAAAGAAAACGGAAGGAAAGACATGCATATGCCGGAATTTCCTGCGGCACCGTAGCAATCCTTGATGTGAAACATTGTGGAAATAGACTAGTTCTGTCCTGCCAAAAAACAAAACCCTGAGAAAACTGACAAATTAGCATTGTATAGTCTTGGGTTGTAAGGAGAAGAGAGAACAAGGTTGGAGGTGGAGTAGAGGTGGGCCGGAGGAAGTAAGGGCTTTGACTTGAGATACAGCAATGACAGTGATTGTCATTCATACTGTTGTAAAAGCATAGCTCAGTGTAATGAATGTAAATGGAGACTTATTAGCAATTATTCACAAAGGAAAGTGTTGCTGATCATCCAAGGGTCAGGTAAATATTAGTTAAGAAAACTGAACAAAATATGTAAAGTTAGCTAAGAACAACAGCTGGAACAACTGAAGTCGATTTAAAGACTGGCAAGGAAATAATTCCTAACACATTAGAAATGCCAAGCTGGACCCAGCACCTGCAGAGTGAGGTCACCATTATTAAAAGACACATTTAAGCCAAAGTGAAGAACCTATCAAGACTCCCTGGCAGTAAGTAAGTGGTAAACTAAATATTCAGCAAAGTAATAGATAAATGCTGGAACAGAAAGGTTACTAACAAAAGATTCGAGATGCAACAGGTCTGAAAGGTATTTTCATACAACATTTTATGACATACATTCTTTCTGAATCTAGAAGACACCAGCCTGGTACCCAAAGACAGGATTTAATTTCAACCTCAAGTCCCGGTCAAATCTAAGCAAACTATCTCACAATGTTACACTGTAAAGTGTAACACGGTAAGTACTCCTGCTGAGGTGGACTGACCACCAAAATATGTCGAGAGCTGTGGGAAAGTAAACTGAGTTGAGCTGGGGAGGAAAGCCTCTCCGTGTCTGGATTTCCCTGAAATATCCCAAGATGAGCAGAGCATGCCCATATGCAGAAGATGTTGCGAGACACTGACTTACAATATGGCACAGTGTACCCTAAACTGATGTACTATTCCATCACAACTGAGGAAAAGAGAAGCAGCTATAAAAACTCTGAGGAAGTAGCTTAGTTATTCATGTTCAAAATATGCTACGTTTCCGAACAGCATTTGTTTTTTAAAAACTTATCCTATTAAAAATGGCTCAGTGCCATGAATAACTAAGGGAAACAGCATAAATATAACATTAAGAATTGAAGATTCAATTGCACTTGTTTTAAACAATTATTTAGCATACTGTATTTTATCACTTTGTTCAAGACACATACAATTATGTTTGAAGGTGTGGGGCCTACACAGCGAATGAATTTCCTTTGTTTATGAGCATACGTGCATGAAAACAAAAACAATCCTTGAGGATTACTCTCAGGAAGAAAACAACATCAGCCAAGTGTTAAGTCATCAGGTCAGGTGTCCCCATTTAACACCTAAATGTTAAATGGTTTTACAGGAGCATTGTCAAAAACAGATCTTTGTATTACTTATTGAAGAATGAACAGAACACAATAGCTTAATCCTAAAATTAGACATTGAATAATTCATAAAAGACCCCAAGAATAGCACATAGTCAATATTTTGTGCTGCTTTGAAGATAATTTGGATAACATGAAAATCACAAGATTAACAACTGCTTCCAACTGTCAGTTATAATTGTGTGACGTATTGGAAACGAGACAATAGTTTTACAGGAAAAAAAAACTAATGTGTCAATTTGTCTCTTAATCAGCAACAGTAGGTTTAGTTTACAGAAAAAGGCACATTATTCTTGTGGAAACAGTGTAGGTAAAAATAAGAGTGATTCAGCGCACAGCTTTGTCAATGCGAGTAAGAAAATGTTGCTTCAGGTGTTTCATACTTTTCATTTAATAACAAAAGTCTGTCTCTCATCCCATGGTAATTCAGCCATAAATATATTGCATTAAAAAATTTTAATATGTTACTATTGGCTCTCACTCATTTTAAGGCTTGTTCACATCAACAGAAAATGGTTAATACACATTTTAGCCTATACCTTTTACAGAACTTAATCAAATATCTTAAAGAGGGTACAATATATCTACTGAAACTAAAACAAAGACAGCAGTTAAACTGGGACTTGACTTCCTTTGCCATTGCTTCCACCTGTACATACAGCTTACAAATGTCACACACACACACACACACACACACACACACACACACACACACACACACACACACACACACACACACACACACACACACACACACACACACACACACACACACACACACACACACACACACACACACACACACACACACACACACACACACACACACACACACACACACACACACACACACACACACACACACACACACACACACACACACACACACACCTAAGCCAATCTGAGGGGGTTGTGTTTGTATAAATCTTGGAGGACAAGTCCCTGTTGATCTCACCACACCCACTGGTTTCCTCTCTGAAGGGCCTGGAAGGTAAATAACAGCAGGACAGAAATCATTCTGACTGTAGAGCTCAGTATCAACAGTGCAAGTTGGAAGCCTGTATCCACTTTGTCTCCCATCCTCTGACATTCTCATCACCTTCCCCAGCACAATCTGACTTCCTCCATTTCACAAGCCTTGTAAACAAAACACACCAAACACTAAGATTGCATAACCCAATGGGCAACCCTAGCCAAATGTCACCTCTACACACAAATATACACACTTAACAATGAGGGAGGAAAATATGTAAGTGCACCCAGAGCTCTGATTCAACCATCCGCAAATTTGTTTATCATTCAATATATCTGTCACTGAAATTTTCCCCTCCTCCTCGCCCACATTCTTGTCTTCTCCTTCACTTTCTTGGCCAACAGGTCCTTCCATCTGTTAGCCAGCTGGTGAAAGAGAAGGATTGGTGGGGGGGGGGGTGCGCTCCCCCGGCGGTTTGCTACTCTCAACAGTCTAACTTTCTCACACTGACTGTAATGACTCTTCTGCGGGTCTCATTAGGGCCTGACCCAGCACTGGGTTCACCTCCCTGCATGATGTCACATCCAGGCCACAGACATCCCAGTGTGGAACTCAGAATCACATAATGTTAATTCATATATTACTTTAAATATAACCGAACAAAAATCCCCAAATGTTTGTTAAAGGGTAACTGTTTTTTTTCAACTTGGACCCTATTTTCCTATGTTTATGTGTGTAAGCCCTATTAATTCCCATAGAAGGGCATGAAATGGCAGGACCGTGTACAAACTATATATATATATATATATATATATATATATATATATATATATATATATATATATATATATATATATATATATATATATATATATATATGAAATTGATCTGAAATCTGAGGCAAAAATAAATAAATCCGACATTGTGTGGTGTAGTCCTAGTCTGCAGAAATATGGATACTTTAGAGTATAAATAGCGTGATCAATCACTTATTGGATGGCAGGAGAGAATTATAAAATTTTTAATTTACAACGGAAGAAAATGGTATAACTACTTATTTTGCGCAATTGTGCGAAAGAGTGATCTTGAGTGAGCGTAGATTTTGTTCTTGTCTAAGAAAAGAAGGATCTCAAGAAGAAGGAAACAATCTCAGTCTGTCAATAGTTGAATTGAAGGCGCCAGTTGCCCAATAACTTACATGTTAGCTTGTGTCGCTGACTGCAGCATTCTTGCTTAATACTGGACCAACGTCCAATAGTTGTTGATGATGATTGCTAATGGTTGCTGATTTTCCAGCAGAAATCAAGAAATAAACATCACCAGATAGTTTCTAAAATCTAACTGGCAGCAAGGTGTTCATGCACCCATTTTGGTTATCGGGAGACTTGAAATGGATTTTATACAAGCACCGGATCTGATTAAGCTCTCTTGAAATGCCAAAGCAGCAAGTGCCCAGCTGAATGGATGCCATTGAGCAAAGATTGTGTGTCAAAATGTGTCACTCAGTCTGTTCTTCCTCCTCCTTTTCACTCACTCTCCCCTCTGCCTCTGACAGACAGGTTCAGGGCAGGTCTGGGGTCGACAACATGTAACCTGACCCTGCCCGGTGCTCGCTCTCTAATTATCTTGGCGTCACTCCCATACCCAATGTTGGTTTAACCTGATGTCAATGTGCCCATTCTGCACTTTTGAAACAAAGTTCCGTTCCATTCGGTCTAACATAGATCTAATACGTTAATAATGTTGCATACACGGCTCAGCTGGGCACAGTCCTGTAGGTCTACTCACGTTCATTATGTGCATTCATTATGCCTAGTTAAATAACTCTCTGCAAGGCTATTATTGTATGTTACAACTTTTAAAACAATGATTGGAATAAGGACTATTTAAGTGTTTGGACTTGTAAGTTGTACCAAAAAAGAACCTCAAAGATATTTATTTGCTGATATATAGAAGTATCTTTCGCTTTGCAAAGTCTAAATGTTACAATTCCACTGTCGGCCGCGATGCCCATGTTTGCATTAAAGTCTGGCGCTGTTCCAGGGGACTTGCTCGGTGAAGAATTGGGACAATGGTCACTCTAGACTTTAAAGTGACATCGGAGTCGCATTAACTTCCGATCTGACTGTCCAGACTCGGGTTCCATTTTTTAAATATCCGACCTGTAACGGATTTGGACAACATATGAAAGTGGCCCCAATCAGAACTGTAAAAGATTGGTTGCCATGTGGGCACTTGGGCTATTTCGCGTGGGAAAAAAAAAAAAAAAAAAGATATGAATAAAAACCAAGCTGATTTAAGCAACATAAAAAGGTTAATTGTGCAACTAACACTGTATACAAAGACTGTATACTATAGACGATATTGTTGGGAGTGATAATGGATGTGCTGTGGGTTGGTTGTTCCGTCCAACTTGCATGTTACCAGAAGCAGTTGCAGACCTGTATTGCCATTGGAAACTTTCTTGACCTTTCACCCCTGGTCATGCTTCACCTGTCAGCAACTCACAACTGCAACGTGGGATCACCTCCACCCACCCATCTGCCCCCATTACACACTCACTCTTGGACAAGATGGTGAGATATGTAAACTCCTTTACCTGGTGCAACAGCTTACCCCCAATGAGTTATGGGAATCAGTGTATGAACACATTAAAACTATCCTTTGCACCGAACCCCCAACTGCTCGGGGTGCCTTTCCATAAGCAGCCCCCTCACTCTGACATCTCTCCGTTTAGTGCATGTACAGGTACTAAGCATGTGTGTGTGTAATTCAGGCCTGTGTGTAATAACAGAGTGTAAATTGTAATTTCCCCTTGCGGGATTAATAAAGTATACATTATTATGATTTGGAAAGCTACGTATAAGGGTTGCATCAGAAGTAGAAATTCTGTCAGTAACTGACGTTGTGTTAGTGTAACCTGCACAAGATCACTCTCTCTGTGGGTGTGTGTCCTTTTAAAGCCAATCTTAAAACATGACTCACAACAGGACCACATTCTCTCACCTGTACTAGCCTTATCATGGAAAAGGGGACTTTGTGACCCTGTGAGCAATGCTGTCTGGATCATTTAACTTCTGGCAAGGTCTCTAATAACAAATTAGTCCCAGGCATGAGGCCAGACAACAAGCGAATGACTTGCACCTATTGTATGACAAAAGGGAAAGAAGGGGGTACGCTACTTTGGTGAATTAATAACTTTACCTGTTTTGACGTTAACAATTTGTAACTGCCAAATTTCCTTTTGAGACTAGAGATTTGTAGTTGATATAAGGCTACCAACACATTATTATATTATATTCACTCTCTCTCTCACACACACACACACACACACACACACACACACACACACACACACACACACACACACACACACACACACACACACACACACACACACACACACACACACACACACACACACACACACACACACACACACACACACACACACACACACACACACACACACACACACTTTTAAAGCAATGTAGATGTATCATCATGTTGTGGGAAAGATCAGTAAACCAGTTATAGAAAATCTGTTGGCAGTTTTTCTATAGTTTTCTGTCCTATTACAGCGTATCGGTATTAACTTCAGGTATACTGAGGTTGAACTCTGCATTAAGCCAAAAACTGCTTCTTGGAGGCAATTCTTGGAGATGCACTTCGTTTCCCTTTTAAAATGTTCCGTAAATCCCCCACATGGTTGTCAAGAAAAAAGCACAAGTACTCGTCATGGAAAGAAACAAACCCAGATGATTTCTTTAGTCCAAGCTTTGAAGTTTTATGGTACTGTGGCTCTATGGAGACTCAGAGGGCAAGACCCAGACACGCCTGAGTTGCATCAGACCACGATTATACAGACCACCATTTCATATCAATCTACCACATGCTCTGGGCACACATGCTCATGGTCAGTATGTTCATTTGTATCTAAAAACAAGTTTTCATCCCCAAAGTCAAAGGGAGATAAGAACTGGTGACAGCATGGCCCATTCACGTTATATTGACCTCATCTCAACAACTCCCCCCCCTATCCCCACACACAACTTTTGCTGCCTGTCTCCCACATCCTATTCAGATCCTGTTGAGTGAAAGCCCTAAGTCTTCCCTCATTCAATAAGATGCCTGTCCATTCTAGCTAAGGTTTCCATGTCTCTTCAAACACAGAGAAGCTAGGTCACAAGAAAAGTCCACCAGAGAGAAATCCCATCTGTGTCCTCATCCATTCTGTCTGGACATGAGCAAACAGCTTGCTTTCACCACCCTGGCAACCCTTTTCACTTCTCTTACACACACACACACACACACACACACACACACACACACACACACACACACAAGGTTCTTGACGGCAGACCCAACAGCCTCTCATGAATTGCGAGAGATAAACGTTTTAGTAGTCGCACACAGAACAAGACTTCCCGGCTCTTTATGACGCTTGCAGCAAAACAGTCTGAGAAGCCTGGAGATATTGACAGGAGGGAACCCCATTTTCTAAATAGTGAAAATCCCATAGAAATAGATCTATGGGATGTGGTGCTCTGAAAAACATTCCATTTAAATGGCAAGGCTTCAACTATGGCACAATGAGGATATATTGGATGTTTGCATATGTTAATCATTGTCAAGACATAAAGACTTAGTTATTTTAAAAAAAAAAAAGTGTGGTGTATTAAAACAAAGTACTTAAAATCTGCAGATACACATTAATGCAACTAAGTATGGACTAAAACCAATGTTTTTATCTTCAATGTTCCACTTGTAACTTGAAATGTTTTGTTAAGAAACATAATGCAGAAGTTGCCTCCTTCTTAGTTCAAAGCATCGTTGCACTTTCAATTACATGTCACCCAGGCACAGAGCAATGCGATGGGAAAGTTCAGTCCTCAATTGGGGAGTTTGCTTGGACAGATTGGACAAATATTTCTTTTGTGTGGTCGTCTCCTCGCCTCTGTTCGGCCCCGACAGCCACAGAAGCCAGAGTGAACAATCCAAACTGCACTACATTATGGGCTGGGTGACTGTTCTATCCAAGTCACATGGCTGTCTCACCAGCTGCCCGTCTGTTTACACTTCACCACTAGCCTTAGGTATCAATTAGGTTTATGGGGATATAGCATGGGCAGAATTCAGATTTCTAACTCTTCTACATTTTTCATGTAAAGAAGGGTTTCCACCTCCCAAGAAAATAGCATGTCTAGATAAACTGATTATAGGCAAAGTAATGACTAAAGTACAAATCATTAACAATGCTGCAATGTAAAAAAAACTAGGAATGATATGGTTTGATGTTCTTTAAAAGAAAAATAAATTCAAAGCACCAATTTCAGTTTTTACTGTTTTTGACGTCAACTAGGAACATACCGGTGTTTAAACAGCTAGGCAGTAAAAAGATCTCATCCCTAGAACAAACCACTCAAGACGCTTTTCATTCCAAGCTAAACTCCAGACACAGTAAGACAACTTCAGATGTCTTTTGCACCATATGGGGCCATCTACATAGTCAAAGGCTTTGTAATAGCACACCAACTGCAAGGACAAACAGCAGCCCAGACCACATGTTCCTGTAAATCAAATCACGACTGCTCTTCAGTGTCAGTCTCTGACATCCAGCACTAAAGGACAGGTGATACCATCATGATCACTTAATAGTCCTGCTTCACAACCTGCTCAGCACAGCAGAGAGGTGGCAAACAGGAAGGGGAAAGAAAAACATTATAGATGTTTAACCCTTTATTTATTAATGGAAAATATGACCATGTGCAAGTCTTTCTACCATCAATGTCTTAAAAAATGTACACCTTGAAGTTACAAAGTACAATTCCAGTCATCTGTTGACTACCTGGGGAGCTACACGAATAATCAGAGTAACTGATTTGACTTAGAATTTTGTTTGGCTCTTTAAATAAAAAAAAAAATTATCACAAAAAAAAAAAAAAAAAAAAAAGACGGTACGCCCTAAAATTTCACACACAAACTTTAAACCTGTATGTCCTTTAAACTGCCAAGTTGAGCGTTTAAGTGGACATTATAGAACATTCTGCAACCACGGATTTTCACTATTTCCGCAAGAACTAGACATGTGATTTATGACAACAGGAGATTAAAAGACCAGACCAAGGACAGTGCTCAACATGAAGGATTGTACCAACCAGGCATGTCATCAGAAACACTCCAGGGAGGGTACTTAGCCTCCTTCAGCAACATCATCTGTGCCCTCTTGTGGAGGGCTGGCACAGTTCATCCTCACACTTCTTCACTCCCTGTATCTCCCTGTTTGATCTAAAGCAAAAAGACCACAGCTGTTGTTTTTGTACATTTTCAGGTCAGTCTCCTTTTTTCTGTAGTTCCTCTTTCTTTTTTCCCCTCAAAACTATTGGCAAGTACCTAACACCTCTCAGCTGCATGTAAATGTTTCACAGAAACTAGTATCAGCTCCAAACCCATCATTGTTTGGCCTAAACTTAAAACACTCCTAAAGCTTCAGCATGCGAAGTCCAACCATGAGCTAAACCGTCACTGACATCATGGAGGAACACTAAAATAGCTCGGTTATCAATGATTTTTCATCGTTAATTCACTGGCCCATCTTTAAGATAAGCCAAAGTGTGACATAAATATCAGAAGCAATTTAAAGACTGATTTTACAGGCAGATTCTGCCCCACTGAGAAGATGCAAGAGACAAAGGATGACTCAGAGTGTTGATCTTGTAATGGGAACCATTAGAAAGATGAGAGAGAACAGAGCAGTCAGTACGCAGAAGTCATTGGCTGTAGTTTTGAAATAAAAACAGTTTATGGCTCATATTCAGCTGAGCTTCAGGACTGAATAATTTGAGAACTGCATTGTTTAGATTGGTAATGTAAACGTAGGAGGTCTCAACTGAATGGGTCATCATATCACAGAGAATTGGAGAAATTGGAGAGATTTTTAAATGCTGTAAATGATAAAGTGAGCAGACCACTCAATAATTCCTACATTATAGGACTTCAAGTGAGAAGGCCTGTAAGACTAGCAGCTATGCTCTCTATTAAAGTTCACAACACATTCAAGTTGTGATGGTGTTTCTACCCATTCAGTACAAAGTTGCTTTGGATACCAAAACTAATGTTTCCCTCTTACCCATTAAATCAATTTTATTTCCATGTTCGCTCCAGCGCTGACACCAATGAGATCATGTACTATAAAGTCGAACTGCATGCCAACGCTACAGTACACATTGAATAGACTCGTACAAGTTACAGAAATGTATAAGAGTGAACCATTTTCTTTCACTTCTCTGGATCTTTGTGGCCCCTACTTAATTGGCCCCTACTTAATAGCTAACAAAACACAGTGTGGCTGCAAAAATGTTCCAAAGCCAGCAATTGAGGTAGTCTACCTGCTGTGTAACATTCTGACACAACATTTTCTTTTGAGTCAACTCTACTCCCGTGGTTTAAACAACCTGCTGAGGTTTCAGAGGTACTCAATTTGAATAAACATTACATTTACAACCTTTTGATTGATATGGCCCTGAATGAAAAAAAGTTTAAGCCGTCTTTAGGGTGGATATAATGAAAAAACAATCTGGGACAGCTGGTATAGACATCTAATCATTCTTCTTTTTTATCATAAAACTGAAATCCAGAAAATGGAAAGCATTTTGTACAGCCAGAGCAGAAACACTTATGACTCACACTCAACATCTTCTCAAATCATGACAAACTATCACAAACACCATGCTTCTGTTAGACTGAGCTGAAACGAATGTATCATGACCCCTGAATCATTCCATTGTGCACTGCATTGCTTGGAAACTGAGATCAGACTTTTGGCAGTGTTAGGCTTTGATGAGGGGAAGCAGAGTCATCTCTGTGATTGGAGAGGAAGAGAACCAAACGCTGTCAGTGTTATCCAAATTGTGACAATGAAACTGTCCTTTGCCAATCCAGAGTCACTCAACCATTACCAACTGACTGAAGCAAATGTTGATGACAAATATGCGCAAAAAGAAAGGCAACAAAAGGCCACTCATACACTACTTGCCAATTGGGACATGATACACAAGCAAGAGAAGAGGAAAAAACAGAAAAGTAGCAGCAGGTGTGAAGCAGCTTAAAGCAGTCAGAATTCCTGGTCTCCTGCAGTCAGAGATCCATTTGAGGTTATTGAACAGACCCAATCGTGCAGCTCCACCCCTCCCGATTGGCCAGTAACAAAAACATCATCATCATTCAGTCTTACTCCACCCTGTTCCTGCATGCTGTCCCTTGTAGCCTCAATGAAGTAACACAGAAACTACCGAATGAGCCTTTATTGCCAAATCAAAGTATTCAATATTATTTCTATCGCTTACCTAGCTTTTGTTTTCAGAGGTTAAGAGCAATGGGCTATCTGGAACTTGTGATTGCTTAAGGATAACCATTTGATGATATTTAATCAATAAAAATTGCAAATATCACTTAATTTAGGTTTCTGCACAGGCAACAAGCTATGTGAGGGCGGACATAATCAAGCTACAAATGTGTCCAAAATGATTGGCAAATTTTTAGCAAAGAGAATCAATCCTCATTAAACACAAGGACATGACGTGCTGTACATGTATATCAGTTTGTGTAATCTGGCAAGCTAGACCTGACAATGTATTGTCATTTCTCCCCTGAAATCTCTCCATCTAACATCCCACAAATATGTATCAACAAAAGGAAGACAGTGACATGACAATGGTTTCATTGGAATATGAATCCAATTAGTATCTGATGGGAGAACTGATGTTAGTGTTCTCTGGTATTGTTTGATTGGTCATGGCAAATCATACCGATGACACTGACTATGTAGCATCTGGATTATGACATGTTCTATCGCAAAAGAAATCAGCTATGCATATTTTTTTTTTATATTTGATATAAAGACAAATGCTGTATTTGCTACATCGAGCAAATGAGGGTGAATCTATAAAAAGTTGAGTCAAAGGATTACGGCTACACAGATCAACCTTATCCAGCCATCCACCAGCAGCCTTTTGGCAGGAGGCTTTGATAAATTGGTGGAAGCACAAAAAAAGTATGCTGGCAGCAAATTAGAATAAAGCTGCTTGAAATTGTGTAATAAATTACATATTGAGTAAAAAGCCATGTGCAGACTCAATAAATCTACTGCAACTTTATATGTTAATGGAAACATTAAAGAGCGGGGATCTGGAGTGATCGTTGGCACTTTTGGAGTACAGGATAGTGAAACCATCAGCTCTGATGGTGAAACAATATTCAAGTATAACTGCAGTAGTGGAGGTCTTCCACATTAGCCTAAGGGAGCTTTATTTGGATGTTGGAGACAAAGCAGTTTGACAATAGGTATATGACTGGTTTAACAGTGCCTGCCACAATATTTAGTTTTAATCCACTACAGACAGAAATAAAAACACAAGCAAACGCAAACATTTCCAAGACACGGTGCACCACCAAACCAAGAGTAGGTTCTTGCAATTGAAACAATAATAAGACTAATATGAGCACAAAGAGTCCCTGGAACCAGATACAAGCACCCAGTTTGGATGAGTCATCTGACCCAGGTCTAAGCCTCACCCACCCTACGCCTGCCAATGTGTAACACACATACAGCCCAGCCTTTGAAAAGATCCCCAAGCGTCTGGGACACTGACCACATCATGGTCAGGGAGAAGAACCATACATTAGTCTGTTGGGGAAGAAAAGGGAGATAGACACAAGACAGACTGAGGTCTCACAATTGAACCTTAAAGCGCTGAGTACTTTCAAGGCTCCCGAGCCTTCTGTGACTTTTACAGAAATTTGACAGAAAAGCCTCACAATCAGCCAGAGATCACAACAGGATTTTGGTTTCTCTGTCAACGATGCAATCCTCCTGGATTTGCTGAACAACTCTTTGGAACAACATTAAATACATGATGTTCCAGGGGATCATACAAGCATTTGCTAATCCCAGTAGTGATATTTTCCTTTCAAACACAACACACCAAAAGGTGATGAGCCATTTCCATGTCATTTATCATAAAAATGCAGATTGATAACTTGATCTTTATGGAAAAAGCATTAAATAAACACATGTCTGTACTACTAGATCATGTGTAGTTGTAAAAGAAAAGGCCAATAAACTGCCACAGAAAACAGCTGAACATGTTAGGGAAACTATTCGGCTAGAAAGAACATAACACTTGTTTAATACAGGGAATATGTCCTTCAACACTTTGCAAGTCCTGCCAAACCTAACAGCCTTAACTATCCACACAACAATGATGGATATCTTCTGGTTTATAATGTTTACAATGTTGGTGATGGCGGTCAAAGACTATTTTCATTCTGCTCCATGAGGTTTAAACAGTTTAAACATGAATGCAAAATGGATGTAAGATGTTTCCTACTTAAAACGTAATCTTACATGCTACACAAGTAAAAACACAAAAAGCTACAATAATACACATTCAAATTGGATTGTCCTTGTATATTTACAACACATGCTAGAAAGGGATGGCTTTCGTGAAATGTTATTACAGCAGCAGCTACAAACGCTATGCTAACAGTATAACATAAAGCCTTTAGCGTTAAGTTATTCCGTTGCTTTATGATAAAGCACACGCTCTTCAAACAGTATAGTTACAACATGAGAGGAAGTTAAATGTCTCTCTGCTGACAGAATAAACGAACATTTCAAACGGCAAACTAACAAACCGAACATATTTTCACTTAACGTTAGCTTACCTTCAAACTGCCCTTTCCCGTGGCACGTGAACGTGACCGAGTTACGTTTGAAACTTTTTCGCTATTAATATTAAAGTTACAAGGAAAGCTAAGTGTATTCCCTCAATTAAATTTACAAGACACACTGGCACAGAAACATTGTTAGAGTACACCAGAAATACCATGGACGCCGCAAGATGAAGGTATTTTATCGGTTACTACAAATGTAGATGGCAGCCGGAAGTGACAGATATTTAAAATCAGCTGTTTGACCTGTGAACCGTGAAGGGCAGCACGACGCCCTTAAGAAGATCTTTATATTGTATTTTATGTTATTGATGTTCATGTTCTAATCCACTCTTCTACATTTGATTTATTTGTATAAATATTTATATTTATGTCATTTTTCTTCTCAAGCTACTCTATAATATTCACTGGATAGAAAGGATATATATATATTTTTTTTTTTACTTTTTCCTGATGCCAAACTGTTCAATAAATGTTTAACATGTTTGTAAAATTTAAAGATGATAATAAAAAACAAATAAAAAAACAACCCTTATGAAAATTAGAAAAAAATAACTCCTAGAGGGAAATTCTACCGGGGATCATTAATTCCTGATATTAACTGGAAAAGAGCTTGGTTGTTACCTAGTACATACTGCATTACAAATAAAGGAAAGGAGGTTCAATTCAAAATTCTTCATAAAACATACCCTGTGAATGTTACTGTAGCCAAATATGCAGACATATGGATGAAACACCATCACACCTATTTCTTAAATGTGAGAAAACTAAAAATCTCTGGGACGTAAATAGTCACTTTTTTGACTCACCTTACTCTCTTAGCGTAAAAGATTTTCTTTTTTATTATGATAATCCTGATAATAACGCTTCTTTTTTTTTTTTGCAAGCCATGTTTTTTATTCATAAACAGAAATGGGAAAATGGACAGCCGTCTTTCCAGGTATTCAAGTTAGAAATAGATTTGTTTCTTAAATAACTTCATATAATTAAAAAATAACCCATAAAATTATTATAGTTTTGTTTTTCTGTTGTATCTTATTTTTGTATGGACAAATGTTTTCATATCATGACAATGTATGATATTTTGTGTATTTGTATCTTTAATCATCAGTAAAAAATAACCCTTATGACATATACAAGATTTATATGCATATTGTACCCAGAGAGAAAATGTAAGGGTCCTTTGCTTGTATTGTGTATCTCTAAAACAATATATCGTGTTCTGTTTGCAAGAAATTAAATATGACAAACAAAAAAAGTGAACGCACATTGTTATATTTTAAAGAATTATTTTCTGTAGGCCCTGATGGATTTATATTGACATATTGATGTAATTGCTTATTTATTATGTTTAGATATCTTATGTTTTATATTTAATTTACTTTTGATATGTACTTTTATATTTTTTAAACACTGAAAACTTTAATTGTAGGATAATGATGTCTCTGACCGGCTGAATGTCTGTTTGTTCACAATGTTTAATAAAGATTTACTACATCAATAAATAAAAATAAATAAAACTTGAAGAGGAAGATGATATGTGGTTATGTGGCAATATGGTTATTTTTTATAGTATATAGTGTTTAAAGGCAAAGTTTATTATCAAGGAGATTTCCTGCAGCTGTATTTGATTTAAGAAACAGAGTTTGAACTTTTTACACTTAATATTTTTTGTTTGTTCTAATACACACATTGTGGCTCAATTTGACCACACATTGATTGAGAAATTGTAAATGATTATTTAGTTTGCACTCAACTGCAACAAATCACATAAATAACACTTAAGTAGTGTGGCGATGGATGCACATTCCCATAATGCTTCACTGTCACCCAATATTAATTTTTAATCATGGTATTATAGGAATGATATGTTTCTCAAATAGGATTATGTGTACCCCTAGGGGTACTTTGGAGTACAGCAGGGGAAACATGAGAATGTTTTAAAATGTTAATTAAACAACATCAGCCATGTATAATGCTTAAAATAAGTATGTAATGGATCCAGTAATGGATTCTAAACATTTGAAATGATGCATTTAAATGTTTTTCAGTTACAATGATGTTTAGACAATCAGACACTGTGTGCACAGCGCTGTATTGTGCCTCTTTATAGGCAGTTTATTTCTACCACAAATGTTTTGCACTCTTCAGGAGGAACAGGACTGAAATCAACAACTATAAATCATCAACTTCCCAAATACAATGTGGTTAACAAAATGCATGCTTAAGATTGGAGTAGCTAGCCTCTGCCGCCCGGGTCTGGGCCGTCAAGGCCCCTGACATTCACTGCCACCCATGTGGCAGTGCACCAGACGCCAGCGGTTCCTCCCACAGGTGGTGGGCCCATGGGCCTGGCTCCAGACGGGGGCCCCAGGCTTCCTCTGGTCGATTTCTTGCTCGCTTTCTCATGGGGTCTTTTGAACCATTCTTTGTCTGGCCCCTCACCTGAGACCACTTTGCCAAGACAACAGAGCCCTCAGTTTCATAGGGACACACAAACCTCTCCACCACGATAAGGTGATGGTTCCCAGAAAGGCGGGAGGTTGGGCAGGTGGTTCGGGCATCTGGTAAGGATGCCTCCTGGGCGCCTCCCTAGGGAGGTGTTCCAGGCACATCCAGCTGGGAGCAGGCCTCGGGGAAGACCCAGAACTAGGTGGAGGGATTATATCTCCAACCTGGCCTGAGAATGCCAGGTCCAGCAGTTGGAGCTGGTTAATGTAACTTAGGAAAGGGAAGTTTGGGGTCCCCTGCTGGAGCTGCTGCCCCCGCAACCCGATACCGGATAAGCGGATGAAGATGGATGGATGGATGGAAGATTGGAGTGATACACCCACCATTCCAGTGAGGCAGAACAGTTCAAGTGTCATGATTTTATCTGTAAACAATGACACATCAGATATATACTGTTTATTTTGGATGTTACTGCATTCTATGAAAGTATAGTACTACACATTTGTAAAGCAAAGTGAGCAACTTTAGTGGAGAAAAACTTTGGCTTCAAATAACAGCACAGAGCAAAACTTGAATGTTGATGACAGACTTGAAGAAGTTAATAGCTTAAGAACATTGGAGGTTGATTCATTAGCTGTGTGAGAACAGGCCATTCACTTCCATGAACATAGAAAATAAAATCCAGATTATTGTAAAATGATGTTTTAAATTACCATGAAAAACAGCCACACAAACGTCCCCGGGTGGCTCAGTGGAGGATTCCTCACAAAAATGGTTTAATATAGAGCTTTTACATAACCATACATGGTGTAGTGTTAATGTAGCTTTAAAAGAACTAACCATTTATGCAGATTGCTTTTTCTTAATATCATAGTCAGAGAAATGTATGGACAAAAAAAATGTCTGGACAAGGTGGCTTTTTCCATTTCAAGCAGCGAACAATACAGACTTTATATGCCTTCAAAGCATACTGCTTTTCCACCATAGATTTATTTGTGCTGTACGTCAGGATAAATCCTAGTCTGTTCAGTTGTAAATTAAGACCTGGGTCAGTCTGCTGACCATTGATGGTGGTCTGGATTTCCCTGTAAGTACAGTAATGTCTGCTGCTATTCCTGGGTGGCCCTTGCAGTTGCTTTAAATGGGCCTGGTGTATAAATCCTGCACAGTAAACATACTTTAAGAAGATATTGGAGGTTTCATACTTCAGACACCAGATAGACGACATTCATGTTATGATCTCTCTGATTCTTAACATGACAGATGTTGATAATAAAAATCAAGATTATATAGGAGCTGCATAAAATTAATTTTCATCTTTTAACAAATCATATGGATATAATCTAATATATGATGATGATCATATGCAACTTGTGGCAAGAAGTATCAGTAATAGTCCCGCCATTTCATCTTTATAAGTTGTGACATACTGAGACATTCAAAGATACACAGAGAGGGAGAAAAGCATCAGAGCGCAGTCTTTGTGTGACATGTGTGGCAGTAATTTAAGTCTTCATCTTCAACTGTCTCGCCTTATTCCAGAACTCCTCATGCCTTGATGTTTTGCTGACATAGACTGGAGGAGACATATGAACTCAGAGAAAATATTGACAGTATAAACGGAGTTAGAGCGCTGGTGATCTGTTACAAGAATATATGGCAATCACACTCCCAACTCCAGAATATGAAATGTGAAAATTGTAATAAGCAATGCAATACATTTGTTTTTTTCTGACAGTAAAATATTGTTTATAGTGATATAAAGATTATACCAAGGCACCACTGTGACTTGATTATGCCATGTACTCAAATTCTCTCCCAGATCTTTCAACACCACATCCCTTTCCAATGAGCACATGGTGTGCTGAAATACATGGGACCTTAATACACGCACCGTGTTTTACAGAATGGGGTTTTAAGTGATTAGTCTTCTCACACGCAGGAATTTGAAATGGGACTGAGAGAGCCGGGTAGTTTGTTGACTACATCCCAAGAGACCGACTGAAAAGTTGGGTATTCCACACCACAAAACTCAGTAGGGTTCGAATGGAGGGATACAACTGTGTCAGGCTTGAGGGTGTGTCCATGGTGTGTGTGTTTCCGGAGCCAACGTCGCCTGTGTTACACTCAGACAACCACAGTTTAACCAACACATGCCCAGGCAAACAAACAGGAGCAATGTAGTCATGGTTGGAACAGATTTTTGTGTCTTTGTCAGCACCAAAATACATTTGAGAGACACGAAGTTCGATGGATCACGTATCTGGGAATGACTGAATTAAACAGAGTCTGGGTTGTGACAGCTGTAGTCATTTAAATAATGACTTCAGGGTGTTTTTTTAATAAGAAGGATCTGAATTGAAAAAGTAAGCACATAGCATTAATGTCAAAAGAATGGGGACATGTGTAAATGTGACAATTTTAATTAATATAACAGCATTCCTTATATTCCTTCTACAACTATTTGCTATTTTGAAAAGCACTACATGTTTTAACAGTGCATATCAAAAAACACATTCTGAACATGGGTGTGCTGTCCCCACACTGTGAATATGCACTAGGCCTAGAAAAAGTTTGTCAACCCATGGAAGTGCAATAGCATGCTTTAGAGCAAACAAAAATAAATGTTGTATTCCATACTGAAGTAATATTTTGACATTTTATCATACAGTTACAGTACAATGTCTATGAAATATCAGTGAAAAAGTATATAATCTGCCCCCCCCCATTTGTATGAATTACAAAAATAATTGCCTCTGTACACATATTCAAAATGTCCAGTGGTTTGCATAATAGTTTGATTGGATCAATGTCTCTGGTCTTCGTCACTATAGGCCTGTGAAAAATGAAAGACAAAAACATCAGTCTCCTAGAAACTAAAATCAGACACATTTAACCACTAATAAAAATAAGAACTATGAAACCATTTAATATTTGAAAATGTCATAGACAAACATGAGGTGGAAAATGAGGCCTGGTGCTGCCCAATGTAGGTTCCAATGACCATATTTCACAATAAGTTCTGGGAGAGCAGTGATTAGGTTCACTTAAGTAGAGCTTTGAGCTTGGTTGCCGTGGCAACGCTCTGGCCCCTCTGATAGCCAAGCAGCAGCCTGCTCTCAGATCTCCCTCCAGACTGGCACACTGACACTGGGAACTGTGGGCACCTTCAGAGCCACAAGAAGGAGAACCGCAGACAACCTCAAACCAGACAGACTTTCTCTTTCTCCCAAATGTTGACGCTGAGAGTTGACGCTGTCTGCTGCGTGTAAACTCAGAACCCAAGTGACTTAATGGAACTGGGCAAGAGCGTTCCAGTCTCCACACATGACCAGTCCCCGCCATTTCAGAGCCATTGTGTCCTCCATTTAGCCTGTGACGGTAATTGAATGGTCCATAAATGAAGGTGGAGGCTTCGACAGTAAGTCACGCATTGGTAGTTATTTAAGCTAACATGTTGTGGCTCTACAAATGATGTCATTGACAGACATTGAGACTCCTCAAATTTCAGGCTGCTGCTTACAATAGCAAAATTGTTTTTGGTGACCCAAATGATACAGAACATTCTGAGGTGAGTCTGTCTGGTTTCAGGCTGTGAAGCCTCTTAGTGTTCTCACCTGAAAACACAGATCTCTTATTGGCATCTCGTGCATTACCTGTAAAACAAAATAAGACAGAAAACGTGTCATGTAGTGCAGCATGATAACAATAATTTTAGATTCTGAGAAATACGCTTATTCGCCATCTGCTACAGTAATATTAAGAAAAGCGATCCAACTCTCATACTTTATCTGTTAAATATGAAGCTATGTCCAACAGCCTGCTAGCTTTGCTTAGTACAAACACTGGAAATTGGTTAAACTCTTTCCAAAGTCTTGGCTAACTGGATAGCTTCCTGTTTAACAGAATATATGAGTAGTGTCCCTTTTGTCATATACTGTAACTCTCAGCATGAAAGTAATCAAGCATAACAGCTATTTTTCTACTAATAGTCAGTTGCACATAGTTTGATTTTTATCATAACTGAAGCTAATCCATTCGATAGGATTACATTTTCCATCATTTTTTCAGTCATGACCAAAAGAACGAGATCCAGGGTACAAGCGGCCGAAATGGGTTTTTGTCAGGAGGGTGGCTGGCGTCTCCCTTAGAGATAGGGTGAGAAGCTCAGTCATCCGAGACGGGCTCGGAGTAGAGCCGCTGCTCCTTCGCTTCGAAAGGAGCCAGTTGAGGTGGTTCGGGCATCTGGTGAGGATGCCTCCTGGGCGCCTCCCTAGGGAGGTGTTCCAGGCACGTCCAGCTGGGAGGAGGCCTCGGGGAAGACCCAGGACTAGGTGGAGAGATTATATCTCCAACCTGTCCTGGGGACGCCTCGACATCCTCCAGTCGGAGCTGGTTGATGTGGCTTGGGAAAAGGAATTTTGGGGTCCCCTACTGGAGCTGCTGCACCCGCAACCCAATACCGGATAAGCGGATGAAGATGGATGGATGTATAATTTTTTCAAACACCTTGATTGGTGTATATGCTCAAATGATCGTTTCCACCAGTTTCAACATCACCTTTGCTTCTGCCATAAGTGATTTGGATTATTGGTAGATTAATAACCTATCTTTAAAAACTCTAATCATTGAATCCTATCAGTAATCTTGACAGGTCTAAAAGGTAACAAACTGATTTACTTTCACTGCACAATACAGTCTATGCTTTTCATGAATGTGTTGATCCACAGCTATAAAAGGACAATGGGGTTAGGAGTGGGGAAAAGGACAGATTTCTTTCATCTCCACTGTGGTATGTGTGGTTGTCCCATTGTGGAAGTTTATACAATAACAGGAAATTGCTATGTATTTTTCCCCCATTTAGCTCTCACCATCACACTTGGCGCCAGCTCAGACACATCTGCTGTGATAGTGCTATGAGGGTGTCACTGTGCTAATGAAGTGAGGCACATTCCCACAAGTGCATACACGTACGTGGACAGACTCAAGCAAGTATGGACACGTGTAAAATGCTCTTGAAAATGTATGAAATGGCTGTGAAATAAAAGTGAACCAAATCTTTTTTTAAGTAATTTGGATTTAATTAGATTTTGGGTAGTGAGTAAGTAGTAGAGTATTTCTCTGATTGTTGACTCTGTTCCTTTGTTTGTAGATTACAATTTAAAAAAAATATCTTTGAGGTGCAAATTGAGTGTTCAGTTGCCAGTATGCAATTAAACTGTATTATTTTGTAGGTCAAAAAAATTACCCCTAACGAGATTAAGGGGAAAAACACTCACCCTGAATAATGCGATCACTCACACATTTAATATACACACACACATATGCGCACACACACACACACACACACACACACAAGAACATACAAACCACATTTCAGCAAACAGTCCTGTGGGCCCTCTCTCACGCCAGAAAGTGCTTTGTCACGTCTTGTGGCTGTTGGGTCTCTTTTTCCCTGTCAGTCGCTCTCTCCCTGTCTGAGCCACCTCTAATTCAATGTGTGGCTCATATCCCTTCTCGACATGCCACTACCATTGCCAGGGCTTTAGAGCAGCCCCCAAGGTGCTAGGAAAATGTATCCATTTATTTTGCAAGATACACATCTGGAGGAACTTGTCAGAGGAGTTATATTTTAATTTGCTTGATCTTTTAGCTGGTGCAGATGTTTTGTTTACAGAGAAAGCAGAGCTAAATTAATTTCAGAACATTTCTGAATTCATGGCAGATTTAATTTTTGGACTTGGCTTCAGAAACCTACGAGCTTCCATTTTTGCCTCAATAGTGGTGGGATCTGAATTAAGCAATGTCAGTAAGTTTGTTAGTCTGCTGGTAAGGCAGCTGATCCATCCAAAGTGTTGATTCAGGGCAAGATCTCTTGACTACCACAAGCCAGATCACCATGATTATTGGGCGATAAGGTCATACAATTCTCCTTGAAAAACACTGTGGTCCAAAATACTGTATATCAAAAAAGAAAAAAGTATGGACTTTCACTGTCCCATGAGGATTCCTCATTTTGATTTTGGTGATGTTATAGTAAAACTAGCCAAACATTTCTTAGTTAGTTACTTCCACAGTATGGGTAGATTAATATTACATGCACTGAGACAATTCATGTTCCCCAGAGGATGAACCTTGAATGAGGTTGAGGATGAAGTGACAGTCTTTCCACTTCCAAGTTTCCACTTTTGCCATCCGTAGACAAAAATATTTCATAATAATTAAAAAATTATAATATTGGCCTGATTTGCTGAGCACAATCCTGCTCCAAGGGGGAAAAAACCTTTGCTCTTAATGAGCCAATGTTTTTTTTTTTCCCAGCATCTCCTTCACGATAAATGTTACACTTCAATTCCCTCTACTGTGAAGACTGAACAAAATTCTCAATCTGCTTGTTCTGTCCGACATATTCATGCCCCACACAGCAGGCCTTAAAACTACCTATTCAGCTGAAATATGTCATGTTTATATAAGTTAGTTTTCATTTAGCCCAGCTATGATATAAACATTCATACAAAAATCTCAGGGAATCAGAGACGTTTCACCATATGTTAACCAATGTTAAGCGAGCATACAGTACATTTGACAGTATGTTAGTGGACCTCAGTGGATTGAGAACTACAAGCCTCTGACAATCCAACCACTGTTGCATACATTCATGGGATTTATGTACTAGAACATTTAAGGAGGTCTGATCTAATTCGGTCACGTTCAAAGCCAGAGTTATATGCTGCACTGTGTCCAAGCCAGACCACTACTATGACTCATTGTAACAGTTTATGTCCATAAACTGGATCTTGATAAAGATATATCTCTTACATGATGCCAGGAATGGACATTTTACATGACGTTTCCTCCCAATGAAACCCCCAAGGATTTCACCCAACTCTGAAATACAGAGATTTTCCTGTCAGCCCTTGTGCTCCATCTCAAAATTTTACAAGGAATACTTGCACATTGATCTTCACTTTTTAATAGATCTATAGCCCACTGCATTAGCTACTCACTGTGGTAAAGTGGCATTACAATAATGAAATGAGCCTCACGTCTTATGCCCCTGACACACCAACCAGACGGCCGACCATCAGCAGAAAAGGCAGTTGGACTGATCAGTCTCCCAGAGTTGGTCAAAAAAAGTGCCTCGGAACACACCAAAGCGACGAGACGTAATACATCTCCATAACAGCAGGTGGCACTAATGTGTATTGTCGTCCAAAAATGAAAGCTGATTGGATGAACGCGTCACGTGGGTCTGGCTTCTACAGAAATTTAAAGCCAGACTCTAATGGCGGCTTCTTCAGAATACAATTTCATATTTTACTATATTTTACTCAGCGAAACGTGTTTCTGAAAACATGCAGCTGCTGAATCTGTCATTTCAGATCAACAAAGTTCAGTTTAAAAGATTTTCGTCAGATTTTGAGAGACTCTAGTCAAGCTCATCCTGCTCCTTGTTTCAAGGTTTGCACTCCGCCACTCAGATTGGTCATTCGAGTCTGACTGCCGGCAGTGCCCGCCTTTTGACTGAGCATGTCAGGGCAGCCAAAATGATGCCGACGACCCCTCCGGAAGACTCCGGACGGACGATAGCACGGAACACACCGAAAAGATTCAAGTCACCAACCTTGCCAGACTGTCCAACTATCGGGTTGGTGTGTCACAGCCTTCACAAAGAAAAGAAATGTGGGAAGGTTAAAACAATTTGTCAAAATATGTGAACTGTGGATTCAACTGAGAGGCTTTGAGAAACTCCCAGCAAACTCTCCAGTAAACGGAACCTGAATGAGGAGATTATAAACAATCAAATGTAGGGTTTAAAAAAAGAGAACGGAAGAAATAGAAAAGGTAGGTCACTCACTCTTATCCTGTTCAGGAGGCTCCAGGATGTCACTGTCTGTGTCACTGGGAATATGCCAAGGCTGTCGGATGGCCTGTAACTGCTGGTAAAACTCATCCTGATATGGAAAAATAGAGCAGAACGGAAATTATGGAAGAGAAGAAAATAGAGATAGAAGGGTTAGTATTAAAGAATCTTAATAAGTTTGCCCCTCTGCATTTACTGTACATGTCTTGTTATTTAAGGTTTTGTGGTGAATGAAAGAGAAACACATGAACAGAAATATGTATTCAGTCCAGCTGCAAGATATCATTGAGCTGTTTTAGATTTCAAACATCAAATCTAAATCAATTTTATCTTCACATTGAATGTCTTGATCATAAACTCAAAGCTCTCAAAAACTGACACAAAATCTTATCTACTGAAAGTCATAAGGCAAAAAATAAATAAATACACTGCCCCATGCTACCTCCAAAATATTTTTTTGTCTTTCTTATTTTTCAGTGCTCAAATGATGAAGCTACAATCATTTAAATGAATACAACAGTAGTTGAGGAAAGTAGTAGTCAAGAAAGATAACATCACATGCATTACAAACATCACAACCATATCTTCTGTGCTTCCAGTATTTGAAAAGGTTCAGGACTCCTGAATTCTCTAAACAGGCCTCCTGTAGTCCTTCTACATGGTACCATGTGGCCTTAATAAAAGCAGACTGGGTGCACTAGTGTTTAGAATAATCTCACTAGGTGTCAACTAGCATAACTGTCAAAGTGTATACAGAGGGACTGCAAAATTCCTGCACATCATTTCTAAAACATTCAAAAAAGTCTCATATTTAACAGCGGCACTGTTAAGTAAATCATGAAAGGAAAATAAGTAAGAAATCCCATTGAAAGTCCTCCTTTTATGCCAGCCTCATTTTTCCACAATGAAATGACATCCTACTGTATGGACCTCCATGACTCTCCATTAAACTTCACATGATGTGTGTGTGTGTGTGTGTGTGTGTGTGTGTGTGTGTGTGTGTGTGTGTGTGTGTGTGTGTGTGTGTGTGTGTGTGTGTGTGTAAAGGCTCTCATGTCCTACAGCCCACTTTCCTTGGGTATTGAGCCTGTTTGACACCTTACCTCTCACTTTACGAAAATAATACAATAAAGTTGGAGTGATTTTCCAGTCAGTGACCCAAAAATGTGTGACAATTTTACTCTGTTTTACACAGTGTGTGCACTTGATCTATTTCATGTGGGAAATATCTAAAATATAAAAATTTGGAATTTGATGCCAAACCACAGCCATGGAAGATACAGTGTCAATTAAAGGAATAGTCATTTTGTTTTTTTCATTACGAGAATGGTCTCAAACTGCCCGTTACAACACGGCTGCTCACTAAATCAACAACAAGATCTACAGTTTTTCTTTTTTTGGTTACTTTTGTAAATGTGATAAAGCCTTTATAGTTGACTCCGTGTTGGAGATAATTTACTTTGTGAAGGAAATGCTGCCACAATTCAACTTTGCCTCCTCCTCATTTTCTATATTAGGACACCATGTCATGCAATACTGCTTATTTGACCTCAAAGAGATTTTTGATGATGAAGTTATATCTCTCAGTTTCAGGTCTTACCTCAGACAGATAGGCCCGTAGGCTGGCACCAAGGCTGTCTGTAGTGCTTAGGCCAGGAGGGGTGAGCAGTGGTCTGGGACGTGTGGGCTGACATGTTGGTGTCACCGGGCGGCTCCGTGACCTCCTGAACGTCACCTCTTTATGAGATCCAGGGTTGAAGGTGGAGCGTGTCAGTAAACTATTCGGGGTCAAGGGCCTGCTGGGCGTTCTGGGGGTTTGAGTCCTGCTCCCAGGGTTGCTGGGAGATTGAGTCCGACCCATGACCAGGGAGGTGGGTTTGGGGCTGAGCAGAGGGAGGCCCACACCGCAGGGCTTGCCTGAGAGGTTGCCCGCTGGAGACTGGGGTCTAGAGAGCAAGCTGGTGAGAGGAAGTGTGTCGGGTAGTGTTCTGTGACGCAGAGGGGTGTGGAGCAGACTACTGTGCGGATTGTTGGAGCTCCGAGTTGTCATCTTCCCTACTTCTGCCAGCTTGGCCAGGTCCTTCTCAACCTCTGGAGGGAAAAAAGGGGGAGATAAACCAAGTCAACATCCAGATTTCATATTTAAAACAGAGTCAACACATATAGTAACTGAACTGAGGGAGTGAGTTAAATACTATTTTTCCCCACACAACGACAATGTTTAAACTGGTAAATGAATAAAGATGAAGTCAGGCTGATTTTTATTACTGTTCACAGGCTATGCTATGGAGGTTGGTATGTGTCCTACAAGACTGATGATTCACAAACTTTACTGAGCATTAAAGTGGGCGAGACTGCTTGGTTTAATCCTTCTTCTGGGCAATGATGACAATATTTATAGACCCTGTAAATTGTGGTGAATCCAGCTTCCTCTGTCAGAAAAGGTTCCAAGTTGATATACAGTAAGCACAGCATGGTTAAAAAAATGTTCCTTTTCCTGACAAAAACCCGTTTGTTTGAATCACTGGTAGTCTCAAAAACATTTCTGTTTGTGAAAGAAGTGCTGCTGCCAACTTCTGGGATCAACATCTGGGTAATTTTTTCCGTGTTTTATGCTTTTGTTAAACATCTTGGCAATTGGGATTCAACAAACCAGTCTGGGACTTATCATTTGAGAGGGATAATTTCAGGAATGACTCACTACAAGCGAGTATTTCTGGAAAACTGTATATGTGTGACGTTAAATAACAAAAGGAAGCATGACAAGTATTTCACAAACCTTGACTTCCTTGTTTTTGAACAAATTGTGCTTTTCTCTTATACAAACAACATTTTTCCATGAAAAAAAAAGAAGCCACTCTACATTCGGCTTTGAGACATTAGTTAGTTGGTTTGAAATCTATTCCAGACTGTTTTGTGTACAATCCTTCTGGGATCAAAAACATTTCATTCTCTGACATGCATAATTAGATTGCTTTTTCTGTGCTTAATCAGTTCTGATTGTATGGAGGTCAACCTTTATAGTGAGATACAATGCAGAGCACACACTGCTTAGTGCCTTGCCCAGGTGCTCAATAATCGGCGCATATATATATATATATATATATATATATATGTTGTGTCTGCGTTGCTTTAACGCTAGTGCTTTCTATACATGTTACTTCTCTAAAGAATTAGAAGGAAAACTAAAGATACAGGTTACAACTTGGCCTTTCTTGACCTCACTAATTGAAAGTTGAAAGATAATTAACTTTGTGAGGTCTTATCATGACATCAGCTTGTGGCAGGACTGCAGTATGAAACATTACAAACCATAGCAAAGCTTTGTTATTTGCTTGATAGTCTGCATGCATAGCTACATAGTGACCAAAACAGAAGTCCCACAGTTGACAATTTCCCAGGTTAAGCCCTTAACCACCCACACCAGGTCCACTATGAATGATGTTATCATTATATCGTAAACAGGATATGTTCATTAGCAATCTGTTCCCATAAAGCTGATATTTCTAGCTCAAGTTATTTACCAGTAAAATGATAAACACCACATGTTTTTCCTGTGAAAATCTTCCCCCGTTCCGTAAATGGTTGCTCAACTCATGATTTTATTGAAACATGCTTCCTGGCATTAATGAGTAGCCTATTACAAGCAGTTTTTTTGAAATTCTGTGCAGTGATCAACCCAGATATACTACAAGCCATCTCACAGACACGGATATAAAATGACAGATCTAGAGATCAAAGAGGTAGCATCTAAATCCATATGGTATAAACCTTTGATAGGATTTGATTCAGTAATAAAGAGGGGAAAAAAGAAAGACGGGGAGAAAATGAGACAGTGGGAAGGAGACCCGAAGAAATAGAAACAGATCTAAAGGCTTTGATCAAACAGCAGTTGCATGTGGTGAGAGTACAGGGCCATAGCACGCTATTCAACAATTCAGAACCCATGTAAACTTTAATAGGTCCCTCATCCGAAAATAAACCAACGCGCTAATAACATATCGCTTGTCTGTAATTAATCATTATGTTTACAACAATACAATATACTGCCTGCTAGAATAAATTAAAATACTAACCATTGTCCTTTCATAAAATAAATTAAGTTCAAACATGGGCAGAAGTACACATTTCTAATATGATGCGACTAAGACTGGGTACTGAACCTCAATACTTTTAGATTATTTTTTTGGCATTTTTGGCCTTAATTTGACATAACAGCTGAAGACTTGAAAGGGGAGAGAGGGGGGAATGATATGCAGCAAAGGGCCGCAGGTCGGACCCGGGCCTGCTGCGTCAAGGAGTAAACCTCTATATGGGCGCCTGCTCTACTAACTGAGCTATCCAGGTGACCATGGATCTAAATACTTTTTGAGAACAGTCCAAAAATGTATCTGTTGCATTAAGTATCAAAAAGTGTCACAACTCAAAAGCTGAGTATGACTTTTAGTGCACATGAGCTTCACACTATCACAAAAGGCAGACAAGGGGTGATTTCAAAACCACATAATTGGTGTAACAATATAAGATGAAACATAAGGCTCCTGCTCCAAATGTGGAAAGTATTAGCAGCTAATAAAGGCTTGAAAGAGTTGAATTAGCTTGTTGAACAGCTTCACTGAGCTGCCTGGCGGGAGCCCTCGGCCTGAATATTCAGTAACTCGGCGTAAAACAACTAGAAATGAATGCCATCTGAGGACCTCTGGGACTAAACTGAGTGTGTTCTTAACACAAATAGTCCTCTTTTAGAGCCTTCTGAGCACCAGCATGCTATTTTGTTCTGTAGGCACGGAGGCAACCAGTGTATTACGCCCCGATATGCGGATTAGAAGATGGGTGCAACTGGGACCGGTTGGGTGACAGTAATAGGTTCACTAAGTCTGGTATGTGAAGGTCTTTACACACAGTGATGCTGTAAAACAGAGTGGGAGGACATGCATTAACAAACAAGTGGGTGACACATGATGCTAAATGGCGACATTCCCACTGGCCTCCACTCCAGGCTTTCATCTGATTTGTGGATACACACTTGATCATCATGACAACAAAAGCAGTCTGAGTCACCCAGAACACCCATATGTCAAAGATATGCCTTGAACTGTATTAGGAAAAATAATTTCCAGAATGCCACACAAATTTCAGTGTGTCATAACAAACCAGTCCCTGACGCAGTTAAGCTTTGATCACTTCCAAATGACTCAGCAAAGCTGGAGTTAAGATAAATTCCTGGTATGGGGAAATTATTTTAATTAGTTTTTCTATTTAGTTTTAACACATCTTCACAGGAAATCATTTTTTAATTAACCAAGAAAATCTCTCCCTTCTACTCCTCACAAGTGTTCTCTCTGGTTTCTATTTCATAAGTCTCTGTAGTGTGTGTGTGTGTGTGTGTGTGTGTGTGTGTGTGTGTGTGTGTGTGCGTGAGTGCGTGTGTGTGTGTAAAGGCTCTCATGTCCTACAGCCCACTTTCCTTGGGCATTGAGTCTGTTTGACACCTTACCTCTTACCTTACGAAAAAATTACGATAAACTTAGAGAGATTTTCAAATCAGTGACCAATGTAAATGTTTGCACAGTGTACACTAAGTTTTGTATTCCAAAGACATATTTTGATCTGACTCACCCATACTATTCATCATTAAAGTCACTAATAAATACACAGACAAACGTATATATGCACACACCAGCACATATATATGCACACAACAACACACAGAACTGCCTACCAGCAAGCTGTTTGCCCATGTTCTCCAGCTCTTTAGAAAAGAGGGAGTCACCCAGTAGCAGACCCGTTTGCCCGACAGAGCTCCCACCTCTCACAGCCTTCAGATCAGCCTCCCAGACAGCCTGACGCTAGTTAGCGAGGAGAACAGAAAAGAGAGAAAGTCACATTAAAAGAAAGACCCTTCAATTAACTCTTTATATAATTTTCAGCTATTGCTGGAAATATCTGAGCCATATCTGCTGGAAAAAAGGGGCAATTATTATTTTATGGGCTTTAGAAAAACACAAGAAACCACAGCAAGTGTAGATGAAAGCGTAGAGCTTGCAGTGCACTCTGTTTAGTGTATGCGGGATGCTAGACTGTCAGTAGTGGTTCAGGACATTTTTGGTTAACTATCAGTAAATCTATAGGAGCTTGTATGCACACTAGTCTCCTGGCAAAGAGCCTGACAGCAGCAAATCTTACTTCGTACTTGAGGAATTTTGGATGGTTCCTTAAGAGCGCAAGATATTGGTAATATGCAAAAAATAAAGATGATCATATTCCAAAGCATATGAGAGAAAATAAAATAGGCCAGATTGGATCACTTACAGGGGCTCTTTTGGCCTTCTTGGCCAGATTTATGATTTGTAAATGGACCTGTTTGAGAGACTTAGATTGTCAAGTCTTGTAATGGCAGCATGTCTAATCCCTTATTTATTCCTTTGATGGGACATAAGTGGTCAGATGATCCTTTAAGCCAATGGACCAAGTGTACATGAGCTTCAAGCACAGGTGAGAAATAAAATATGTCGTCCATAATTCCACCTCCTTGTAATGTTTGGTTTACACTACATAAGTTATGATACCGCTGATGCCAGCCCTTACATCATTTAATGTGCTAAGCACTTAATGAGATACAGAGTTGACTTGACAAAGTGCAGACACAGAGTACGGCTCTGGGAGATCTGGTGATATACATATAGTGTAGTCTTCCAACATTTAAAGACAAACCTGGGATATAGCAGTCTACCTAATTTTATGATTTTCAGGATTCAAAGTGGACTTAAAGTCTGTTTCTAAAGAGTAGGTAGTGTGAAAAACAAGTGAAGTCGCTATCTCTGATAAATGAAAGAACATGATTCCCACGGTCTATGGCATTGATCTTTGTGCCTGTCAGATACATGAGGCTTTCTGTGGCAGCAGAGCCACCACACCACAAGCCAATCCTTAATTACAGCCCTCATAAAGAAGCAAGGTGGGTTGAACATTACAACTGAATCCCCTCCCCAACTTTATTTCAGTCTCTTTGGTGGTATCAGCATGACATCATCTTGTCCTTTACTCTCTCTTGGTCGTCTCATCTCTGGCAAACAAGGGCACCAACAGTTTCTTAGTTTAAGTTTCCCCAAGTGCATTTTTATAATCGTTATTATACTGTGAGTTGTTACTACGGTTTTACAGCTATAATTCCTTTGGAAATCCAAGTCAACGTTTCCTTGTAACCTTGGTTTTGTTAAAAAGGTCCACCGGCAAAATTTTTATCGTGGTACCTGAAGAAAGCCCAGTTTTGATTCATGAGACCAGTTGAAATATGGAGATTTAACATATCCATTGCTCCCATGCCCTCAAGCTCCTCTGTTCACTAAAGGAAAGACTACACTGTAATCAGGACCATATATCCTGGAGACTGCAGACCAGAGGCTAGTGGTACTGTATAGTCCCATGGCTGGGCAAACAAACAGGATTTATGGAGTCTGCAAGCAATTCATTTTTCTGGATAACATCAATAAATAAACAGACAAGACATTACAATGAAAATATGACTGTTGTTACATCAAGTTTGGTGAAGGCATATGTATTTACAAACTCACCTAGAAGACGTCAACATGTCTAGAGTGTCATAATAATAATAAAAAAAAAACATGTACAAATCAACAAGGCTCTACATGGTAGATAACGGCAAAAAGACCCAAAACAAACAAAACAAAAGAGGACTTGATTAAATGCCAAGGAGACACAATGACGTGATGAAAAGTGATTTCCCTTCACCATAAAGCAACTATTGTCCATCCACAATGTATGACATGAGTGCAAAAGAGTCAAACTTTTGTTCCCCCGTTGTTTGGATACTTAGATTGGATGCTTTAATCTACACAGACAAAGAGATGAGAAGGAATGCCTTTTAATCTCCAAAATATAGAGCGGCTATGATTTTTCAATGACTTATGAGTATATTAATGTCAGTGGCGCAAAACCAAAGTTGTATAATCTCCTTCCCAGTATGACAAAACTAAAAGACCTAAAAAGAAAAAAGGGAAAACCCCTCTGGTGATGCTTCTGCCCAACTAACAAACAAGGATCTTGTTTCTTACTAAATTGATTCCATGTTGAGTGCAAACAAGACAGAAAGAGAGAAGATGGAAGTCTGGAGTTAAATATTTTATAGCCTGCATGTGTGCAACTATACGTGTGTGGTCAGCAGTAATAATCACCACAATCTGGGGTTTGGTTCAACATTGCCCTCAGCACAACAAGAACAGTTTGGGATGTGTGCATGCAGTCACAAACATGATTTGAACCTACTGCTGGCTTTGCAAAGCACAATTGATCACACACACATACACACACACACACACACTTTAGGAATTCTCGATGACTGCTACTTCAGCTTTGCAAACCAGACTATATATCCTTCTTTACGCTTCATGATGTAGCCCAGCAACTATTCCCAAATCAGGAGTGGGATAACTCAGCCTGGCAGATGGGAGCTTGTCGGCATAAGGATTTGATCTGCACATGTGTGAGATAGAGAACATTGAGTATTGTAGAACTGGATTGTTTTTGTTCTGACCAAAACATCACTGTTTTTGATTAAACTAAATACCAAACTTTCAAAACATGCAGGAAGAGATCATCACTCTTAACAGCACATGAGCAAAGACCACTGGTACTAACATCCAATCCTCAAATGGTTGATCCACTATACTTTACTGTTAGATACAAGAGATACTACATGTTTTCCAAACAACTGCTAGTGCTGTTCTGGCCCCTTCTAGCATGCGTAGCAACTGGATGATATGGGATCCAAGGAGTAACTTTTCAACTTCAACTTTTAATGAGTTCCTGTTGTTTTGGCTCACAGAAAGATCACCTAATGATGTTATGGATTGTATTCAGAGCTTACAGGCTCACTGGCCCAACCACTGAGTTAGTAGAGTCAAAAGCAAAAAGGATATTGACAATTCCACAGTAGACCTTTATTTAAGCATCAGAAAGACAGGTTATATGACATACTGTCTATCTCTCAAGTCATAGAAGCCAGAGAGAAAATTAGTTGTTGTGCCAAAAAGGAGTGCAAAGGGGATGAAAACTAGTAAAGGGCAAATGAGGATTGTTTGCAGGAACTGATAATGGTAAAATAGAGTGTCGAATTGCAGCTAGATTGGAATTATAATCTTGTAGATAAACATAGGCTATAAAGCTCACAGTCTGAATCAATCATATTAAAAAACTGTCTGCAGCCAACCAAAATTCTATCTAGTTGCAATAGTAAGAACCTTAAAAATAAATAAGCATAAATAAGTAATTAAAAAAAGTATTTGAAAATCCCAAATAAAAAAGCTATACAGTGTATCGTCTGAAACAAAATTCTCCTGAAAATGTCTCCGCCTTGCATTATGCAGTACACATAGCATTGCATCACACTAATTATTTTCTTTTTGCAATACCGATGAACAGTTTGCCTTGGCAGATTTATGATCTAACACACATACAATTCTACACCAAGCTAAATTTGATTAAGACATATCACTTACACTTGCAAAGGAAACTATAGAAGGATTGCTTGGAAAATTTCCTCTGGCAATTGCTTTAGGAAAGTATTTGTCTTTATGAGGCAATTATCACTTAAAAGGAGCTGGCAGAGGCAGGGGGCCTGTCAGACTAATAATGATAACCATTAACAGTGTTTACTTTCCAATATCCCCAACTTTTTACTGCCCAAACTAGGGAAATGCACAATGCAAGGCATACTTTATTAAATGACAGACATGCATGATGAAATGTGCTTAGAATTAAATATGACTTAAAAAAAACAAAAAAGGTTACAAGCATCCTTTCTTTCACATTAACAACCAAAGCAACACAAACAAACAATTGGACACTTTTCTACCAATGCAAGGGACATAAAGTATATATGTACCGCAGCATGATATATAATAAATAAGTGGATTTTCTTTCTAAAATAGAAACACAATCGGCTACAGAGGCAAAGTTATTGCTCATACTGTATGACTTCAACCTTTGTGTTTTTTTCCAAATAAGGTCATAAAAATACTATATTTTTTCCCCCTACAGTTTAGTTATTGTGGCCTACAAGCCCCCTGAAGGGCCAGTTAAACTAACAAGCTATTACAAATTGCAATTGCCTTTCAAAGACGGCCAAACGTAAACAATTAAAACACAAAACAGCCACATTAGCTACAGTAGTTGACAGGAGTCATTTGCACTTGCGGTTTTCATATGGGACACATTAGTATTATACTTAAGCGTGCCAGACAGGGCTTAACCTATGAAGATGTAGTGTTTGGTCCCCTGGTATAAGCCGCTACAAAATAGAGGCTCAATGTGGATGTGATGGTGAGTGGTAAAGAGGATGTCAGATTTAGCTAAAAGCTAAATTAATCAGTTTAAATCTCTAGATTACACGTGGCACGGTTATAAAATTGACACTGTCTATCATCTGGTCAAGCCCTCGCTTTTCACTACAACATTTGAGGAAATTAGTAGAAGATTGGCATGGTTTGATGTTGGAAGGTGCACAGGCCCTCTACTTTTTGGATAGTGGCTAGTGTTTTTGACCTAATCCCTCAGACTTGCGACTACAGGCTTTGATTCAACAGGTCTTTCGGTCTCTAATGGTCTGCTCCCATTTAGTCTGGAGCCTCTCTGCATCTGCTCCACACACGGAGCAATGCCTCGGCACCAAACCCCTTTCTTTCTTTAAAACATGCCGTAAAAAGCCTTGTCTAACACTTAGATTGGGCAATTATAAAAGAGGTATCGGCTTTTTGGGGGGGTAATTATACAAAAAGGTACTGGCGTCTTTAGCTGACTGTTTTATTAACAGCATATGAGTGCCTGTGTCTGAGTCTGGCGTGTACCACATTAGGCCTCTATAGATTTCTTCCCTGAAGCATGTGAAGTTATCACGCAAGCCTGCTATTGAACAAAACTGTTTGTACTCCCTCTAACCCATACATATTTAGGTCTATTATATAAAACCTCTAAATCAGCCTCAATTGTCGTAACGTTACTAGATATTCTTTTCATTTATTCCTTCTCAGATCGCCTTGAGAGGGAAGCAAAGCGATATAGGGAGATTTCTTTCACTTATTCAGCACTATCAACTATTGTGTAAGCTGAAATGCCCGAATAAAGATGGATCAGTTTTGCTTGGGTCTTGTCCTTTTAACAAGTGGCTTGAGGTGTTTTTTTGCTCACGCTCAGACAATAGAGGCTGAGGAGGAGAGAGCAACATGGTAATTGATGGGTGTAAAGTGATCTTAATTGTTTAGTGATGGATGTAGGGAGGACACTTACAGAGCCTGACACTTGAGACAAGGCCTCGCATTCCTGAAACCGTCCCACCACTGTGTCCACCCCGGGCAATGGAGCTGCTTCACACAACACACACAAACATTAAGTAAAAAAAAAAAGAAAAGAAAAGGACAGAGCAGAGCGTGAGACCAAAAAATTGTAAAAAAATAACAAACTTAGAATTTGAACTGTGTTGTGCTTACATGTGATGTCAGGTACAGCTTGTTCAGATATGTAAGGCCTGTGCTCCTCTTCAGATCTGCCGTCTGATAGACTGTCCCCCTGCAACCTAGAGACAACACAAATACACTACTGTACACATTGGCAGTTGAGTTAAGTCATCTCTGTAATCAGCATTTTCTTAAGCCACAACACTGCAATGCATGTTTAGAAATCGAATGCAAGATAACAAAAAGACAAGCGAGTCTATATCGGTCTGAGGTGATGAGCCAAAAAGGAAGTGTTTAGTGAGTTGATAATCGCTTCTTCTCAAAATCTGGGATGGTACCATGAAAAGACAAATTCTATCTCTTCATCACAGCTTCTCATCCTGCTGAAAATCAACATGAAATAGTCTTTGTTGCAACCAAAGAAACGCCTTCACACACATGTGGAGCTTGAATTAAGTTGTTTCAGTACTTCACTTACTAATGAAACAAAATTGAAAAACTGGCTCATAGTTTCCCCTTAAATCATTCAGTTACCATTCTTTATCATGATGTGTTCCAAGCCCCTATAGCTTTTTTCCCTCCAAAGATTTCTGTTTGGACTGAAAAGGAAGCGGGTCCGAGAGATTTGGCTGTCTCCTTGGATACTAAAAGATTTAAGCTTCCCTGAGATAGGAAAGTATACCGTGGGTTAAGACAAACAGTGATTGAAAAACCTTCTCAGCGGGAAGATAAACATGCTGCATATGGCTTTTCACTGCTTTTATACTCAAGCTAATTCACACAATCAAACATCCACATGGAAACACAGCATTTATTTTTCTAAAGCATATTTTTAACGACTGTAAATCATGCCATATTTACTGTAATTACACACTACTTTAGCTCCAAATGCTTTCACTTCATGCCATTTCCATGTCATAGGCACAACCATTAACTGAAGACAAAGGAAAGCAATCCATGCGTTTTAATGGCGCGGCTGCATTCTGTCACAGCCGCAGAGGCTCTTGGTTTCTACCTCTACGATGAGGGTAAAAGCTGAACGCAGCTTTTTAAAGTGTATTCTATTTCTTTACTTGCTTACACATCCTTCACTTTATCTCTCCCTCTTTTTAATGGTCTTTGTAAAGACCATTAATAGTACCCAAGACAACTATCACAAGGCCTTCCCATTCTCTGAACAAAAGCTGCTCATAGCCGCAAGTCCCGACTACCATTCACTCAGTGCATTCCTGATATGAAAGCAATTAATTTAATGAGAACTACAAGCCCAAAAGAGGTTTGTGGCGCTCGATCCATTTCCTTGGACCGCACCGCGAACTACGGACTGTGCCCAAGATCTGGGATGCGTTTGCACACACAAGGTTTTGTGGCAGGAGCACATAGCCATTAAAAGAACTGATCGGGCGCTTGAAGGAGGCCGATGAAATGCCAGCGTGACCACAGCTATAGCCCAAGAGACAGAGACATGCCCACAACACACAGGCCACACGGCACTTTACACTTTAACCGACCAGTAGAGAGGCCAAAGGAAGAGGCGTGTTTCCTGACCTGCCACAGCTGGTTAGGAGCCACACAGGCTGACTGGACTGTTTGGCGGCAGGGACAGTGGTTGGACAGAAGCAAGGGACAAGGACATTGGCTAAGGAAGGTGTCTAAAGGCTGGGAATCTAAAGGCTGGGATTTATTTTTCATGTCCTCGGCCTGTAACTTTGCAGGTGGATCGGGAACACAGTAACATACAGGGGTGCTGCTGGAAATTAATACATTTTGTTGTGGCCTTCACACTGTGGGTGTGAAAGTAAGTCACCTCTCCTTGGCTTTGGGTGGTAGATGGTAAAGCGAAGTGGCTCAGTCTCGTTTGACCGCTTAGACAAACAAGGGTAGAGAATACAGCGTGCATGCATTACAACAAAAGTGTAATGCACTGACTGCTGGACCTGACTGACCCAAAAGAGCTCATACGCAGGAAAAAGGATGAGAAATCTCATGTGTTTGCCTCAGGGGTGACGGGTATGTGAGGAATGTTTGGGTCAGTGTTCACTGATCCAAACAGGGTCGAGCAACCCTCTACTATCTTTGTGAGAGTTCTATAATATCACAAAGAATCCACTTAACCTTCCCGAGCCTTAACTTCACACTAAACTAACTGTAAAAAGCTTAAAAATTCAGCAAGGCCACATCTGTACAGTGGTTCTGTCTCCGGGTGTGAAACACAAGGGCACCAACTGAGCCACATATGTTATTGTTCTGAGGAGTCAGTTTTAAAAGGTTGGCCCCATATTGAGCCATGTTTGAAAGGTGTTTCTGGTAATCCCATCAAGACAGAGTGCTAATGCACACAGCATAAAGTCTCTGTTAGGACTGTCCTTCTCCTTACTTGCTCCCTGACCTCTGCCTCCACTCCCTGTTCACAGAGGCATTCTTTGTGTATGCGTGCAAGGACATGCATGCACGTTTCATGTGTGGATTCATGAATATGTGACCAACACTCCTAATTTCAGAATTCCATGTCTCCAGAATAGTACAAAAGGCATAGCATGCGTGCAACACTTTTCCAGCTTAGTGATCTGTTTATGGCCCTTACACTCACCAAGAGCGACTATGAAAGACCATGACTCCTACGCCAATAAAACTTGGAGAGGATTTTGTGGTCAGGTTATAGGGGACGAAGCAAGAATTTGGATCGAACCAGAAGGAGAAAGGAAGACAGGGAAGGAGAACAGATGTCTGATATTTCAGTCACGAAAGAAAGTTGTGCACATGAGCCAAGAACGACTCCAGATACAGATGCTGCTTTGCTCTGCCGCTTATCCAACCCGGGACTCAATGATAGGCCAAAGGTATAAACTATTTGCTTATCCAGTCAATAAACTGTCTGCAAAAAAGCCAATTATATCATTCATCTTCCTGCAGAACCTCTGACAACATCCCGCAGCATGTGCGTGGAGCAAAACTGATATGCAGCGTGAATGAAAGAAGAGTAGGAAACAAACAAATTCCAAGCCCCAAACAGAAGAGGCCGTGCGGGCAGATGTGTGCCCGGCGTCTCCTCAAACAGATACCCGTTTATCTCTGACTGGCATCAAGGAAGAGTCCTGCCCACACCTGTCCTGTGGTATCATACCCAACACTGAAATGAAATGTGAGCACTACACTGATGCTGAGGATCGGGCGGGACAGGAAATGTGTCAGAAGAAAAAAACTGTGATAACGAGAGAAAGGGTGATAATACAGACAATTATCAGCGCCCGGACTGATTTGTGAAAACAAGTAACACCGGAATGCTCTTCAGATATGATATTATTCTCTGTTCTGAGAACGATGGAAAGAAACAAAACAGATTACAATAACACACGGTAGCTAAAAATGTATTTGAATTCACATAATTTAAAGCCTTAGAGCAACAGCTTGACATTTTGGAAAATACTCTTATTTGCTTTGATGCTGAAAGTTTGTCCAGTATGATTAGCTAAGCCAACTGGCTGCAGGCTGTAGTCATATATTTACCAGACAGACATGATTATCCAGATGGTATCCATCTATTCATCTAACTCTCGGCAAGAAGGCAAATAAAATAATTTCTTAAAGTGTTGAATTATTTCTTTAAACCCCTGTAAAAACAGTCTACAGAGCTGTGTTGTAAAAAAAAAACACAATCTCTCTCCAAGTCACCAGATAAGAGAAGGTGGAAACATTTACCTGGCACACCTAGAGCAGATGTTGAGTGTAACTTTGGCCTGCGGTTCAGTATGATAGGAGCTGCGTCCCTGGCTGAACTTACTGCCAGATGGAGCCAAGCCCGTCACACCCTCCATCCGCAGGTCATCCAGGTCCTCTGAGGTGGGAGGGAGCCAAAGAGACACAAAGAGGGACAGAGGAAGGAGAAGGCAGAGGGAGAGAAAAAAAAAAAGAGAGAGAAAGGACAGTCGTTAATCATACTTTGGTCTCTCTCTTGTCAATACGATGCCCGTTGATGACAGTCTGCTTAGAGCCAAAGATGCAAGCTGTGCTCACTCGCACGCTGTACACACACACACACACACACACACACACACACACACACACACACACACACACACACACACAAAAGAAGCTTGCATCATCAACTCAAAACTCATTGTTATGAGGAGTGATGCGGAAGAGTTGATGACAGTGCCACATCATGGCGGCACAGAAACAGGACGGGTACGTTAACAGGCTGAGGGTGACAGGGGACAAAGAACAATGAAGTCGGTGGGGGAAAATTAGCGGTAAGACGGAGCTGGGAAGTTGGGTTTCGTCTGATCTATCCCTGTGTCCTCCAGAGCAAATACTCTGAGCACACACACACACACACATGGATCCCTCTGACTCTCTAAAGAAGTCAATATGTTTCAGACACGCCAGTAATCATTCGTAACCTTTTACTCGTCTTTGCAGCCACAACATTTACATGTGAACATGCTTAGATACAGACAGTATATTCTAAGATACCTGCTATATCTTAACATACAGCTGTTACCTATGCGATGAAGTCCTCTTTACATTTATAAAGAATAAAAGAATTCTAAAATTTGAAGTTTGGCTGTTATAAAAGACTAAACAGGATTTTCAGCAATCACATCTGAGAAAAAAATTTTCAACATCAAGACAGACACATGTGTCTTTAAAAGACGCTGCACTGGAATGACGGGGAAAGCAAGCGTAAATCACGGCAATAACAAGACTCACAAAAGCAGGGAAGTAGAATAACATGAAGTCAACGGTTTGGTAAATAATACCAAGGATCAAAGAGGAGAGTTTGAATGAGCTAGACTGTGTTGGTTTTGAGTGCATCCTCAAGAGATAACACATATTGCAGTACTTTCCGTGTTATGAGAATGAATAGTGAGTGAGTGTCTGCACTCTTACTTGGTTAGGTTTGCTGGTCAAGCTTTATAAACACATGTTGAATCACGCAGAACATTTTGACCCGTCACCATAACAATATTTGTACCGCTCTTCCCATCAGACCAGAAGAATTTAGGAGCTTTGCCAGTAACGGGAAAGGTGTGGGGGACGTATTCTCCACTCTCGCTGTCATTGTTTCTGCTCTTGCACATACAGTACAGTGTATGTGCATGTCTAATCATTTGAAACCAACAGTGAAACTTTTGACTTAGAGATCACATTACCTGGTCCTTGGTTTGGGGGGGACAAATATGTTTCATACCTTGAAAGAGGAGAATGCATGACTAATCATCTGGATTAGATTGGATGACATTTGCTCATGAGAACTCTCTCCCTCCATCCATCAGCATGGCAGAGAGCTAGAACATCTCCCCTGTCTCCTTTGGGTGTCAGGAAATCACGTTTAAAACGCACTGCATCCATCTCTTCCACTAATTTGTCACTATATCCTGACCCAATACGCTCAGCGCTCTTAAGTTAATTGATTTTTGGTTTAGTTTTTACACAAACAAACAAGGACAAATAATATCAATAGATGAATGTGCAGTCTGCATTTTCTTACATGTTTTTTGTGTGCATTTATTCAGTGTGGCTCACTGGACTTTGAACCACAATTAAATATCTTAACTATTAGAAGAATTACCATTAAGTTTTGTGCAGAAATTTGCCCTGTCAATGAGCAGAATGATTTACATGTAGAAGTAAATAAAACCACTGACCAATAAGTAATGACACTTAATACCACCAAGCTGATGAATGTTATCATGTTGTACTCTTAACCCTTCGTTTGTCTTCCCGTCGACCATGAACTTCTCGTTCGGGGTCAAAATTGAATTTTGGGTGCCTTTTCGGATTATTCTGATGCTTTAAAAAAATGTTTTGTCACTTATTTAAACGCCTTTTTATTCATGGTCAATAGACCTAATTTTTATGACATAATACCTAATTTTTGAGTCAAAGCAAAGCAGAAATTATGAATTATTTTGACTAATAGTTAAGATCAGAGGATGTTGAGTGGATCACAGACTGCTTTATGTCAAAGTTTAGTCAGGATACGGTTTTCGAAACCATTTAAAACATTTTTTTAATTGCTATAAAATTGAATAAAACACCCAGAATGCAATGAAAGTAATAATTAACTTTACCTCTAAAGAATGTTGTCTGACTTCCAGACAACCTGCAGCCATGTTATTTTTGGGCAATTTGGTTGAAATAAACCCATTGAAAATGGGTCAAATTTGACCCAAGAAACACAAGGGTTAACTACTGTAGTTTGGGCTACATTATAGTGTTTAACACCAAAAACTGTTGGCAAAAGATCTAAATCAATAATTCTTTTCAAGACCTTTAACGAAGTGAGGAAGTGTCTTGCTTTTCTCGCGTTGATCACTGACATCAATCATGTCACTCACATCGTGTCCAGGCTGTCTAAGAATGAGTTGTCTTAGTGTTATGTGGAGGACAGATACATTCCAGTAATACCCTTAAGCAGGGCAATATTAAGTGTCCCATTCATCACGGTATGCATTGGAGGGAGTGGGGACAGAGAGAGCCACCAGCAATTTGCTGGTCGTGGGAACTGCTCGAGTTTAGGCCTTTACCTTATCCTCTTTTTTTCATCGTCCAATCCCACTTCTAACCATTTCTTTTTTTTTGGCGACTGACTTATGTTGTCCTATGCCAGATTTTCTCTGGGTCATAGCCTGGGATACAAATCATTACTTGACACTTGGAAACATTCACTTGCGAGGCTGCAGCTTGCATGAAATAGCAAACGAATAACAGCGAGCGGCTCTGACCCTGAAAGAGAACGTGACTTCTGTGTACACAGCTGCTTGTCACCTCACCAACTGCTTTGTCTTTTGGACTTCTGGTTGATATAAAATAAAACAATAATGGAGAGAAAGACCTGTTTGTCTGAAGGAAGTAAAGGCTAATCTCTAAAATTGTTGAAGTGAACAAAAGCTTTTGTCTGGAGTGCATCCCATACAGAAAACAGATTAGACCGTGTTGTGTCTGAATGAAATGTTGCAGAGGTTATAACATGTAGCAAAGAATCACAACATTTCGTGCTAAAACGATTTATTCCACGCTTGCAACAGTTCCTCCTTTTGTCCATATGGAGGAGATAGGATACCATTTCTCAGTCACAGCTGCAAATGTAAAGGGAAGAGTAACTCCTATTCAGACTAAGTGAATTTTTGCATGTGTGATTTTTTGTGGCTACAGATGAGTTTCTAAAAAAAGGTTCCAACTACTGTAAAGGTGCACTTAACCCCCATACTACTACCCCGGTGTACTGCTTACTGTCCACACCTTTAAAATCATCTTGTTTCTCCATGTGCAGGCTTTAAGAGTAAGTGCAGCAATTCATCTGTGCAACAGCAGGATTAATTTTAGCCATGTCATGAACTTTCTACTGGGGAGGGAGAGGCTACAGATTTCTGTGTTGACACCACACTCTGAGGAGGGCCTGTGTGTGGAGTGCTAAAGTAATAAATACTGTGTGTGTCTCACTGGTTGGGGTTTGGGTGTTAGCATTGTAAATTACTGCTTTTACGTACATGCACATTGTGACGCATATGCTCAAATTGTATCACAATGAGCCTAAATATGACTGCAGAAATAGCTTCTTATTTCTAAATCTATTTTTTTGTGGTCTTGAACATTTCAGAGTAGAGTGCACCGTTTAATCGACTATATTTCAGTGTCTAGCAGATCTACTATACTTCAAATGATGTTGAATCAACTGTTATACATTATATAAGCTAGACTTCTAAAACCTTGTTTTAAGCTGTCTTTTCATGAGCGTATTCCAAAATCCATGCTCATGTAGAAGTATTCTTTTTTCTTTCATGTCTGTTTAGCCAAACACATATGACTGAGTGCATACTCTCTGTGTCACAATAGAACCCAGCATGCCTCCTACACAATACCACCATGATACATTTGCAGTGCGTCTCCCATGAGACCAGCATACCCCGAGACCATGACAGCCTCCCAGGCCTCTGTCTAGACACAACAAACGTCTGTCCACACTCGCCCGTTTGTCAGCCCGTCACATTTCACTTCCTGGGCTCCGGGGCAGCGATGCGTGCTCCCACTGTCTAACGATGAGACATGGCAGATAAATAAAATGGGTCTGCACTGGGGGTAGGTGGACGGAGGTGGGAGAGAAATGGAAACTATTCGAGCGATGCAATCCCAACAAAGGCCTGAGCGATGAGGAATTCCGTGCCGCAATCAGTCACTCACAGTAAAGCCAGGAAGGAATGGAGCATAGCGCGCAGATAAAGTGTTTGTGTGCTCCTCTCTCCAAGTTTCCATGTAATTTATTTTGTTTAGACAGAGACGGACTGACTGGCTCTTTGCGCCTCTTCATAGGGCTGAAAAGTCATAATTAGCACATTGGTTTCACAAATAACTTAATATACACCTTCTTGGATTATACGTTGACAGATGTATGTGGTGGAATAAGCTAAAGCACTACCCCACACGTGGAGCAGGGAGACACGCACGCACACACTTTATCATCCTGCGCACCAAATCCACAGCATTTCATCAAAGGCTGTGAGTTATTGTGTCTCATCTAAAGTGAAATAATTGAATTTTCCATTCTTTCATGAGCAATGACGGCGCCCCACCACATACTGAAACAGTGGGCTGTAATTAATAATCTTTAAGTGATATATGACCTTGTACAGTCAAAAGCTCCACTCACTCAAACAGAGACCCACATGTGTGAGCAACATATAGATAAAAAGGCTCATGGCACATACTCAACCCAACACATACAGTACAGTGACACTTGCAGACCTCACACTTTCGTTGCCCTCACACATACAACCAGCATTTGTTTTTCATTAAACTTTGAGCACCAAAGCCTCCACTCGGCGGTTAGTCATCACACAGACATCTTTGATGTGAGTTGCTGCAGAGACGCATTTGTTTGGCTTTGTAATAAAAACAATACTCCAACTTACATTTCATAATTATGTCTCTGCTTTCAATAGCACCCTCCTCCACTCCTGGCTTAAAAATATGCCTGTTAGGCTCCACGACTCTGACTGCAGCAGTAAAAAAAACCCTGATCAGAATCAGATGGGGACACACATGAGCAGGGTAACACTACAGCTCTGAGACCTGTGCAAAGTCTTATCAAAGACCTTGGTGCAAACCTCCTCTAAGTCACTTTCTAACCGCAAATATTACAGAGATTAGGACGTCACTGTAGACACAGCAGAGCCTGATATATTGATGCAACAATGTCAGTCATTGTAGTTGGAAAAGTGACTTGCGCATGTAATGCAAAATGTAGTTGAATTACACTTTGAGCTTTAAGAAGATTTTGTATGAAAATGCATTACGCAGTAAATATATCAAGACAGCTGTCTGCCAGGATCAAGGCTGCCATCTACAGTTCAAAATAATGATTTTAATCACTTATAAAAGAAGAAAATAATCCATCAAACTGAAATGTGCCTGTACAAGAAGAGTCTGGGGAGATGATGATAATGATAGAAGAGCAATTTAATTTAATAAAACAAACATGTACATGAGTGAAGGCATGCTATGTTGATAGTTTAAGCAATTATCTCCTTTGAGTTTAGATGTCTATATTTCATCTTCATTGTATCCCCGCTTGTTTGTGATAAACACATAGATACAGCAGCGCGCACACACACACACACACACACACACACACACACACACACACACACACACACACACACACACACACACACACACACACACACACACACAGACTACTGATTACACACCAATTACTGTATAATGCCATCAAGTCTAATGTCCTTTGTCTCTTAAATCTTAATCTTGCAGCAGAGGAGCCAGAGAAAAGTGATGTAACTTATTTTTTGTATTTGACTTTTTATCCTTTTAGATTAAGCTGGCAATGGGGAGGAGGGGGGGGGGATCTTTAGCCGATTAATTCAGGATAACACAATGCACCCATTCACACTAGTCCTTTATCGGTCTAGATAATGCTTTACACAGATATCATCCTTGTGTTTCTATCTATCTAGTTTGCTTCTGTCTGGCTACAGGAGCCACAATACATCATACTTGTGTCCATTCAGCTCCCTTCCATTCAGAGAACCTGCTCAGTTCATCTGCGGCGCTTAAGCACACCGGACATACGTACGCTGGCTGGTATTAGGCCATGCTGTGCGTAATGACTACTGTTAGATTTATGGTATGATCACAGCAGCCTACTTGCCTATTGGTAATTGCTTCCAGTAATACCACAGCAATTTGCCTCTCAATTAGCGTATCCATCGGCACCATAGAGACTTTCACAGGCAGCAAATTGGGCGCAGTTAAGACTTTTACTGGAGACATTCTTTTCACCATCAGACGGGCGAAACCTTTAGAGCTGAACCCAGCCCTTTCAAGCTTCTACTTCAAGTGAAAGATTTAGTGCTGAAGCAACTCACACCACGCACATACATGTCCACATCCACCTCCTCTCCTTTTTTCGATCCACCATAATGATATCGTTGTGTTGTGGTTGGTTTACATTGTTTCCAGGGCAACTGTTGTGTCTGTAGTTGTTTGGGCAAGGATTAAGGGGGCAATGGGAGTGTGTGTGTGTGTGTGTGTGTGTGTGTGTGTGTGTGTGTGTGTGTGTGTGTGTGTGTGTGTGTGTGTGTGTGTGTCTGCGTGCCTTGTCTGCCAACTCTGCCAGTCTGAATGTTGGCCTTAGGCAGAGGACAAACAGGCAGCACTTAGTCATGTTAGCACTGCAATCAGCGTTTTCAGACACACGCAGGGATGTACACATACTACAGGTTACATTACCAACAAAGTTGAATGATATTTACAATGTTCTCAACAATGGTGGACTAAGACTAAAATTAGCTCCACCTTTTCCAGATACAAAATTATAAGTAGCTCTGTGAGGCTGTACCTAGAAAGGTTGTAGTAGTTTTAAATTTTCAATTAGCTTTAATTTTATTTTAGTTTTGACTTTTGGATTTTCCTTTTAATCAAATTCAATTTCTGTGGTTCAATAAGTTACTAAAGTTGACGTAAATTTATGCTGTCTCCTTTTTAGTAGTGGTATACTGTATTACAGCAAAAATAATTAAACAGACGATTTACTTTCCTTTATATTTAATTTTTATTATTTTTTAACCTGGCAATATAGTTTCAGTTCAGTTTAAGGTTTTCTTGAAGGTTTTAGTTTTTATTTAGTTATAGGTTTACTAAAAATATTTTAAACAATAATATTTTAAAAAATGTTTTATTTTACTATACTAAACTAAGCACTGCTAAATGCTAACCTCAGCATGCTAACATGCTCAAAATGACAAAAATAAAAAAATAAATAAATTGAAAGGGTGAACATAATTAATATTATACCTTACCTAACTTTAACATCAGCATGTTAACATGCTAACACTAAAAACAAAGTACAACTGAGACTGGTGCAAATGGCATTTGTTTTGCAGATATTTGGTCACAAACCAAAACACTGGACAAATTGAAGTAAGTATGAAATGTTCACCAATGTCATTCCATTAGCATGGCTAAGAAATACCTTACACATCATGATGAAAGTAATATTGATATATACAGGTTATTTATTTGTAATAGAATCATTTTACAATAAAGTTAGGCCTATTGCTCCTTTTATTTTTTTCCCCTCGCTTCATAATTTCTGTTAGATCTTTCTCACAGGAAATGCCAAATGTATGGCAAGAATCTTAAGGGGGCCATTTGTAATAGACAACAAATTTGTCATTCCTATCTGCCAAACTGATAATAACAGTTTTGCTCTTTCACCACAGAAAGTAATTTAGTAGGACTACGTAAATGTTCAGGCTTCTATGATTGGAAAGGCCAAGACTTTTAACCACCCTCGGTGGCAATGGGTCTATGTGGAGTAGATGACCTAACATAGAACATTTCTCACTTCAGTTTCAGGGTGGTAAAGATTGGCTCTCTTTACCTCAACAACTCCTCTTTGTATTAAAAAAAAAACTATTGTATCATACCCACATACTCAAAAAAAGAGCCACACACAGGCATTGTAACTCATCTATCATCCATGGCTTTATTCCATGTGTATCAAAGAACAGACAGTTTTATTATGCTATCACCCTGTCCCTGTCAAATTCTCACTGTCACTGTGAATCAGCAAGAGTGGGTAATGTTACTCTTACCTCCTCTGCTGTTTCAGGAATCATGCCAGATCACACTGACAGAATCTTTTTTACTCTCTACTGTAATGAAAGTGCATGTAAAATGGGATCTGAAAGTCATGTGTCTACCAAACAAAACCCTTTAAACAATTCTTAACTGCCTACAGGCATGTAAATAACACTTATTCTATTCCCATATTCACTAAAGTTAATGTTGAGAATTCAAAGAGTATGTTTCTGTAATGGAATACTTCCACTAAGGAGGACGAGACCAGCAACTTTACAGTGGGAACTGGCTAACTTGTCTCATTAACTTACCATAAAATAACACTGCAAGGCCAAAAACAGAGTGTTTCTCCCCACACACTGAACCCAGCTTGTTTTTTATTTCAGATCAGTATAAAAACTGTGGTCTCATCGCCCAGCAAAAGCTTGAATCTTGACATTTTCCATGGCTCTACAACAACATGTGAGTCATATCATTTTCAATATGGTTTTGACTGTGGCAAATATTAAGTGCAGAACTAATGAAAACAACTGGGAAAACCATCCCTGAGAGCAGCTAGAGAATCAATAAGACTTAGCCTCTTAGCCGATTTTATTTTCTCTTTTTGGAACAATCTGAACAAAACCTTAAGCCATGTCTTTGTTTTTTATAATTTAATTTAAACTGGACCACCTTGGCTAGCAGCACTGTAAACCATTCCAAGACGATCTTATTGTTCTCTTGTAGCTCCTTACCCAGGTGCTGGCAAAAACACACCCAGACTGCAAAACCCTTCAGCTCAATATGGAAATGGAGATTAGCTGCTAACTTTCTTTGTATCTTCTAAGCCTGCTTTTACTACAGATCTTATTTGCTCACAAACATTGCAGTTATTACACAGTAAGACAAACTAGTGCTGCTTTCTTGCCTCCCAGTGGATAATATGCAATATGTTTTGTGTTCACCGCAGCTCTAAAACACACCTCTTTTCATCCTAGAGGTTTGCACACTAAAATATGACATCCATATCATGGGACCTGTTCATTTCTCGCTACTTTAATTGCACTCATTTGGGTAGTGTCGATTTCTCTTTAAACCAGCAATCTGCACAACAAGGATGCTCACAGCCACTTAGCAGGTGTGATGAACGAAGCTATTCAACTGAAAATACGACAACTACATGGAAACTACAGATGTGCATTGTACAAAATATACTTATCTGACACTCTAGTGAACAGTTGAAAATACTTTTTAACCTGGCCCTATACTTTCAAAAAGGCTTTCCACACAGATGCTGTAACACAATATCTTAGCCACTAGAGGTCACCCTAAGTAAATGCTTAAATAAATAGAATAAGAACGTTAACCTGCCTCCATAATCTCTGTTACAGTAGTGACTTGACTGCTGCATGTGAGAGGCCATAGAGAGGAATGACTTCACATTTGTTCCACAACATGTTATTGCTCAACATTAAGAAAGAAGAATGCTAAAAACAGAGGGAGGTATTGACATTGTTACATGATTATTATGGAATTGGAAAATCAATCATATGTGTGGAAATCTTCCTTAAAATTACTGTAAAAAAAACTGCAACACAATACTAGCTGTTTGATACAATTTTAAACAACCGATTTACAAGTTTGAGCTATTCAGCAAGCCCCCTGCCTGGTGTTGAGCAATTAATTAAATCCCTATCAGCTCCAGGAGTGTTTTAAACTTCACATGGACAGCATCAAGGAAAAAGATAAATATCTCCTTCAAGGATCAATATAATATCACAAGATCATCTTTGGCATGCATTTGGTCATGAGCTACAGAATTTGTGCCAGGATCCTTTTTCTAAATGTGGCCCACAGATCCTCCTGAGGCTCACTCATTTCTCCAAGTCCACCAAGCCCCCACATGCGGCATGTTAGCATCGCTTTAATCAACTACAGTAGTGAGGCAGGCCACTCAGAGTGGCAGCCAATACAATGGCGGTGGTCCCTGCGGAGAGCGCCATGACCAGGCCCCGACAGAGTATCAAAAATGACACCGCTGCATTATTTCCTTTGAATTACTGCGCTGGACCATGGTGTAAAAGCCACTGGGGTGAATGTACTTAGAGCTATGATCAAGGAGGGCCATCACAGGCCATCAACATCCTGCTTTATGGCTGTATTTATCACCATCATATACTGCTGTCCTCAACTGTGTTTGGCTTATATAAAGGAAAAGAAATGTTTACGTATTGTTTTCTCAATGATTTCTTCCCATTACCACAAAGGGAAGGGATATAGAACAATAAAATTAATACAATGAAGTTTAGGAATGAAATCAGTTCATTCATACTGTAGATGCTACACTGTCTCACAGCAACAAATACTGGGCCTACTATGAAATCAGGTAAACAGAGTGCAGCATTCATCTTCGAATCAATGGAGCAGAGAGATATTTAAAACTGAGGCAGAGTGTAAACCCAGGCCCTTGTAGATAATGTAATGTCTCTGCTAATTCTCAAACAATTAGTCGTTCAGGCAACTGAAAACAATCACAGTTTTCCAAATCTTTTTCGGCTTTGGTTACTTGTCATTACATAGTATTTTGATATTTCATAAATTAAACAAGCAATTCATTTAAAAAAAAAGAAGCTGAAGCTTTGAAAAGAAGAACAATCATTTGTTGCAGATCCAATTTGTGGTAACCTGCCACACATCGATAAAGAAATGTGACCCTGTGGATGAACCTGATGAACGGATCCTGCTAACAAGCACAAATGCATCGGCACTGTGACAGCAGAGCAGAGAGCTAAGACCAAAGAGCAGAAGCTCAGAAGAGACACTGAAGAACTATAATTGGAGCCCATGATGTAGACACGGGTGTTTATTCCTCAAAGAAGTACCGTATGACAGGCATTTGTTAGCTTACCTGGATGAAAGATGTAAGTGTATTTACATTTGAGTTTTATTAGTAAAAAAGTAGACTTTTTCCAGCATGAGATACGGCTTTCAATAATTTAAATTCTTTTAAATAGCTGCTAGTAAACTAAATCTTACAAGTGATGAAATCTGGGCTGTATACCTTTGTGGAAGATGTTGTATGTGTGTCTATGACCTCCCTTCGCAGTAGTGTTACAATGCAGGTCAGAAGCTATTTTACTCCAGAGAATCACTCTTGCAGGTAAAGATAACCGCACAGTAGAGACAGAGTGGAAGAACAAGTGACAGATATCAAAGAGAGAGCTTTCCACACAAAATATTTCAGGCAAGAAATTCAATTTGGCGGTATTACATTAGGTGTTTACACAGACAGGGTGACGAGCTCTCAGACCCTCCACTCAATAAAGCCAGAACAAGATCAGATGCTCTCCTTACCCATTTGGTCACTTACTCATCCATCCCAAGTCAGCACATGATGGCATGACTGGCATAAAGAAATACACACACACACACACACACACACACACAAAAAGCAAATAAAAAAGCTACTTTGTTATTCTTCAATTTTCAAAGTGAATATCTATACTCACTGGCTGAGAGCATCTGGCCACACTATATAAACAGGAAGCATAGTTTCTCTTTAACAGGTACTACTACAGTGCTCTTTAGTACAGCAGCACATAAACAAACTGCTGCTTTTCTCATCCAGCTACGGTGTAGTACCACTACATACCGCATGCGTCTACAGGTCCACATACATGCAACAATTTCAACCCCTTTTAGTCCCTTACATTTAATTTCCACCATTTTCATTTCAATAACACTTCTTTGCAGCCTACTTCTCTCTCAGTAAGTGCTTTTCCCCTTTTATGAACATGCTTTTCCACAACTCCCAGAGAAGATGTCTGAACATGGTGCATTTCAGTATATGCATACAGCCAAAGAAAGTAATTGCACTACTATTAGCACAGTAAAAGCAACCGTTTTAGTTCTTCCAGCTGAAGACGAAAAGTCAACTTAACACACCTAATGCTTTCGCGGCAGTAGGGGAAATTCTACCCATGGCTCTATGATACATGTTGATGCATAAGAAGAGGACTAGAACCTGATATTTTCCATTAATGCTTATGAGATTTTATATTATTTTGACTATCAAAGCTGCAGTGCACTTATTTGACCAGTTATCCCGTGGACTACATAAAAAGCAGACTATTACATGTTTCCTGAAGAAAAAGGTACAATAAACATGCACTGTAGTGTGTGTTATCTAGATGTCCTCCCTACATAGCCGAGAATGTTCTTCCATTTCAAAGATTTGTCTTTTTGAAAAATATGTTCAAAGCACAAGAGATACATTTGGACTCATGAATATCAGAACAGAGTTCATGAAAGATAGTGAAAACTGATCTGTTCCGCAAAGAGACTCATTAAAAATGAAATGTTCCGGCTATAATTTTTTTTCTGTTCCACACATATGGTAAACACAGCAAGCTGTTCTCTTGCATGTGGGCTGTTGAGAAAACAGGTGTCTGTCACACATTTGCTGATACACACAGTGAGGAGTCGTACACCTGCCTAACAGTGTGGCTTAGAAGCAACCTTGTATTATAACCAATGCAATTTGATAAGCAGAATTCAATGGAATGCAACTACATAGGAAATTATGCCATGTTGATGCATTGCACTGTACAAAGATTACACATTCACAATGTGTGTCTTTGTACATAAAAAAGTGGTGTATTTACAGAATATGTTACATTACCCAGAAGCTCCGTGGCATCGTCCTCGTCCTCCATCTCTTCCTCGGCGATGGAAAGGACAGGGCTATGGACCGAATCAAAGGAGTCCTGGGACAACATGGCTGCCAGGAGCTTTTTGTGATGCTGCTGCTGCTCCCTTAGCCCTTTGCTCTTGGTTTCCATCTTCAGGCTGAAAGGGGCAAGCAGAAGAGGAGTCAGGACTGAAGAGTTAAAAAGCTAAAAGACTTTCTCACCCCCATACATAATTGAATCCCTATTTATTGACACATAGTAACATATGATGACCTAAAATACATCAGTTGTTGCTGGTTACTTCCCACACACAGCCCCTACCCTTTATAAAGTACTTGAAAGTTCAATTTGTTATGCATGTGAATCATCATCTGTGATGATTCAGCTAATGAGAAATATACATACAAAATTAGCATGTTTTAAAATAACTCTTCCCATATTCCTTTCCTACTCTCATCCTAATCTGTCAGGCTTGTATCTAAGCCGTACAAAATGTTGCATTTGCGTCAGTGGTGTGCGACTATATTTAAAGTGTGTTTCACCACTTGTTGCATTTGACAGCAGTTCCACAGTTGTGGGACAAAATACCATGCAATCATTTCAAGTGTCATGCAGGTGCAGAACAACCTGCTATAAAAAGATTAGCAGGGACAAGATTATAAGGGGTAATTGCTCTGAGGTGAGCAACAGAGAAATAGCACTAGGCAAAAAGCAGTAATATTTAGTAAAATAAAATCAAAAAGTAAAAGGCCGGCGCTGAGGAGATTTTATCAGCATGTAGAGATATAGTCCGCAGGAGAGTCAATAATTAAATCCAAAGTATTAAACAAAGATGGAATACACGGGGGCAAAATTAGTTGTTTTAAAAATGATAAAATGTTGCTAAAAATATGTTTGTTTAAAAGAAATGTAATTTACATTTTTCTTCATACTCCCCTATTTATATCATCATGGAGGTGTATGACAAAATTTACGATACATACTTTACTGTAGCCATTTATAAACCTAAACAACAGGATTGCAGCCATGGAAATCCACTATTTGTCTCAGAATCAATTTGCGTCATGGCACCATCTAGTTTAGCAATTCTTGGGCTGTCTCCTGGGCTGTTTAAATTAAAAACAATACGCAAATAGAAAGATACCAAATGCTTCTCTTCACATTTCGTTTCCCAAAAGCTTCATTCATTTCTGAGAAAGAAAAATGACCAAATAATCTCTTTCCGAAGTTTCAATACAGTTAAATCTACTGATACAACTATGAAGGCCAACTTCTGCATTACCTCTATATTGGAGGAATTCATTTCCCCGCCGACAGGCTGAAGGCGTGGATTAGAGGGGCGGAAGAGTATTAATTTGATGCTAATCTCAGTTTAATGACTTCTATTTGTAGATAATGGGGAAGGGTCTAAAGGTGACAGATATGTCTTCATACTCCCTGTATGGTATTTCTGGAATAATTACATATTCTAATATGGGCAAGGCAAGGTAGTTTTGATTCTGCAACACTGTTCTCTTTTTTTTTCTTTATCTTACTATACTCATGGGGGTGGGAAGGTAAACTTTTCCAAACTTTTCTAACAAACATTTTATTAAAAGCAGGAATGTAATATGAAGAAGAAAAAAATTAAGAGAAAGAGGTTTGGGTTTCTTGTGTAGAGTAAGTTTTATTACTTTTATGTGTTGCACCATAGTATGGGTTCATGTATCCTATGAACATTGTTGGCTCACTATGCCTGCTTGCAGCTTCAACACTGTCAGCATTTTCTTCCTTACAGGGACCAACCTCAGGTAGTACAACCCAGTCATTAAACACGATACATATAACCACAAAATCAAAGCAGGTGTAGCTGGCTTTCCCCCTTTGTCTATCATATTTCCTTATTATTTACAATAAGGGATCAGTAACTGTTGGTTTTAAAAGAAAGTATACAAGAATAATATAGGAGGGTAAGAAGAGAGAGACCACAGTTTATTGCACTGACAGACATGGGATAAGGAAGTCCCATTCCACTAGACAAACAAAATGTCAAAATAAAGCATTTCCTTGGATACATTTCTGTCACAGTTGCATCTGATTTCCCATGTGTCGCTTGCACTTATCCATGTAGACTTTGCAGCCAATCATACAGAGAGCTCCCACCACCTGTCAGCTCTCCTTATGGTCCGTAGTGACAGGTGGGCTGGAATGAGGGACAGGAGCAAGGAAAACAAAACAGGAAAATGAAAACAGATAAACTTAGAAAAGCAAGGGGAGGAAGATGGACAAACAAGGTCAGCTACATGACAAAATGTTGGGACTGCACCAAAGGGCTCAGATGGGATTTTAAGAGAGGGCAGGGCCGATTTAAACTGCCTGTTTTTTCACTTGGCTGGAGTCGTCATTTTTATCATCTATCTCATCTGATACGAATTATAAACCTAAACAAATTTAACTTTTTTTTAAAGATTTTTATTTATTTCCAAAGGGCAGAGAGAGGGGGGAATGACATGCAGCAAAGGGCCACAGGTCGAATTTCAAACCTGCGACCTCTGTGTCGAGAAGTAAACCTCTTTCTACACTATGTGTGCCTGCTCTACAAACTGAGCTGCATTAGTTAAGATGCTTTACCTCACACACAAAAAACAGCTCATAGGCTTTGAATGAAAGTAATCTCAACCCCCAAACAGGATCTGAAGTGGGAACAATTATCCAATAAAGACAATTAAGACAATTAAGAGTTGATATAAATAATTAATTAAATGAGCCAAATACTCCAGTTAAGAGATGGGACTGTGATTATTTTTGGGATGATGCATTATCCCAAACACACAGCTGCACAAGTTTCCCACACTCTTCATAGGTGAACACAAAACCATCTCATTTACAGACACACACAGAGCAGAGCTTATCACTGAGCCCACACACATCCCTATCTCCCAGCTCAGGCTTCTAACTAAGTGATTTCTCCCTATAATCCACCCATACACTAACCTAATGAGATTAACACTGTGTGTGTGTGTCAGCTCAGGCCCGCACATGATTTATGGTTTTATATCCAATCCTCCACTAATTAGTCGCATCCAGAGAGAGAGAGAGAGACACACACACACACACACACACACACACACACACACACACTTCCTAAGAGGGGGACAAACAATTTAACAGTTCATCACATGACTAAATTATTGTAAAAAATAGGCAATTAAAAAATGCCTAGCACAAAATTCTTTGGCCTTGAGCACACAGAAATGAGGTTAGCTTTAATTCAAAATTGGGTTGAAGCAGTATCATGGCAAGCATGTTAAATCGCGCCTTTGAAATGGGATTATCAAAACCATTCAGATGGGCATTCCTCAGGCAGCAGGAGCCTAAGTTAGAAGTCTATATCTTCATTTTTAAAGAGCCAACAATAGCTTTTTGAACTTTCTTGAAGTTTTAAACTTTTCCATTTAAATGATTTACACATACCAACGACTACACATACTTATAATGCCAATCACCAACCTCCCAGCAGGGCTGCTGTCTCCACTCCAGCACACTTCAGTTTTAGCCCGAGGGACGGGGGGTTGCAGCATCTCAGAAGCCAGTGGGTCTGCGTCCTCTTCTTCCCGACCAACCCATTCCCCCACTACCCGGGGGCGCACCACTGAGTTATAGCCTCCCAAGTTCTAAAAGAGCAATATAGACATAATAAGAGGCAAAACAACACACTGAAGAAGGCAGAAAGAAAGACAAAAATTGAAATGTAAAAATGCAAAGAAGAAAGCTAGTGGAGTCAGTGAACTGCTATAAAACTTTCTTAACACTATGAATGTTTAACTATAATATAATGAAATTATAACCAAGACTATGTTCTTCACAATAAAAAGTGTCTGTTCTTAGTTTTCAAAAGCACCATAGTATAGTACTCCCATTCTGCTCCCAAAGCCAGTGCGCACACACTTTTTCAACCCCGCTCAAAGAAATCAAGGATAGTATCAAATGCTATTGTCTCTGCATGATATGAGAAGGTGTTTAGTATTCGCTCCCTGCTCCGTTCCACAGAGAAAGAAGGAAAATCTCTGGGCTGAAAGCCAAGGCCGTTGGACGTACTGCTGCACTGAGCAAAAAGTGAAGTTGCTGTCAAAACATAGACTGCATCTCTTATCCAGACCCATCACTTCCAAATCGCTCTGTGCGTCTCCAGCCTGGCAGCCACTGCACTATTGTATTTGGGAAAGAATTGGGGCCAGGCGAGGAGAAAGACACAGCTCAGAAAAAGCTCTGCGTGTAGGCGCACACACTGAAGCAGCAAGGGAGAGGGAGACTAAAGTATCATTCTTACATATCAACCCCATGAGATAGTTCATCATAAAAAGAGCTGTGCTTCTCTGTCGGCCAAGTGAAAGTCATGAAACATCGCTGATGTAGCATGAGCAATGCTACGGAGGGATCAGTGACAGAATTCTATTTCCACACCACCGTATATACCCAATACCAGTGTCCTGTATATACAGTATAAGTTTATAAAGACTCCAGTCTAGTTGTTATCTACCTGGTCAAGCTCATCAGAGATGGCAATGCCTGCGGAGAGACGAAAATGATTTAAAGCACAAAAAAGCATCTAATACAGTTCACAATCGCATTTTAGGCCGCTTCTAAGCTTAGTGGCGGGCTTGAAAGAATAGCTGTTCGAAATGGGTTCCTCTCAGGATTTACAGTGACATTTCCAGAAAGCTTTAGTTCTGTATTTTTAAATGTACGTAAACACTGCTCAGTAATGTGTGTACGTTGCCGAGCTGTGGCCACTCACTGCGTGACAGACTCTCCAGGGCCTTGCCTAGCTTCTTGCTCTCCTGCAGAATGTGGTTGAGCTCGTCAAAGTCCCTGCTCTCTCTCCATTCCCAGGATGGGTACTGGTTTGACCGTGGCACTGGAAATTACAAACGGAAACACAAAATGTACAATTTTTTTATCAGATCTTCCGAAAGCATGAATTAATCAGATGAATCTTCTATAAACAGCAACGATGATCTGTAAAACGCAACATCTTGACGCACTTGTCCAAACAGTAGGCTACTTGTTGTGAATTACTGCAGGATGCAATGGAATGGATACACTGGCAGAAAAGTCAACGTGTCACTTCCAGAAGCACAGTGCTCACTGGACGGAGGCCAAGGGACAGTGGCTGTCAGTCTCTTTGATTAACATTCAAAATAACTTAAAACAGGAGCAGGACATGACCTACATACTGTACCGACATCCAGCCCCGTCCTCTAGCAGTGTCCCTCAGCTTCTATAAGATGGTTAATTAATAAACTATTGGATTCAGACATATTTAATAAAAAGGATATTTTATAAGGGAGGGATTACTTGTAGTTCATCCATATCTAACATTCTTATACACTAACACGCTGAATTTGAATTAACATAAAAATCCAGTGGGTTATGAAGAGCTGTTAAACAAATGCAGTGGATGTCTACTAACCACTGGTAGCCTGGATATAATGGGAAGGATTTTAGAATACACTTCATGCATGTTTGACAGGTGCAGGGAGTAAGCATCCCCCTTCTGTTTGTACACACGCAGTAAACTTAATAGCAAATATTTGACAGCACTGCTTCTACAATCTGCCATCCCTTGTTTACTCTGACTAAGCTGCTTGGCATTGTAACAAGTATAAACACAGCAAATGTCTCTGCCAAATACAGAGTGGAGAAAAAAAGAGATTTTATTACTTCCGGCAAAGAGTGCCTTTCTGTCCTCCGTGTGTTGTTCTGCTGCTGCAGCAAAGTGCTGTGCTGTATCTTATTAGCCCTAGATTAAGGGTTAAGGATTCAATTCTCACTAAGGCCACCCATTAAAGCATTAGTCAGGAACAAGGACCAAAGCACATAACCCTTTGCCAAAGAGAGATCAAGCATTATTGGAACTTCTTATGACGGCTGTGTTCTTGCAACATTGTACAATAATGATGAGCGGCAGTTCTTTTAATTTCAATTTTTTATGAGCTCTGCACACAAAAACACCTATGCATGTATTTTTGATGTGATTTGCCTTTAAATGTAGCTTTGAAGGCTTCTTACGCTCATAACGCTCAGAACATCAGTACACCTTGATGTGCTGAGTGTCGCTTACTTTATTCCGACTTCTCCCTCTCCCTTTTACCCACTTCATGTACTCATCCCGACCCCCCGTTTCCTCTTGATTGCGCGAAATGCTCAGACTGCGGCCTAAAATAGACTTGGTCTGGCAGTGACAGAGCACAATGTTAAATTATTGAAGTAGTCTATGGCTCTGCTTGCTCCTTATTTGACCTTGCCTAATTGTCTCCAGTGTCATACTTCATTCCAACATCATAGCTATAGTCATTTATTACAGAACTAAAAAAAGTTAACGCCAGAAAAATCTTCTCATCTGCATTAATGCAAGAACTTTGTGAACAAATCATCTTCAGAATGTGTAGCAGTGCAGCAGCACGTGTGTAAAAAGTAGCACTTTATGATGAACTCATCTGTAGGGCTGGGGGAGGCTGGACTACACACTGTGACTAACTTTAATTAGGTATAATTATATCAAATTAAAAATGGAGATTAAAGTCAATGGAGTGTGTAATTGGGATACAACTGATACAACAAGTGAGTGAGTGAGTGAGTGTTGAGTACAAAAAACTTACAAGACTTGGATTCTGGTGAAGGCGGAGAGATACTCGAAACAGCCAGGTCGCTCTTGGACTTTTTCGGTTTCTTTGGGTGAATTTGCCATGGCTTCTCATAGTTGCTGTTCTCCCTTCGAGGGTTTTTGCTTTCTGTTGGGAAAGATAGTCACTATTTCTCCTCAGAATGCCCTGTTATGCAAATTATAGAAAGCATAAATGCAGGGCTTGCAGGAGTTTACTCTGCAAGCTCTGGTGTCTCTCTTTGAGCCTTTATTTACCATTCACTGTATATTGTGGGGAGGAGTATGTACAAAGAAATATACATCATTCTGCTTGTGTGCGTACATTATGCATGTTTGCATCTGTGTGCACTGACCTGGGGAGCTTTGCGCCCACAGTGCTGCGGAGCCAGAGAGAGCTCTGTGCAGTTTGCCAGGGCTGTCTTGCTTGGTCTGCAGGTGATCAATGAGAAAAGGGATTGGATGGTCTGGAGTCTCAGTTATCAATTTGGTCATCAACTCCTACAGGAGCAGAGGAAATAAGACAGCAGTTAGATGAAAGTGACAACAGAAAAAGGTGATAGAGAGCGCATGGCCAGTGCAGTATCCACCATGCTGAAGTGGAGAAAGAAAATCCAAACCTACAATTAGAACATTAGAAGTCTTATTTCGTAGTTGACTTCACTATCAAGGGAGGGTATGTCAGAGGAGAGCTAACATGGTGAGATAAGCCGCTTATCTACAATGTAGTTTCAGGAATTTTCTACACCAAGGGTCAATATCCTTAAAAAGAATGTCAAGGCAAACAAGACAACACTACGTCCCAAAAGACAGGAGCACTCCCCTTCTTTGTCAATTAGTAACAAACATGTCAGCAAGCTCTATCAAAATCAGATCAGTCCGTCAAGACACAAGGACAAACAAGTAAACAAACACTGCAGCCTTTGGTCTGGGTTTTTTTATTTTTTTATTTTTTTTAAATAGTGTCATGAAGTACAAAGACAGAGTTTTCCCTGATGTTTTAGAAGTCCAACAAATAGCATCCAATATACAGTATAAACATACAGAGCCTGTTGGGAAAAAAAAAAAAGAAAATAAGGAAAGCACACAGGGAGTCACGGCAACAGGTGCTGACTTACTCTGCATGCCAATTTAAATCTGGCACACGCATGGTGGGAATTCAACATCAAATGTGCCAATCATGTCATAACTATTCAGTTATATGCTATCTCAGTGCTTTGCCAACTCAGGTACACATTTGTACAAAATACCCTCGGTAAAAATACAAATGAAATGTGAAAAGTACTTGTTTCTTCCCACAGAACACAACAAAAAACAAATTAAGAGTCATCTGTTTTGTCTTAATCCCATTTGTCAAACCACACAACCCACAAGCTACATGTGCCAGTTGAAACGTATCCTTTGCAAACTTTTTATACACACAGCACACAGAGAGTAGCGCAGGGTCAACAATGGTTCGGTGCCCCTGGAGCATTTTAGGGGGTTCAACGCCTTGCTAAAGGGCACCACGGCAGTGCATGGAAGGTGAACTGGCTCTTCTTCAGCTGCCAGTCCATACATCATACTTGGTTCTTACAGGTTCCCAAGCCAAGTCCCCATGGACACCAGGCAAAACTGTTATTTTATTACAAATGTACTGTAGGGGATATCTTATATCTGTCCCCCTGAAGCGGATGTGAAGTTAAATGACCATATGTCTGTGTATGTGAGTGGGTTTGTGTGTGCTGGCATGATATGGTATGAGAATGAACTCTGTTTGACCAGTTTAAGCCAGCCAGAGCAGCAGAGGCTGACTTCAGGATGACTGCAGAGAAGCAAAAAATGGCATTAATAGACTGCAGTGAATTGGCAGTAATGTATAGATACAGTGAGTGAGTAAGTGAGTGAGTTTAAGTTTACTATGTGCTTCTGCGTGACAAGCACAGTACTCTATACATAGTCTTTGCAATTATGCAACCCTATGCTTGCTGGCTGGTATGCATTTGCCTATGAGGACATGCTCATATATCTGCATGTGTTTGTGTTACAGGGGGCGGGGAGGGCTACAGGAAGACAGCCTGTGTGTGGATTATAGCAGGCTAGCCTTGGCTGCGCTTTGTGTGCTCAGAAAGCTAATCAGGTAATTGGTCAGGGGACATTCCTGCCCGGCCCCAGTGCCTACAGCAGCTCTGGCAGTAAACAGCATGTGAATGGACAAACAGGGAGTGTGCTGAATCTTTTCTCTGCAGACTGCAGGTCTAAAGGACTGGAGAACCTTGCATCTCTGCCTGCAAGAAATAAGATAAAAGTTGAAGTGACCTACAAGCTCTTCAGAAAGAAAAAGTATGCTATTTCTGAGAAATAGCCATATGAAAGAGCACTGGAAGAGAATATACAGCACACAATATCCAAGATTTTCAACTGGAGAGTAACATTAGACAATCTGCTTCCTGTTTACACCAGCAAACGCATGCCCTGTATATGTAAATGGTCATGTGATATGTGTTGTCACACGTGTTAATATGGGTTAATATAGACAGAGATTTGTTCTGTTATTGAGCTTGTGTGGATGAATATCATTTTTGTATCCAAATGGCATTTGAATATGAAAACATAGTGTGGATGTAGCCTAAGAGTTTAGTAAAGCGTCTGTCCTCACAACTGCAAAGGATTTAGCCTGTGTTTAGCATTTATAAACCACTAACAATGCTAAGGTGTAATTACTGCTTGGTAGCTCCTGTAGGTTATTTACTAACTAACCTACCAACAGGAGGTCTATAAATGAAGGTTGTAATTTGGTAAATTATACAGGAAGCCAAACTCGCAAAACCCTGTTAAGTCCGGCTTGATTTCCAAGTCTTAATAGTTTTTTTTATTGGGAAGGGGAAAAGGATGTGCAGTTCTTTTTATGGAGGACTGCAGAGAAGTAATTTTAATGATTGTGTTTGCCAGTGATAGCACCCCCACACACACACACACACACACACACACACACCGAGACACTACAGAGACAGATCGGCATGGATAGATAGTGTAGGTTCTGGGGATTGTTAAAGAAATGGCAGCACATGTGGGGATATCTGCATTCTGCCCACATCTGTACTGTAAAAGACTTGTGCCAACATATATTGATTGCACTTCCTGTAGAGTGTTTTGCAAGAGCTGAATGAGCTAATGTATGTACCCGTGCACCTTTGTGTCCTCCACCATCTCCAATAACATCAAAAGGCGGACACACACACACACACACACACATACATACATATATACAGTATACACATTATATACACAGGCATATATATCTATCTATCTATCCCTCTATCTATGATCCCATTGAATCACCACAGCGGATATGCATACATAATATAAGTCACATATACAGCAGAACAAAGTAACCGTGGTAATGAGGTGCTTTAAATAACATGAGTCTTGTTTGCTATACCCATGCTGTTTGACTGGTAATCATATTTTCTTTGGCGAGAACCATAGTAAGAGATGTAGACTCAAATTCTATATACAAGTAGTCTATAATGCTGTTTGGCTTAAAGTGACTTCCATCAGCAAAACCACTGCATTTGTTTGTATGTGAGAGAGATGGCAAGGTGGCCTCTGCATCAGTGCACTATAAGCAGCCCAACAGGTAGGATTTGTAACTGAGATAGGCAGTTCATATCTGTGCAGATCTGTTTTCAGGGTCAGATATACAGTGAGGAAAATAAGTATTTGAACACCCTGCTATTTTGCAAGTTCTCCTACTTAGAAATCATGGAGGGGTCTGAAATTGTCAATGTAGGTGCATGCCCACTGTGAAAGACATAATCTAAAAAAAAAAAAATCCAGAAATCACAATGTATGATTTTTTTAACTATTTATTTGTATGATACAGCTGCAAATAAGTATTTGAACACCTGAGAAAATCAATGCTAATATTTGGTACAGTAGCCTTTGTTTGCAATTACAGAGGTCAAACGTTTCCTGTAGTTTTTCACCAGGTTTGCACACACTGCAGAAGGGATTTTGGCCCACTCCTCCACACAGATCTTCTCTAGATCAGTCAGGTTTCTGGGCTGTCGCTGAGAAACACAGAGTTTGAGCTCCCGCCAAAGATTCTCTATTGGGTTTAGGTCTGGAGACTGGCTAGGCCACGCCAGAACCTTGATATGCTTCTTACAGAGCCATCCTTGGTTATCCTGGCTGTGTGCTTCGGGTCATTGTCATGTTGGAAGACCCAGCCTCGACCCATCTTCAATGCTCTAACTGAGGGAAGGAAGTTGTTCCCCAAAATCTCGCAATACATGGCCCCGGTCATCCTCTCCTTAATACAGTGCAGTCGCCCTGTCCCACGTGCAGAAAAACACCCCCAAAGCATGATGCAACCACCCTCATGCTTCACAGTAGGGATGGTGTTCTTGGGATGGTACTCATCATTCTTCTTCCTCCAAACACGGTTAGTGGAATTATGACCAAAAAGTTCTATTTTGGTCTCATCTGACCACATGACTTTCTCCCATGACTCCTCTGGGTCATCCAGATGGTCGTTGGCAAACTTAAGACGGGCCTTGACATGTGCTGGTTTAAGCAGGGGAACCTTCCGTGCCATGCATGATTTCAAACCATGACGTCTTAGTGTATTACCAACAGTAACCTTGGAAACGGTGGTCCCAGCTCTTTTCAGGTCATTTACCAGCTCCTCCCGTGTAGTTCTGGGCTGATTTCCCACCTTTCTTAAGATCGAGACCCCACGAGGTGAGATCTTGCATGGAGTCCCAGTCCGAGGGAGATTGACAGTCATGTTTAGCTTCTTCCATTTTCTAATGACTGCTCCAACAGTGGACCTTTTTTTCACCAAGCTACTTGGACATTTCCCCGTAGCCCTTTCCAGCCTTGTGGAGGTGTACAATTTTGTCTCTAGTGTCTTTGGACAGCTCTTTGGTCTTGGCCATGTTAGTAGTTGGATTCTTACTGATTGTATTGGGGTGGACAGGTGTCTTTATGCAGCTAACGACCTCAAACATGGGCATCTAATTTAAGATAATAAATGGAGTGGAGGTGGACATTTTGAAGGCAGACTAACAAGTCTTTGAGGGTCAGAATTCTAGACAGGTGTTCAAATACTTATTTGCAGCTGTATCATACAAATAAATAGTTAAAAAAAATCATACATTGTGATTTCTGGATATTTTTTTTTAGATTATGTCTCTCACAGTGGACATGCACCTATGACAATTTCAGACCCCTCCATGATTTCTAAGTGGGAGAACTTGCAAAATAGCAGGGTGTTCAAATACTTAATTTCCTCACTGTATGTGTGCCCCAGGCAGTTTGGCTTGGTGGCGGTAATTGACAAGCTGTCAGCAAGCCAAGAGATACCCGTGTCCTTGGAAGCTCTCAAGGACTCGCTCAAAGGACAATGACAATCATGATACTCTCACTGACGCTCCCTGTATCCCTGCAAAACAAACTCCCCAAATTGAAAGTGGAAAAGAGTTGAAAAAGGAGAGGATACATGGGTGGTAGACTGAAAGACATAGGGAGAAGAAGCGTCCTATTCAATTTAACAAATCTTCCCAACCTCATGGAGTGATTATCTAGTCTTAACCTTAAACACCTTTCTGTGAAGGTTCAAAAGATACATTTCTCATGTGGGAATTGAAGGAGATATTACAAAGAAAGTTTCAGTTGTCTGACAGCAGTTGAAAAACACCACAAGGCAGAAAACCTGTATGTGATATACTGTATGTGACATGTATACTCATTATGTAGTAAATTGGATGAACTACAGGCAAATGGAGAAGGACTTTTCATCCAAGCTGTGTACAGTAAGGATGGGACGTTGTTGACCTCAAGTAAGGAGGTAATAGAGCGGTGGAAGGAGCACTTTGAGGAACACCTAAAACCAGATGACACATTCTTTGTGGTAGAGGCAGAGCTGCAAGATGATGGGGGATTGTTGTCAATTTCCCTGGTGGAGGTTGCTGAGGCAGTCAAACAACTCCACAGCGGCAAAGCCCCAGGGATTTATGAGATCCGTCCAGAAATGCTGAAAGCTCTGGCTGTGGAGGCGTGTCTTGGTTGACACGCCTCTTTAACATTGCGTGGAAGTCCAGGACAGTGCCTAAGGAGTGGCAGGGGTTACAGGGGTTTCACACTTCTCAGCCTCCCTGGTAAAGTCTACTTCAAGGTGCTGGAATGGAGGGTTGGCCGATAGTCGAACCTCGGGTTGAAGAGGAACAATGCGGATTCCGTCCTGGTCCTGGAGGGAGCCTGGGAGGACCCAACCAGTCTACATGTGTTTTGTGGATCTGGAGAAGGCGTATGACCAGGTCCCCCGGGAGATACTGTGGGAGGTGCTGCGGGAGTATGGGGTGAGGGGGTCCCTTCTCAGGACCATACAATCTCTGTATGACCAAAGGGAGAGCTGTGTCCGGGTTTTCGGCAGTAAGTCAGACTCGTTCCAGGTAAGGGCTGGCCTCCGCCATGGCTGCGCTTTGTCACCAATCCTGTTTGTAATATTTATGGGCAGGATATCGAGGCGTAGTCGGGGTGGGGAGGGGTTGCAGTTTGGTGGGCTCAGGATCTCATCGCTGCTTTTTGCAGATGATGTGGTCCTGATGGCATCATTGGCCTGTGACCTTCATCAATCACTGGATCGGTTCGCAGCTGAGTGTGAAGCGGCTGGGATGAGGATTAGCACCTCTAAATCGGAGGCCATGGTTCTCAGCAGGAAACCGATGGAGTGCCTTCTTCAGGTAGGGAATGAGTTCTTACCCCAAGTGAAGGAGTTTAAATACCTTAGGGTCTTGTTCGCGAGTGAGGGGACCATGGAGCAGAAGATTGGTTGGAGAATCGGAGCAGCAGGTGCGGTATTACATTCAGTTTATCGCACCATTGTGACGAAAACGGAGCTGAGCCAGAAGGCAAAGTTCTCGATATACCGGTCAGTGTTCATTCCTACCCTCACTTATGGTCATGAAGGCTGGGTCATGACCGAAAGAACGAGATCCAGGGTACAAGCGGCCGAAATGGGTTTCCTCAGGAGGGTGGCTGGCGTCTCCCTTAGAGATAGAAGCTCAGTCATACGAGGAGCTCGGAGTTGAGCCGCTGCTCCTTCGTGTCGAAAGGAGCCAGTTGAGGTGGTTTGGGCATCTGGTAAGGATGCCTCCTGGGCGCCTCCCTAGGGAGGTCTTCCAGGCACGTCCAGCTGGGAGGAGGCCTCGGGGAAGACCCAGGAGTAGGTGGAGTGATTATATCTCCAACCTGGCCTGGGAACGCCTTGGGATTCTCCTGTCGGAGCTGGTTGATATGGCTCGGGGAAGGGAAGTTTGGGGTTCCTTGCTGGAGCTGCTGCCCCCGCAACCCGATACCAGATAAGCGGATGAAGATGGATGGATGGGATGGACAGGCAAATGTCTACCATCTGCAAGAGTATATGAATGTTGGCCTTCACAGAGACGTGGCTTGACAGTCGAGGTTTTGACTGATCTGTGGGGGTGGCGTCTGCCTATTCATATACCGAAAGTGATTTAAGTCTGTAGTTGCACAGGGAAACATACAGTATGTGAGGCTGACATTGAAATGCTGAATGTCTCTTTGCCTGTATTACTTACCAAGAAAATTCCTGCAACTTGTATATGCGATAGTGTACATCCACCCCCGGGCAAATGAAAATAATGCATCCAAAGTTATTCTGGACAAGGTAAACAAGACCAGTTATTCAGACAAAGAAACAAGTGACTAAAACAACAGGTCTGGCTAGAGAATAAAATTGAGGCCCTTAGAGAGTGTTTTGAATGTACAGCATGGGATGAGCTTGTTGGAATGCTTTTTTGTTCTAAAGGTCCTTTAAAGTGTAAAAATGAAATAACTTTGCATCGTCAACACCTCTCCCAGGCTTATACGCAAACTGCAGGGGTCAAGAACTGGTCCGGTTACATCCACAGTCTTCAGGGTTTTGATTAATGCTATAGGCATTGAGATTAGGTCTACTGATCTTTGGTAAAGGAATGATGGTTGAAGTCTTCCACAGATCAGGGACAACCACAGAGTCTAAAGAAAGCTGAAATAGCCTTCTCTTCAAATAGTCACTCAGTTCATCTGCAAAATATGTTAATAATATCCTTCCACATATTCCATCTGATATGAATGCACTTGTACTTTTGACCTTTTATAGTTGGACCTGTGTTAGACACTGTTGCTATTAATCCTTGTTATATTTCATTCTAAAACATTTGTCATACTTTGAGTATTTTTAGATTATTTTCCATGTATGTAAAGTGTAAGCTTTGCGCTTTTGTTTCTGGTCAACCCGCAAGTTGCTGAATTTACACTTTAGCCGTTAAACTCTTGGAGCTATGGATGGTTGTCTGGATGTGAGGAGACACTAAGCCACCACATACTCTGCATGAACCAGCTGTCTATGATGTCTGTGTTTCCGATTGGATGTATATCTATTACAAACTACTGAGACGAGACAACTGTGTCCTTAAACTGTATGAGTGAAGGTAGTGTTACCTGCAAAATATTATGCAGGTAACAATTAAAATCAATCAACATACCAACAACTCAGGCGCTGTGGCTCTGATTAGCTCTTTTCTTTAGACTTGTCCTTGTGTAAATAAAATTGAAATACAACAACAGCCTTCCCTGTCCCTGATGGCCATACTAGAGGCCACAAACTACCACTGATTTGCCTAATGTATGCCAATGAAATGTGAGAATGCAAAGTCATATGATGGTATTTAAGGTCCCATCAGTCAGTCCAATGTGCTTCATATACAGAAAGAGGTCATTATTGGAAAAAAGAGAATGATGGGGAATGAGCCAATTAGGTGAACATGAGAGAGAGAGAGAGAGAGAGAGAGAGAGAGAGAGAGAGAGAGACACACCATTGGAAGAGATCCAGACCTTGAATAAGCAGGCAGACAAGAGCATCATGCGGAAGAGGAGACTGTGGGAGAGGCAATGTCACCTGGGGGTTGGAGGGGGGGAATGACTCACAATATAATTAGTAGACAAAAAAATTTATTGACCACAATTTCTTCACGTAGACTGAAAATGCTTAATATTCTTAAAATGTTTGGTCTTGGATCGTTTGTTGGTCTAAACAAGTACACAATGCAGCTTTGCCAATAGGGAAGAGCTTTTGTCTCACGTTGTTGCTACCTCTTCTCTCTCTAATGTTGTCCATCACTGCTGCTTACCTACATATCTGACCAATGATCTTTGGAGCCAAACTGCACTCTTTAAATATCATTGTAATTTTGCCACCTCCCTATCACCACCATGACCTTCAGGATTGTTCCAGGAGATTTAACAGATAGTTTCCATCATTTGCCAGCAGGCTGTACTGCACCACCTACAGCATCTATGCTACACCCAATCCTTTACTATCATCTTGATGAAGATGCTTCACATCGATGGGATCTAAATGCTTAGCTTTCATCAGTGCAATAAACGTTGTTATATACTTCCATTTGATGTATTGAACTTTCTCACATCCTATAGACAACATTATTATCATTAAAAAAATAATCTAATTATGAAAACAGCCATTAGTCACAGCCCTATAAACTCTGTTACAGCTCCGCTGGTTTGGTCGGTGAATTATGAAGTGCTGCATATCTAATATATTTTTTAAGCATGACGGTGAAAAATAAAACATCCAACATGAGAAATAACTTAGACTATATTACACTATAAAGCACATTCTTTTAAAGAATTACAGCTGAAGCAATTCATTGATTCAGGCACCACTGCAACCAATCAAAACAAGGCCATGAAGGATAGGTTCACATCCTACAACCATACTCACATGCCCATGGCCATGTGTATATGGAGAACATTGTAATTGTCTCTGGCTGTGCAGATATCCCCTCTTAAAGCCATTTTAATGGAAGAGATGTGGGACAAAATCCAAAGTCTTTGTTCTGTATAAAAATGCAAGGAAACACTGCCCAGGGATGCACAAAGATAATTCATAGCCGCTTGACTGCCTAGGCCTCATATTGGCTACAATTGAAGTTTAGAAAGCACAGATGACTGTGGATTTTGTCCCCCATCACTTATATTAAAAATGAGTTAAGGCCTTTAGTTGTACATGTGTATAGACACACATGAATCCCTCCTAGGACAAACACACATACAGTTATTAGTCACAAGCTGAACAGATCAGATGATCAGCTCTCCCACACCACCAGCATGACTATCAATACCACACAGCAGTCAGCCATCAGCACCCTCAGGCTATTAGTGGACAGGATAACTTTATTAGCATGCACCGTAACTACCATACGCGCTCCCTTTCTCTTTCGGTTTCCGTACCCACTCACTGCCCTCACCTGACATTGTTGAATGCTGTAAATCTTCCTCATATTGACCTTCATCACTCATCATCTCACTGCCTAATCTCGCAGATATCCTTTGCCTTCTCTCCTCACCCCTTCCTGTACTCCCCCGGGACCATCATGGCATTGAGCTGCCTGACTTGTGGCAATTACTCTGACTGTGCCTGAATGGGAGCTCTATAAACCCCTGCACAACCAGACGTCTGCCATATCAAGTCATCAATGTCTCTAAACAAATAGTGGTATCTGAAAAATTAATAAAAATGGATTTGATGAAGATTGTGGCTGTGTTTGTCTGGCACTTTGTGTTTAGAGTTAAACCAATCCCAAACTGTTTTTCTCCTGATTTTTGATGGTGTTGATTTCTCAATATAAATTCTACTGTCTTTGCTGCCCTTCCCTAGAGACAACAAAAGTGAAAGGCTGCGTTTCAAATTTCACATGGTGCCATAACAAAAGTGCCATGGGAAATTGCAAATCATTTTTCACTAAATTGATTGTATTGACTTTCAGCAAGCCTTCACAGCTTTTTGATACAATTTTAAAATTTAAATTTAAATTAGAGTGAGTATCTATGTTTAGATGCAAATATATGGAATAATAACCCACCAGCATACAAATGGATGATAAACAAGAGTATACATCATTCTTTGATTAATGGACTTAACTATGCTTAGTCTTGATAAAGGTGTAAGGTGATACAACTGCCTTTATCATTCCACTGAGCTCTGTAGCATGATAAAAAGGCACCTCACTTCTTATACTGGACTGTAATATCAAATTGTCATTATTATTCCAGTAATAACTGACCTAGTTTTGCAGATGTTTCGCTTTGAATAGTAAAACAGTAATAAAATAACAACATGACACACAACTTGTATGAAACTGCTGAGTTATTATTACCTGATGTGTGGGCAATGACAAAGTTACCCTGTCAGACAGAAATGTTTCCATGTGTGTTTGTAAATGTAATAAGACCTCTTATGGATTCTTCATGATGCATAACCGAACCTCTCTCCTTGTGCGTGTCTGTTAATGCATTTCAAAAGGTCAACAATATTTTACGTGAGATTCCTGCTTTTTATCTAAAGCTGTATAGGAATTATAGTAAATGCAGGTCAGTAAAATTATTATATAAACAATATAATCAATCACTAAGTCAGATCAAATTATTAAAAACATACTAAAACAAGTTATTATAAAGAAATGATTGTTTCACTGAGACAGGAAGAGCATTTTGCTTCTACTGTATAGGTGAAAATAGCTTAAAAAAGGAATCACACCGAGTCCAATAAATGACTTCTTAAGGGAGTGGATCAATAAGTTAGAGAGGGTGTGTGTTGGTGTCCAAGTCCTGCCTGCCTGCCTGCCTGCCTGCCTGCCTGACCTCTTTACAGTACTGCACGGCTGCTGCACTACCGAGACCCTGAGCACAGAAGATTAGAAACACTACACAGCTGAGCAGGTTGGAGTGGAACTTTTCCTCATGGATGGAAGAGGAATCTATAAGGAGAAGCAAAGTCATTTACCTTTACTATAAGTAGCAACACCACCAGTAGGAACAGAGCAGCTTCACTGATTTCAATTCCGCCACAAGGCATTGGCTGAAATCGAGTGCAGATTCAACACCAGTCACTGCCCAGTTGTTTTCCCTTTTCTAGATTTAAAATCTCTAACATTCTTCTATGTGAATGGAAATGTGAGGCTGTAACTACACAAAAATGTCTTAAAAAATACATTTAAATACACATGAAAAAAAGAAAATGAATTGAAAGTAATTAAATGGATTATTGATGTATTAATGTTTTATGAGCCTCACTATATTTTACAATCTTTCTATATTTAATGAATCCGATCCAGTTTAGCACTCCTTTAGTACTTCATTAGTATCAGCAAGTAATCATAACAACCCCCAAGCTGAGACCAATACTCATTTAATAATAGATAAGATATTATATTCAAGCTATTAAAGTCATTAAAAGGAGAAAGTCAAGACTTGGAACAATGATGCCAATTCTACCACAGAATAGTTATTATTCAGCATTTGACTGTTACACCAATTAGAGTTCAATCCAGTGACATTTCTGGTTGAGGCTACACTTACATGATCCATAAGTTCCCGTTCCATCAGAACAATTATATTACCTAAGACATGACTGACAGACCACAGCAGGGAGAACAATTTTACACCGGCTGCTTTTAAAGACAGCAAAGACTGCTCTTTTTTGGCCATTTTTAGGCATTTATTTTCATTGGACAGCTGAAGACCTGAAAGGGGAAAGAAGGGGAATGACATGCAGCAAAGAGCCGCAGGTCAGAGTCAAACCCATGGCTGCTGCATCAAGGAATAAACCTCTATATATGGCCCGGCTCTACCAGATGAGCTACCCAAGTCTTAGTCTGTCCCACTCTTTTTTCCCTACTGGTCGTGTTACATGAGTTTACATGTCAGGAGACTGTGGATAGATCCTAAAGATCCTCTATGATAAAAGAAAGATAAAAAGAATCTATAGATTCTTTCATACGATTGAGGTGATCCTGTTTCCATGGCAAATGCCAGGTAAGGGAAACATTTATCCTTAGATTGTTGCAATAGGTAACACTCCTTCTCGCTGTATATTTGACAATGTGTCTCACACAAAGTGTAACAAAGGATCCTAAACATATGGCCTTCAGCTTGCTTTATTGCCTATAAGGACTACAATTCTTCATGCAACACAAAAATGTAAAAGGTCCCACTGCACTACAACTGTTAAGTGATTGGAAAAGAGGAGGTGTTTGAAAGAATATCAATTTATCAAAATAGGCAAGTGGCTGACAATAATGTGGAGTGCAATTACTTCAAATAATTATGAAAGGCGGCTTTACTTTTTGGAGAATATTCTGATGATGTTGACTCAGCCTGCTATCTCTGCAAAACAACCATGTCATTAGCGAGGGGGGGGGGAATCAATTTGGTGGCAAATCATAAGCTGTGTCTCATCAGAGTGAGTAAATGAACCCCCGCTCGCTGTTACACAGTTTAATGCTGCAGCTATGTGTTGGGTCTGAGGAAGAAGTGATGGGGCTTTGCAGATGAGGGAGAAATCAAGAGGAAGAAGAGTTCGGGGTAAAAGACATTTACATCAAGGTGGTTTTTACACAGCAGGAAGTAAAAGAATATACTAATAACATACAAGATACTGAGTGACATACATGTACACTTAGGAAATTAAATGCATTTCAGCAAAAACTAAAACAGGAAGACCACCTTTTCAATAAATAATGGTGAGAATGATTATGGTTTTCCTGCTCACATGTAAACCAACCAGGTCTGTGGGAGACGATCCGTTTATTGTTTTGTAGAAAATGTAATTTACTTCCAATCACCATCATTCCTTAAATATTGAAATTATATTGGTTTTGGTTCAGTTCAGTTCATTGCCACAATGTTGCATTTTGTTGGGCATTTTAGGTCTTTCTTTATAGGACAGCTAAAGACATGAAAGGGGAGAAAGAGGTTAAATGACATGCAGCAAAGGGCCACAGGGATGGAGTCAAACCCGCGGCCAATGCATCAAGGAGTAAACCTCTGCATATGAGGGCCTGCTCTATCAGGTGAGCTACCCAGGCACCCTGTACTTATATTTCTACATTGTGCTCTTGTATTTGGAAATTGTTTTGTGTCATTTAACAGACACGTTTTCCCATTGTTGTATTCATGTTTGAATAGCAATCACATTTTTAGCTCTTTTTTGCTTAAAGCAGCATAGCAGAACAGCTGTAGTACTACTTCTGCTGCTGTGCCAATTCTCTAAATGTGATCAAAACAAAAATTACCAGAAGAATTCCAATCTCTCTTCCTGGATTCGTCTCATGAAAAGAAAAGCTTGTTTCTTCACAACTGAATGCACATGGGTGGGTTTTCTTTGGGACTACAATGAAATGGCCAAAACTTCTCATGCGCAACACCAAGGTAGCAGCTAAATCATTTTCTCATGAGGAGATTGGCAGACCCAGGACAGTTTTCATATATTCTTCTCTTACTCCACCTCTCTCTTACTGCCTTTCCAAATCTGCCAGTGACACCTAAAAATCTAACCTGCAAAACACAGCCTCACATTTCACCATTAACAGTCTAAACACTGAACAACTCAAGTAATTATCTGACTGCGTTGGCCTTAAGGGCACACTTCGGGATGCAATAGCCAGTAAAATCTTTACCATATAAACTCATTCATCTTTGGAACACAGGTGTTTTATAACCACAAGCATCACCTTTAAACACTTTGCTTTAATCATCTTCAATGGTCACATACAGGAGAACGTATTAAATTGTCCAAAGAGCCAAGGATAAAGTGAAACACCAAATGAGGTAGATAACAGAGGAGGAGACAGGTGGAAGAGGAAGATGGAGGGAGGAAAAATAAACAGAGAGAACACACAGGACTATTGTTGTGCAGTTGAGCCCCAGTGACTGGTGTGGCCTCACAATAAGATCTCCTGTCTTCATCGCTGGCCAAATGCATGTTCGCAATGAGTCTCTGTCCACGGTGCTGAAACAAGCCTCACTGCTGCTCTTACATCTGTTTTACATGCAGCCCGTGTTTGTGTGTGCCAATACACATCCAGCCGAAGCACAGAAGTGAATTGTCAGCACTTTGCGAAACACATGTGCATGTGAATATTGCTTTGCCATAAATACAGTACACATCATCCTACAGAACTGTATCCACAGGCTTGTACTTCATGGTGATAATACAGTTGTATTCCCAGTCTTTAGCAAGACTCACAGATCTGCTGCATCTCAGGCAAAAGCCAGTTGTGTCTGTCTTTCCATCTTTACTCTGATAATGCCTCACACACCTGTCTGGTCCTGCTTTCAGCAATAAATCCAATAGCAAAGGATGAAGTCATGCTCTCCCCTGGGTTGATTTGATGCCACACTGAGAATACAGCGGGATGAACACAGATCCCTGACTGACAAACAGGCAGGTAGTTAGGCTGTGTCCACTGTAGCAGAACGCACAGTAAAGCCAACCCTGCTGTGCAATACGAATTACAACTGGCTTCTCTGAGTGGCCCAGACTTCAACTAACTGTAACAATGTCGAGTCAGGCAGTAGCATTTTAGGCTACAGATGGAAAGGCTGAGCATAGAAATGTGAGGGCAAACACAGCAACCAATACATGTTTCACTACAGTATCTTATACACGGAGCGCAGTGGGTCGATGCAAGAATAGAAATAAATAAATAGAAACATATGGTTTACCAGCTGGTTGCTTTAACATCTACAGTGCATGTGTACTGGGTGTAGGGAGTAACAACCCAGTTCAATATATCCTCGCTTACTCCAGTGTGAGAGCTCACATTGCAGATGTGCGCTCATCATTAAGGACAATATAAAAGTAGATTAATGCAGTCTAGGGTAAAGAAATGGTGCTTTAAATTGGTCGCCAACAACTTCAGAGTTCTTGCTTTCGTTCGTGCACTCACTCACCTCAAACAAGGGTCCAATTTTATTCTTCTCCAGATACGACTGAATTCTTGACTGTTGTGGAGACGCCATGAAGAAACGGTTGTGCCTCGGAAAAGATTTAGCAGAAGAAAAGCATAAGGTGAGGCGGTGTCAGTTGTCCTTCAAAAAGCGTCTCGGCGACTAAAATGTGCAAAATGTCCCAAGTGTAGTGTGGATGCAGCGGAGCCACGTTAAGTTCAGACGGTTTGCGTCAAGAGTGGAGCAGGCTGCATAAGAGCCCGGCTCATTGTGGAGACTCAGCCCGGGACCAGTCCCAGTTTGTCGCCTCACCGATTCTCTGGTGGCAGCTTCCTCGTAAAAGCCAATGGCAGGGCAGCTCGGTGACAGAGATTACAAATCTTCCGCTCACTGGCTACCAGCAGTTAACGGTGCTACCGCCACTCCCATTTATGCACCGGGCTCAGCCTTGCCCTCTGTGTTTCACCGCAAGTATGGCTACTGTCCGGTACCTACTGTCCGGTACCTACTGTCCGGTACCTACTGTACGGTACCTACTGTCCGGTACCTACTGTACGGTGGCTACTGTCCGGTACCTACTGTACGGTGGCTACTGTCTGGTACCTACTGTCCGGTACCTACTGTCCGGTACCTACTGTACGGTACCTACTGTACGGTACCTACTGTCCGGTGGCTACTGTCCGGTACCTACTGTACGGTGGCTACTGTCCGGTACCTACTGTACGGTGGCTACTGTCCGGTACCTACTGTACGGTGGCTACTGTCCGGTACCTACTGTCCGGTACCTACTGTACGGTACCTACTGTACGGTACCTACTGTACGGTGGCTACTGTCTGGTACCTACTGTCCGGTACCTACTGTACGGTACCTACTGTACGGTGGCTACTGTCCGGTACCTACTGTACGGTACCTGAACGCTCGCTACACGTGCACTGACAGCAATTAACGCAGGTGCAGTACATTCTGCTAATTACTGGAAGCGAAGTTGAAAGTTTAACAAGTCCTTTTATTTTATTTTTTAAATCTGTAATTAATTTAACAATTAAACAGTAAAACAGCGAGTAAACAACAAAAGGGCACAGAGTAAGATACCAAAATAAATGGTTACCAAAGGACCATATTGAAGTATTGTAACACATGTATCAATTGGTTGGTGGCATATAAAGAATTCAGAGGTCATTTCCAAACTCTAGCCATTGTTATCAGTTTTAATATATGGTTTACATACTGTATACATTACAACATTTGTGTAGTGTTTTCAAAGAAAATCTGCAGCAAAAATCAACAATTTTTACATGAATGTAACAAAGACATACAGTATAGGAAGCACTAAGGAGCTTATTGGTGCAGTTTATTACCACTTGTTTGTTTGCATAGTAGTGAGCTAGACATTAATCTACAATGATACATCAGATAAGTAACACAGAGACACTTTAATCCTGAGTACTGTCGATGTGAAATAACAGAATATATCTCATAGCTCTACCTCCAAAAACCTGTTATACGTTAATACTGATAAACCATTGAAGACCTTCACGTGCATGCATGTAATCCAAACAAAATGGGAACAAGGGCATTAATCTTTTGTCACATTCAAACACTTCATATGTATATTTACAAGCGAATAAACACGTTGAGGAACGTACAAAACACACATTCATATGGTTATCCAATACTGAGATCATTGATAAAGCATAGTCAGAGTTGAAGAGAAGCAGAGAAATTATTGGCTTTTGTGAACATGATACAAAGTCAAATACTGTTTTAATCAATATTATCTTGATGATTTCATATGCAAATTAAACTGATAACATGACATGCAAATGTTCCTCATGAAAACAAACATAATTTTAGCCAATAATATGCAGACAGTAAACTGATGGGATTCATTCCATTTCACTGGGCTAACTGAACTGCATTCTCAGGGTATATTGTCTTGTCAGATGCATTATATGAAAAAACTCAAAATATGTATAAAGTACAACAATGAAAAATATAAAGTATTAAAAATACTATTTACGGTTTTAAAATTCTATTTACACATCAGGCAGCTACTGTGGACATATAAAAATGGATCCATTAACTGTCTTTTATTAGGTTGATCCTTCATGGGTGGAGGGAGGACACAAAGCATCTTCAGCATGTTCATGGATACAGTTTATTATGGGTCACCATCAGGGGGGGGAGGTTGGCACAGCTTGTACAACCTAATCAGAGAAACATACAACGCAAAATAGCATTTAATTATAGAGAGGCTGAACACTAACCAATGATCTGTTGAGAAATGTCACTTCCCCGGCAAAAGGTCTTTGGTGCAAAGGAAGTATACCCAGAAATTAAGGCTGCAGTCTTACGAAGAAAACTGTCAGCACTGGAATACTAATTATCCTTAGCAGCCCTCATCCAGCTTTGTGTTACAAAGTCAAACAACATTAACGACAGTACGTTCAAACAGTAAAAATGACACTTTTACTTGACGCTTTTACCTTCAAAAGTGTTGATACAAAATAAACTCTATATACTATAGCTTGGTAGCATTCATGATGGTAGTTTTAAAAAATATGACTTGTAAAATGTACATAAGCCATATGCATGGTGCAATGTTCAGTACAATTAACTGTATTGCATGCATCCTAATATAGCACTGCTGCAGTTTAAATAATCGATTGCACCACTCACATATTTTGGTCTTGATAAGAAATGTTACTGTCCCCTTTCATCTACAGATCAGCCAACAAGCAGCATGTCTCATGATGCACAAAGCACACTTCCAAATTCTGCAGCAGTCAGTTACACAACAATTATGACATGAACCTATACTGAGAGTGCAGCAATTTTGCTCTCCAACCACAATGTCTCAACACTAATCATCCCGCTACTTAATTGTATTTGTCAATTTCACTAAAAGGTTCAAAAGGGCTGCCTGTCACACAAAAGCCTATACGTCACAGCCAAATAGTTGAGGCAGTCTTTGTCCTCATCTTAGGGCTACTGAGTGCAGGAAGCTCCCTTCTAATGGAACCACTTGGCCCAAGTCCTGCACAAAATGCACATACACAGTACTACAGTACTACAAATACATACACTTCTGAAAAGCTGAATTACAGTAACTACAGTAGCCATTGTAGTTTTCCATGTTTTGGGAAATAAATCTATATATAACTGCTGACTTTTTTTTGTCAGCAGTTGCAAAAGTATAAGACATGTTTTTTGACTGCTTTTATACCTTACATGGAACACTTAGACCACTTTATTTATATATACATTTGGTTTATGTTATTTCCACATAGTGGAGTAATTATAGAGGCTTTTCAAGTTCTTGATGGTGTGTTCAAGTAAGCTTCAGCATCCGGCATTTTAAACCTGGAAAGTAGTAGAGGTAGTAGTAGAAGTAAAATAGAAGTCTTCTATTTGTCTTTCCTACTGCTTGTTTCCTGTCCAGTCATTTGACCTCTATCAAAAATGAACCATGTCCATCACAGAGCCAGCCCTACTACAAACTGTCCAAACAAGCCCTGTCCATCCGCAGTCAAAGAGTCCTTGAAAGCACCAACAAGGAAGACAATCCAACAGTCCCTGCTTGAAATGGCATTGCCATGTGACAAGATATTGTTAAACTAATATAAAAGTGACTTAATGCTAACTGAGGCATCATATATCTTTCTCTTTCTGCAATTTGATTTTAATGCCCAAGTTAAATTAATGGCAACGAATGGCTGCCTGGAAAGTGGGAAATCATTCAAAAAACTATGCTTTAAAAATGGCTACCAGTAATGTAATGTTTGTGATTTGTCTTTAATGAGCTACTACATGCAGAGCTTGCTGTGATCATTTAAGGCAAGAAACTACACGTATAGGGTAAAAAATGTACAATGTACAAATTGATATAACCATGAAACTTCCCCAAGTGATTACCGTATTACATTAAGACAATTATTTTTTGTATTATGTTTTCGGAAATTGCATGTTTAACTATGCAAAGGCATTGTCATATTTAAGATGCACTTATTTGGATAAATTTCCAGAACAGAAACATAAACATTAAATAATGCTGGGGTAAAAAAGACGTGTTTCATTTTGTTGACATATTAAGAGTCAAATGTTTTTAACAGACGGGATTTTGGATATCTTTACTTATCACTCCATAAATCGGAAAATACTGTCAACAGCCATATAAAAAAGAGTTGCCATCATCTACATCTGGCAATGAATGATATATGAACAAACCGCTTTATAAAAGCTTTCAGAATATAGTTAGGAGTAGAACTGGAAAGTTGGTGTACTAAGGTGGAATTATTTTGCTCAGAGTATGAGAAAAAATGTGTCAGGCCTAAATTTGCTATGCTGATGTTGCCCCGCATAAACAGGATGTGGCTGCAGCTTTACCTTGGGACTGATGCAGGTGTGCGATCCCTCACTCCCAGATTCTTTGCAGAATTCTGAACTCTCGCCCCCTACAAGACAAATAGGCATCAATAGTACATGACATCATGGATCAGGTTGAAATGCAATATCACGTTTCAAAAACGTTTCAAAAGTCGGCCCACAAATGAGCTACGAGTGGACACCACCTTGGCTGCAATACACACACACACACACACACACACACACACACGGAATGACTGGCAGTCACCTAAGAGAGAAAATGAATCATTTGTAGTTTAAACAGCTCTTATAAATATTGTTGTTTGTAAAGTAAAAGTCATATGATGCACATTGAGACCCTAAAATTTAAACTACAGCTGCTGTGTGCTGTGCTTTGGTATATGTCCTTTTTCACTGTGTTAGCAAAATACCATATGCAGAATAGTCTTTGTAAGGAAATAAAAGTAAGTAGTAAGGGATTTGGATGATGAATGGTTCCTGTATGTGACAGAGTCTGATTATACCCAGTCAGGAGAATGTCTGCTTGCTAATGTCTACTGGCTGTCAGCAAATACACAAATGTTAGAGGGGTAGAAAGCAACTCTGCCTCTTAATTTAGAGACACAAACACCTGCACTCACAAATACACCCTCTCTCCCTCTATGACGCATGCCCGCAAGCAAAAATATTAGAATCAAATCATTATCCGAAGAGGTCATCAGCGTCTCCTCTTTGAGCAGAGGGGGAGCAACTGGCCTAAAGTGCATCAGCTGACCTCTCAGTTACAACTCTGCTGTTTGTCTGCCCCGTTCAGATAGTGGGATAGCATCAGCAATTACTCGATGCCTATCACAGCCATCTATTCTGATGCCTCCAGACAGAGATGCCCCCAATGTCACTAAAGGACACGGAACCCAAAAGTGATTTAGATGAGTTACAAAACTCTTTTAAAGTTATTTCAACAAGCTGTACTTGGTTTATGTACCTACAGTAGGATCTCTGAAACAAAAATAAATATCTGATGATGCCAAAAGTTCTCTTTCAGATTTTCCATTACAAGAAAATGGAACTTTTTCTTTGACGTGGCTCCCAAGGAAGTAACACAAATAATAGTCTAAAGGTTGTAAACCAAAGTATTGGTCAAATTAAAAGTCAATGATGCTAAAGAAAACGTCAGAGGATCATTCACAGTCTTTAGGATTCTGCCTCTCATGACCATGACTGTCTGTACAACATTTCATGGAAATCCATCCAAACGTTGTTGAAATATTTCAGTCTGGACCAAACAGACAAAATGACAGACCGACTGACTAAACAACACTGCCATCCGTAGAGCCATGCCTCTAGCTTGGAAAAAAATACACAGCACACATACAGTAGAGGAAAATATATATTGGACAAAATAGGACAAATGATTTAAATATGGCTGTCGAAGAAGCAGCAAATATGTGCAGAGTTGTTCCTTGCTTGTTTAGAAGCACCAATTCACTCACATGTATTTTGTATTAATTAATATTAATTAATATTTTCACATCTCTGCATTCCTTAATAACCGATCAACCTGGTAGCTGATCGTTGTATAAATGATGTCTCTGCATCCACGTAAAACTGAAACGCATTATTCTGCTAAGGTTTTAATAGTTGGAACACCAATGAGAAAGTGAAATAAATATTAACAGCGAGAAAATATTAAATCTAGTTGACTTCATTTGATCCACCAGGTTTTCTCTGGATTTGTAAGTTGAAAAACATTTCCTAGAATTTATAAAAACATTTAACTACAAAAGTTAACTATGGAAAAATGAAGTCCAAAAGGGTGACACCATGAGTTATCTTCTTAAGTTAGTTTAGATAATTATATATACTCTTCCACACTCTTTTATACAGACAAAATATTGGAAACTGCTGTGCAGAAGTGTACAAATCAAGCTGTGATTGGACCCATTTTGCCCAAATCATTCATGCATTTTTATTGTGAAAGAGGTTGTCTGGGCTTGATGGATGTCGCCTGCTGGGACTGGATGCTGTGCATTACCTTTTTTGTCAGAAAGTATGACTATTTAGTGAGGAAGAAAAGGCGTCATCCAAACCCTGTGTGATAGTCATACTCAACAGATTCATCAGCTGATGTCAAGGACAGAGGGACACACACACACACACACACACACACACACACACACACACACACACACACACACACACACACACACAGGCCTCTTCTCAGTGGCGTCTAGGTCAATGATGATGCAGAAAATGTCGGATGATGTATACAAAATGACACCAAGTAAAAAGTACTGTTTTACCTTGAAGCAAACAAGATAGATAGATGGACTTTCTATACCTGAAACTTTTCATATTCCATTATAAATATTTAAAACTACTCTTTCTACAAGATGGATTTTTTCCAGCCACATAGAGTAGTACCCAAGGTCACACAATGCACAGAGTTGCATCCTCCTGGCTGGGAGCCCAGTTCTCCGAGTGCAGAAATGAAATGCTTCTCCTCCCACAGGATCTCAGCCTCTCAACTAACCTCTCCTCTCACTGCAAACAGCAATATAACCACCTTTTCGCAGAACTTCTAATGACTGTCTGAGGCATGGGCCACAATCCGGTCATGGCTGGAGCCTTTGTGGAGTACAAATGTGTATGCATTGAGAAAGTAATGTGAATTCCTTCCCTTGAGTCCAAATACACATGTGAATAAACAAACAAGCTCTAGACTCCTTACCAATATGTTCAATTTGTAATCTTTTTTCACTGCCTCATTTGGTCAGATTCATATTCTGGTTGCGGTGAATGCATATCTTATTAGATGGAATCAGATAGGGGTGAAACAGGGGAAGACATGAGCAGAGATAATTATTTTTTGCTTGGGACAGCTGCAAACACTTCTTTCATCAACCAAAAATATACTTACTGTCGCCTACAGTAATAGTCTGAGTGAAATCAAACAATGACCAAGAAAGCTAAAATGGCTTAACTCTACTCTATATGCACCGTTAAAATCCATTGCTAATACTGTTTTGGCAGCCTCGTTTGACTAAATGAAGGATACAGTTTATCTAATGATTTTGGATGCAGAGGTTGCGCTGTGGATTGAAACACAAATTCACTCCGAATGAGAAAATGTCACCGCGGGGACAGTAGCAGCAGAAGACTGCAGCAGTACTAACAGGAGGCTTAGTAGAAATAAAGAGAGAAGCTCCGTACACAGCAGTGTTGTGCATGTGTGTGTAAAACATACCTGTTTCCTCATGACATCAGTGGCCTGCATGATGCAGCGAGGAGGCAGGCCGTGGTTTCGGGCCAGCAGGATGGCCTGCTCCAGTGTCACACTCAAGGTGCAGCTGTTGGTCAGAGAGGAAAACATAAGGTCAAGCGTGCATGCTCTCCGCCTGCATATTCATCAGATTCTCACCAAGGGAATAGATGATGCTGAATAATCATAGTGTGAAATATTGTTCCTCCTATAATATTGTTGTTATATTGTTAATTAAGTGTGGGAAATACAATTTCATTTTGTCAAAAACATAACCAGTATTTATCTTTCTATTTCACACATGTTACAGGTGTATACAGTATGTGCTTGACACAGTACAACAATGCTCTATTGACAATAAACACCTTCACTGACTCAAATCCCTCTATCAACATGTTTCATTGCAATGACAGTAGTCCTTGCAACAGACAAAGATTGAAAGTGGGATCTGAGACTGAAACAAACATCAACTGAAGACAAAAGCACGGCAAACTTCAACTCTGGGCTTCATCCAGATTTGTGCGCATTTTGCTCCGCTTGCAATTGCTATAACGTCGCTCATCTGCTCACTAATGAATTATTTTACTTGCCACTGAAATGTCACTCACAGCGAGCGCACACACACACACACACACACACACACACACACACACACACACACACACACACACACACACACACAACACACAACACACACACACGTGAGCATGTGGCTATATCCTTAGAAAGCTTGTGACAGGTGTCAAGGCTGCTAGTGACCTTTCTATGATAACAAGCTGTACTAGTATATCGATCCAGGGCCTCTTCACTGCAAATTGAACTGTCCAACATTCCAAGGCTGCCAGGCTCGGTTTCCTTGAGTAACATTGCCATGGGGCTGCTAAGAAATATGAGCAGTTTGTTTAATATCTTCTCTCTCTCATCGTAGAATTTCACACTGACTGACTACAAACTTTTTTTAAAAAAGGAGCAGATGTGCGATGAGGAACTTATTGCTGCCAGAAGCCATTACTTTGAGTCAATCAGAGCAAGATTTATCCCCTTGTGTTCTGGTTGCACAACTTTATGACAGTGTAACATGATGTGATAAAAGTAATGAACTCAGTAATCATATCCAGTATGTGCCAAACAATATCCCAGTAGAGAATTGCGAAAGAATTTCTTTTTGCAGGCCACCCCAGAATATTTTTAAGCACCCATTTTGAGCTTCCCAAACCGATAAAGGAAGGGGAAATATCATCAACCACAGAGGATCTTTAAATATCTCTTCAGCTGGAGCAGGATGAAGGAGGAAGGTTTCCCTTCTCATTATGGCTTGTGAGATAGTGTGAGGTGATTTATACCCATCTGTTTTATGTTGTTCCAGCCCATGTCACATTTACACTTTTACATTTATGTTCCATCCAGAGTCCATTCTAATAAATGAGATGAAACAAGACAGCAACAAACACAAAGATAGGGAAAGAATGGCAGAGAGGAGAGAAGCAGAGATTGGTCCAAACATTTATATCTGAGAAATAACTACTCTGTAAAATTTGATTGTAGTGAATAAAAAGCTAGTTAGTGCCTTGTAGTGTGGTATTAAGCTTTGTGCTTTTGATACTTTTCTCCCCCTCTGCTATCGTTTCTGTTTTGCTGTCAGACAGTGAACTCTCCTTTTTTCCTCTCTAATGGTTTTTGTGGAGGTGACGGACAAAAAAAATCTGGAGAAGAAAGGAGCGCTGCTGCATATTGCAAAATGCTGATGCCTCCAAAATATCATGCTTTCACTGTTATTAAAACTCATCCATCACGTCAACTAATCCAATCAATACTGCCTGAGAAGGCTGCCACACTGATAATGCAATTTCCACATTACTAATCTACTGGCTTGGTTTCATAGGTTTTCCCAATGATACCAGATTTAGTTTGTGTGCTTACCATTTACATGCGCAATACATAGATGATTTGAATATTTGAATATTTGAAATTATACAGCGAAAGCAGTGATGTTGGTTTATTCGTATATAATCTGGGGTTATATATATAAAAACCTTGACTGCCAAAAGTGAAAGACATTGACTTTGTTGATACTACATCAGGCAAAGCCTTGGTAACTCACTCTTCTGTGAATCCAATATGCCCATCAGTCGGCAGCTTTGGAGGGTAAAGCCAGTTCACACATAATCCAAAATAGGGCATGGGCCTGTCACCTGCTGTGTCATGGTACACTTGGCCTGCCTGTCTGGGTGATTTGTGGCTAGTGTGTATTGTACTGCTGTAACTGCACAGACACACACACGTGTACACACACATGCTGAGGGTTAATAAAGTAGCATCAGACGTTGTACAGACAGGAACTTTCTATTAGAGCTCATGCAACAAGGCGGCTCCATCTGCAGCACTTTATCAAGCCATCACTCACATTCGGCAAACGCATGAACATGGGCGTGTGAGCCTGCGCATATGACTGAGACAAAAGGATATGGAAACTGTCATGGGGTAAGGAAAGAGTGTATCAGAGAGAGGGGTGGGCAGGTGGAGGGAAAGAGCAAAGGACTGGATAAAAAATTAAAGCTTAGGATCAGTGGTGACAAACGATCAAGATATTTCTGTCCTCATGCATTGATAAATGGTGCCCTCAGCAGCAGGTGAATTGGGCTGCCATATATAGAATTCAATGAGAACGAAAGTAATTGACCTGTCTCCTTGCTGTGTAAAGTGCTCTGCCTACTTATAAGTCCCTCATCTGGCCTGAGAAATAATGGGCCTTATTAAGCAAAATATGCAGCTGGAAATTAATGCAGAGAAATGCGTATTAATAGTAAATCCCCATGGTGAGAAGTGCAGGGTTCTTGTGAAATTGAGAGGTGGACAGAAGGTAAAAGAAGGTGTTGAGAACCAGGGAGAAACTGTGGTAGAGATAATAAAAAGGTGAGCAGAGTCAAAATGCAAGAGAGATAAAAAAAAAAGTAAATTGCTGGAGAGCTGTCAAAATCTAGGAAACGAAAAGCAGGAATGTAAATTTAACTGTAGGCGGCTCATAGAGTGTAAGATTTGTACTGTAAGATATGTACTGTAGTATATGTGCCCACACACTCACCGATGAACGCCGCTGTTGCACATGACAATGTGTGTGGCTCCCAGGCGTGAGCAGAGCTCAGAAGCCACAGTGAGCAGCCCCACTCCAGAAGCCCCGCAGGCAGTATACTGACAGGCAGCAGTGCGGCGACAACTGATAAAACTTTCCATCAGACGGTACAGCTCCTCTAGAGCATTAAGGGGGCGCATCAACTGGGCAGGAACAGAGGGAGAGGGTTAAGTGCAGGATCCAACAAGGAACAAGAAAAACAACTGCCAAGCTGTGTATGAGCAAATTGCATAATAAGAGTTGATGTGCTGATTACGGAGTGATTGTGGTCCTCTGTCAGGTAGAGTCAGATTGTGCTATTAAAGCATACACATGATAAAAGAGAGCTTCCCACTGGGAAAACATGTTCTTGTCAGCTTTATAGTGCTAACTATAAAGTACTTCCAGGTATGATTGGGTGAATACTTTTTGGATTTACTGTATATTCACATTGATGCAGTCAATACCACTCACTAAAGTGAACAGGTATTTGCTGGAGCTCTTCTTTGCTCCATTTTACACATCAGTTGACTTTGCCCCTGCCATTCTGGAAGTTGTTACATGTTCAAGCGCTTCCACTCTGCAACATTAAGATCTAATCCTGTTCTTCAGTTTTTCCATGATGTCATGAATGCAGCATGAGGTTGTGTGAGGTCGCGCTTACCTTATCTATGAGGGCAGCTTTGGGTGCAGAGCTAGGTGGCATGTTGGACTGGTCCAGGTAGAAAGCCCTAGGGGGAGAAACAACAGTTCACACATGGGAGTGATTCTAATGGGTATATCTGCACGGCAGTGGGAGAATACAACAATCACACACAAGTTGTTGTTTTTTTAAGACGCTCTGTTGCTTAAAAAACAAACTGTGGCATTCTTTTCTCTGCATCATTAGGTCATCAGGAGCACTGGCGACTGTCTTTCTGGGAAAAGTAGGCCACCTGCTCATTATGGCGCTCTACCATCTAACTATCAATCATGAGAGTAACTTGGGCAGTGCTCAGCAGAAACACAGACTAAGTTTCTATTGTCCTGGGCATCACTCCAAATGCCATTGCCTCATTCATTCATGGAGTACAGTTTATTTGGTGTCATTTTCTCCATTCGTCCACCAGAGGCAGCACTGGACTGGTATGGTTATGCAGGCAGAGGGGATGTATACCGCAATGAGTCCATCTGAGGTGAAGTGGTGCAAACTCAGCAGTCTGTGACTCCATCAAATCTCAGTAATCCAGCAGTGTGCTAAAAATAGGTACACTACACCACATTAAACCCCTTGTAATAAAATCGCATACTCAATTACTTCAAAGCAATAATGATAATATACAACACACAGTCACCCTTGGAGTACACATTTTTGAAAATAGTCAATGAACTTTTCAGTTTGAAGAGATGCAGCAACGGCAGACTTTAAGGGAGGTAGATTATTTACAAGAATCAGTGAAGCAGGGCTCATTCATCTATATTAATTCTGCTATTAAGTCATTCAAATCAGGCCAAGGAGGCATTCATTATGGCTGTGCTATTTCTGCCAGACAAAATATTAATGAAATGAAATAATCAAAAGTCATCCAGAAAAATTCACACAAAAACATGAAGGATATACTTAACTTCCAACTGTAGAAAAGATAAGGGCACCCACTCAGGCTTTTAATGCACATAAAGTAAACATGACAAGGCTGTTAAACCTCTATACACTTCCTTCATCCATTTAGGCTAATGAGGATATGTGAGCAAAGGTATTCACTTTAGCTCATTCACATACAAATGTACTATGCAACATCTACCTGAGAGACAGACATGAGTAATCTGCCCATTTACTGTATATCTTCACTAGTTGAAGTTTTCCAGGTATTAAATCCCTATCTGGCAAATTATTCTTTAACCTTGTGGCGTGCGCTTTTAAATGACTACAAACAGAGTTTGCTAAGGGTTCAGATGGAACAGCCTGTGAAAATTGGTTCAAGATGACTTTATCATTCAAAAGATGAGCACGGTGGACCAAGAGTTACACCGCTGCATCTCGGTGTAGATCACACACCTCTTGTTAAAAGCACGACATGATGGCCACAGCAATCTACATGAGGGGTAACAGGCCAATGTTTTGTTGGGTTCACTGTTTAAAGATCGAAATATTTGATTTCCACATTAGGGTTTCTACAGTAAACACCTAGCATCCATAATGTGTCTGTATGCGTTTAGTACATGCTAGTCTGTGTGTGTGTGTGTGTGTGTGTGTGTGTGTGTGTGTGTGTTGCAGTAAATGAAAGTTCGATTAAACTGTTTCCTAACAAAACATTATTCTTTTAACAGGTCAAACAAAGAGATTGCAGAGATTGAGTGAAGCGATTAAGCGCTACAAAACACAAAAGAAATCAAAACCTTGCCCTGACCCTATTCTGGCTCTTCACTGCAGATATGACCTGTTATCTGTCTTCTTCAACTGTGTGCTGCAAGTCCACTCACCCTGCTTATCGGTTGGCTGCTCAGACCTTTATCTTAGAGCTATATAATAGAATCTGTCTTGACTTCTGTATCGCTGCCTGACTTCATCTGCACACATTTGTTTATCTGTTTCAGACAAAATAAAAGCCACTCTTTTACTGCCCTTGCACACTTCTGTTGCAAAAGCAAGGTCACAATACATTATGATTATCTTATCCTTTTGCTGTAGAAGTTGTTCTAAATACTGTCAGCCACAGCTTGAGGAGCAAGGCTGACTCTCCTGGAGGTCTTTAATGACAAAATAATAGGAGTCAGACTACAAGTGAAGTGTGGTTTAAAGAGGACCTGCATAACATCTTCTAAACTGGTGAGGTTTGGAGACAGAGCAAAAAATTACATTTCAAGCTCACACACAGTGTGCAAACACATCTCTGTGAGGCTAAGAACATATTACACACATTATATATCTATGTTCTAAATCCACTGGGTGTCTGTTATTTCTCCTCCAATCTACAGTGGCTCTCAGGTTTAAGCCCCTGAACTCCAGCTGCCCCATTTTAATGGCAGGACATCGGGGGCCTGCAGGCTTTTACACAAGCTTATCGTTGTACCTTACCATTCGCCAACATTATAGTTAAAAAATAACAGCGTCTCTACTTAATTCTCAATTAAGTTTAGGGGAATTTTACGCCAATCAAAACTTCAACCCAGCCAGTGTGAAATGAAAACAAAGGTTACAGAAACTGTGTGATCAGGCTCATCCGGTTTCTTCTGTTGAGAGCATTTTTCTTCTATTCATATTTTGCTTTTAGTGGAAATTACAAAATTCATACCTGTATACACACACACACACACACACACACACACACACACACACACACACACACACACACACACACACACACACACACACACACACACACACACACACACTCTGTCTCTCTAATGGAGGATTTGGCGGCAGGCCAGAGATGACCTGCTTTTAGTGTGTGTAGCTGTTTTATTTTTTGTTTTGTTTTTTATTGGGCCAATGAGAATACTTAAATCTCTTTGTTTCTGCTTCCGTCATGACAATAAGACACTTGAGACCCTTCACAGCACGGGAGCATTAGTAGTCAGCTCAGGCATCAAATGGTGTGTTTAGAGGAGCAGCGTAGGAATGGGCACATTAGCATGACATCCTCCATTCAAAAAGTACAAAAGAAACAAAAATGATCCTTGAAATACCTTGAGAGGCATTTAAAAAAAAAAAAAGTGAAATTAGTTAAATTAGTCTTCTGTGGCTCTGGTTTCACACCCATTCACACATAAGGACACAAGTCAAGTGTCTAGGATTTATATTATGTGACCCTACAGATGTGCATGGTGGTCCATGTAAATCACTCACACTGTCATGATGAATGACACTCACAGTTATTAAATCCCCCACAAACCCCTGCAGTGTGTGTCAGAGCTGCCTATAGGGGCTAATGAAGGCTAGCAGGAGGCCATACATGCCACACGGTGATGCTTCTGCACTGACACAAGCAAGATGGAGGTCATTTCCTTATCCCACGCCTGCCTCCTATTTACACTTCCTGAAAAATATTTATGACCACCTACAGTATATGTCATACAGGAGCACATGCCAAACCCTTCAAAGCCACCTGAGATAAATACTGATATAGAAATTATATGTATGGCATGTTTTGTTTGTTGGTGTAATATTATAAACTTAATACCGTGGACAAAAAAAATCCCTGCATTATTTCCCAAAGCAGATTAGTATTAATAGGGTCTAGTGTCAGAGCCAGTTAAAGACATATAACTAAATCATCGTCACTGAGGACACACATGCAGTTACTGTATAATTTACAATGCCTTTAAAAGGCGAAAACAAATGTACGACCCTGATGCAGCATATAAGTAGATGCAAAGTATGCTTGGCTCATTGCAAAGGTTTTTTTTAACATAGAAACTTCCGAGGAGATGACTTAAGGTCTTTTTAACAACATCAAGCATCACTAAGGGCACAACTGTCATCATTACGGCCGCTCAACGATAGAATTAAAGAGAAATAACAAATGGATCCTTGTCTCTGATGCTCATCCCTACTCTGCTTTTTAAACAGGGGTTCAGTGCACACTAGCTGGAGCAAAAAGAAGCCCCACAACGTCCTCTGCACTCTTGTGAATTGGGACTCCCTTTGCTGGTACAAAGACTGTAGGATTTTCATTGCTTCCTAAAGTGAGAGAATGCAGAGAAAAAAAATCTCTTTTTCGGTTTATTAAAAATATGTCCAAATTGCCATTGCCTCCCTTATAAAGCTAGGATAATACCAATAATCAATAGCTCAAATAAGACCTATTTTTCATTCCGTGAGAAAAAGTAAAATGACTTCTCAGGTTACTGATGCAGCCATCCAAGAAATCCAACTTTAAGCAAACTAGCTGCCCTGCGGCATTACTGCACTGAGGAGCTTACAGTACTAATGCATGTCACATGGAAGATGTGGGAACTTGCTGCAGTAGCCGTTGTTATATTAATCATTACTGCATAGCCCTGCCCCAGGGAGGAAGAGAAATACCATCAATTACATAAAGCAATTTTGCTGTTTGAGCTACAGATTTGTGGTGTTGTTTTGATGTTGAGCGCAGCGGTGGGTTTGTGTGCTGAACAACTTGATGCAATGTCACGCTATCCATTGTCTTGTTCTTTGAGAAAACAGTATAATGTGGAGGTGTCCTCGGAGACCAAGCGATATGATTTATGTAAAGCTAGCTGTCAGGGAGACTTGCATACATGGTTGTAGTTGTTTGTGAGGATGGAAGCAGAAGTTAATACATGTGTATATTCATGTAACTAAGACTAACAAAACCTGACCTGATGTAGCGGTCATGAACTGATCAGCTAGTTGCATTAATCATGTTGTTACAGCACTTTTAATGAGCATATCTGCACTCTAAACACAAGGTTGCGTCCGAACAACAGTGAGAGAATCGATCCCTGCTCCAGCCACAGGGCAACAGAGATTAAAGGAAGAAGTGACTGCTGTGCTGAAACTGACACCGACCTGCAATAAGCATCAATCATTTTTACTTAATCAAGACAAACTGCACTGCAGTGGTGTGATTACCAATTCACTATAGCTGATGGGAGAGCACACACTACAAGGACAATTGACTTGGAAGCTGTGCTGTGCGGTAATGAACAATGGATGTTTAACTAAGAAAGCCTGAAATACAAGTCTGTAGTAATGATAATATATACAATTTTTTGGATAGTGCTTTACATCCAAGTGTATTGCTTATCTTTCAGCCACCATGCTATCATTATGGAATTTCAATATCCACATAAGATGTGGAAATTTAACTTTTAACTTTAAAACTTACAAAGATTCCCCAACTCCTGCCAAATGCATTTTAATTAGGGAGAAAAACCTAATGCCTAAGCGTTCTGTTTCAGCTGTGGCAGAAGTTTTGATTTTAAGACATCTGCTGACACTCACAGGTTACTGTTACACCTGCAACAACAATATATGAACATGGCACACAAGATTTGCCAGCAGAAAACCTTGCAGTACTTTCCACTTCATTCATTCACACTCTTGTATGTACCATGCTCATTAAATCGATAGCAAAGGAGCATGCAAGAGGAAAACCTAATTCCCTCCTGATGTTTCCTGTCAATAAGAGCAAAATTAGATGAAACCACGGGCATACGATAATCTCTCCCTTTGAATAAAACATTTGCAGATTCTTTTCTGGTTTCCCCTTTCCACTCTGTCCTCGTTGACTCACTTTTTTCCTCCTCAACCCATCATCCTCATCCCTCCCCTGAAATCCCCTCCATCTTTCCAACCTGCTCTGGTGATCTATATTCCCCTTTCAATTTTCTCACTGTGTCCATAAGGAAAATATGTTTCTGTTGAAAGCATGCAATTCCCTCCCTTTTTCAGATGTTGCTTTACCCTACTAGAAAGGGGGAAAATGTATGCATTTGCAACTTCATCTCACAATTTGTGATAGAAAAATTAGAGACGATTAGTTTATCCCTTCCATTCAGCTCCACAATATCTCCCTGCTTTTACGTGATGAGAAACCTTAAAGATTTAAGCAAACACCAGAGACTATGACTGAGGAAACTGATACGTGGCAGGGATTCAAATCTCTTCTACCTAAATGCATGTCAGCTGAGATGGTTTATGAAAGCTTGAAAACATGGGTGTGTGTTCTGGCTCTACATATGCTGACTACTGTGGCACCAGCCATGTGCTTGTGATTTGGTTTGTGAGTTTATGTTTTGTGGAAGACTTGTATTGACTTCATCAGGCACCATGGCTTTGCTCCGATCATACTGTATCTTGGTGTGGGTATGGAAATCGTAAGCCAGAGACAGAGAGGCTGCTGGGAAATCTTACAGTAACATTGACAGTATTATTATTTACTGCTCTGAAATTGGATAATGCCCACAATGCACCCTGGCCAAGACGTCAGTGGAGGAGCAAGACGAAAACAAAAAAAAGAAAGTTCTTGTAGTCCGAAGAATGTTTTTTTTTAATTTTTTTTGCTTTTGAATTTTACTATGAAACACTTTGCATGCACAAAAAACTGCATACACAAAAAATCATGTTTCATCTTGAGTATTCCACATCATAATGAGCAGCTGTTTGTAATAACAATACGAGCATTTTTAAGCAAAAATGCTAATGTTTCATCAACATCACTAGGACTTTTTTCCACATGGAATGTTAATAGTTAGAAAATGAAATGCTGGCCCTTTAACAACAATATCTTAGGGTTCCCAAATGCATATGGGGGTCTGAGGTGTAACAGTAGTGTGGTTGACAACATGAAAACATGCAAGAATCGTGGCCCTGCAGTAAATTCAGTTTAGCATAGCGTGTGCTGTTTCTGTCTGTCAGTCAGCCTTTGGCTCCAGCCTACGGTGTGGGTTTAACCCAACACTGCTGTGGCCGGGCTCCAAGGATAACGAGGTGCCTGAGGTTGTAACGCTGCAATGGAGAGAGGAGTGACATCACAGGCTGGTCTGTGGTCAGCCGAAAGACACATGGCAGCCGACAAAAGAAAACTTCTGGTAACATTAAAATAGAGAGAGACAATGTATTCACTGACTGGTGAAAACCAGCTGGGAATATTTACTTTACTACGATTAATACAAGGAAATACTACTTGGTGGGAGCGAGGAACGTGTTTCTGGTGCAAGTCGCCTGCTAAAGTTTTGCTAGTGTTCACTGTATTATTCCACGTGCACATGAATGATTCAGCAGCCATGTTGAATTTAAAATACTACTTAGAGAGTGATGTGGAAAACCATACAGCTCGGTGAATCGACAAGTCCATCAACAAAAATTCATCAGCAAGTATTTTGATAATTGATTCATTCATCATTCATTTTCTTTACTTGGAAAAAAAATGACTTTTATTTAAATGAAGAATCATTTGTTAGCTACTACAAATATGTCAACTCAACACCAACTGGTTTAGCCACTGTACAACAGAATACAAAGTAGGAGACCAGGAAACAGTCTTGAGAGAGTTGGCCGAAATGATCTGGATTTCTGGCAGGTTTTGCTGAAAAGGAGATTGAATATTTGAGTACAGTGTCTACCAGCTTCATTCCAGTTGGGGTTTTAAAGCACACAGCACCCCTAATGCTCCCCACATCACCAGCCTCACCTGCCTGTCAGAACCACATCTGCTCCGTGTTACTGCTGGAGCCTCTGCTGTCGATTCAATTAGGCTCTCTGTACAGGTCAAACTGAAATGTACAGTATACGTGCAAACGTACATGAAGTTAAAATAATTTTAAAAGGCCCGACAGGCACATTTGTGCACATACTATACCCCTCCTTGTGGTATTTTAACTAGAATAGTGACATTTTATAGACTGATCGTGAAGTAACTAACTGCAGTCTGCAAACAACGACTAAATAAAATTAAACGCTTAAAGTTCTTTTCACTCGTCAAGTAAACACTATGAACAAATGAAAAATTGTTAGCGGAAAGGATTCGCATTGAATTAATGTCTTGTTGTGAAGGATCAGCACTGATGTGACACGTGACTGCTGAAGCTGTAAATCATTCAGTCCCCCAGAGCAGATTGTCCCTAAACAACAAGATGGAGTTTTGCTATGAGCTCTGCTCTGTTTAATTATCCACACAATCAGCAGCAGATGTTTAATTGAAGCCAACGCATCGTACAGTTGCCCTCTTAGGTATTCAATCAGTCAGTTTCAAACGGCTTTCCAAGAGTATGGTTATTAAGCAAAATGGTATCAGTCTATATTATTTAATCTTGATACTAAAGTATCTGTAATATGTCCAATTAAAAGACTTCAAGAGGCTCAGGAGTAAGAGTGTTACTATAGATCTATCTGCACTCACACCAACATAGGACATTTTGCAAAAGCCACATCTTCTATCTTTACGATTTTCTCATTATAAATTCTTAATGTGTCTTGTGCATTCACAGGCACTCACATCATTTCATACACAGCTGGTTTAAATGTGATTTTCAGTCACTGGAATAAAAAGGTTGCATCTAATATGAAACTGCATTGATATTCATACAGCTGACTGTAAAGGTTGGACTCTGACTCATACATTCAGGAGATTAAATAAAGCCAGGCCCTTATTTTCAACTCCCAGAAGTGTCTGTTTCTTTGTATCTGTTTCCACCTCATTAAATTATCCACGCCTGGCCAATCACAGAGGGTCTCGGGTGGGCAGGAAACCAATGGGGTGTGTGTGCAGCAGCTGTACAGAAGCTATCAGCACAGGTGACACACTGGGCACTTTCATCCAATCACTGTAGCCCCTGCTGTGTGTGTTTTGCAACCAATCATAAAACACACCTGCTGTGTTTCTCTCAGCCATTCACCTTGAGGCCCTGCTGGGCGTTGTGAGTCAAGCCTGACTGAATGGGAGGTCGTCTTGATTTATGTTAGAAACTTGCAAGATCACACAGAGATGTAGCATCAAAGTAATACTTTGTGTATATGTTTTGTATAATGTACCTTAGTCTCTTGTAGTACTGTTTGACCTTATCCAATGAGGCAGCATTGATTTGGGCCTGGTATTCCTCCACTGACACATTGTCTCTGTAGTAGTAACCTTCCATACTCTCCAGCGCTAGCGAGGGATAAAACGTAAGAGTGAAAACAAAGTAATAGAGCCACTGCATGTACTGTGAATCTACCTGCCAGTGTTTTCAATCATCTATAAAGCAGCTTTCATCTCTGCAATACTTGCTGACTTTCTGAAGTTCCCCGAACCGTGCTCACTATACCTTGTGTGAAGAGCACAGGGTAGATTTTGATGCCTCCTCCGTTTTTCAGCCTGTGAGGAAGCTGGGAGAAGTAGAAACTCTCAAGGTGGAAGCAAACTTTCAAGGCCTGACGGGTGCCCTCCACCTGGTATGACATGGGCATGTCTGCCAGAGGAGAGGAGAGGAGAGGAGAGGAGAGGAGAGGAGAGGAGAGGAGAGGAGAGGAGAGGAGAGGAGAGGAGAGGAGAGGAGAGGAGAGGAGAGGAGAGGAGAGGAGAGGAGAGGAGAAACTATTTATAGCTCAATCTTGTTTTACATTTTATATAGTAGTAGCAATGATTAGACCGTCATATTTATTTAAAAAAAAGCAACAAATGTAAGTCAAATGTAAGCTCCAAGCCTCAGTGTACATACTGGCGACCAGCGGCTCCCCTTCCAACTGCCGGAAGTAGAATGAGACCTTCTCCAGGTCAATGAGGGCCACCTGAGTGTCCTCCAACATGGCCTGTTCATCAGTCTGAAGAAAGAAAGATAGCATACTTGTAAGAGTGTAGTCGTGAAGGACGTATTTAGATAGTTCTCTTAGTAAAAGTAGCTACAAACAGATGACTTATAACTCCACCAATTCTACACATCATATTTTGCTTGAAGTACCAGACCGTTGTAGTCCGCTTCTTATCTCTACTTGAGCAACTTGTAGCTATATTAGCTGCTACTAGTATAACACTCCCAAATCTCCAACCGAACCGAGATGGAGAAAGGCCCCATTCACAGCAAGATATTATTCAAAATTCTATCAAGTTTATTGCTATTGCATTAATATGTTTTCAGCATTTTCATTTTGTAGGAGCTCAAGATGGATCCAATTTTAGCTACGTATACTGTTTAAGCGCTTTACATGGGTTTGTATGTAAAATCTAAACCTGAAGAGTCTAGTAACTAATGTATATAAGTATGAAGTAACATAACATGGAAATATTCAATTAAGTAAATAAGTAAGTTGAGTTAATGTAATAAGTTACTTTCACATCTGTGAGTGTATTTGTGCTTTCTTTTCCAAGAAAAAAAAGGCAAAGTAACAGGAAGTACAAGAAACTTTGCCATTTTTCTAACTGTGTGCTGAGATGCATGCCTCTGCATACATAACAATGTGTGTATGGTTATGTAAGTCTCTGTCTGTTTTTATGTTTGTTTTAGCTTGTTTGTTAATATCTCTGAATGTGTGTGCATGTTTCCTTTTCAGCATGCACTTAACATCCTTACACACAAACAAGCACATCTGCTCATGGCCACAGCGATAGTGGCTTGAATATTTCGGATTGTGACCCGCTGCACTCTGTCATCCCCCTCTCCCCCCATTTCCTCTCTCTTTCTTCTTTCTCTCTCCGCTTCTTCATCCACCACATGCAGAGGGATAAACAGAGCAGGGATGAAAGAGGATTAGGGCCTTTTTCTAAAGACACATTTGATATGGCCCGACATGTGACAGAGGGGTACTCGTTGCCCTGCCAAGTGACGCCTGCCGTGTGTGGGCAAGTTTATTCCAAAGCGTGTCACATAAACACACTTCCCCTGACACACACACACACACACACACACACACACACACACACACACACACACACACACACACACACACACAGTATACACAAAAACCAGCACCAGCATCCCCTGTTCGTCTCATGCTGCCTTTCATGTGGTTCCTTAAAGAGGAGCGTAATGAGATTTTACTGGAATCACCAGCAGGTACTGAGACCCTGTTCAGTTCCACAGGAACACTTGAAATGGAAATGTCTTGAGAAATGAAGGAAAAGAGAGAGACAGAGAAAGAGAGACAACAGTGCAGGAGGAAGGGAGAAAAGTGTTAAAAATGTTGGGGATCTGACGTAAGCCACACGTCCATCTAACCTAAATAAACGGTCATCCAAAATACATTTTAATAGCACTTCCTGTGTTTCTAATTCCCAGAGAAAGACGACAAAAATTAAATAACTCTTCCCAATAAAAATATTTTTCTATGTGGTTGATGATGCAACATGCAGAAAATAAACACTGACAAAACAACTAAATATATTAGCTACTCAAACTTGAGTTTCAGTTTCTCCAAACTTGGTTAGAGACAACTTTTTTCTTTTCTTTTTTAAATCTGGGAAGGAAAGGTTAATATGGATCTCAGTGAAGTCACAGTGTTCAATTTAAAACAAACTACAATAGTTGGCTGTTCATAATGAACTCTTCTCTAGATGGTCTTTTCACTGCACCAACTTAAATCCATGTAGGAGAATAGAGTAGCCTGACACCAAAGCCCAATTACTACTTGAGCCTGGGGAATGTTTTAAGGTTTCTTTCCTCCCAAAATAAGATGAAAAATTATTTACGCTTGACATTAAGGCTATTTCAAGATGGTTTTACAATACAGATGAACATGTGGGTGGCAAAACCTTTCCAAAACTGACAGATTTTTTTTCTCCATTTAATTATTTATTTAAAATGTTTTGCATGTTTAAATCCATGTGGAGGGGTTCAGAATGTGGGTGACAGTAGTCTATATCATCAACGTTCCACATCCGGGATTGCTCCGGTGCTGCAGGAATTCTGCCGATTGCATGTCTTTTCGCTGTCTGTTTCCTTCCGCTTTCGTTATGTCGGAATTTTAAACTCTGGTGGCTGTTTGAGGGCTATGCTTAAAAGGTCCCATGGCATGAAAATTTCACTTTATGAGTTTTTTTTTATATTAATATAAGTTCCCCCAGCCTGCCTATGGTCCCCCAGTGGCTAGAAATGGCGTAAACCGAGCCCTGGGTATCCTGCTCTGCCTTTGAGAAAATGAAATGATGGGCCAATGTAGAATCTTGCACCTTATGAGGTCATAGGGTTACCTCCCCTTGCTCTGCTTTGCCCTCCCAGAGAATTTGGCCCACCCATTAGAGAGACATCCTGGCTTTCAAATGAGCTAAGTGGCAGTTGGTCAAGGCCACACCCCCAGCCTTCACCTTGAACGTACACATTCCACCAAAACAAGTTCCGTCCCGAGGCTATTTTGCAGCGGCTCCGTGCGGAGCTTAGCGCTGCCCACGACGATCATGATTTTTTTTAGAGAAATGCCAATAAACCAGAGCATTTTTTTTACATCCAGGAATGCTCTGTGTTCCGCAGCGTGTGGAAGATGGTCTGGCAAATTGAGACTAGGGTGAGAGTAAACCAGAACAGCTTTTTTACTGTGGGTCTTTTTTCTGCCAATAACCCATTACAAGATAGAGAATATACAGGTAAAAGCCAGTAAATTAGAATATTTTGAAAAACTTGATTTATTTCAGTAATTGCATTCAAAAGGTGTAACTTGTACATTATATTTATTCATTGCACACAGACTGATGCATTCAAATGTTTATTTCATTTAATTTTGATGATTTGAAGTGGCAACAAATGAAAATCCAAAATTCCGTGTGTCACAAAATTAGAATATTACTTAAGGCTAATACAAAAAAGGGAGTTTTTAGAAATGTTGGCCAACTGAAAAGTAAGAAAATGAAAAATATGAGCATGTACAATACTCAATACTTGGTTGGAGCTCCTTTTGCCTCAATTACTGCATTAATGCGGCGTGGCATGGAGTCGATGAGTTTCTGGCACTGCTCAGGTGTTATGAGAGCCCAGGTTGCTCTGATAGTGGCCTTCAACTCTTCTGCGTTTTTGGGTCTGGCATTCTGCATCTTCCTTTTCACAATACCCCACAGATTTTCTATGGGGCTAAGGTCAGGGAGTTGGCTGGCCAATTTAGAACAGAAATACCATGGTCCGTAAACCAGGCACGGGTAGATTTTGCGCTGTGTGCAGGCGCCAAGTCCTGTTGGAACCTGAACTCTCCATCTCCATAGAGCAGGTCAGCAGCAGGAAGCATGAAGTGCTCTAAAACTTGCTGGTAGACGGCTGCGTTGACCCTGGATCTCAGGAAACAGAGTGGACCGACACCAGCAGATGACATGGCACCCCAAACCATCACTGATGGTGGAAACTTTACACTAGACTTCAGGCAACGTGGATCCTGTGCCTCTCCTGTCTTCCTCCAGACTCTGGGACCTCGATTTCCAAAGGAAATGCAAAATTTGCTTTCGTCAGAAAACATGACTTTGGACCACTCAGCAGCAGTCCAGCTCTTTTTCCTTAGCCCAGGTGAGACGCTTTCGCTGTTTCTTGGTCAACAGTGGCTTGACACGAGGTATGCGGCAGTTGAAACCCATGTCTTTCAAGCGTCTCTTGGTGGTGGATCTTGAAGCACTGACTCCAGCAGCTGTCCACTCCTTGTGAATCTTTTTTCACAATCTTGACTAGGCGCGGTGATCCCTATCGCTTGTACACTTTTTCTGACCACAGTTTTTCCTTCCCTTTGCCTCTCTTTTAATGTGTTTGGACACAGAGCTCTGAGAACAGCCAGCCTCTTCAGCAATAACCTTTGTGTCTTTCCCTCCTTGTGCAATGTGTCGATGGTCGCCTTTTGGACAGCTGTCAAATCTGAAGTCTTCCCCATGTTTGTGTAGGCTTCAGAACTGGACTGAGAGACCATTTAAAGCCCTTTGCAGGTGTTTTGAGTTAATCAGCTGATTACTTTGTGGCACCAGGTGTCTTCAAAATGTAACCCTTACACAATATTCTAATTTTGTGACACACGGAATTTTGGATTTTCATTTGTTGCCACTTCAAATCATCAAAATTAAATGAAATAAACATTTGAATGCATCAGTCTGTGTGCAATGAATAAATATAATGTACAAGTTACACCTTTTGAATGCAATTACTGAAATAAATCAAGTTTTTCAAAATATTCTAATTTACTGGCTTTTACCTGTACATGGAACCCCCTTGTGTATGCTCCTTGGAATAGTTTGGCGTAGTCTGTTTTTACACTTGTATCATATTTGGTATGTGAAAGAAAAACACAAGAGTATTGTATTAGATAGACATTAGACGTGGGGCTGCACAGTTAATCGAATTTTAATCACAATCACGATTTTGGCTTCCCACGATCAAATTTGCGTAATCGAGCGATTTTTTTTAAATATGTCATTCTGTTCATAGAACGCTGCAAGTTATTTACAAAGCCAATCTACCGCTCCGTAAACCACTGTCTGATCATGTGCCAGTCAGAGTTGTTCCCTCCACCGCGCAGCTTAGTTTCCAGATGTAGACAGTCACAGAGGACAGAGTAACGTGAGGAAAATTCAACAAATAGCAGTCGGTTATAAGTTGGTAAGGTTTACCTCCTCCAAGGTTTTTTCCTCTACGTCACATCCGCTGCCTCTCCAAAAATTAAGCAATGTTGTTTATATCTATATGGTTTAATTTTACGTTACATGGCCCATTTCTTCTGTAAAGCCATGCCTGTGTTCGGCTCTCTCTTCTCTGCGCAGCCCCGCCCCCATTCACTCACACAGGCTCCCCAGCAACAGAGACAGAGCGAAACAGCGATCCACGCTTCTGACATTTGTCCACAGTTTTAATTATTATTAACGCAGCTGTATATTGTTAAGCATGAGAGGCAAACCTGTATTTGTACCAGTGTTTCCGCTGGTAACCCTGCTATTGCGGCGCCATGGCAAAAAACACAGAAATTATTGAATGCAACTAACTTCAGTTCGTAGAGTAACAGCGTGTGAGACGGAGCCTGCTGGACCCATTCATGAGTCAGCCGTCACTCTGTGAGTACGTCCATCGCACTCCCTCTCTCTCCCTTGCTCTTTAATCAGTTATTGTTGAAAACAAGTGAAGGAAATAGGCTATTTATTTCAGATAATTTTCATTTACATGTGTTGCCGCTGTGTGTATAACATACAACTTCAACATAAGAGGAATGTAGCACAATATGGATGTGAAAGCAGTTATAAATAGCCTATGTGACTATAAAACTTGTTTTGGTTAAAATCAACAAATCATCGTGATAATTAATTGTGATCTCAATATTGATCAAAATAATCGTGATTATCATTTTGGCCATGATCGTGCAACCCTAATTAGACGTGTAGCCTATAAAACATGTTTGCAGAACAGTTTAATATTATTTGTTAAACTATGAATCCTTCTGTAAAAACAAAACAAAAAAACAAGTATATCATAATAATTTAAATGAATGAATCCAAAAACTGGCAGAGTGCAACGGACCCCTGTGGGTCCCCAGGTCCCACTTTGTGAATTACTAGGCTAAGTCACCTCAGTAGCTACCTAGTGTGAATGACCAACATAAGATCTAAGCAATCTTAAATTATTTAGGCTGGTCAGTATGTTTGCCTTTATGAAACCACTGGTTGATTTTTAACAGAGCAACTTTTTGTATGTTTTTGGTTGGTTTTGGCTGTTTGGGATATTTCCACAATATCCCGAGACACAGTTCCAGCATAAAGAGCAACTATTCAGATGACGGTGAAGCTGTCTGTTATTCGTGTAACCATGAGGGAGGTTGGTTGTGGGATCTGGTTCTGCAGGATCAGCGGCACACCTCAACAATTCAGACCACATCCCTACACAGTCACTGCGGGCAGACTGGGAATTAAACTCAGCACATTTTGGTGATCGTTTTTGTGTCAGCCAGGCTGCCTGGTAGTGGTATCTTGATTGACGATCTTAAAAATGGTAGCTCCCATTTTATGTGCTTAGCTATAGCTCACCATCACACACACAGCTGATCAAACATGTTGAATTGAAAAGTTGCAGAACATGAATTATGCAATTCCTGCAAGTTTTTGTAACCCACATGAGAGCTCTGGGTACTCCTTTTGCCCCCAGTCCAACGCCCCTGACTGTATATGATTGTTATAATTTGCTATGCTGTATGTGTTCTAGTTTTATATCAAATGTGAGCATATAGAATGGTGCAAGCAGAGAAGATGTAATACAAGATTAATGTAAAATAAAGCCCAAATCTCTGTATGTGTGATGCAAATACATGCCCATGCCCATGCAGAACTACGGGATTGGTAAGTTTAACAAATCCATACAGTTATATGTACAGCATACAAATGTGCACAGACAACAAGTCCTGCTTTTAGAGTATCTTGAGAGTATAATAGTAAATAATATATATATATATATATATATATATATATATATATATATATATATATATATATATATATATATATATATATATATAGAACACATGAACTAAGGGCTGAGGCTGGTCCAGAGCTCACCAGATTGGGGGAGAGGAGAGACTGGAAGTGGAAGAGCAGTCCAGCGCTGGCAATCTGCTCCAGCCAACGGCGGCTGGCTTCCTGAAGGTCCTGGGGGTCCGAGCTGTCCTGGTCTGACTCTCTGCCTACATTATGGAACTGAGAGTGGACACAAAAAAGTTAGGTAGTGAGCTGAGACAAAGACTCAAACAAAAATGTTTTGCTATTATGTAGGATGATGCAGTTGACTGTATTTCTTACAAACTTAATAGATCCTATATCTATAAGTATGCTTTCAATTTCCAATTCCTAACAAGACATTTGTATAATATACCTGGTTGAGGACAGCCAGTAGGTGCTCTGAGAAGGCACACACAGCTGCAACTAGAGACTGACAGAAGACCATATCTCGACGCAACTGGATCTCTGAGTCTAGAGGGGCAACAAAGAGAAGGTGAGGCTGAGAGGAAAGACTAACAGTGAAAGAAAGTGAGAGGAATAGTAGAGATAAAAGAAAGAAGTAAAAAACTGAGTAAGTGAAGTGAGTTTTTAAGGTCAGACTATGCTGTGGCAAACTTTCAGGAAGAGGACAAAAAGGCTTGGCTGCTTTAAAAAAAAAAATAAAAAATCTGTTGGGTATTGAATATTAAAATATTCTAAGAAATTAAATAAAAAGAGAGAGCAAACGACAGGTGTGCCACAGTGGAGAGTACTGGCTCCCGTAATTTCCTGAAAAAAGACCCCCCATGAGAAGGTTTAGCAATCCACTGAATTAAAAATTTGTTAATTAACCCCTACGAAATTAATGTTTTACGAGCTGTGCCTGCAAACTCTTTGACACTATTAACCAAACCCGCCACAACCTCAGAAAAATAAATGTACCTTATTTCATTTACTACTGAATAATTCATAGTTCCTGGAGGAGTAGAGGGATTTTTTTAAAAACATGGACAGAAGATAATAAAGGATGCTATTTCTTTATAGTTTATGGGTTTCTTTATTTTTTGTGCAAAATGCATTCATATTTAAGGTTCCAGCCAGTGCTGTATTCTGTATTTCTGTTCTGCTGCAAGAGGAGAGTGAAACAAACCTGTATACTGTAGTAAGACCAAGAGCAGCCGTGTCTTCACCTCTGGAAAAAACAAAACAAATCAAAGCAATCCAGTGAGGTAATGAACAGTCTTACATTAACTCCTTAAGAGCCTTTCTCCTCGACTGCAATATGACCTATACTATAAACTTAACCCCTTAGTCATGAACAGGCCCATGCAGTATAACACTTTTAGTCCATCCCAGCTCCACAGCTTTTTATCTTCACATATAAGGGGGAAATTACACAGCATCATAAAAACCAGCCAGAGGCAAAGATAATAACATAAATCCACCTTTGTTTATAGTCATATCAGAGCCCCAGGAAGCTTGGCAGTATGCTGCACTGCGTGAAAAAGCCATCACGGGGAGAGGTGAAAAAAAAAAAAGTGGTGTACACAGGCCAAGCACATTAATATTAACTCTGCTTATTTGTACTCTCAGTTGTGACCAAAATCTCACCTTTCCCACGAGTGTCATGTGACCTGGGACTTTGGTTCTGGGCTGTTTGTAGCCTAGTGTGTTTGCCTGTGGTGTGTCTGTATGTGTCTGTGTGTTCAATCTGTGTGGAAAAAAAAATTCACACACTCCTATTGAGAATAAATGACGCTGAACTGCCTATCTAATAAAAAATATCAAGGGAGAGCGGCTCTTTTGATTGTTTAACTTGCTAGTTTTTAGCTCCAACAATGTAGCCTCAATTTATGTACCCCAGGATGGTTTTAGAGAGCAGTTAGCGGTCTGGGACTGCTTGTAACAGGGGCAATTATTGCCTCTAATAAATATGATGAGACGCACTGGAGAATTGGCCAATATAATGTATGTCTTACCTCCAAGGGCTGGCATTCTTTTTCATGATAAATATTTATCATTAGCTTTGTGAGCAAACAAACCTCAGGCCCCAAACATTGTAACAGTGGTGTGTGTGTGTGTGTTATTCATGTTTGGAACAGGTCAGATAGATGCTGCTCACCCTCAACATATTTAGCGATGGTTTGTGTGAGGGTCTGAACACTGCTGGGAAGGTTCCAGGGATCCTGCTTGACATGGAGACGTAACTTTTTGGTGCAGTTCACCTTGGGCTCCATTTCCTGCTGGAACTCTGACAGAAACACACACACACACACACACGCACACACAGGCAGAGAATTAGCATAGGCCTAGTGGAGGCTTATGTGTGTCAACTGTAAGGAACAATTTGCATTTTTAAATAGTGAGGAAAGAAAGCAATATCTTATTTCTTTCCTTCTCTAATGACTCTTTCTTAATTAACTTTAAAATACAATGCTCATCTCTTCTTGTCTCTCCCTTTTCCAGCTCTCTTTCTCCCCTGACTCTCTTGTCAGCTCTATTTAGATGTTTATTGCTGTCATAACATGTCTGTTACTTTGCTAAAGCAGTTAGAGGACATCAAACTCTTAGAAGTACAACACACTTAACATATTTAATAGATTGATTATTCATTTGACAAAATATTTCAGCTAAATGATAATCAAAAAAGATGACAGTTTCCAATATTAACTATTACTCTCTAGATCTTTCTGTCCTTTGCTATTCATTTTTCACTTCCTCTCAAACCATCTCTATCCGTCTTTTACTTTCCATCCTCTGTTCAGTCTCATTATCTCTATCTCTCTGAATAAAATGATTATAGGTTGGACAGACCCATAACCCAGCAAAATTCCTCCTACTTTATTGGTGTAGCCCACAGAACACCAGTGTTAGACAGCCTACAGTCTAATCTCTCTTGTCTTTGCAGTCTAAAAGCCGATTTGTCAATTTGATGTAACTCCTCTTGAAACTAGACAGAAAGGCTTGTAATAAAGTTTACTTTGGAGACAAAAGAAAAGATCTGTTAGAATGGTTGCCCGGTAAAACAGAAGGCTTCAAAGAGGTTTGGAGTGTGAGTGTGTGTATGTGTGCATGTCTGAGGGCGACAAAGAGAGTGAGAGATCAGATGCAGGAATGCTCCACTTGTTATATAATCCTATTTGCTCTGTTATCAACCACACACATTACTGAAGTGAAGATGGATTAGCTCTGATCAAGGCCTGCACGTTCCTCCTTAGGGCATCTATGCACACACAGAAACACACACACACACACACACAAAACACCAGCAGACGTATTTTCAGTTCAAGCTTATCTGTGCTCACTTGAAGACTGAGGGGCGTGTGTGTGTGTGTGTGTGTGTGTCATTTAGGTCACTGTGTTTGGAAGCTTCACTTATGCACATACAGAATAAGTGGGTAATCTGCTCTTCTGCTTTAAGTACTCATCACCCTCCATTAAAGTCACTTTCAAGGACATAAAATAAGAAAAATTTTGATATCAAAGCTTATTAAAGCCTCATATAGTAAAATACAGACCACCAGGATACAAAACAGAGTTATCATATTTGGAAAATCTGGGAACAATGCCTGCACCACTTAGAAAAAGAAAGAAAACCATTGTTGCTTTTGAACGAAGTTTTTTTCTATCTAATCCTCAAAAAAGGCTGAGTCTGAACATAGTTCACAGATCATGAAAGGGCACCGTGAGCTAGTTTATATTTGCAGTGGAGAATGATAAGGACAAATTTAGCCCCTTCCAGTAACATTTCCTACATTTTTCCTGTGAGAGATAAAATGTAACAATGGACAACGGTGGTTAATCATCAAGGCCAAGATGAGGTTAGGTGGCAAATAAACACACAGTAAGAACTAAATGATCAGATAACACACACGAACAAGAGCTGTTATGGGGTCACATTTTCCATTGACTGGTAAGTACCACCACAATAACCTTGAAGTGGAGATGAGTATGCAACTAAGTGGTGCTGTTTCAACACTATAAAGTGATTCAGAGTGAAGGGCACTGGGATAGCTGAAGGGTAAAAGAAGTGAAAAAAAAATAGGAGGGGGAATGAATGGAAGAGAAAATGAATAGGCGCTAGAATCCACCTACAATACTTTCCTCATATCATAACATCTGTGTGCGCACACACACACACACACACACACACACACACACACACATTACACAACAGGAAGTTGCAGCCCCAATGCGCAGGCGGCTGAGACATTTTCAGCGTGTGCTCTGTTTTCTCTCAGTATCGATACTTGTTGGGAGTTTCTCCACTATTATCTATCTTTTCTCAGGCCCACTGTGCAGCCCAGCAAGGCCCAAGAAACACAGCTACACCGTAAAAAAAAACATTCCTCACAGGAAGCACATGTACTGCTGCAGCAGAAAGTGAGATATTTTGTGGGGAAAACAAGACAAACAGACTAAATTTTATAGTTATATATATAATATTTATTTATATTTCTTGCTCAAATGGTTTGACTACTGTGTAACAAAATGTGGTAAAATATGCCGGGAGATCAGTGTTTCAGAGCCAGACTGCTAGAAACCTGGGTATGACACTCGACAACCAACTCTCCTTCACTGCCAACATTGCGGCAACTACTACTCAGGATAGCTGAAAGCATATGCATCTTCCGCCAAAGGATGATAACAAATCTCTTCCGACTACACTTCAAAAAAACTTGCATATATATATATATATATATATATATATACACACACACACACACACACACACACACACACACATATACTGCCTTGGAATTGGAAGTCGCTTTGGATAAAAGCATCAGCTAAGTGATGACATGTAATGTAATGTAAAGGGGTACATCAACGTCCTGGTGCTTTACCATGTAATCCTCTTCCAGGTGTGAAGCACTTCGTCTGCTCAAACGCCCGAGCCACCACTGTTCCTCTCAGCATGCTGGTGATTGAGTCCACCTGAAGAAAGCACAAGGGTCAAGCTGGTGCACTTACATAATAGTTTCCCTCTAAGCCGAGTTTAAAAGTATGTGCAGGGGAGGAAAAACTGCTGCCCAAACATAACCAACACCTGCACCCACACACCCACACACCCACACACCCAAACACACACACACACAGACACACACACAAAAACCCACAAAGCCCCAGTCAATACAATTTGCTGTGCAGTATGTAAACAAAGCTGGGGAAACTGCACTACAATAAAACAAATGACAGGAAATAGCCCAAAAGTGCAGAGACAGCAAAGCAAAGTTTTTTCTGCTTTTCCACTGCCGATGGAGACATCCTCAAAAAATCTCTGGTGGATAATCAGATATGGTCAACCTTTGCTCCAAAGGTCTCAGAAAGGTCATAGGTCAGCTTAAGGCTCTCACGATGTTCACTTCCTGAGCCCAATTCAAAAAAGAAAATGGAAAAACTCTAAGTAAATACTTTCCCCTTAAAAACACAAAGTTGCACAATTGTTTTGGGTTTAAAACGATTACCTTATCTATCACCTTATCAAGATAACAAAAAGATTAAATGTATTCCTTAGAGGATCAATAAACTATAATTGGATTTAAAAGATAACGAAAGTTAAATCCAGATATCCCAGAACTGCAAATAGTGAGAAAGTTAGTTTAGGCTTTTCACAAATAACTTCCATCAATCACATCTGCACAGATGTTTAGCTGACCCACCTGGCTAAACAGATGCTCCAGAAAGCTGTGAAGTTTCTTCTGCTTATCATGGGACAGCCACACACTGGAGGGCATCTCATCTCCTACAGAGGTGCGGTACAAGTTGTCAGCATTATTCCACTAACGTACTGTATTAAACACACGCAAAATGTTGTCTTACTGCATCAACACAGCTATGATGGCAAATCCATTATATGTGTCTGTTTATTGCCTTTTTTTAAATGTACATGTTCTCTGCTTTTAGGATTAAGAAAAAGGTGATATCTGAGATCACATATAACTGCAGTGTGTGTATGGCTGTGTGACAGAGACATCTAAGAGACAGAGGGGAAGGACGTTTGACAGTATACACAGCTGTGTGAGATGTTAATGACAAATCCAGCTGAGATGTTTAGCCAGACGCCTGTCATATCCAATTAGATTCAACTTCATGCTTTTTTGTTCACGTCTTCCAGAAGGTGTAATCATGCAGTAAGATTGTAATCATGGCTTGTCGGTTATGGGACTATTTTGCAACATTTTGGATGATTGGGGTTATGGATTATGACACTCAGATGAACACGTTTTTTCCAAAAGAAATGGCCATATAGATGGTATACAGTGAATAAATAAGTTATGTTATTTCTATCTGCCAAATAACTTTACTAATGTGTGATGTGTGAGTAATGCTTGTGTCCGCTGCATTGCATTTGTGTACCTGAGTCCATCTCATCACTGTGAACATAGGAGCTACAGTGGCTGCTGCAGATACTGGTGAAGGAGGCAATGGAGTTTCTGTTGCTATTACAGTCACTGAGAAGAAAAAAGGAGCTAAATGCAGAAAATATACTTTTTCATTTTTCAACACTTTTTATTCTGGCCATCAGTTTCCACATCAGTAACCACATTTCACTTAGCTTTTACCTGTATGAGTCTCTGTTGCTTATTGTGTCGTGTCCGGAGTCCTCCTGCTCATCCCCTGCCACGTTAAAACACACTTTCTTCCCGTTCCGCTCCCCCTTCTCCCCCTCGCTCTCTGCCGATATGTAGCTCTCTGGGGTCCTCGCCTCTGAAGCAGGAGGATGGGTGAGGGAGGATAAGAGGCTGATGGAGAGAGAAAAAATAGGAGGAAAAAAAGAGGCGGGATTACTTAAAACAACTATGATATATGAGACAGCAGGATGAAAACAATTACTTTGATCACACAGGAAGCCGCGGCACTGTGACATATTGAACTGTAAATACAGTATGGACAGTATGTGCTTACTGTACATCTGCGTGGGCTCCAACAGCTGACTGAGAGCGCCAAACAAAACCTCAACTTGTTTGTGCTTGGCTTCCGCACGACAGCTTCAGATGGTCAGGGATCCATGTTGTATTAATAGATTCAAACATGTAGCAGGGTACAGCTGTGTCAACATGCAGCAACTCCACTGCAAAGATCAGATCCCCTGTCACTGTCACAGCTGGCCTGTATTCTATCAGACAGCTATCAGAAGAGCAGGAAGAGGCCGGCCAGGATATTTTCACAATTGCGGCAACACATGTTGGCATTTAAAGCCATATTCCAATAAATGCTAGGCTTTTTTAATCTCTCCACACGCACACACTCTGAAACTCCATGTCTGTTTACATTTCAGCCTCATTTTAATTTCTGTCCGCTTACATTTTCCATTGTGTCATAACATCGGCCTTGAGGACATTACATAGCGGAGGCATTCGGGAGGGGCTGCTTGAGGCCACTGAGAGTTACGTAAAATAAACAACCTGTTTCCCTTGTGTTACCCAATTGCATCTCAGATTTGTATGCCTCTTTATGATTTTAAACACCTCTCCTTTCCCCTCCTCTTTCTCTTCATTGACCCCCTTTTCTACCCATTCACAAGGCTGACTAGGCCACAGAGATGCCCTCATTATGGTCCACTCCAGGAGCTGCCACAATGCCCCTCCAAAGCAGAGTGGCATTCCATCACCATGGAGAAGCTCTCAAGGCTCTGTGATTGGCTATTGGTTCATAAAGAAGTGAGCACAGTTTGGGGCCTTTGGGGCACAAAATATCAGAGGGAGCAAGGGAGAATAACAATGACTGGATCAGAGAAGGGGCTTCAACAGAGGGAGGGGAGAAAATAAAAAGCGAGGTAGGCCAAAGTAAACCACTGCTTATCGTAACCAATCACAAAGATCTCTTAATCTATCACAGGGAAGCTCCGCAACCCACCTCAACACATTAAACTATTAGACATCAATCGCCTTCATTGAATTCAGAGGTTCATCTGCATTACAAAGCTCCACGTTAGACAGTTTCTTGATAGGATATTTGCATGCTTTGATCCATGCTGAGGTAAATAAGTCAGAGGACCCTATGGCTCTGAAACCGCTGCCATTCAGGACGCTATGAATGATGTGCAAATAATAAGAATACAGTGTTTCCCACAGATTAGAAAGCAATTTGCATATTTGTGACATCATTACACAACCATTTGCAAAAAGCTTAGTGGTTGTGTCAGCAAGGTAGAGAGAAAGAAATCTTTAGCCAAATAATGACAAATTCAATACAGAAATTTATTTTACCATATAATTACTACTTAGGTAGCCTATCTTTAATGTAAGTCCCACTATCTCTCCTACCTACACTGGCCCCCCGCACCATGTCCCTTCTCCCCTTTCTACCTGCTTGTGCACTGTGCGCAGTGCTGCCGCACATGAAGAGAGAGAGGAGGGGCTGCGCCACTGCTCCTCACAAAACAGATGCAGAGAGAGGAGACTGTTTTGGCGGCCACAGGAGAGAAATACCTTGCGTGCTTGCTGGTCACTTTTGTGAAACAAAGTCGCTAAGGGGGTCTGAAAAGTCGCTAAATCTAGCAACAAAGTTTCTAAGTGTGCAACACGATTTTCAAGGTGACAGACGCTGTGTGCAGGGTAGGGGCTATGTATGTGTGTGTGTAGAATGACAGAGCAACGGAGAAGAGCAAGGAAAGAAAATGCAGCTGAAAGAATGCGTGTTTTAAATACTGTAAAAAAAAAAAAAAAAGAATAACAAAAAAGCCTTTCACGGGGCACTACTGTGCCCCCCCTCGCCTGTCGCCCACGAGACAAAGGTTCATAGGTCGCTGCCTAAAAATGGATTCCTCTAGACAGAATCAGCCAAGAAATTATGTAACATCGTTCAATGTCCAGTTGTTTTCTTTTCCTACATTACTTGAAGAGGGAAATGGTTGTATTTGACATCAAGTCAAAGTTGTGCTGTCAAAGTTAGTCACACCCAGCACAGACAGAGAAAGAGGCACAGAGAGTGAAAAATGTCTGCGTCAATGGGTACAGGTGGGTGTGTAGAAAGCAAGTCATAGAGGAAATGAGACTGGATAAAGAGACAGTGAGACGTAGAGAGCTAGGAGGAAAATGGTAAAGTGTGTATTTGTAGTAGTGACCCTAGGCCAGTTAACCAACCGGTTAATTTGCAACTAACCTAATGAAGCGCTTAGAAGGGTTAAACACAGGTATAGAGGTCAAGGCAGAGCATCTAGACTGCAACTACTAGCAACACAACCCACACTAGTTCCACTCCTGTGAAATACTCATGCCTACCCTCACAGCTAACTCTTAACAAGTTTCCATTTGTGTGTACATTTGCATGTTTAAACAGATAGCGGCTGGTAAAAGGTCATTATCCCCCCACTAGCTGTGTCTCAGGCCTTTTGAAAACGACTCTACTAATTGGCACTGACAGGAGCATGACTAAATTTGTCCAGACTTGGTCATTAAGAAGCCTTGCTTGGACTCAACTCATTATTACCACAGCTAGGTGACAGCTCCGCTCCATCTAGCGACATTTAATGTCATTCTTCGAATGCTGCCGCCTTGGCTGAGGAGACTTCTAATGAGTGAATCAATCTAATGATCATCTAAAGATTCAGAACACATAAGTCAGCTATCAACCAATAATTACCTACTACTGCAGGGGAAATATGGAAGAGCTGGAAGTTTCTTTCTTATTTAGAAAGGGCTTCTCATTTCATTGGTTTTACACACAGTTAGTGTGTGTATTCAATTTTCAATTCAATTTATTTTTTTGTGTATGTGTGCACGTGTTTTTCTGCATACTCTGCATGCATACGGTATATCAGTGGTCCATTGTTGTTGAATGGCATTTCCAGAGGGCACCTGGCCTCATGACACACCCTTTACATCACTGAGATTGTATTTCCTGTTTGGGGGAGGGGGAAGTAGAAGTGGAGCAGTGTTTCCCATTTCCTTTCTGTAGCCTCGTATGCCTCCAAACAATGAACCCAGCAACCATGCTGAACACACAGAGTCCAGCCAGGAAATACTGATCCAACACACACATACACATACCGTATCAGGCATAAATGAAGCATGGGCATACCTTTGTGCGCTAAATTGTGCAGACATATGATCGAGAAAACCTCCAAACTGACTTGATGTCTCCATTTTCCCCTGCCTTCTGTTCCTCCCCCCAAAACACACACACACACACACACACGCACGCACGCACACACACACACACACACACACACGCACGCACGCACGCTAGAGTAATGACCCAAATGTCTGCCTGCCAGGTGCCAGATGCAGCACATTGACCAGGCAGGCTGCTAAAGTTACAGCGTGTTATATGAGGCAATCTGGTTTCAAGGGACATTTAAAATCAAGTGGAATGGAATCAGCAGGATTTCTTTTCCCATCATAAAACAAAAAGTGATTTGAAGGGTTTCAAAAAATATCAATTTCACCCTTTGTTTTGCAATTTGTGGGAAATATATTGAAATAGATTCATTTCAAACTTAAGGCCATTTAGTGAAACATCTGAATCAGAATCAGCTGATAACACAAACATAACATTGTGTCTCACATGGGAATGGTTTGCGGGGGATTTTGCATATGAGAAACAAGTAAACGTGTGGTTGTGTGTGTGTGTGTAGAATTTATTTCATTTAACCATTTAGATCTCTACATTCAGGTACAGATGTTATGCTGTAAGTGTGTATAGCCACTCACTCATGAATATGGGCACCGTGCATCTCCATCTCTTTGACCACCATGGTGAGTTTGTAGAGGAGTTTTTGGTAAGCATCCAGGGTTAGTAGGTCTTCCTCTCTGAGCAGAAAGCGAAGGCCGTGACCCTCTGTCCTACCCAGGCTATGACCTGATGGTGCAGCCATAGTGGTGATAGTATGCTGGACATTGACCATGGGGTTAAGCTTACCTGAGGCAACACAAACATGCAAAGAACACCAGTTAAAAAGTCTGCAATTTCGAAACAGATTCCGATGAACATGCATTATTCCACTGTGCAGGTGCTCCTTACTCACCCTGCTCAGCACTACTGCGTCCTCCCTTCTCCAGCGTGTTCTTCCTGTTGTCCAGCTGCACACCAAAGGCACTACCGAGAGAGGTGGTGGTCTTTGGGTAGGACACCTCCATAACGTTGATATGACAGTTTGTAGGGCAAAAGTCGCTGCTATGGAGGGGGGACACCTTGGCTTTAGCCTGCTTAAAGGTGGGCCACGCTCTGTTTTTCAGTACCCGAGCAAACTGTCGTACAGTAGAAAAAGACAGATTTGGGTTGTTTAGAGATAAAACATGTTTTCTTTAATTAATGTGTGAAAAGATAATTTGTGAGAAATATGGGTAGAGATTTGCACTGTAATGGCACTTCCTGCAGAGAATGCCATTCTATGGTACTATTGTCTGGTAGCTTTATAATCAATAGTATCAAAGGTAGGGAATAGGAATTTAAATGAAAAGTATGAATCATAGCCTTACATACGTAGCTGATGTGTACCTCATCAGTACAAGTTTAAAAGGCTCCATGTGAAACACACTAGAGAATATCTGTCAACTAAATGTTCGGTTTTGTTTCATATACATGACAGCTGGTGCTTGAAGAAAAGCATAAACACCCATTACGGTACATTTACAAATTCCGCCATATTTTTTGTGGCAACTCAAATATTTAAACCAAATTAAAGATCCAAGACAGACACATAACTTTGTCATTGCTCACATATGTGAAGAACTCCAGACTCAAACATGACAGTTTATAAATTAACAAGGATTAAATTAAACTGATGTATAGAAGCTCATTTCATTAGATTATATGATGACATGATTTTATTATGGTTTGATTTGTAATTTCAGCAACCTACAGATTGTACGTTTCCACTGAAAAGTATGTTGCGTCAAATAAAGTCAAGATTCTTTTCAGATATGTTTACAGCACATCAATCCATTAAATGAGAAAGTGGCTTAATACTATAGAACATCTATAGGACATCCAACTCCACCCGAACCGTGCTGTGTGTCCAGGAAACCTTCTGAACGTGCTCCGAGATAGCATCTCAATGTAAAACACAATATGCAGGACTGCTTAGATCCAATACAGCTGATACAGAATATCACAAACACATTTCTTCTTCGCAACATTTGGTTGCACTTTTCTTGAACTCCATCACAGGGCCTGCATCCTGTCTTGGATGTTACACTGCAGATGATATAAGCAACCGGATCAGTTTTTAGCAATTTGGGCTGTCAACCAACATAAGCATACCATAATGTGTATGTCAGCTAAAGAACTTAACCCAAACATGTCTTCCCTGTTATCTAAGATAGCTGGAGAATGAAGCTTCTGCTCCAGGGGAGATCATAAGCTCCAGATGGACCCCAAACTGACCTCCTCTTGAGACTGAGGAGTCTCACCACATCTCGTTGTCTCTAGAGGTTTGTGGGCACTTTATATTTCCAGGCCTCAGGTTAACATCTCTCCTTCTATCACTCTCTGTTCTGTCTTCCTTCTTTCATCCTTACTCTCTCTCATTTCTTGCTCCTTTTCTCATTTTTCCACTTTCGACCCCTCCTCCCCACTTACTCTCTAGGGCTCTGAGAAGGAATGCTCCAATGCAGGAGGGGATCTTACACAACAAAAGTCCTCGCTGTGGCTGTGCATGGCTATTTATAAGTGACTGGTAATGAATCCAAGACCCACTCTAATGTTGAGTCAGATCTTTTCCTTTTTACCCTCTCACGCACATTTGCAGGCACTGGGATGTTTGGCCTATAGACACATGTGAATGAAATGTGATGAAAATACTCTGGCTCTGTCAACAACCAGCTGTAACGTAATTACAAACACAGTGCCAGATAATACTAATTACTGCACACACATTCACAAAGTCAATAACAGTCAGTCAGTGACAGACGTCTTACCTAAATATTTCTTCTTCACTCTCAGATCAGTGATAACTAATTATTTTAGCACAGGGGCCTTCATACACAGACACTTGTGTTCAACTTGTTTGCAGTGTGTCACAAAAACATGCACTGACCAAGTGCACATCTATGTATCTCTCCCTCATTTACCCAGGTTCTTTATAAACTTATGGGAAATTCTTTTCAAATCACAGCAAGTAAGCAGTGGAGATTGTTATAAAAAAAGTTATATTATAATGCATGAAAAGTTGCATCCTGTGTCTATTATTGTCAATCTAAAGACAATTACAGAAGACAAAGTCCATTTTCATGGTTGAAAGCTGCATGAAAATATGCATATGAAGTTCATAGTGAAGACAAATATCATCCAGAGCAGAGAGACAGCCTTTTTGTTACCTTTCTGTAGTTGGTGATACGCCGGTTGATGTGCTCCACCCTCTCACCACACATGGCGCTGAAGCGTACCTGCAGCTCCTCTGGGATCACATCACAGCTGGAACTCAACCTTCCACACATCTGCACCAGCGTGTCATCATTACGGGCCAGTGCCTCTAGGATCTGGTCAGAGAAAGGGCAAACAAAGGCAGGGATGATAAACTGACACAAACATGCCTACAAAAATCCCTTTTTGCAACAACTAATGGGATGTAAAGAAATGGTTGAGCCTTTCTTTAAATTGGAAAACAAAACAGGATTTGGCTGGAGGGCTGATATCTCTACAGCATTTCATGAGCAATTGAACCGATATCTAAAACGTCCATGTGCTTTTCATAAATCCATGGAGATAAACCCAGATTGTGATACATATGCTGTACGTATGTAGACTCTGACTTTCCAGATCAGAGATTAGAGAGGAGGAGAGAGACACAATTCTCTAAGCCATCTTAATGAGATGCCTAGTGGAGGAGAGAGAAAAGCAGGGGAGGAAATGCAACAGCCAAAAGAGACTGAAGCACAAAAACCCATGCGTCCCGACAGTGTTTGCAATATTAAAATTCAACATCACACAGATCTCAGAGAACATCTGGGGCAGATGTTTATAATAACACTAAAATTACTTTTGCTTTGGAGGAATAGGAAGCAACTTATAGTTGAAGGGAATTTAAGTTTTATTTCTGTGCATTGTCATTGGGTTTCATTTAAGATTGTGCTTCTAAAGACTTTAGAACACAAATGCTGTAAATCTAGGCTAGTTTAAGACGTGAACCCAACTTGTGATCTCTGCTGATTTACACTGAAGAGAAATGTTGTTTATCATGGCATTTGGCTTAAAAATGCTGTAAACTGATTTTTATTTTCCACGCCAGCATGTGTGCATCTATAGCTGAGGGAATCTCCTTTCCTCTGTGTATCTTAAATCAATCATGATCATTCTGTGAACATCGCCTTCCGAGATGTAAAATGCATGCACTTAACACAGCTGGGAACAAACATTACTAAAATAAAGCAGTGTCAGTTTTAACTAGCATCAAGCCCCTCAATATACACAGCAGGAGAGCTGTTGGCTGTATGTGTCTGTACTTAAGTAACACAACAAAATTACATTTCAAACTTAAGGGAAAATGCCATGACAAAGTTTGTTTGAATTATCAGTCAGAATCTAATTAATTCTACTGAGATTCTACTGAGATTCCACTTGCACTCAAACAGTAAAAACATATAAAGAGAAATGATTACTTGTCAAAATCATTTTTGAGTTTATCTACTGCTACTTTGAAGCCCAAAAGCCTAGTCATTCTTTGTTCACATCTTTATTGTTCTCCCTGATCAAGCAAGGCTCAGCTCTGAGGTGATAACCCCAACAGCACAATTAATCGTCTCAAAAGGTTAGAACACTGCCCGTCTCTTTTCCTCTGTCTCCTCTCTCTCTTTTCTTCACTGCCATTCATTGCCACTGAGGAACAAAAACAGTAAGCATAATGATGAAAGCTCAAATTAATTGTCACTGACTGAACTAGACATTCTACTAGGACAGGACAGGGTTTAACCGCAGGGGCAAAAATGAGCTGTTGGGCCAGCCAGAATCTGGCTTTTTTAAAACAAACATCTAAAGAATTTTCAACAAACCAATCAACCTAAAGTCCAGTTAAGACAACATTTTTTAAATTGTCATAAAGGAATCCAGCATGAGAAAGGAATCGTAATGTAAAGATGATACTTCTATTTATTGTTATCAAGTTAAATGTGACAATCTATCATTTATCATATCATATAGCCCTATATTTATCCCACTAACTAAACTGACAGAATACCTTTGCAGTGAGGCTGAAGAATCCCTTTGGTTCGACCATCTTTTCCAGCACGTGACACTTGATGCCGGCCGTGCTATCATACTCATACATCACTCCATACTCCAGGTGGACGTTGTCTACTGTCAGGCTTACATGGTCCTTCTTCCCGTCGATGATTGCTATGGTGTTGAATTTGTCTATCACCTCTGAGATGGTAGAAACACAGAAGAACGAAGAGACAGTGGTAAACCAGGTGTCACACAAAATATGGCAGCACACATGCACAAATCACAAAATGATGTACTGATCATGTTCTGTGATAAACACAAAGAATCCCTATCTGCACACTGCACTGTAGGAGGTCTCAGACCACCAAATCTGCAGTTCATTTTAGTAGAAAACCCTCTGCACATGGCTTCTCTCCATCACCCCTCAAAAATGATCAACAATTTCAAGAGCATTAAGTTAACCAGCCCTAAGCTAAGGCGATGACTTAATATGACAATAAATCCTGCCTCAGAGCTGTTTGCTACGAAGGGAATAGTTCTCCTGTTTAACTCGCTCATTGGGATTAATAAATCGTAGGAAGGATTAACACTTGATGAGCCAAAGGAGGCAGACTAACACACTCCAGATGAGCCAGTTTGGAGCTTTAAACTCAAGAGTGTGACAGGCTTATGTTGCAGCAAACAAGCATGTGTTATATCCGCGGACACCTTGAGCATTATTTCTTTCCCAGATTTGTATGTAGTTTCTGTGTGTGTTCTTTGTGTGTGTTCTTTGTGTATGTGTGTGTGTGTGTGTGTGTGTGTGTGTGTGTGTGTGTGTGTGTGTGTGTGTGTGTGTGTGTGTGTGTGTGTGTGTGTGTGGTCACCTTCTACTTTACACTCAAAGCCGTCTCCATTCTCCTCAGGGCTTGGTTTCTGGTTCTTTTTCTGGTTGTCCTCCTGGGCGCTCTCACTGTTGTTGTACACCCACTTTATAGTGTCTTGCTGCATAGGATTACAATAAAGGAATTCTTAGAAGTTTAATGAAAATGATTTTGCATCATAAAAAAATATGAAACATGTTTTGTCTCTATCAAACTTACATTGGATTGTAAAACTTCTGTGTGTGTTCGCTAATTAAATTGACTGGAAACATTTAAGTCACACGACTGCCAACACAAATTAGTCTATTGACAGGTCTAACAGGTGGCATTTCTATTGCTAGGAAGATGGTAGATAAGAAAAAATGTAACTCTGAGCACACAGTACACAAGCTGAGGTTTGCATTTCATGCAGCAGGTTTAGTTGATTCTGCCCAGATATGGTGTACAATGTCACAGTTGGGTTGGCAGAGCATACAGTGAAAAGCCTTCACAAACATATGGAAACATGGTGCTTGGTGAGACCGCAAACGCAAACCCATGCCAATCTCATCAACCCACTCTAGCGTGCCACATAACCCTGCGTGTGCATGTGTGTTCGTGTCTGTCTGTTCTCTCGTCTATGCACCCGAGCCCACAGTGGGCTTTCCTGCCAAGGCTTCATTCTGTGCCTTCCTATTGGTCTGTGGTCTTCTAGTATACAACCACAAAAAAAAAAAAAAAAAAAGGGGGGGGTCCTCTGCATCCATACTTGATGTAAACCAGATCTCCAGTAGTGTTGTGGAACCCTAAAGTGCTCATTAAGCCTGAAGTTTCACTGGGGCTTAATTATAGTGACACACTACACTAACTCACATCATACACACACCCTTGGTTTTCTATTTTCACACAATTTTCCCACCTTCAACAGGTGCACTGACTGAGCTTGCTCTCTCCCTGTACACTGATGTCAACCACAAAAAAACTGGCAGGCTTATCCTTCATCTTTCTCCTCCCTCCCTCCAACGATCTCACCGGCCCTGAGCTCCAGCCACCCCCAGATCCTTTCCCACCTCTCTCTGCAGCCTGCCAGTCTCCCACAGCAGGCCCACCGCTGTGAGCCAGAGGTCAGTGCCGGAGGAGCCAAAATTACTATTATGTCTGCGTAATGACCCAAGAGAAGGAAAGAGGGAGTCAGGGAGAGAAAGAATGAAAGTAAGAGAGAAAGAGAGGGATGAAGGAAAACGGGAGCTAGGAGCTCTGTGTTCTCTGTGTTTTTTTCTCACAGGCAACTAGTCCTTGTTTCCCCTCTTTTCTGATCTTTCACACTTCTCTAGTTTTGTTACATAACTATCAGATCAATAAACATACAATCCAAATTATTTTGACTTTCTACCAGTGAGGTCATGAGAAGGCAAAGTGTGACATCCAAACGTAAGTGCAATATTTTTAAAATAATTAGTAACTAAATTCTTAGGGGACTATATCTTCATAATGCTCACAAAGTCATTCATTTTTATTTCATGTATGATACCCAAAATATAAGGTAAACACTGCAGAGTTTAGTTAAGTTTATTCCCCTCTCTCCCGTCTCACCTGTGTGGGTCGCCGGTACTTCCTGCATGCGGTGACATGAGCGATGACGCTGGCATGACTCTCCTTGCTTACATTGATACCATTCACCTTGATGATGCACTGGCCTGGGTGGAGACCGGCAATGGCTGCCACCGTGCCTGACGTGAGAACGAGACAAGCAACGAGAAAGGAAAGGCGTCACGGGCAATAACCACTGCACGTTACCATGCAGGTGAGAGCTGCATTAGGATGAAACAAACACCAGCACATCCCAAAATAATAATTGTCACATCCTGTACACAAAATTAGGTTAAACAACATTCCATTTTCTCCTTTGTATTTTCAACTTTGTTTCCTGTTTTGGCAGCTCAGGAGGAGTGCGAGAGAGCGTGGAGAGGAGGGAAGTTGTTTATCTGGGGTAGACGAGTCTCTCTGAGGGATGTGATTCAGACCATGCTGTAAGACAACTTCAAGGTTTACAGCTATCCCAAGGAAGTGCATGGTAGACTAAATATTCCTCCCATTTGTTTTTTAGCACCTTAAACACATACCATGTATCCCTTACATTGTAACATACAGAATCGGAACTCGTCTTGAAAAGTACTGTAAGAATAGAGTGATTGACTTACTGCTTTAACTGTGATTAGAAAGTATATTAACAGACAGGTGCTCTGTACAATAGAACAGAAAAACAGGCTACAGTCCAACACAACAATAGGGCCAATACGATAGGGACTGCAAGGACGTAAACAAGTCAAGTACAAGATGCAGCACTCAAACATTCATACTATTGGGGTTGCACCTCTTCGTGTGTGTGTGTGTGTGTGTGTGTGTGTGTGTGTGTGTGTGTGTGTTTATCTATATTTGCTTTCCTATTACAGACTGATATAATGCAATAATCAGTAGCTCCTTCTGTAGTATGGGATGTACGTTTTGTGTCAATGTTTTGCTATTTAGCACTAATGTGGATATGACTGGCCTTGGCTAGCCTGGCTAAGATTGATGCCACAAACTAAAAATTGATTGCATCTGTTTTTCCTGTCTCAGTTCCTCTGCCTCTAATTGGTACTACCTACTCCTGTTGCCATCAGACACCAGGGGAGAGCTGCTTTTATGACAATCCACGGGATTAGACAACTCCTACATCATCAGCTTTGTCTCGGGGGAATCAGAGTATCTACTTAAACACACAGCAGGTTCCCAGGCAATCGCATCATCAAGCCAACACATGCACAGACACACACGCAGGCACACACACATGCACGCACATTTCTACACTGCTATCCCACTAAGATTGCTTAAGGAAAAAAACAAGATTTAATTCCCCTGAGAACAGCCAGACAAGGCCATGGATTGTTTTTCGATTGGACCCTATCTTGGGCCAGCCCTGATAGCGGTGCTATTAAACACGTTGTGTTTGGAGAAAAACAGAGACTCTGATGAAAAAATGCTGAGTGCTTCTTTATCACACAGAGGAACTGAACTGCTTAGAAAAAAATGTGTATAGGTATACATACAATAGGAACATTATAATGTGGAAAGTGATTGATAATAACCAGCTAATTCTCTGTTTTGGCAGCACCATTAACAGACAAGCTGAGCCACATGGAGAGCGTGAGTGTGGAAAATAAGCCCCTTGTGGCCAAGTCACGCACACCCCAAAATACTGGTGTGGCATCTGCTCGCCAGCTGTGCCACAAAAACAGAGAGGTGATGGGAGGCCTTTTTCTGATGAATCAACAGCTCAAGTTTAAGAGGTGGCGACTGCTTACCTCTCCCGACAGCATGGACCACAGAAGGACCAAAGCCACGAATCTGGAAACCCAACCCATCAGCCGAGTCAGGGATCTTAACTGTCCTGGGGACAAGAGGACGGAAAAGGATACAAGATGACTTTAACAATATCTCTTTGATCCTACATTTTAAGCATTTCTATATGCACACATTAACGCGTGTGCTTATACAAATCTGACGTACTCTCTTGGCTTGGTGCTAACCAGCACCCTGAGGGGTCCCTTGCTGTTAAAACACTGCCTAAGGAGAACTTCCACTTCAGGGAAAGGCCTGAGGAACACCAGGTCACCATTTATGGCAAACAATTTCTTCCCCACCTCCAGGCCAGCCATCTTAGAGAAGAGAAAAGAATAGATGATTGAAGTGTTGAGTCAAGCATCAGGTCTTGATGTCATACAGAATCACAATGAAATGTTTTAAGATTCAAGTTAAAAGGTCCCATGGCATGAAAATTTCAGTTTATGAGTTGTTTTTAACATTAATATGCACCCCCCCAGCCTGCCTATGGTCCCCCAGTGGCTAGAAATAGTGATAGGTGTAAACCGAGACCTGGGTAACCTGCTCTGCCTTTGAGAAAATGAAAGCTCAGATGGGAATCTTGCACCTTATGAGGTTATAAAGGGAAAGCTTACCTCCCCTTTCTCTGCTTTGCCCGCCCAGAGAATTTGGCCCACCCATGAGAGAGAGACATCATGGCTTTCAAACGAGCAAAGTGGCAGTTGGTCAAGGCCACACCCCCAGCCTCCACATTGTCTGTCCCCCACTCTCTCCTCCTTAAAAGCTCCAGACTAAGAAACGGCACATACTAGGAAAGTTCATTGTGGGACTGGCTCTAGTGGCTGTAATTCTGCACCAAGGCTGAATTTTGGGAAAGAAACTTCAGATATGGTTTTAGGGGACCACTAAGGTCTATATAAAAGCATCCAAAGAGAGCAAAAAGAGCAAATGGGACATTTAACTTTTTTGGTATAAAAACACCAATATCCCCAAAGGATTTCTATGTATCACAAAGAAAAGCGTACACAGTCCCAGTCATAGCAGAAATTATGGGATAACTTTTATCTTTTAGCATACAGCTCGATACTGTTGTGGATTTCATTGTCACAGACTGAATCCAAGATCTCAATCCAAGATCTTTACGGAGAATTCAGTGCTACTTCGGGGCTGTAGGGAATTATAGGTCATGTGCTCACATTGATCATATTTGCCATCAACCTCATTGGTCCCATTTCCATCTAGCAGATCAAAGCTAAACACCAAAGAAAACCTCAAATATATGGCGGCCTTTAATGCGCTCCATTTCTGCATGAAAATGTGTCTAACGTTAGCATCCGTGTCTATCGTCATAAAGAAGGTTAGAGGTTTAGATTTTCTATGACTGACGATCTAACCACATTATAACAACAAAAGGCTCCTGCTGACTGCAGCTCAGCTGCTATAAAGGCATCACAGCTTTGCAGAATAACTTCTGAAAAATAAAATAAAATGCAGCAGAATCATGTTAAATAACAAAGGGAAAACACTGAGCCACAGTTTGAACACAACAAAAAGTCAAAAACACCCTTAGATCTTGGGCCCTACTTTATTACAACATAGGATTATGTGGATTTATTCTCTTATATACAATAGGTAAATTCCACTTAATGAGGATCCAGCTTCAGCAGAATCAACAACAAAAGTTTGGAAATCAGTAACATGTATGTACTGTGTGTGTGTGTGTGTGTGTGTGTGTGTGTGTGTGTGTGTGTGTGTGTGTGTGTGTGTGTGTATTCTCACCTCAGCTGTGGAGCCCTTCTCTACAGATTTGATGATGGGAACTCTGTTTCTCTCTTCCAGGGTAAAGCCGTAGTCTCCATCACTGGGCCTTATCTGCAAGAAAACGACACCTCCCTTCAGCAAAATTCCAAGCCAGCAGACCAAGACATTTTCACAGAACGCGCACACACACACACACACACACACACACACACACACACACACACACACACACACACACACACACACACACACACACACACACACACACACAGACACTGCTACAGACAGATAGCAGCCATTGTAGTATTTGCTCACTTCTCGGAAAAGAATGCTTACTGAGATATAAAATGGACTTATATACAGCTGTGTGCTTCCTAATGATTCACTGCACTGTTGGTTTGCTTTGAGTTGTGGGTACGTTATAGCAAAGTCATAATATATTAGGCAGACTGGGAGCTGATCAACCAATGAGCCACCAAAGAGTATTGTGAGTGAGGGCTTACCAGGAGAGACTTGGAGATGACGTTCTCAACTATTTTCAAGTCGTGCTTCATTGGTTTGTGTTTGGTGTTGGAGCCCTCCATCTCCTCATCAGCAAAGAAACGAAACAGCAATGGCTCGTCCTTGAATTCACTCTTTTCCAACACTGAAGGACGTAACAACAAAGTCATAAATGACTAAATGTCAAAAAACAAACAGCTGAAATGAAACTTGTTTACTTTATCATATTTCTGGTAAATACATTCTTTTTTTTGTCTATTCCAGGTAGGCATTGTTTTCTATTCATACAGTATGAAAATCATGAAAAATGAGTTTTGCAATTCATCACAGCAAGCATCAGGCTGTCCCAGCCATCAAACTTCCTTTTATTATGTTCCATAGATGTGCTGGTTTTTTGTGGTGTGAGGTTTGAACTGTGGATAGTTTGGGGCAGTTACATCATGGGGGTACAAGGAGACACGCTGTGACTCATACTGTAGTGTGTATGATGTGGACTTTGGCATGAGGGAAGCACAGAGTTAAAAACAAGTCTGGCTCACATAAACAAATTGTAACCATGGCTACTGACCATTTTGCACTTAAACTGACAAACATCCATGCATTATCTGCCAAGTTCTCACAGCTAAAGCAAACCATGCATGTACCCTGCACTAGGTTACTTAAGTCAGATGCACACAAGTAAGTGTGAAGTCAATGATAGTGTGCATGCATACAGCCAGCGCCCTAACCCCACACACACACACACACACACACACACACACACACATCATCATTAACTGAAAAAAAAGTTATTTTCCTATTGACAAGCTAAAGGCATTATAAGATAGATTATAATAGAAATGGACAGAGAAAAAGGTTGTGTTATATAACAGAACACTTAATGCAAGGCACCTTCTGTGGGGTTTATTCAAAGTATTCAACTCTCATTTAGCCAATGATGGAGAGGATTTCACAGTTTGTTAACAAGTTTGTTGTTTTGGTCTGTTGATATCCAGTGAAAAGTGCTGTACCATGATGCATGAAACCATTGTCGCACAGCTCCACCCCCAAGATCAATGCTTCCTCTCTGGTTCTGCAGTCCCCCTGCAACAGAAGACACAAAAAAGAGTGGATGCAGTGGAGAAAGGAGACAGGTTTAAGCATAAAGAGTTAATAGAGTAAATCACTAAAGGAAAAAAAAGAGACAGGACAAAGTACATTGTACCCCCCACCCCTTATTTGTTCCTGCATGCAAAAGCCCAGCAGAGACACTCCACGCTCTATCTGAACATAGCCAGAATCATATGTAGACACTACAGCATAGTGTTTAAGCTCTTGCAGTCCCACTGAAGGAGTGTGAGCTATTCCACTGGACTGGGTCAATCCCAGTCATATGAGCTACCAAACACACACACACACACACACACACACACACACACACACACACACACACACACACACACACACACACACACACACACACACACACACACACACATGTCTGCCACTGAGTCTGTGGTGGTGGCCATTTACATATAATTTCTTTGTTGTCATCCTGGACAGGACTATCAATCTGTCAACCGCAAAGCTTCCTGTCAAAGTCAATAGAGCTCAGCTGTCGATTCAATTCTGCTTTCCTTTCTTCGATTCCTTTCAGCTCCGCTGAGAGTCTTAAGTCTGATGGCTTTGTTGTCTCAGATTCTTTTCTCTGTTTCACATTTGACATGAGCCGCAAAACTACATATACAAGAATGGAATTGATGTCTTTCAGGTTTTGCATTGCTCATGCAAAACGTTTCACACAAATAAAACAAAGCAAATTTGTATTAGATTTTCATTCATTTATTTGGACATTTTGTTTGACTGTACACTTTATGATGATATCATTATCAAACTTCAAATGAAAGTTGTTATTTACAAAAGTACTGCTCATCCATTACTGTGGATGAAGCTAAATTAGGGTTTACCTGTGCAATAAGCCAGTCTATGAGCTTGTTGGCCATCACCACTGATTTGTAAGTCCGCAAATGGTAGTCCTTATCCCTGGATGGGCAGAAAAGCAAAACACTTCATGAGAAGGATTAGGAAAACAAAATTCTACCTTCTAACTTGGACTGTGCCATTGTTACTATTCAGCTCTGTGATTCACTTCAACTGTAATAAACCCAGATGGTGAACATGTAAAGTAGTAATTCCTGGGTCTATTGAAATACAAAATAGTGATGGAGCCTAAAGGGCTAATAATTTTCACTGTCAGCCTGGTCATTTATCAAGCACTGGCAGTTATGTCATGAATCAAAGTATATTTCTGACAGTTGGTGACAGCAAAACAGCATTCCTCCGGGCATGGCTGGTAACGGCCCCTGCAGTGTTTGGCCGTGGGGTGCCCCATGTTAGTCTGGTGTTGCTGTTCTCAGTGTTACCCACACTGCCACACAGACAGACCCCAAGAATGCCATCTGAAATGGAGCTGTGACTTTTCCCATGAATGCAGGGGCCTCCCCAGGGACATGCAGGGGCCGAGCTGCAGGCCGGGAAAGTCCAGAACGACCGTGACTTACACCACTCCACCACATGCAAACACTCACTTAGACACACATGCAACCGCACATACACATGCCTGTCTCGCACGCTCGCACACACACACACACACACACACACACACACACACACACACACACACACACACACACACACACACACACACACACACACACTTCAGACAAGTCATACATGACATGTGGGCTAAGTTAAAGTCCAATCTCAGCTGTCTGGAGCTGTTCAAAATGTGAAGCGTGAGGCCAAATGCTGCTGTTTCCTCCACAATGGAACATTCTTTTGCCTAACTGTATTTGACAGTCTGTGTTGGTCTCTGATGAGGACAGTAGTGTTGGTATTAGCCAGTGAGGCACGTTGGCCTGCCGTGCCATGCATATATAACCAGAAGAGCGAAGAGAAACCTTGTTTTTCCCCTAAATGGGATACTAGAGAAAGGGAGATTGGGGCTACAGCAGTTGGTGCACAGTGATGCTGTCAGAGTGAAAAATGGGGGGTGAACAGGTCCAATGGGCAGCCATATGTCAGGGATGAGGAAACAGCAGTTTGAGGAGTAACAGAGGGAAAGGTCAGAGAGGTGATTTTTAAACTTGCTGTCCAAAAAGTTTGTCTTGACATTTTGTTTGGGGTAAAAAGATGGAGGAAAATGCTAAATTTTCAAAGCACTCTTTGGAATATATTATTCAGCTGCAACTGTTTTATTCCTGCTTAATATTGTTAATTATTTAAAAAAATTCAGCCATCAATATTAAGTTCCTGGAGGACTTATCAGCATAATGAAGAAAACTCAACTCAATAATTATTAGACGCTGAACTGAAATACCAGTCTTTCCATTCTGTATGAAGATCATTTATGAGTGGCCTTTGCTATATTGTGTGGGTTTGCAGCATATCTGTGTATATATTGAATATATTTTCTCATTGCATGATTAAACGTATAACAGTGTGTACTGTGTATCAGCCTGTAGTGGACATTTCAAATTGCGCAATGTCATTCTTTTGTGTTTTCTTGTGAGGAAAGCGGGACGTGAGGCAGGAAGAAGCTGCGCGGGGCTTACATAGTGTACGTTCCCCATTTCACTTCATCTGTCTCGCTCTGCCAGGAAATTATACCTAATTAGGCAGTGGCTGGTTGCTCCAATTAAACTCTGGCATTCCCAGGCCCTGTGATGCATTGTATGGGGCTCTCCGTGAGAATGCACTGCACAGATATGCTAGCTAACCACACACGCATGCATGCCCGCACGCACGCACGCATGCACTTATGCACGCCCGAACGCGCACACCTTTTAGTAGTTGCATTAAATGTTCTTTTATAGCGCTTTCCTAGTCTAGGAACCATTCACCATTCACACACATTCATACACTGTGTCCGATGGCACAGAATCAGGGGCAGCTCAGGGTTCAGTGGGACATGAGACTGCAGGGCCAGGGATCGACCACCAACCTTCCGATTGGCAGGCGACCGCTCTACCACTGAGCCACAGCAGCAGAAATACATTAAACAGAAATACAGAGATTTTCTATGCTGGAATACATGCAGGATCAGTGTGCCCCCTTCCAGCTATAAAGCAGTTTTATTGTTGTGAAATTAAAGCTTTTCTTTGGGCCATTTGAATTCCAGCATAAACAGGCAACCTTGATGCAGTGCTTCGCGGTAAAACACTTTAGCAGCCTGCTCCTCAAACACTTGAAATGGAGTTTAAAAAAACAACACAGCACACCAAAGCATGTCAGCCAAATACTTCTATAATATGAGATCGCTCCACTTGTCCACATGTGCTAGAATTGCTAACAAAACACCTGTTTCACATTTGGGATTAAGTGACTTTTTCATGGTCATGCTGGATTTTTCTGCTCTCACATGAAACACTAATTAACAATATAAGATGACTAACTGGTAACTTACTTTTATCATTTCAAATGTAAATCTGAATAATGTTACACACTCATTCCGATTTCAGTACTGAAACTTTGAAAACAACAGTGTTGACCTACATGTATCAAAATGTATATATCATTTTAATTCATGTTGTATGTTGAAGAATTGTGATCAATGTTTGCCTCCTGCAGCATGACTCAGCGTCAGACCTTTTAGAGCACAGGATAAATATACTGTTGGTCAAACTGAAATGTGTAAGACCTGTATATCGTAACTGAGTGGCCGTTAAAAATGCTTTATAACAGATATTAGGCGATTTGTATCTGTGACGTATGGATTGAGCCATGTGACCCAAACAGAGAAAAAGGACCACAACAAAGAAAAGAAAATCAGTTGTAGGTTTGGATTTAGAAGCAGAAGAAAACTAGCAATATCCTTTGATAAAACAATCACAACTCAAGGACTACATACTAGGTTTTTCCGAGATTTCAACCATATTACAATAGAATTAATATAGTTTTCATGGAGATGGATTTGTGGACATGTAAGGTCCACAAGCTGTTAAAAATGTAATCCACAGCACTTTTAGGACTTTTTATCTGTGTTAAAGCTTGACAGCCAAGAACAGACTGCCGATACAGACCATCTAATGGGTTGAAAGCTCCAGGTAAAGCTAGTAAGCTGGCCTTGAGTGGACATTGCTTACTACTACAACTATTTCAACTATGAGACCTCGTTGATGGGTAACCATACCAACAGGCTGATGAATGCTGAAAATGAACTCTCAAAAGCACCAAGGGATCACAATGTTATCCATTTATCGGTGTCCCACATGTACAAAGACTACTTATACCATTTTATAGACTCAATCTTCTTCACCACGTCTGTGTTTTGAGACCGGGCGGATAAAACTTGCCAAGCCAATCCCCCACATGCCACTAGCCGCACAACATCACCACCTCTACCAATTCCTCCTATGTCTGTTCCTCTTAAAAACAATGAGCTCATAGTTCACTGTGATATCTCTCTCCTCCATTCCTGCTTTGTGGTGGAGCAACTTTTAGAAGCAAGAGCCAGATGCTAAGTTATTGTGGCCCCACCTGGCTGGGTTGCCATGGAATGGGATTAGTGGGTTACCTGATGACAGGAGTGAAGAGGCTGTGAAGACGGCAGAAGAGCCGAACGCCCTAAGAAAAAAAGTGAGAAGATTTTGATTAGATCAGTGACAGGTGTGTACATTGTGATTTATATTAAATTAGGATGCACTATTACCTTAGATATGACATCGTGCATGTCACTTCTGGGGTGGTAGGTGCCATCGTCGTAGCGAAAGCGGTACAGTACAGGCTCGGGTTTGAACTGGTGTTTATCTGTGACTAAAAATGCAATTCAAGACATAAAGAGATTTCTGAAAAGAGAAGTGCCAGACTGAAAGAAGAAAGGTGAAAGACTCTCAGACCCTAAGGGCGCTTTATTCATCTTGCTTCAAATTTGAAAGTATACGAGGTTTAAACACATTTAAGCCAAGCACGGCTGCATGGTGAAACAAGCTTTCTAGACAAGAGGAAGACTCAAACCTCATACAGAGTGGTCACAGATAACACTGCTGCTTAGAGCTCCCTGCTCCTCTTGCTTTATGGGACTTTGTCGAAGGCCCTCCAAAAAACAAATTACAGTTGGCTCTGTATTCTTGGCTGCAGCCGTGCGGGTTCCATTAAAGACTTTTATGAAAAGATATTCAATCGTTTTTCACATGGGCACTTCTAACAGCACAGTGAGGGAGAGAGAGAGAGAGAGAGAGAGAGAGAGAGAGGGACTTGGAGTTATTCCTCTCTGTCAGGAACAGCTCTAGAGCTCAATCTCATTTCTCTGTGAGGAAGCAATAAAGCACCCCTGAGTGATTTAAGATACAACTTGGCTTGGGGCCCTACTCTTTTGAGGAGAGAATACATGCAGAGCAATAAGCACCATTTAGTGTGAATGCAAAGCATTTTCCAGCTTAAGCCTCATGCGCCGAATACACTCGTTACCTAAAGCCACCACGAAATAGCCACTGAGCAAATATCACACAAACATTACTGTATAATCCCTTACCTAAATATTGTGTCAAGGGAGTGTTTAAATCGGACACTTGCTAAAACATAAATAAGCCAGCTGTGTCTGCATTGTATGCTTAAGCCAGGGAGGGAAAGTCTTGTGAAACTGCTTGTTGAATGAGAAATATTCATTGGACATGGCTGGAGGTTAGGTCAGGCATTGCCAGGCATTTGCATGCTCTACACCATGCAGCACAAAGTGATTTAGTGGTAGATTAGGTTATAGATATGGAACAGCAAAGGATGATAAAGCGGGTCTGAGTGGGAGAAAAGGAAAATTAATGAAAAAGGAGAAAACTGTGAGAACAAACCATGGTGGATGATTCCATTCTCCAGCAGAGCTTGACCTAGGTGAACCCCTTCCTCTGGGTTGCCTGTCTCACCAATTTCCATCAGCCAAGACACAAACTCACTGGGGAAACACAAAAGACCACACTGACACAAAAACACGTATACTCACTCAGGGATAACACAACAAACTTACACAACATCCCCATAGTAATCCCATCATTACTCCATAAAAGAGAATGTGTGTGATCAGCGGAGAGAGCTTTAGATCCACCCTTGACCTTGAATCTCTAAAATACAAAAAACATTTACTCTAAATTGATATGACTATGGCAACAAACACTATCTTGGCAAAGATGAATATAATCGTTTATTTACTGCTGGGGGCCACATCTGTTTGTTGAAATAACCAGCAGGCTTTAGTTTGTGTGTTTTGTCTAGTTTAATCTTATTTAATTTAGACGCTCAATGTAACAAGATGAAATCCGAACAACTTATTAGGATCTTGGGAAGTTCATAATAGAAAATGCAAGATATGTTGTGTTATGCATCATTTACTAGTGAGATGAGGAAACATACTAACCGCCAGAAAAACAAACAAAGCATTGGATCCTCTGAGGGCCCAAATGAGCTAAATGGGATAATTCTCCATAATTTAGTGACTCAGAAAGAGAGAGAGAAAGAGGGTTGAGGACAGGCAGAGTGGCAGCCTAGGCAATTACATCCTTGATGTCCCAGCTCCCTATAAAAGACAAACAAACATGGCCAGCAGCACCACTGGAATTCTGTGGTATTAACTTCCAGGCCATTAGGGAGGTGGTCGGGTGTCAGCGTCGAGCCAACAGGGGCACTTATAAACGTTTTCAGAGAAACAACTGACCAAACAACCCACCTCCGTCACTCTTTAACCACTCATCCTTGGCGTCTTTTCCCTCCGCAACAGACCACAAGGGAAAAAACCTAAGTCTATAACGTCAATTTGTCAACCTCTGTACCTTAACCATGGAAGGAAAAACACCGTGAAAGTTTGGACTAAGCAGTTCTCATGGCCTTGAGTAGATTAGGGTCACATACAAACATTAAAATCGACATGTGGAGCGGGGTGAAACTGACCAAATCAAAGATCCCAATATTTCTTCATAGACTTATTGCTGTACCTATTATTTCACCGATCATTTTAGTATGACTATTTGGTCTCAGAGGAAAAAAAATAATCAATTAATTCAGGCTTTCAAGGCCCTCAAAACCAAGTTCAATTAACTATTTACTATGTACGACAGAGTCCTTCATTAATGCCAAAGTTTGAAAGCTTTTAGTTATTTAGAGTTAAATGAGAAGATCAATTCAACTCTGCCTGCTAAAGATGAAGATACAGCCAGTAGCCGGTTAGCTTAGCTTAGCATAAAGACTGGAAACAATCTGTTTCTATCTGATAACAGGTAACAAAATACTCTTAGTAGCACCTCTAAAGCTAATCAGTTAGCATGTTACATCCCATTTGTTTAAGCCACGCAAAAAAGTGTGAAAACCTAAGTGTAACATTGACAAAGGCCTTGGCTTGCCATTCAGTGGAAACTGTTGACCGTAACACTGCAACTTGCCGTTTTTACACTTCAGTTTCTGTACAGACAATCAAGATGAATTCTGTAAATTAGTGAGGTGGATTTTGTTACCTTCAGACAGAGCCATGCTAGCTCTTTTTTCCTGTTTCCAGTCTTCATGCTAAGTTATGCTGGCCAGCTGCTGGCTGTAGCTTGATATTAAGCAGACAAACATGAGAGTGGTATCAATCTTCTAATCTAAGTCTCTGCAAGAAAGCGAATAAGTGTTTCCCAAAATGTTAAACTATTAAAAACTATTATAAAATTTCTCTACATTGCTATATAAAGATAATCAAATCCCAGACCATATTGTACACTATTGGTACAGTATATTAACTGATGTATAAACATATCTCCTGCACAATGTATGGAATATTGTCTACATCCACATGCAGCAAAAGCAGTCTTTTTATTCAGCTTCTGCTTAAATGTATCATTTTTGTGTGCTGACAGAGCAAAAGTAATGTATGAAAGAAAGAAAGAGCAAAGTCTGACAAAGACAAAGAGCATTTCTTACAGACTAACCTGTCTAACATGTCTAACCTTTTCATTTAGCTCTTAAAAGGGCTTTTCATCAATATCTATCACAACACGCAGACACTATTTCTCTGTCATGTGTGCAGAAAAGACACACTTTGAATCTCTTTTGTTTTTCTGTTTATTCCAGTTTTAAAATCGGATGATAACTGCAAGCTAGGTGGCTGTCACACACATTTTCTTTGATGAATTACACTGTCACAGGAACCAAACCACAAATGCGATTGTACCACTTAAAGGGGAGGAGCTCGAGACCCAAAAATAGCCTTCAGCCTTTAAAAAACAGGAGGAGGCGTAGAAAGAGAATAAAGGCAACACATTTCACAATGGAGGGAGTGGGCTGAGTTGAAGCCATAGGCAATGTGGCTTTCATCACAGACATACCATGCTGGTTTCAATTCACCAATTACACCCACATGTTATCATCTCCATAATCATCTCAGACAGGGGAAGTACAGAGGGGCCAGAGAAGTCTTTCACCCAAGTGGTCATCCAGGTGTGGCCAAGTTGTATACAGAAGGATACATTTTCAGAAGAAGCTTCCCTGAGCTGCTTTCTCACAATATGATCTCTTCAGACTCAATAAAGTGCCCACATATGACCAACGTTGGATCCTTTTAATCTTTTTAGCTGACAGATCCATTCCTCCTCCAGACCGCGAGGGATCTGGTGTTGTCTGCATGGACCAAAGGAGAAAGTCACTCCTTATTCTAAACCACCATGCGATGTAACATGGCCACAACTATGTCCAATTGGTTGTTTTTTTTCTCTCTCTACTTGCTTTTAAAAATAACAGTGATTTTGAACTGGCTGTTTAAGCTTGGATGATTTTCAGTGTGATTATAGTCAAAACATTTCCGTAAAAATTTAAAACAAATGGAAAACATGGGTTATTCTAAAATGTAGCGGGGCGTTTACAAGGCAATTTGTTATGGGATTTCAAGAGTCAAGATAGGAGCACAGTTTAAATAACATCCAGCCAACTGTCTGGTGAAAATGTATTGTTTTATTTTCCATCCCCTTTTAAAATGCATAGTGTCGTCACTCTATAAAGATTTACATTTTCAAAGATGGAGAGCTCTTCTGCTGCAGCCAGATGTTTGCAGAATTTATTATCCTGATACAGCTTTGTCACCGTCTCACAATGTGTGCTTCGCCCCAAAGGCCTGCAATGTGGGAGTAATGAACTTAAGAATTGAGGTTACAGTTTTTTTTGTGTATTCCCAGTACAGGAGAGAAATAGGTGTGATATCCCATCAAGATTTCGTGTAAGTGGCCGGGTAAGTTAAGTTGGTTGAGCAGCCACACATATACATACATATATATATATATATATATATATATATATATATATATATATATATATATATATATATATATATACACACACATATACATATACACATACATATAGTTTCAACTCTGACCTGCGGCCCTTTGCTGCATGTCATTCCCCTCTCTCTCGCTCCCCTTTCATGTGTTCAGCTGTCTTGTGGAATTATAATGAATGTCTAAAATGTCCCAAATAAAAGCATCTTTTTAAAAAAATCCAGGAAAAAGCCTTTAGGCTCAATGAAAGGATCATCATTTAACAGCAGGTAGATTTCGGTTTGCCTGGTTCTGGCTCTCACGTACATTAATGATCAGAGTTACAGTGCATGCCCCCTAAAATTGTCGTTAGAGTCTAAATTTAAAGAGTGTTTCTCTACAGGATTAAATCCTGGGCAAACCTATTTCAAACCAACTTTTTTATTAATTTACTTGCATGAAAACCTGGTAAGTCGATATGACAGCAAGATATCCACATCTTATATGATGAAAGCAAAACACTGAAATGGGGGCATCAACTAATGTATGCTTAAAATAGCTCAGGGGCAGGATTTTGAGCAAAGCAAAGCACCCTTTACAATAAGTATTCTCACCAAATGCAAAATGGAGGATAGATGTTGGCATGTTTAGACCTATTAAAAGTAAAAAGGAAAAGTGTACTGGCATAGGTGTGGAAACTCAAGGACACAGAGAAATTATGAACACGTTAAAAAGACACACACACACACACACACACACACACACACACACACACAGCTGCCTTCTGGCATAATGGGCCCTCTGCTGCTGTTACCTCATGGATTCTTCAGCAGAGAGCTTATTGTGATCTAACATGGGCAAGGGAGAGAGCAGGCAGTCAGCTGAGCCGTACAGGGATATCGCCCTATGATTTATGACTGGCATTCAATGCCCGATCCGTCCCCAGACACCACACCAATAATCCCTAAATAAGATTCATGGGCTAAATCTGTCTGTATTTGATTTTCCCATGACTGAGACTGCAGATCTACATGACACACAGCCTCCTGAACAAAAAGCGCCAACACTTTCTTCTTCCCAGCTGCTGTCTTTAGAAAATCTTGCCAATTTAAAAATGAAAGCAGGGATGGAGAAACTGCTCTATTTTACAAAAGTGTTCAGTGTAATCTGCTCTGAAGATATTGCCATATTCTGTAAGTGCCAATATTATTGAACACTGTACAAGGCCTTTCTGCCTACTAAACATAAATCACTTACTCTCTCGCAGTTAGAGATTACACTGATGTGACACAGAGTAAAGCATCAAGAACTGTACACTCAGCAGCGTGCGTCCTCGTCGGACAAACCAAAGTGTCGAAGTTAGCTGTGAGAATCTTACCTTCCCAGGAAGCACTTGGGGAAGGTGGTGAGCTTGCGTTTACGGTCCTTTATGAGGTTACCCTTGGCCATGAGGGGGTAGAGCTTTTCTCCCTTTTCGGACACCATCACCCACGTATCCTGCTCCATGCCAAGCCTCAGACCTATGCAGCAGAGGAGGAAGGGTGCAAAAAAAGCCTGTCAATATCATGACATTAATAATCATTGCACTCAGCTCCTAGACTACATGTGACATCAATTACAAGCTGGAGAAGATGAATGTCTCATAATTTCTCAAGATAATTAGCATTGCCTTTCAGTGTCTTTGCTAATAGTCTCAGGCAACATTATAAAGAGTTTATCGTGTGCACAATCTCAAAATGCATAAATTGAAACAAGTGACAAACTGCTAATCTGTTTTAACACTGTTTTACAGTAAATGGTAGGGGGGAGAATCGATACTGCATTGTATCCCAACATTTTCAGTGGCAATACTATCAATACACGGGTGCCAAGTATCAATTTGTCAGTTTGTCTGCCTGACAATCCCATTTTGCAGCAAATAAAATTGAAGTGATATGAACAAACAGAGAAATGTATCTTTGTAGATAAAACAGATGTTGGCAAAGTGTCCTTTTGGGGACATCATTTGAAATTGGAAAATTTGAATAAATTACAATATATATATATATATATATATATATATATATATATATATATATATATATATATATATATATATGTATAAATTACAATATATCGCAGAATGTTGCAATATGTTTAAAATCGCACTAATATTGTATCGTGGCATAAGTATCGTGATGATATCGTATTGGGAGGCGTCTGGTGATTCCCACCCCTAGTGAATGGGTTCGCAAAGACGCACACAATATCACTGCATCACAGCCCACAAATATTCACTTTTTTATTATTTTAGTTAAATGCCTCTGTATTGATTTTCCAAAACACAGCTCATATTCTCAGCAATTGCATTCAAGACAGATGTTGAGGAGAAACAAAAAGAGAAAAAGAGTTTCCCTAAGTGATCGACTCCCACCATGATAGTGATACACTGAAGCGCCTTCTTACTCTTCCTTCGCTCCCTCTCTTTCATGATGGCCTCCAGCCACTCCTGCTTCTCCTCCGGGGTCTTGGCCATGCAGACGAACCACTTGTTCTTGGCCGTGTTGTGGATCTTCCAGCCGTTGTTAACTATGTTCCCGCTGCTGTGGTAGTCAGCTGTAACACAGACACAATTTTGACTTCAGTTTTATAAAGTCCTCTCCTCCCGAGGGGTGGAACGATGCAAATCCACTTTTTTTTGACTCATTGAGGTTCAGAGTAACTTGGAGGGGAGGGCCATCAATCAGTGGTCACACTGATCATGACACGGTTTTGTTGGAAAGTTGTGCTTACACTAAACAAGGGTTACGGCATAAAAAAAATAAAAAATAACATAGGGCACAACTCTTTTTCTTCAGAGAAAACAAAGCCAAATAACGCAATAGCAACATTAGGACTCTTACAGGAAAGAACAGGAAGACATCAAGTTAGCAGATGAAATTTAGGCTTGGTCTACTTTCCAAAAACAACATCCATCATTGAACTGCTAAGAATAAAGTACTCTATCTCAGTGCAAAAACTTGCTGTGGACTCATTTTTCCCCAGCTCTAGTGCTGGCCCTCACAGCCTCACTATTGAGTGCTTCATTGATTATCACTCTTCTCTTTTAATGAGATAACCGAGGGGACACACATGCAGAAGAAGAACCATTCATCAGCATTATTTACTACTGAGTGTTCAGAATACTCCCACAATGGTGACGGTGAACTTCTCCACCTACGCTCAAATATAAACATTAAGAATATAATTTTAAAAAACTATAAAAGCAAAGGGAAATTAATCTTTGAACCAAAGTTAAATCTGACCTCAGATTTTTTTCCCTCTAAGGGTGTAACAAAAAGCAAACCATTGCGATCATCTAAAAGCATCTACACTGTAGTGTCCTTAATATGCTATGTCTAGAGGGCGTTTTGCAACCTCAGGCAGCAAGTGTGTGCCTGGGAAAAAGTCAATGTGCTTTCATTATTTAGAAATCCAAGCTAAAATACTCCTGTTGCCTGAATTTCAGATTGAGATCTCCCGCCTGAGGTTCAGAACACCCAAGAGTTACTGCACCGACGCCTGCCTCACGTGTTTATCCTCCCTCTCCCGACCCAATCCCCATCCATCTCTCACCAAAAACACCCAATATTACAGCCCATCTAGGTCTGCTGGAGAGGAAATGATGGCTTCTACAAATATAAATGATAATCAGTGGCTGTGCGAGGCCAAGAGACACAAGCACTCAAGTTCACCAAGTACCAGCAGCAGCACAGTCCCAAGGATACGTAACTATAGATGTGTAAAAGAAAATGTTTATAGGTAAATCTCATTTTTCCATCGGCAATCCAAGTATGAAATCACACAACGTTCCTGTGTGGGTTATTATGGCATATTTTTAAACTGCTGCTGGCAAGAGTAGTGATATGAAAAATAAGGATCTGAGAGGGAGAGAGAGTGAGCCCAGAGAAAAAAGTAATAATTTGTCCACTTACCCGTGCCATCATCCACATTTTCCACCTCCATCACCTCTGTGTTGATTCTCCCTCTGAACAGGTAGCGAGGACCCTCTGTGGCCGCCTTGCTGTTTTTTAAACGACTTGAATAGAGAGAAACAACCATGAGAATTAGCTAATAAGCTTTTTCATGTTATTACTTACTGTGTTTAGTAGCACTCACAGTTCTATTTCGTATAGGCTTCGCCCTCTAAGGGCTACGCTATTGGGTTTATCCCTTCGCGCATGCGCAGTCGTGAAGATTTTCTTTTCCCGCCCTTGCGTCCAGCACGGGCCTCAACTACGTCCGCATTTACTGTATATGTACACAGCGGACCCGTTGTTCGTCTCCCACTTTTTCTTCAAACGTCGCAGTATGAAGACAAGCTCAAGACTCTCCAGCGGTGCTCGCATCTGCCCCTCCTGCCGGACCGGCTACATCCTGCCGCCGGACCTCCACCCCCGCTGCGAGACCTGCCTCGGCGCCGTTCACGCCGGCCAGGCTCTCACCCGCCACGCCTCCTGCCAGTTTTGTGCCCGCCTGTCATCTAAAGAGCTAAATCGACGGGCGGAAACTTTTCTGGTTTGTCAGGCTGGTGGCGACGGGACGGCAGCTGGGCAGACAAACGGGAATCCGGCGACACCCTGGAACCACTGGCGGACGGCGCTGATGAGCATGAGTCCCCTGGCTCAGTTCTCTCGGACAACGCCTCCGTAACTGGTTTCCCTCCTCCCCCTGGGAGATCCCCTCTTCCCCCTGGGAGGATTGGGCCTTGAGACGGCGATTGACGCTTTCCCACTGGAGCTCTCCCCGTCTCCCGAACGGCCAGGGGCACCGCTGCGGCTTTCCCTTTGCCTCAGTCGGCTCCAACCTCCACCGCTAAAGCTCTCTTCGCTGACCTGCCGGAGATCATCAGGAAGGCGGCGGAGCTGAGAGGCATAGCGCTCCCAGCGGAGCCGCCAGCTCGCGGCCTTTTGAGCGGGATATTTACGCCCAGGAGCAGCCTTCTTCACGGGCACCACTCTGGCCGCGCTTCGGAGCTTCAGCCTTTTGTGGAGGCTTTTTCACAGCCTGGGAAACTGAAGGCTCCCGTCTCTCGCTACGCCCGTTTACTCGGGTTCAAGGCGACACAGACGCGGATTTCCTCGGTCCCTCCCTGGAGGAGCCTGGCGTCAATTCTGCTCCCGAAAGCCACCTTTTTCGGCCACCGGCCCACGCCTCCCTCTCCCCAAGATCAAGTGTGCGCCCAAGTCACTGACCGGGCCCACCAATGTGCTGCCCAAGGGCTGGCGGCACAAAACAACATCGCCTTACTGGCCTCTGCCGTCTCCGCCATGGCCACAACCCCGGGCGCCCTTCCTCGGAGCTGGCCACGGAAATTGGCAAAGCCATGACCGCCATCCTCACCCTTACCACGGCGTCCACGGTGGCGCTGTCCAGGGTCATGGCTTGGCAGACTGTGGCCCAGCGAAACATCTGGCTCCACATGTCCCAGCTGCCTGCGGAAGTTAGACGCGAGCTTCTGTACGGCCCCATAGCTCCCGATGGACTACTTGGGCCCCGCCTACAGACTGCCACGCCTCATCTCCATCAAGCGGCGGAGGACGCGGAGCGGTTTCGAGGCTCGGCTCGTGGAAACGGCTCCTTCACAACCCCGCCGTCGCCATGACAACCGCCACAAAGGAAGCGCCCACAGCACCTGCTGCGGCTGCGTCTTCCCAAGCTTCGGCTTCAGGACCCCCACCTGGTCCCTCCGCAGCGGCAACCGGCTCCACACGGCCGGCAAGCTACGCGGGCCGGAGACCCATGAGAGCGGCTCCCACCTGGTCCAATCCGCCTCCCGAGCCACCCTGCAAGCAGCAAAGACGGTGGCAATGACGGGACGCGGGATCGCCTGTCACTCCCCAGCTGAGGGTTGGAAACACAACGGCCCTTTTAAGGGCCACACACTCACAACTAAAGAGCCGTTTCCCCTCAGCCAAACAGCCGTTGTTTGCTCTAAACAGCGTGCTGTTATGACAGTCGTTCCCCACACAACACACCAGACCGCTGCTGCACGCGGGGCACCACTGCCTCCTCGCTATGCTGGCAGCGGGAATGATCCACCCACGGTGGACGACGCGCCAACCACCCCTTCCCCACGGCGATGCCGGCGGGACAAGGGACACGTTAACCCAGTGTCCGCTCCGCCCCACAAGGCGACGGCTGGCCACTGCCCTTTCGAAAAGCCCTACCATGGGCTGGGCGACACAATCACTCGTCTCGCCCAGCGGCGGGATGGGCTCTGCGCTCCTGCTTGCCATGTCGGTGAACAACACTCAGATATGTGCTCGCCCGCTATCAGAGCGCAGCGGCATGGGTCAGTTTGACACACATGGACTCATGGATGTCAAAACTGATAACACGGGGTTACACACTCCAGTTTGCCTCCCCCGCCTCCTTTCGCGGGCGTGTTGAGACTACTGTATCATCCCTAGCAGAGTCAGACGCTATGACGTCGGAACTAGAAGGGCTGCTGTTGAGCGGAGCTATCTCCCGCGTCCCTCCAGGAGAGGAGAACGGGGGATTTTACTCTCGCTACTTTCTCACACCGAAGAAGTCAGGGGGACTGCGTCCCATCCTCGACCTGTCACAGTTCAATCGATACATCATGGAGCGCCCTTTCCACATGCTAACCGTCAAGCACGTGTTGGAATGTGTGCGCCGCCACGAATGGTTTACGTCCGTGGATCTGAAAGACGCTTACTTTCACGTCCAAATCATTCCCAGGCACAGGAAATTCCCGTTTCCAGTACAACCGCTGCCGCTCGGGTACTCGCTAGCCCCCGCACCTTTTCCAAGTGCATGGAAACAGCGCTCCAGCCTCTACGAAAGAGGGGCATCAGAGTCCTCTTTATTTGGACGATCTGCTCATCCTAGCCCCTCTCGGGAGCAGGCGGCGCTACAGACTATGGAGGTTCTGCAGCACCTGCAAACGCTGGGTTTTGCCATAAATTGGCGAAAGAGCGCTCTAGTCCCAGCACAATCAATAGTTTATTTGGGCGTGGACATGAACTCGATTACAATGAGAGCCAGGTTATCAGCACCGAGACAGGTTGCCCTGACCTCACTGTTGTCCCGCTTCAGGCCACACACAACAGTGTCAGCGCTGTCAGTGATGCGGCTCCTGGGCATGATGTCCGCGGCACACACGGTGGTTCCCCTGGGTCTCCTCCACATGAGGAAGATCCAAAGGTGGTTTCATCGCCAACGGCTCGATCCCGTTCGCCAAAATGGCGAATGCTGTCCATCCTCATTCCCTCCGGTCAGACCTGTCATACTGGGGGAATCCCCGACCCTGTCTTCCGGGTTTCCTGGGCAGAGTGACGTCATATATGGTGTACACCGACGCGTCCCTCACTGGCTGGGGGAATGTGCGAGTCACAGGTGGTGGGAGGGGTCTGGCCTCCTCCTCTCCCCCACATAAACTGCCTGGAGCTGTCCACGGTGTTGAAAGTGCTGAAACACTTCACCCCGGTGGTGACGGGGAGACACGTGTCGTGCGTACAGACAACATGACGGCGGCAGCGTACATAACCGCCAGGGCGGCATACGCTCAGCCCAACTGCTGGAAATAGCCAGACGCCTCCTGCTATGGGCGCACAGTCATCTGCTGTCTCTCAAAGCAGTGTATATCCCCGGTTTTGAACCGGGCGGCCGACCTGATGTCGAGGAGGGCCTCCCACAACGAGTGGAGATTGAATCCCACTATTGTTCAAACGCTATGGAACAGGTTCGGGAAGCGGAGGTAGATCTGTTCGCTTCACGAGAGAACACACAGTGCACATTGTGGTTTTCCCTGAGCGCGGACAACCTCCCCTTGGCGTGACGCCTTCTCCCACCAGCCCTGGCCCAAAACCCTCCTATACGCTTTCCCCGGTTCCGCTGATACCTCGCCTCCTGGAGCGCATCCAGGAAGAGAACCTGTCGATTGTTCTGGTGGCACCAGAGCGCACGAGCGTCCTGGTTCCCGACCCTCGCTCAGTTGCTGGTGGCTTCCCCTGGCAGATTCCGTGGCAGGAGACGCACTGTCGCAGCTGAACGGCGCAATCTGCCACCCCGGTGATAACCCAGAGGCTGTGGGGCTGGTTGCTGAACGGGAACGCTTACAGAGATTGGGCTTGCCCCTGCCGTGGTGCGCACCATCCAGGGCTCCAGAGCCCCTTCTACCATAGCATGTTACGCAGCACGCTGGTCAGCTTTCCAGCGCTGGTGCACAGAGAGGGACGCGGATCCCACATCGTGTCCCCTGCCTCTTGTGTTGACGTATCTCCAAACTCTGGTGGATAGCGATTTGGCTCCATCTACAGTCAAGGCTTACGCAGCAGCCATCTCGTCCTGCCACGAAGGCTATGGTGAGAGGACAGTTTTTGCATCCCCTGGTGAAGCGTTTCCTAAAAGGGGTTAGGCGTCAAAACCGTCTGTTCGACCCCTCACCCCCAATGGGACCTTGCTCTAGTGCTCCGGGCTCTGGGAAGCCCCCTTTGAGCCTCTGGCACAAGCTTCTCTCAGAATGCTGTCGCTAAAAACGGCACTTCTCCTTGCTCTGACGTCAGCAAAAGAGTGAGTGATTTGTGTGCACTGTCAATTTCCCCGTCATGCCTCTCCATTAGAGGGGACGGGGCGCAGCCACCTTAGCCAAATCCCTCCTTCACACCGAAGATTCTAACTAGTTCTTTTCGGTCGAGGGTGTTTTCCTCGGGTTTTTTCCCCGCCTCATGCCAACGATGCGGAGGAGGCTTCCCACCGGTTGTGTCCAGTGCGTGCTCTTTCTCAATACGTTTTACGCACGGCAAATATCAGGAAAACTCAGCAGCTGTTTGTGCATTATAGAGAACATTCCCAAGGATCAGCCCTCTCAAAACAGCGTCTGTCTAACTGGCTGTGCGAGGCTATTACTCAAGCTTATAGCATGGAAGGGGCAGAGCCCCCGACATCCGAGGGCACTCTACGAGGGCTCTGTCGGCGTCTGCGGCTCTTTTTAAAGGCATGGCAGTAGCCGACATCTGTGCGGCAGCCTCGTGGGCTTCCCCGTGCCCTTTCATCCGTTTCTATCTGCGGGACATGTCTGAACCTTCCATGTCCAGTTCAGTTCTGTCCACAGTCAACGACACGTAATGCCGTGTTGGATGCGTGCAATAAAAAAAAAAAAAAAAAAGAAACTGTTCTACTGTCTCACCACTCTCATTCTGGAGTATTCTTGGTGAGACGCAGTTCTTAATCCCATACATGATCATAATCACGTTACATGCACGGAGATAATCATGTCACTCCGTCGCATGCACAACAGGGCTATTCACGCACAATTTTCCATTAATGATTAACTACTGCCATCATGTTGCGGGCCTTATGAACTTTTTCAGGCCACGCCATTGGCATGGCAGGCTTGATCAGAAGAATGACTGACTGAGCCTACATTGTTGTAGGGAATGTGGTCTATGTTCGGCTTGTTGGCCCTGTGTCGCAGGTGGCATAGACTACATCAGCTTCGCCCTAACCCAATAGCGTAGCCCTTAGAGGGCGAAGCCTATACGAAATAGAACGATAGTTACATGGGTAACTCCAGATTCTATTAGTATAGGCGTAGCCCTCTAAGGTACGGGCCACCTGCTCCCAGAACATTAGTTGAAGAAAAAGCTGATGTTTTTGGGAGACGAACAACGGGTCCGCTGTGTACATATACAGTAAATGCGGACGTAGTTGAGGCCCGTGCTGGACGCAAGGGCGGGAAAAGAAAATCTTCACGACTGCGCATGCGCGAAGGGATAAACCCAATAGCGTAGCCCTTAGAGGGCTACGCCTATACTAATAGAATCTGGAGTTACCCATGTAACTATCGTTCATTTAGGGTTTTAAAAGAGACTAATTATAATCATCTGATGTTTGCCCATGTGCACGAACCACGTTAACTGAGAAAAATGAATGTCATTTTTGACAAATTATCCAATTTAAGGTCAGAGCAACACACTTTATTTTCTTTCTTTCTTCAGTCATGTGTGGATCTTCTTTTTTTGTACTACCTGCAGACATACAGTATACAGCATGTTTAGTAAAAAAAATAAAAATAAAAAAAACGGCCAGAAAATGCGTACAATGAATGTTGCAACATTGTTAGCAGCTGCACCAGTAGCTCAGTGTGAGCAGTACAGATCTGGCAAGTGTTCTTAGGCCTTCAGAAGCACAACAATTGTTGGCAATCAGCAAGAGTTCCCGGACTCAACTTGTACTGACCATAATAAATGTCATATTATTTAATATATTTCCTTAGAAACTACCTGAAATATGAATAAACTCGAAAAAAAGAGTCTACAGATGGTTAATATCCCCTCCTAGACTAATCATATGTCGCCGTTTCTCCGGTTAAAAAAACTCCTAAATCCTTCTATCACGTGTCTCCTCAACTGCATAACTTCTTTCAACTCCCTCACTAAACAGACTACAGTGCTTCCCATAGAGCACTTTTCTCTTTTCCTTAAAAAAGTAAAGGAACTTGTGCAGTGAATGATTTATAATGTCCATGCTCTAAATATTCTGTTGGAGTGCAGAGACAGAGGGAAATTCTAAATTAGGGTGAACAATATTTTGATTCTGTTTCTTAAAAAATACACACTGTGAAGAGAGTTTGAATGCATCTCCTGCTTTGTGGATTTTGCCTGTAGAGTATTGAATAAGAGAGGGTCAACACACCGGTTTTTTTTCTTGCAATAGACCAGAAGCTTGTCAAACAGGAAGAAAATCCTCTCTTGAATGTTTCCAGCTGAAATCTTTAAGAGGACGCCGTGCATGAGCATCTCCGTGCATGTATCTGTGATATTGGAGCCCTGCAAAAGGACATGTAGGCAAAAGGTCAAACAGACATAGAAAAAGAGAGAGTGAAACAGTTGCTTGGACAAGGACTGACACAGAGGAATGCGGGAAAGAAGGTATTCAAACTTGCAAACTACTTTAATGTGATTTGTTTTTATCTGAAAGAGAAGGTTTCTACAAGTGATTTCTATACCATTCAATGTTCACACATAGTGTCTGAACAGGAGGAGGGATTACAAAGCCCAGCCTTTCCTGTTCCCTCTCTCAGAGGTCTGTAAAAACACTCCCTGCTTCCTCAGAGCAGACTGCTGGGACTTTAAAATGAATGGCCGTTAATAGCTTCTATAGAATAACATCCCGTCTAGTCCAACTATGTGTTGCACTGTCGCGCCTGGTCACCATATTGGTTGGGGTTCCTGCTGCAAGAGATAAAGTGTGCTGTCTTCTCCCTTACCTTGCCTGCACTGGGAATTTATGTACCATGTTTGATCGGCCCTCAGAGCTAAAAATAACTCCCATGCGCACAGAGCCGGAAAATGTTCTAAGCATTTCCTCCTGCTGGAGACATCAGCGGGCCAAGACCTATCCCGCTTTTTCCTTCTCTCTTTTCCCTCGCCCTTTTTATCCTCTTCCCTTCTCTTGTGCCGATCATCCCTCACTCTCTTCCACTCCTCTTGATTCCCCAGTCCATTCATCTATCTCTTTCATTCCTTCCTCCACACTTTTCTTTAGTCTCCCGCTCTTTCAGGGGCCTTTTAACTCCCCAGCTCATGACCAGATGTTAAATTAATTTGAAACCAGTGAATGTGTGCACACTAGACATGGAAAGGCCAACTTGTCTTGGTCACTTGAAGGGTCAAAAAGCAACATCACAGTGGTCCAGACTATAGAGATGCATTTCCTTAATGCAAGAACAGAACCCTCTGCCCATTTACTTGTTCTGGTGTAGCCTTCTTTAGATTTTCTTTTCTCTGCAGCCTTTTTCTATCACTCTTCACATTCATCTTGTTCCAAGCCAAAGCTCCACAGAGGGTGTATTCTGAAACTTAAGCAACACTTTAAACCCTCAGTCATCCGTTTCATCTAAATTTCATCTCTCTATTTTTATAGTCAGACATCAGCCAGACATAACAACTGCCGAAATGGATAAAAAAATTAGGAATGACAAAGCAGGGTATGCTAATAATTAAGGAAGAAGCATGGTAGAAAAGTTTAAGTTGAACTATGAAGTGGTATTTGTCAACTGACTGGCGAAAAGAGAGGACTTTAATTAAATTCTAAAGAAGCTAAATCAAGCAAATTCCACAACTCAATCTATAATTAAACTTAAACAAGAGAACAGAACGTGAAGTGAAACAAAACTGGAAACAATCTGTCCGCTGCTCTAAAATGAACATATTTCTATGGGTAAACAGTGACAAAAAACAGACAATTGCAACACTAACCAAATGGCAAGCACTGTTCTGACAAATGCTGGCAGTCAAGACCATGGTGACCACTGCACGCCATCGCCCCGTTTCTCCCACGCGAGGTGAACCTGCCAGGATGCCCCGAGGGTGGCCAGCTGTGGAGCAGGTCAGCGCTAACAAGCAATCAGCCCAGGAGGAGGAGCAGGAATGGAAAAACAGCCTCATCCCTCCATCATTCCTCAGACACCCACACAGAAATGCAAGATGCAACCATAACTCAGCTTTCTCACTTCTTTTTTCCTTTCCTTCTCCTCTCTTCTTCTCAGTTCCATCTCGTTTAGCCTGGTGTGCAGCAGTCAGAGGGTCCAGAATGAGCTAATGTTTACAATTAATAAAAAGTGCTGAGAGGAAACCGCAGAGTAGCTACAGCCAGGACCATGTCATGTGCAAGACTAAGCCCAACACTAAGGTTCCTTCTGATCACACTATTCTTAGAATTTAAACTCAATGTGTGTGTGTATAGAGTGACCTATCTCTCCTTTAATAAGTGTACGACAGATTTGTTTATATACTTCTAATTCTAAATCCATTAGAAGCCATGCTTTTTTGTCTGCATCTATATTAATGGATTCAATATGTTGCTTTTTGCAGTATATTTAACTATGATGAATGCCCTGCTAACATTGAAACAGAAACTTGAATATCTCTGTGATCATGCTCTGCCGTATCTTGTCTCACTCAAATTTGAGCTAAAAGTCTGTTTTATTAACCAATCTGCCTACACAGCTACACCTTAGTCAGAAGCTGTATTAACACTGGCAATGTCTTTGTCTGCATGTTCAAGAAGCCTTTAGGTTCTCATTCCATAAAGCCTGATCAATTACATAAGCATCTTGCCTTACAATTACAGTTTTCTCTTTCTAACCACCACTAGGCCTACTGACCCCATATCAAGGCATCCCACAACTCAGAAAGAAAACTAATCTTTAGGCAACTCTCCAGACTAAGAAGTACAGTCTACCTGATGGATCAGTGACCCAAAAGCGTGAGAGCTTTATCTACAGGCTCATCCAGGCAGAAAGAATTTGACCATTGTGAATACAAGTCATTGTTCCCAGAGAGAACAAGAAAGCTTAAAAGGCTGACAAAAGTCATGCCACTTGGAATTGTTGTTGAATTGTTGGCATGAGGCTAAGTGGTTTTAAATATGTCATGACTTTGAGCTTTGACAGGGAGAAAGCTCAACTGTGTTTTAAAAAAATGAAAACCAAACAAACCAACTCAGGCAACACAGGAAGATGTCAATGCAGCCATTTAAACTGAATTTACTAGCCGAGAATAAATCATTCAACACAGTGTTCACAGTTAAGTTCAGGCCTACCTCCCAGCCCTCAATATGGGACTGCCATTCCTCCAATATCTCCAACTTCTCCATCTGTCTCTTGGCTTCGTTGATGCTGGAGCACACAGCCTTCATCACCTGCAGAGACTCCTGCACCAAGGCGTGGTCGTTGTGCTTCTTAGGGGTTCTTTTCAGCAGCTCCTGCATATGCAAAGACAATTAAAAGTCACTCACACAAAAACTAGATACATGATAACAGAGACACACCTAAATGCACCTAAACTACTTTCAAAAGACATCAAATCAAATGTGTGGCAAATCTGGCTTTGAATCATAATTTACACAACATGAAAGCATGAAAGAAAAATATATTGAATTTCATATCCACTCCATGTTTGCTTACCTTTCAGTGGTTCCTGAGTTTAGTGGTTAAAACCCTTGCTACTGCATACAACGGTCACGCAAAAAAGATAGCAATCTCTTTAGTCTACACACAGTCTCTCAGCATGTCAGCTACTATAGGGCTGATTTACACTGTTCTGGATATATCTGCAGCCAGTGATGGCTATCAGTGTCATTTCAGAGAAGGAGGCCCTGGCAGCTGGAAGGCTTCAAATGGCAGAGCATCAAATTACCTCTTATTATTATTACATCTCTGTGCCCGTGCTGGTGGCTGTTTAGAGAACGCCTGGGTGAATTAATAGATCATAACAAGACAAACCAGATGGGACAGTGCAGATCAACGACTCAAAAAAAAAAAGCCTTTGAAAGTGTATTTAATTTTGATCACGTTTCACGTTGGAAAAAGGACATTTCAAAACTAACAACTGAGAGTGCGGGTATGAATGAGCCCAGTCAAAGGGTCTGAATGTGCAGCTGGGCATGGGAGGTGATGATAGGTCTTGTGTTATTCCTACATTGTGGTTGTCCTGGGGAACTAAAGCAGAGACGTGTCAGAATACGAGACCAGTGTTTCATTAGCGAGGGAGAGGTTGATGTGAATAGGACGGGACAGCCCTAACTAATGACTAGGTGGTGGTGGATGAAAAGAGGAGTAGAACCCTACAGAGGTGGCATATGGGTGTGGTATCGCCATAATACATGGTTAGCGTGCACAAGACCATACTCACTCTAAGCAGCAATGGGTACTTGCAGATCCTCTGAATTGGAGCTACTAGGTAACCTTCCAGGGGGACCTCCGTGTTTTTTCTGCCTCCCAGCAACATGCAATTCTAAAGGAGAGGAGAGGATGTAGATGCAAGTTGAAGGTCCAGCAATCATTTTGGATTTTAGCAGTCATGGTGAAATAAATGTAATAATATGCTAGAGAGTGGCGTTAGACTAAAGGTCTTTGGCTAAATGTATCAGAAGGGTTTATCAATAGTATTTACAATTGCAATTACATACACACTGCATAAATACGGTGTGTTCAATTAAGAAAATGCGTAAAATTTGTGAAAATAAAAGGTATTTAGTTAAAAAGAACACACTGTCTGAGATCAGCAGACCGTTCCATTCTTTAGGTGAATTAATACTGAATGCCATCTCAGACTTTGAAAGCGCTCTCAGCACATGGAGGAGATTTCCACCTTGTGACCACCGAGATCAGCTGAGGTTACAGACTGACTACATGTCTGAGATATACTGTAAAGCTAGACCAGCAAGTGATTTGTAAATAAAAAAGGAGGATTTTAACTTGTATTCTGAAAACAACAGGTTAATTAAGGTTTTAAAGGACAGGAGTTATATGGTCTGATCTTTTTGTTTTTAGTTTGTCATCATACTGTGAGTAATACATTGGCTAGAGAGATGTAAGAAACAGTCTTAAAGTGGTAATAACGTGTGACAGGGGTTGTTATGTAAAATTTAAATACATGTTTATTACTGTTACTTAGTTAAGTACAACTGAGGCTGGTGGGAATGTCATTGATTTTTGCAGGTATTTGGTCATAAACCAGATTATTGGACACATTTAAAGTTTAAACTGCTAGTGGCACTACAGGAAAAGTCACCAGAGTGAGTGGGATTCATCCTTTGGGGATCAGGACTTAAATATTTCAACGATAGTTGAAAGTGGTGGACTGTCATGGCCATTCCTTGATTTAGTTTTATCATAAACTAAGAGACAACCTGGTAAGTGTCGGGTTATGAGGTCAACTGCTAATATACATTCTCACCTAAAATTTCAATGGAGGTACTGGATTACAGTGTAAACAATAAACCACGCGTTACAGCAGTCAGTTGGCCAAAGGTTTATGGGGAGTTATCCCCTACTCTGGTCACTGCAAGGCTGAGGATGTGACCTGAGGTATATTAGCCCGTGGCTAAGTGTAGGTTAAAAGGTAACAGGAGAATGATGGAAGGTTATGTCACTGAAAGGTCAAGGCTATAAAGACCCTATTAAATCAAAGTCAATTAATATCCACACACACACACACACACACACACACACACACACACACACACACACACAGCTTAGCGAGCCAGCAGTAGGGATGTAGTCCTCTTTTGTTCTAGTAACATGACGCTCCCCTGTGGAAGTGTAATTCTCTCAGAGTGTCAGAACAGGAAAAGGGAGTTCGCCCACACAAGGGGCAGAGTCGCATCAGCTGTCAGACACATTGGAACATTAAGAGCAGGGTTTTACACTGCCATGTGTGAGGGCCTGTGTTTATATGTCTAAGACACTGAGTTTTCATCTGGGAGCAGGTCTCAAGTTCAGTTTTGCATGACCCCACTTGGACTTGATTATTGGCCCTAAGATATCAGCTATATTTTCAGAAGTCACACTTGTATATTTGTTTGCACTCTCTGTGTCATAGCATGGATTGATTATAGTTACTTAGACTTGTGCATGAGTATTGCTCTTCTGAGACTTTAATTGGTTGCATGTATTTTACATATTGGACATTATGTGCACTTTTTCAGCCCCTTCTCACCAGTAAACATGTTCGAACGCTCCTGATCTTATTGAGCTCCAGCAGCAGTCTCTGGGCCTTTTCATGATTCCCGCAGTATTCATCATAAATCTGGAAACGGCTCTTCTGCAAAAGACAGAGAAGGACAAGGTGAGAAGGACGCATGAGAAGTAAGAAATTACAGTTAGAAAGAAAAAAAGAGGGCAACAAAGTCAAATAGAAACTGGTAAAAAAGAGAGGAGAGCATCAACAAATAAATTAAGCCGTAGAGAGCAATACAGAAGACAAAGAGAAAAGAGAAAATAAGGAAAAATCAGACCACAGAGTTAGAGTGGGTATGTATTTTTCTCTACACTCTGCTCCATCATGAAATAAATAATGTATATAGTGTGTTTTGGGGGCTCAAATCATATCCTGCCTTGCAGCCATATGACTGTCAACTTTCCACCACAGCAGTTCTCATGACATGCACACTCTATTGTCTTTGAGAGGCAGCAGTGGGACAAGACCACACAGCCTTTAAATCACTCACTTCAAAGCAGCAAAAATAGTACACTGTCTTCAGCCATGTGGCTCTGCCTCAGAAGACAAAACTGGTGATGTGGACAACTGGTGATGTCGTAACAACAAGCGGGGGCACTTACAAATACACAACGTTGTGAATAGCTGTAGCATATGCTCTTCTTGTTATGTATAATGTTTTCTAAGAGGTCAGTTTATGTACCTTCGAAAAAGGATTATTCTTTTGAAAGTACACAAACATTATTTTGGGAACTGATTTTATTGTAGTCCAAAAGTGGAGTCTTAAGTCAGCGTGAACTAATTTGCAGGGCTGAATCACAGTAGGATTTGGATTTGAACAGTCCACTGTCCAGCTGGCTTACTTACTTACTTGTGTTTCTGTAGTAAAGCTAGATTGTGTAATTCTGTCTTGGAACTTTTAGAGCATCAACAAATCACTAAAGTGAAGGATTTTGAGATGAAAATATGTCCAAGTGTTATCTCGAGGGTCTCACATGGTCACTCATGACTGAATTATGATTGTGAGTTTTCAGTTATGCTGTGAATTATATCTGATTTTCTCAATGAGGTCCTCTCTCTATCTTTCTCTCTCTCTTCACCTGCATCAGCAGAAGCCAAATGCTCCATCACTACCCTACTGGCAGAGACGTCGTCTCCAGCCCTACAGAAGGATGGTGAGATTTATTAGACTTTGAAACCTATTATATGTCAGTGTGCTTCAAGGCTCAGCATCAAAGAAATGTGACATATAGCAGGGGTGAGCAGTATATCACAACCGTATCAAGCATATCACATGTGCACTCTCTCATCAAGGGTAATCCAGAGAGATGAATAGACAGCATGTGGTTTGTCTTATCATTTTCAGCAGCACTCATTGGCATAAATGCATTTGAGCTCTGATAGTAAAGTAGGAGAGAAATTCTTTAGATAAACAAAGGATTATTGGAAACAGACATTGCATTGATGTGACTGAACCATACAAGCCTGGACATGATGGTGGCAAAATGACTTTCAACTTGCAAGAGAGTAAGGGCAGTCGCATGTATTACTTACAAAGTGCAAGAAGCAGCGCCCAATTTCATGGTGGGCATGAGGTTCCGGCTGGAGCAGCTCTTCAACCATGGACAGGAAGTCTTTGTGAACAGCAAGGATCTCCTCGATGTTGGAGAATAAAACCTACAAGATGTAAAAATACATTAAGTATTTGTCTTTTTAGTTAATTTGACAGCTGTTTTTTTCCTCCAGTGGTCTTCCTAAGAGTGCCCGAAATCAATAATTTGGCATATACAGCTTTTTTGTGGCCATGTGGCACCAGGCAAGGGAATTTCCGCAATAAAGACTGAGGTTTCTTTGAAATGAGCATCTTGGTTTTAGATGTCTTTGATATTTAAATTTCAAACATTATTAGAGATATTTTGGCAGAGAAGCTAAAAATAAAGCACATTTTTTAAGATCTGTTGTATGGAAACTTTGCCTTCATGTGGTGTTGACTTCTGTTCCCTTTTATGTCCTTTTTGTGGTGACGTTAAAGGACAAAACAATGCTGACTCTGGATGGAGGAAGAAGCTGGTGAAATATAAATCATTAAACCAGATAACTCTTTTATGGGTGTTGTAAGGCAAAAATAGTGTTTAGTGATGCTAAGAAGAGAAAGAAATCTGGTATATTTTCATCAATGCCTTTGTACTCCAAAAGGACTGGATGCCATTCAGCTGCTTAGTGACTTCACAGCCCAACCCTGTAATGACCCACATTATTCAAACCCTTCCTTGTACAGCATGTTCCCAAACAAAACCTAGCATGGATAGACATCTTCCAAAACATGGGACATGGGATAAATATTCACTGGATGTGTATTTACCTTCAAAAGTAAGCAAGCTCGCTGAAACAGTCCCGCTCCCAGTGTGAGAGAGCATCCTTTATTATCCTCCAGCCGGAATCACTTATAAATAGATTATATTTACAGCTGCTTCCTGGATCGCCAACTACTTCTTTCTCCATTCAGAACTTGGCTATTTTAGGTTAAAAGAGAACCCCAAACAAGGGACCCACTTTATTTACTTTCCAATGTAAGTTCCTGTGTTAGGTTACTGTTATGAAAATAAGATCTGTGTTTAGTGTAAAAGTCAATATTTTTTTTTTTTTTTTTACAAATCTTAATATCTTATTATGCAGCCCCATACCGCACAGATTGACCCTCACCTTAACGGTCTCTTCTGTGATGTTCTTGTCGACTTTGGTGGCTGCATACTGGTTGAGACGATGAAGAAACACCTGAAGCAGAAAAGGAAAGAAACAGTTAACACTTTTGAACTTGCCCTGAGGCCTGTACTACGAATCAAGGTCAACATGCCCTGGATTTCTTTCAGTTACCAGGCTTCACCTAACCCTAACATCTGCGGTCCTGCGTACGCTGTGTCACGACGGTGGTTAACAACTAGTTCAATCAACCCAGAGTTTCCCACAATAGAATAGATTTGATTCTTGGTGTGCAGCTGCAACACTGGCTGCCAGAGCAAATTGGTAACCATCACAATGGCCTGATACACACAAAACACAATCTTTTGCACTGGATGATAAAAAATTGCAGCTCATGGTGTTTCAAAGTTGTTAAGTGGCTGGGGATTTGAGTTGGAGAAGCCAATAGTTTGTGAATTGAGATGGATGGGAAGTGCTCTTACTTTCTTCAGTCCCTGAGGACGCTGGTTCCCAGGCTGCTTCCCCACACAAGCCCTCAACAACCCATTTAATGCTTCAGGGCACTTTCTAAGAATGGGAAATTAAGAAGGTGTGCTAAAAGTGACTAAGGAGAAATTAGTCATTTTATGCACTGCGCCTGAGGGAGAGCTTTTAAAAAATAAGACATCCATCAAAAGGTACAAGACATGAATCTTTGTGTTTATGTGTGCAATGCTTGGGATTCAGTTTGGCAGACAGAAATCTATCTTCAGTAGAAAGCTCTGCGGAAAACAAATGGGTGGCATCACACTTGGATATTGATTGATGCCTGTGCACTTCACTTCGGGGAAGCTATGATGAAATCCAAAGCAAGGCTTAAAAATCTAACACTTTCATGAAATATAAAGTCCAAAAGAAATTGCATTTAATCCCTCAGAATTACAGCTTCACCAAACTTGATGTTAAGCAATAACAAAGTTTTTGATGTTCATACTGGTGTCAAATAGCGATCGACCGATTTAACGGCCGGCCGATATTTGCGTTTGCACTGCTCCTCCCCTAATAGCAGAGTGCTGGAAGCCTGCTCTTCAAGACAACTGTAAGTTTTAAGCACTGATAGTGGAAACACGTTGCTCTATATGCGCTTGCAACTATAGCTAAGCAAGTTTGTGGGTCCAAATGGAAAATGCGAATGCCTCCTCAATAAAACGGCTTGCCATTGTATTAAGGGAGCTGCAAATAGCTAAGTTGTAGGCTATCCGTATGCATATGGTAGCTTGAACAATTTGTTGCTTGGCAACCATGGCAGTCTTAAATTACAAATTAACACTTTATTTCAGTGGCTACTTTTAGTTGGAAATAGCTGGTTACCTTTAAAATTAAGCATACTACAGTGTGCCCTTTATTATGCTGCATGCTTGTTGCAACTGTGAGCAATAGTGTAATTATTTTATTTATGCTTAAATAATTTTTTGAATTTATTTTCAGAATTTTAATTATGCTTAAATATTTATTTTCAGTATTTTCAGCACTTAACTCTTGTTTTTACTTGTTCTACCTCACCTGTTTTTACAATTTGTTAAAAAAAATTTTAAGTTCAATAAATGTTACTTTTTTTAAAATTATAAGTTGTAACATTGTTATCATTGTGTCATTATTATGATGTAAATTGAGGGAGCAAAAGCGGCTCCAAATATTGGCTCAAGAAAATCAGCAGCCCGTATCGGTCATCGGCTAAGCCGATGAATTAAAAACATTTGGTATCGGCACTAAAAAATCCATTTCGGTTGATCCCTAGTGTCAAATTTCAATGAAAGCAAGTTTACAAAAAAAAAAAAAGGCCTTGGCACAACATCACAAAAACACATGTGTGTGATTTGGGTTTTGTCTTGCCGACATTTGTTTTCATTTCCCATGTCGCATAACTAACTTTATTTCCAGTATCCTCCAAATGCCATAAAAGGCAGTAACTCAAGCCAGATACAACCAAAGATGAGACCTCTAAGTAGAATGAAGTGTGTACTTGGATTTTATTATGCCAAACCTTACACTGAGCACTGAATGCCCAGTGTGAAGACAAACAACACTGAAGATAAATTCACCAAATGAAAGAAAAGTGAGGAAAGGAAATTAGACCTTAATCAACAGTTTGAAAACAGAGCTCACAGAGAACACAGGACAGCTGTCAAAACTCAAACAAAAGACTGACTTAATCAATGGCCTGTCACTGATCACACCAATCTTCACCTAAACCCTTTGCAACATGACAGACAACAACAACAGAGTAGGGGTGGGTAAAAAAAATTGATACAGCATCATATTGCGATATTTTCTGTGGCAATACTGTATCGATACACAGACGCCATGTATCAATCTATTATTATATGTGTTGTCTGCTTGACAATCCCATTTTGCAGCAATTAAAGTGAGATGAAAAAACAGAGAAATGTATCTTTTTAGATGAAACAGATGTTGACTAAATTTCTTTTTGGGGACATAATTTGAAATTGGGAATAAACAATAAAATAATAATATTGGAATATATTGCAGAATATTGCAATATGTTTCAAATATTATTATATCGCATCATAACATAGGTATTGTGATGATATTGTATTGTGAGGCCTCCGATGATTCCCACCCCTACAACAGAGTCAGTGCTACAATATAAGACATTCTGACAATGAAAAACCCTTCAGCAGCACAAAGCCTCATTTGGTCTGGCATGACACAAACCAACAGCAGCTCCATAAACACATGACCAACGCAATCAAGCTCCACACTGACCCTAACCACGGGCATCCCTTTACCGCCCCACTGAGGGTCATAATGCCGTCTGTTGTCCAGCAGGCAGCCTGACCTGAGCAAGCCAACATAATACAACCACAACACATGTAATCAGCTTACTTTAATGAGCAGACGAGCCAAGAATTATTGCTTGACACCAAGATCTAAGTGAGTAGTTGGGACTACAGTAATCTTATTGAAAAGTTTCCCTTGATTATTCGTGAACAGATGGAAAGGGGGCTGGGCTAAATCAGTGAAAACCCTCCATTACAAGCTAATTACAAAACCATGTTCTGTTAAAGAAACAAAATGACGAAGAAATTACTGAAATTATCTTAATCACAATGTGTTGACATCAAGCAACACTCTAAAAGAAGTGACTGTTTGAATCCGGGATTGTGGATGGGAAAAAAAAGAGTCTTAAATAATCAGCCTCTTTGTTGTAGGCCAACTCCATGCTGATTACCATTCTGTAGCTGCCTTGCAACTCTGCCACTCACAAGCATTAGCATCTGATTAGCAAGTCTAATATGTACAAACACGGAGCAGACTTCGACAGGCATGACAAGGCTTACAGTACAGGCCCTTAGCTGGGCAAAAGTATTTGCAACAAAAAACAGCTTCCTATCATCATTCCTATCATAGATGCGTGACATCAAACATTGCCTCATTAGAGAGTCTATCACTTCAGTATTAATTGTGAAGAGTCTATTCAACAGGACATAATTGCTATATCTGCAAAGCACTAATTATACAGTATACCTATAGCTATGGGGGAGGGGGGTCAGTCTGCAGCAAAACATAAGGTGCACACTGCAGATGCTTATCAGAAGTAAACAACATAAAAAAAAAAAAACACACAGTATAATGGAGTTCAGGAGCTCTTAATCTGATTGGATGGAGATAAAAAATTATGTTATCACCCAGAAGACAAAAGGGAGTTTGTTTTTGTCACACAGAAGTGATGGCGTAAAATTAAAAAGATCTTTCATGCAGTTTTTGGGTACACCGCAGAGAAAACAGACTCGGTCACACAAAAGTTTGAACAATTTGAGGCTCTGTTCATGTTTTTCCTAGAATTGTGGTCAGTTCAGATTGGATTTGTGGAAACAAACATGTCTCTTCCAAAGAGACTGCCAAAACTGCCTTGTTGATGTTGTTAGAAGACACGGACAGTGAAAGGGAAGCTGACTGTCTGGATTTATTGAAACAGTAACACCCGTGTGCCTGTGAATATAAGCCCATTTCCAGGTTTGTACAGTACCTGACAGCGCTGCGTACATAAATGCACAGCTCATTTGCAAACGCCTAAATGTATGGTTTCTAGCATTGTACGAGTCATCCAAATCCAGTATTGTAACTTAGAGTCGGTGGAGAACATCCAGGATGTGTCTCTTGATTGCATCACAGAGTAAAGCATCTGGTTTAAAGCTTTGGTGTTACTAACTAGAAACTAATTCAATTTAAGGGATGAATTTTACAAGTTAAAAAAAAAAATGCACAGCTGAAGAACTGTTGAAGAAGTCATGACAAAAAAAACATTCCTTCTATGGTCCAACAAGGTTGCTATCTTTATCCTCATTCTCTGTAATGACCAATTGAATTCCAGAGAGACACATTTTATTCTCTAGGACTGGATGTGCTTTCTAGCAGGAATCCACCATGCCTCGGCACCAGCCACTGCTGAATCTCAAGCAAACTTTATTGCATTTTAAAACTCAAAAAGAAGCTGCTTGTGATCCATGTGCCACTTTAGGTGAACAGAGATGGATAGACATTTTAAACCGAGTAAAAAATACTAAACGAGTAATTGTTTTCGCTACACAAATGTAAGTTTATGACTATTCTTTTAGGTTTAAATTGTGTTTTTTTTTATAAGAAACTGAAAAATTGCACACACACACACACACACACACACACCTGTAAGTAGCCACAAATAATGGCAAAAGGATGTTCTTTTGTGCATCAGACATTTTCCTTTCTACTTGTTGGACATAAAGTATACATGTTTTCTATCCTTAATCATGTATCAACACAGCATTCAATAAGAAAAAAAACCTGTCAGAAAGTATTTTTGTTCCCTACAGCCCAGGTATTATTACCTGGATTGTCACTCTGATGGCTGAGGAGAGACTACACATTAAAAAAACATTAAAGTTTTCATCATTCCACAGAGCAGATGGGTGCGATGAATAGATTGGTCCAATCACTGCGTGTGGCCCTACCTGCCATTAATCAACAAAAGTTCACATGCTGTGGGCAACAAAGCTGTGGCCTGACACAGCAATACTCCAATGTGATAACAATCTGACCTTTACCGTGACACTAAAACTGAACTCAGATTCAGTTAACGGACCTGCAAGCCATATCACAGACCTTTCCATCACCTTACTGTGACTCACTGGACTGAGCGGAAAACGGCCTCGACCTATGAGTGACAGCTTGCTCATGCACTGCATTTTGTTGACATGTTTGCTAAAACATGCCTACAGGAGGGAGGTTGCCAGACTGGTGTCATGGTGAGAGGACAACAACCTCTCCTTCAACACAGACAAGACAAAGGAGATGATAGTGGACCTGAGGAAAAAGAGGAGACCTCATCGGCCACTGTACATCCGGTGAGCTTGAAGTAGCGAGGGTAAGAACCTGGGCGTCTACATAAGTTAGGACCTCACTTGGACACTTAACACCACACAGCTGGTAAATAAGGCTCAACAGCGGCTGTATTTTCTGATAAGGTTGAGGAAGTTTGGCATATCACCTAAGATCCTCAGCAACTTCTACAGCTGCATTGTTGAGAGCATCTTGACCAGCTGCATCACCGTGTGGTATGGCGGCACTACTGCTATGGACGATCACCAGGACTCCACTGTCCTCTCTGCAGAGCATCTACCATTGCAGAGTCCACAGGAGAGCCTCCATCCTCATCCTCAGCACGGTCTGTTCACACTGCTACCCTCAGGCCGGAGGTACAGAAGTTGCAGGACCTCCAGACTAAAGAACTCTTTCTTTCCTGCTGCCATCAGACTCCTAAACAACTGTAATCAACGGTTTACATTTCTCCAGTTTGCACATTCATAACATTTACATTTGCTTTCGTTTATTTTTATTTCTTTATTTTTCACATGCTGCTTTTAAAATATATATATATATATATATATATATATATATATATATATATATATATATATATATATATATATATATATATATATATATATATATTTTGTATATTTGTAGTTTACATTGTTAGGCATTCTGTGGAAAGCAAATGAAGAATTTCATTGTACAGGGAAACAGGTTTCCTTACTGTGCATATTACAATAAAACTTTGAATGTTTTTATTGCTCAGGCTAATTATGTCCAGCCTCCTATGGACTTCAGTGTCATATAGGAAAGGAAAGGCAGAGGGGTAACAGACTGGCTGGGGGTCTGTTTCCATGCCGACAGAGTGTGTGCATAGCCAACCGAGGTCAGAACACTTTGTGAATGGACATTATGCAATACTGTTGTCCCCAGCAACTCTCAACCAGTAAGCAAAGATACAATCAGCGGAAGGCTGGCCATTCCTACTGGATATGTCTCTGTGTTCAATGAAACAGATGATGATTCACACCAGAAGCAAACACAGAGGTCACTTGCTTCCTCAAACACGTAAACTAACGATGACATAACAAAAGAGACAATGATGGACATTCTTGCTCTTTGAAATAAAGTGTGTGTACAGTATATTTGCCAAACCAGAGCATGTGCTTGGGTCAAATAAAAATGCTATAGTGAATGTAAAGTGAGTGGAAAAGAAAATGAAGAGAGTGCAAGAGGACAGCAGAATGGGCTGTGATGGGAATACAAATCCAACCCTGAAAGAAAACGAGCATTAAACAAATACAAAAGAGCAAAATGATGAGGCAAATTGCTTTGATTTAAAAAAAAAAAAGCTATGTAGCTGCTCCAATACTATAGAATGAAGTACAAAGCTAGCCTCAAACATCCGCTAACACATTCAAGTTAAAACCATTGGAGGAGTAGGCGTGAACACAGTGTCGGTTTGATGTGTTACACGCAAAACAACCATTTTAGGTCCCTGTGGATCGATTTGTTCAACCGTAGAACCCTATGCTCTCCTTGAAATTAAAAGTAATGAGCACATACAGTATATTAGTTTTTTTAAAGCATTTCAATGTAAGCACAATTTTAAAACTTCTTCTACTACAAAATTTAAATTGCTTGTGGGATGATGTGGGATCCATTGCTAACAATTGAAATAGGTCCAATCTGAGTTCATTGGCAGTGGTCACCAGTATAAACTCTGGACGATTGAATAGGCCTTTCTCAGAGTCTATTGGACAAACTGCCTCTTTTGTCCACTGATGATTCACTGATGTGCTTTGTCGACTTGATTGGCGAGCTGGCAAACAAACACCCACAAACATCCTGTGTGTATACAAGAATTGATCCACTTTCATTTATAATTAGTGGAGTAAGAAAAGATTCAAATGTATAGGAAATATTACCACACATGTATTCAATTGTATTCTAATCCACCATCTGTAAAAGTATCCTCTCTTGTTAACAAAATGAAAAAGACAAGACAAAGAAAATTCAACCCCGGAGATGGAGAGACAAACAGCTTCCACACGAAAAAGCCCACTGTAGTGAATCACTAGACTGTGAAGGTATGCTCATTAACGTAACAGTCTTTTAGAATGTGTGTGTGTGTGTGTGTGTGTGTGTGTGTGTGTGTGTGTGTGTGTGTGTGTGTGTGTGTGTGTGTGTGTGTGTGTGTGTGTGTGTGTGTTTTACATCTGTCCCCCAGGATGGCACTGTGATAACAGGTAAAGAATGGCATGTAACAGGTGCGCTAGCAGCTTGGCACCCTCAGGCAAAGCTCTTGCAACACCTGAGTCTCCGGATTTGCTGTGTGTGTGTGTGTGTGTGTGTGTGTGTGTGTGTGTGTGTGTGTGTGTGTGTGTGTGTGTGTGTGTGTGTGTGTGTGTGCGCGTGTGTGTGTAAATGAGAGAGCAGCAACGATAGAAAGATACAAAGCATAAAAACAGTACAAAAAGTACAGAAGGAGGGGAAAAAAAGAGTCTTGTTTGGCCTTATTAACACAACAATCCTGTAGGGAGGATACGGGGCCTTTACCATACTTCCTGCACAGAGGAACTGCTTTTAAACCGGAATTCAACATTGCAGGGATGACGCCTTCCAAACATACGCCTACTGTATACACACACACACACACACACACACACACACACCAAATTCCTGGCAAGCTAAAACTTCCACCAAAAAGTCTTGACCAGAGACAAACAGAGTCAGTCTCGGAATGCTGCGAGCACACAGGGAAACATCCGAAAAGAGAGAAAAGGCTCTTTGCAGTGATTCTATATGGAGTAAGAACACTATCAAAAAGATGTATGCATAACTTTATGTATTCATATTCGTATTTTTATATTCATATTCGTATTTTTATACATTTGTGCGTAAATTACATAGGCAAGCAAAATTACGTTTTCATACATGTGTGTTTTTATGTGAGTGTGACTCTAGAAGCTATGACTGTAAACATTCACGAGTACAACTCTGATTTCTACGACTACAATTCTTGAGTGTGAACACGAATTCAAGTTTACGGGTACGAGTAAAAACAGTTGAAATGACGTCACTGCCGTCACAGGCGGGTAATCGAACCTCGATTCCATTTAATGCGCATGCGTCAGGGTGAAAAATGGCTAACCGACCGGGGCTTCTAGCCCAGGCTCAGCACAGGTAAAGTAAAAACGTGGTTATTCAACATTTTTCATACGATTTTACTACTTTGATAGCACTTTATAATGATATACATTTCTGCAACTCATAGACGGTTAGCCATTTTTCACCTGTGACGCATGCGCATTAAATGGAATCGAGGTTGATTACCCGGCCTGTGACGGCAGTGACGTCATTTCAACTGTTTTTACTCACCCGTAAACTTGAATTCGTGTTCACACTCAAGAATTCGTAGTCGTAGAAATCAGAGTTGTACTCGTGAATGTTTACAGTCATAGCTTCTAGAGTCACACTCACATAAAAACACACATGTATGAAAACGTCATTTTGCTTGCCTTTGTAATTTACGCACAAATGTATAAAAATACGAATATGAATATAAAAATACGAATATGAATACATAAAGTTATGCATACATCTTTTTGATAGTGTTCTTACTCCATAATTCTCTCCCATAAGCCAGGCACCTCCTGTCTTCAACAGGTCCTGACGACACCTCCACCTCTGCCTTGTTTTCCCAAGCTTGTTTCTCTCCACTGGGAATGTATACAGGAAACAGACACTCTTAATGTAGCAGGGAATGTTAATATGTCTATCTTGGGAGTGGCTATTGAGCTAGTGCTCCTCTGCCCTGCTCAATGCAGGATCTCTGGTTTTAATCAACAACAGAGGGCATAGTGTGTATTCACTTTACAGGTTCTTTGAGTGAACAAAAGCTTATTTATCTCTGGACAACGTTCATTTAAGAATTCAGGCAGTGTGTATGAGCACCACATGACTCTTAAAAAAATATACTGCTGTTGAAGACGTTTCTTTCAATACAAAATGGGATAGTTATAGGAATGTCATCTGAAACTTTATTGTTTTGTGGAAAATGCAGGAACAACCTAACGTGTAAAGGAAACATGAAAACCAACTAAGCAATGTGCTTTGAGGCATCTCCAAGACCTCACAATTTTCTGTGTTTTATTTAAGTGACCCTGGCACATAAGGCAATACATACGCAGCTGGAACGAATCAATTCATCCACTGAATATGTCTGTGTCCAATGTCTGCGTCTGACTCCTAGTGAGCTACTCAAACTGGCGTGAAATGACCATGATGCAGTTCAGGGACATTTTAGCCTTGTTTTTAGCCAGAATCCACTAGTGTAGCTAACGTTAAGGTTACCTGCTGTGTAACGTGTTATTAGTGTTTACTAGTGTGACATGCAGCAAAACATCTGTTTTTGGAGCATCAGCAACATTTATGTGGCACCGTAATGAGGAATCAAAATCTGCGTTGATATTTCGTCTGGTATTTAACGGGCAGACAACATACAACTTCAACATAAGAGGAATGTAGCACAATATGGATACACAATATGATGCATTAAACAGGATAGAGGACAAAATGGATGTGAAAGCAGTTATAAATAGCCTGTGACAATAAAATTTGTTTTATTTAAAATCAACAAATAATTGTGATAATTAATTGTGATCTCAATATTGATAAAAATAATCGTGGTTATCATTTTGGCCATAATCGTGCAGCCCTAGTGGACAGAGACATGAATGACATTTAAAGTGTGAGTTTAAACCACAGAGCGCAAGAACATGAACGTGTCCAAACCTATTCTCGGGAGTCTTTATCAAAATTGTTTCAGAGTCAGAGTTGGAAATGTAGAAACAGCTGCAGTAGTGTTTGTGGGACATTTCATAAGGTCAAACCTCATGGTCGGTAAATTCTTTTACCAAGAATAACCGTAATCTGTCTGATAAGCAACAGACCAGCATTTAATTCATTTGTAAACATTTTTGCCGTGTCGTGCAGAATAATGGCAATGTCTAAGCAGATTTGAGAGCACTAAACAGACAGAAGTGTGTGTGCATGTCTGTGTGTGAGTGTTCCCTGTGGCAGAGCATGCCAGCAAAAAACACAGCCCCCCTTGTTATGATGACCCCTTCACACTCCATGAACGTCCTGACAAGTGTCTACCGTAGTCCCGCCGCTCTTCAACTTATCGCACGTGAGCACCATGTGACCGGGCAGCTGGCACTGGCCAAATCAAAGGCTGCCTTCTCCTCTGGGCAGCAGCACAGCACCACCTCTGCCTCCTAAGCTAAATCCACTCCATGGATTCAATGCAATTCAGACAGTGGGGTAAGTGTGTGTGTGTGTGTGTGTGTGTGTGTGTGTGTGTGTGTGTGTGTGTGTGTGTGTGTGTGTGTGTGTGTGCGTGTGCGTGTGCGTGTGCGTGTGAAGCAGGAAACATGTAGCACAATGTAAAGAAAGGAGGGCCAGGAAGGAAGGAAATCCTGCTTGAAAAATGGCCTCTGAGACAAAAGCAAGAGAATTCTCTACAGCGCAAGAACCTTCTAGAGGGACTTAAAACGATTATTTTTTTGCGATCAACTTTTACTTGAGGGAACGATTTTGTACTGACAGAAAAAAGGTGTAAGAGACTAATCAAATAGTAATCAGCCATTGGCTAGACTAGACAAACACCAAAGTAAAAAAGTTAGTTTAACTCAAACTAACGCTGAATGTCTAGCTGGAGGAGCAGTTTGGAGGCTAAGCTAACCAGCAAGCTAAGCTAACCAGCGGCTGGCTGTAGTGTCATATTTACTGTAAATACATGACTGTGGTGTCGGACTTCTCATCTCACTCTCTGAAAGACAGTGAATACGTGTATTTCCCAAAATGGTAATCACTTTGCTCAATTTGCTACATCTAGGAAATTGCTAAATCTTCTTTTCTTTTTCGTAAAGATGAATGGATAAAATATCGAAAGGCATGCAAAACACAGAAGCTGCCAGACAGTACTGCTCAATAGGAAGATAAAGGATAATCCTACTCAGTGTTTTTACAGATAAAATGGGACTCAAGGTTGATGCAAAAATCTCAGCAGGAGAGGGCTCTGTTGCCACTGAGCTGATCCTCCTATCATTCATCTTCAGGCTGGTTAAAGACCGATTTATCTTTAAGATGTGGTGCTAAACAGGTTTAACATCTACTGATGCATTGTGGTAGTATGGCTATCATACTATTTCAATAGATTTGAGATTGAGCATTGGTCTGGGGTGTCTGCTCTGTAGTTTCTCTGCACAAGAGCCGTGACCAGCGGGTGATAGCTCAAATGACTCTGTACGCAATTGGAAAGTCTTTCAACCAATCAGACCAACAATCCGGATGACGTAGAAGCAAAAGCGGCATCAACGGGTTGCTGCGCTTGGGGGCCGCTATGTTGAATGTAAACAAGAAGCTACTTGATTGCTTCTCTATTGTTGTCGGGTTAAACCCATCAGTAGCGGGCCAGGTAGATGAGCCAGTTTGTGATTGGTTCCCGCAAAATTGTGAACTGAAGCAGGAGAATTAAACGTGCAGGTTTCCAGATCAACTGCAGTGCAAAATCAAATTGCCAGTAGAGTGGGGGGGGGGTTTACCCAGTCTAGCATCGTGGCACAAAAGGCACAAAATAAACATGTATATGACCAAATAGAGATATATTGCATTTACAGTTATAATCAGGCAGGTTGCTTATGTGTGGCTGTGGTGTGAAATTGACATGCAGGTGAGCCACATCATTAGTTCAGGAGCCTCACAATGAGGACAGACACAAGAGACAACCTGTCTGTATTCTTAGAGAGCAGAGATTGACCAAATCCAATTTAAAAGAGTCAAGGAGAAAAACATCTCACTTCTGTCTCTGCTTCCATTTCTTTTTCTTCTGCTACTCTCTCTATTTTACAAAACACACACGTATGCAAATAAAACAGAAATACATTTAGCCTCTATATAAAAGTTCAAGATTAAGGCCAGACAGTGATGGGGAAACGCTCAGCTCTAGCCTTGTAGGGATCATAATGGTCACCTTTGCATAGAAAAAAGTTAAGTGTATTTTTTACACATCTTGTCAACACAGCATCCATAATAATGGATAGACCATTACAGTCACTGCTCCCTCTGGGACACAGTTGTGAAAAACAAGAAAGAAAGAGCACCGTAGTGTGCATAAGAGGTAGGTGTGGAATTTGTAACGGTATGATGGCTATAATCTTAAATGAATAAAAGGAAGTCATTATGGAAGAAAGAAGAGAGCAATCAGGGCAGAAACAGCAGCCTGTGCGAACACGCTGCTCTCTGTTGAATCTCTTATCACCAAATGCAGCCCATTATGGAGACTTACTAATGTAAGCAACTGTAAAGGGCCACTGGCGGGCTCTAAGCACTCGCCCTTAGCCTCAAAACCAACCAATCCAATCACACCAACATCATGTGAGCACACACGTGGAAACTTATCTGATCTACTTCTCTCTTTTTTTAACTATATAAATAGCTAAGTAAAAATGTACAAGGGGCTATATCACGTGGTGTCAGTGTCATTACACTAACATTAACAACTACCGCTTTTCCCTCTTTAACCTAGGATCTCCTCTTCCTCCAACAGATCTTAACATTTCTGGCTTCTGGCTTTTAGCTGTGAGTAAAATACTACCTTGTTAATATGTTTAGTTCAATTCATCTCAGTTAATTTAGGATTTATTAAAAACAAAAAAGTACAATTTTGCTTTCAACACAAATACTGATACCACACACACCCAGATACACTGAAAGCTTGGCTTTTCTCTGTTTACACATTTTTGGTTGTGTGTTGCCATCAAATCAGGACGTAGCAACTATCAGCATCTTCTGTTCCTGTTTCCATCAGAACACAGGAGGGAGTTGGATGTTGGCATGAAGCCTACAGATTAACAGACAGGAAAAGGATAGGAACAAGAGGTCCTGACCTTTTGGGTCATTAGCTGTCTGTCCAGAGCCCCCAAATTCAATGTCTGTGAGAGACAGAGATGCAAAACCTCTATATACAAATACAAAGATGGTTCACTTAATCACCTGGGTTTGAGAGCTAGGAAAATATCCTTCTTAGCAGCTGCTTTCTCCATCAAGCTTGATTTCATGACTTCCTGCAGTCATTTTCACTGAAGACACTACTGACTTAAAGTAGCCACCAACATGTTTGTTGACCAATTACCTCTCCACATGAAGTCTGGCATATAAAACAAGCATAATCATATGCAGCTGTATTTAAAAGATTTCTCAAACCACATTCATTTCATTTTATGCAATACAGATTAAAAATGTTTTAAACATTACACTCTGTGGTTCCTTTATTTTTTTTTTTGGGGGAGAGAGGAGAGGCAGCAGCTGAGGGACCACTTAATGCACTGCAAAGCTCTTTGGATTGGAATATATTAAGTTAACTTGTGGCTCAGATCTCCCTCCAGAATCCGGACATAAAAGATTTCCTCCATTGTCCCGTCTTGCATTCTCCCTTCTAAGTGCTTATCATGCAAGCAAATGGCTTTCAATGTCTCCATGTCAACAACGTACAATGTCAGAGACTATGTAAATGATTTAATTTGACACTGTGACTAGAAAAGAAGAACTGATAACTGAAAACAAAAACTGCAGAAAGGCAAAGACCTGATTAAAATGACTGCTTACATTATGTCTTGATTTTTTCCCATCATTTAGACATTTCTAAGAATGACTATCATTTTATTGGCTCGTATCTGTCCAAGATAAACACCAGTGTCTACCGTCGCCAACTGTCTCCTACTATAATTGTTCATTATGTGAGATCGGCCTGATAGTTTTTAAACAGCTTCCCTAGAGCCTTCCTCTCACTGTCCGACTACTGTGGAAGTTTAGTACGCACAGTTTGTAAAGTGGTGCTTTAATCCCAAGAAAGTCAAATTTAGATTTTCCAATAATAACACCTTCAAGATGTAATCTGCATATTTTCCCACGGGAGGTTAGGTACGGCCACACAATAGGCTCATACTGTCCTGGGACAAATTGCTCTAATCATCCATATTGTTTTCCACTACCTTAATAGTGAGGTATGTGCGATGTGCATTGTGTTAGGGTCCCACAGATCACCACCAACAATCTCTGCTCTACAGTTCAACTTTGGCTACTGACCAGCGCCTCATTGTTCCCCAGCATTTCCTAACCTCGGAGGAATTCCTCCTCCAGGAAATATGATTTACAAGAGAAGGCACCAAGCCCAGCCACTTGCGGAGACTCAAGCCCCCGCCCCCCACCACCCTTCACCCTCCTGGCAATATCTACTGTGTGATCAGCTCTACCCTTTTCCCTTCTCCCCTCAAGCAATAGCCCGTTCAACTCTCTCCCTGCTGGTACTCGGAGTCCCCTGGATTATCTCACCAGGGAGTCGCACAGAGGGGGGCCGGGTTGTCCTCCATTCTGACCTCCAGACACACAGAACCTTGTGTGGCTCATAGCTGGTTCTAGTGTGGCGGTAGAGGAAGCGGGGGAGGCAACCATGTGTTTGTGTGTGATCAGATGAAAGTCTTTAATATGACCCCTCTCCCCAGTGGGGCTGTGTTTGATCATCCTGAGCATGTTCCACAATACTCCCTAGGACCTACCAGATGATAAGACAGTGGATAATACTGACTCTGTCTTTTTTTCTCACTTTCTAACTTCTTTATTATCATTACCCAGCTCCAACACGTAGCTAAACCAACAATTGCAATCTTTTGATGTCAGATCTTAATCTGATGCCTCCATTCCGACATTCCTGGGCCAGAACAGGGTTGCCTTGTAAGGATCAGTCACTTCTGAAATAAATCCCAGTTCCAGCACCACAGGGGAGATAAAGGAGGGGTGGCTGCTTTCCCTAAACCCCGGACAGAGGACACATTCCCTCATGTAATCGCCTCCTCATTTCTCCAGTGATGCCACTTCTAAGAAAGGGCAGATAGAGATCCATCCCCACCCTGGTCCCTCTGTCCTCCATTGGAAACATCTGGACAGTGGGAGGGAGGTCAGGTTGTACACAATACAAGTGGTCTGGGAAATAGCGCTCTTAATGACACACAACAAGGCGCCCTTTTGACTTGACTTCCCTACAAAGTTCCCATCGCACTAAAAAGATGAAACTAGTGAGAAAATACAGTGGTAGCTGTCCAAATTGCAGTCCAGATCACATCATATCAGTGTTTTAAATCCTTAACAGCTACAGCTTTCTTTGTCAAATAAGACTTGATTACCAACTGTCACAGTAACAACTTTTCACAGCTTTCTGCTTTTAACCGGGGGAACATTTCCAATGTTTCCCTTCCCTCCTGTCTTTGAGGTTAGGTGTTATTTCATGTAAAGCGAATAAGATGACATCCCATCATTCCTATGTTGCAGCAACCAAGCGTTAAAGGTCAGTGTGCAGCGGGATATGTGTTGCCAGCTGAGCGCCAGCTCCAGTGGTTGTCTTTTGAGTCCACCTGTGCCTTCTTTGGCAGAGCTCCCCACACTTCTGGATCAGATCATAAATTGGCAAAGGAAGCAGCTAAATACACTCACCCTGTATGTGCTATGCTGTGTGAGAAGTGGGGTAATCATATGAATGGAATAGTAATGCTGTAGGCTACAGCACAAGTTACAAGCCTGGCTGTTACAAAGACACAGTGAGCTAAGATAGATGTCATTATAGAATGTTGCCTAATGAATTTTAGCTCTTTCTCTCTTTCAGATTAAAAGTTGCTTTCTAATATGGAATGATTGTAAAGGTGGATTGATGAACTGTAACTGTGAGGTGTAGCTACATGGTAAACACAGCCTGAATAGAAAAATAAATAAGAAAATGGTCATGATTTTGATTTTGGGATTAATCTGTATTTTTATTGCCCCACACGACTTGAAATCGTTTCTGATCGGACAAACCACATAAGACCCTCTAACAGCCTATGAGCAGACTGAGAAGAGGATAAACATCCCACTGGCTGTGCAAGAACTAAAGCTGTGTGCCATGTCAGGTCGTGCCTGCTTTCCCAATTTCACACTTGCAATCTGAAAAGTGAATATCTCAATCAAAAAGATGGGTTCAGAGAGTATTACAGGTAAATTGATTGTTATGTCAGACATCCTTCGGACATTATTAGCATGCAGGGGCGGTTACTGAAGTTAACATGTAACACTTAACGTTAGTACACGAGTTCTTGCTCTGAAGCCTGATGCTCCATGCATACTAAACAGGTTATTTTTGTTTGTTTGTTTGTTTGCTTTGGGGTTTCATTTTCTTGAGTAAAATGTGCACTTTTCTCTGGTTAAAATGATTCTCACAACTCACCGAGAGAAACTCTAGTGTCCCAACGTAATCCCGTTCAGTCTTCAAAAGTTCATTTAGGACGCACACTCGTAACCGGAGCTGCTTCTCCAAGTCCTTCCCGCTTTCAGCTCTGTGCTCACTTCTGCTCTCCTCAGTCATGGTGAGTAAATGAATGCTAAACCTTATTTCCTTCGGCAAACGGTTCACATCACAAAACAGGTTTCAGTTATGTAAAGTTTTGCAGCATGGTAAACACTGAGGACAACCGGTCGGTGTCTGCACTGGAAGTCCACGAAAAGTAGAGCAACAATTCCCGGATAAAAACGCGTGAAAAGCAGAAAAAAAGGAAAGTTTAAAAATGAAATGTAAAACAAAAATGGAACCGACTCAACAGCGCGAGACAGTTTAATACAGAGCGTGACTGAAGAGCGTGCAACAAGTGGACACCAGTTAGAAAGTTCATGTGACTCCTCAAATCTTCATCCTAATCCAGCCTCCCAACAGCCGAATGCAGAGGAGGACCAGTGTCAAGGTAGCCACAGTGCACGCGACGACTTCCGGCTGGTGTTTTCAGTATAAAACTACAGCGACAGGTTTTGAGGAAAAAAAAACTCCAACTCACACATTTAACCAATATGTGTTTGTGAGCGTACATACGACATATAATCGATTTAAATTGACGGTAAAAACCGTTGAAAACGACACTCTAGAAATAAAATGTACACTGGCTAAATTGATGCCATGGAGCAGCCTATTTATTTTCGCTGAATCATTTTAATTTGAAGAGACCATTACAGTTCTTCTGGTCTTAATCTCCGTCTGTTTTGACACTCCTGAATACTGGACCAGCCAGACAGGCCACATGTTAATAGACTAGACTATAATAATGTAATATGTCCTAACCTCATACACTGGCACATCACATCAAAAACCTAAAGGAGTTTTACTCAGGAGAAAATTACACAGTATATTTCTGTAAAGATCAGGAGAATGTCAGATAAATGCGTTCTTATGTCCCAGTGTATTGTTTGATCATTGTATAAAAATTTGATCACAAAAAAAGGAGAATGTCAGATAAAAACCAAAGACAGATCAGCACAGTTTAAAATGTAACTTAATTTCACTCAATCCAAATCCGCTGAAATGTTAGGGTGATCTAGTGGAGATAATAAAGTGTTCCTCACTTGTTTGAGAACTCCTTGAAACAAAATGACAAAGAAATTACTGAAATTATCTTAATCACAATGTGTTGACATCAAGCAACACTCTAAAAGAAGTGACTGTTTGAATCCGGGATTGTGGATGGAAAAAAAGGTGAGAAATCAATTATATTGCATTCATTTAATTGATTTCTTTCTCCTTGTAGCCTGATAAAGCACAGCAGTCAGTTAATGAGCAAATGAGCTTATAACCAATATATTTGTGTAGAGACCAGAGGGAACCCCTTTGGATGCTTTGCAATGCCATCAGTTCTTTGGATAAAACACATACCATAAGAGAACTTCTCCACACATAATGACAGCTCTTTCAACAGACTGTTGCTTCACTTTAGTTTCCTCACTGGTGGAGCTTGCACACAGGTTCAAAACACTTTATCACAGAGATAGTGGAATAAATAAGATATTGTTAACTGTGGTCAGGGTCTGGGTCTCTGTACTAGCCAGTTTAGATAATAAGGGCCTCAAAAAAACTTGTTCTTTTCTCCTAATGTGATATATAAGAGATGGTTGCATTTGAAACACATTCAGATATTTTTCTTTCAAAGTACCGTCAAAATAAAGCTATTAAAAAGCTTCTATTTTTCTTTTTTTGATCTGATTTTAAGATCTTTCTCCTAATTAAGCACAGCTCATCTTTACAAGCTGGTAATGTGAGTCCTGTTCAGTTGCAATCCTATCGACTTACAAAAAGATGAAAAGAAACACACACAAAGACATACAAACTTTCAGTCAGTGTGAAAGAAAAAAAATCTTTACTACAGCATTACAATTCTTGAAACCTGTTTTTGTTATGCTATGCTGGAGTAGAGTTCACAGCACTAGTTGCAATATTTCCCCAGTAATAGTAACTTTTTATCCATCTATTTGCTGGTCCAGTCAGAGAGACTGAGGGAAAATGACACAGAGTTGAAGGTATTTTAAAAAACCTGAAAGATTCATGGCTTTTGAGAAAACCTTTGGAGCTCGAGCCCTAGAAGCCACCCCCTTGCTCTGCCCCTGTTTTGGGAGGTGAAAGCTATGTTCAAAATCCTGTCTTGCTCCCTGATAAAGCTGCAGTGCAGGAACAGGCACTTAATACACTGGTTAAGTATGTATAAATTGAATAAGACACAATTCGAATCATTTAGCGCCTGGGTAAATAGCAGCACAATCAACACTAAAGCAGGTTTTAATTTCACCAGCCTGATAGCCATTTGCAGCCTCCCATACTGATTTCAGGATTAACATTTCTACACGTAGGGATGCAGTTTACTTCATTCTGCAGCAAATGTATACCATTTGTTCTGTAACGTTCTGTTTTTATGTATCTCAGCATATTCTGGAGTGTAGTCTGTCTATAAAAGCACATTCTACGAAAGAGAAAAATAATCTAAATAATGACTGCTCCCATAATCTATCAGCGCCAGAGGGAGTCTTTGCTTTATAGAGCTATTATATGTCTCAATTACAGGTTAGTGTCAGTTTTGTGAGATGAGAGGAGGACATGGATTTTAAACTTGAGTAAATGTTGACATGCAGTATACTCTGGTGGTTTAATGTAGTACTGCATGCTCTGGGTGTATTTCCTGATGATAAAAAAGTTATGTGCTGTACTGTTTCTTCGCTGCCACCAGAGAACACTGTTGTTTTTGACTAAAATACTGCTCCTGCTACAAATCAAAGGTTTTCCATCAAACAGAGCTGTAGTCTGTGGTCATAATGAGTCTATTCATTGACAAAGCCTTGACAAAGTCTGAATAGGCCTGGGTCCTAGTCTGACAAGTTAATGTACTAAATCTGGGTCCTAGTCTGAAAACATTTGAGAAACCTTGACAAAATTTGCGGTAGGCCGACTTAATTATGGTTTTATATTAGCTATTCCAGTGCAGGTAAATTTCCAGACTTTCAACTTTTATTGACCATGACTTTGGTCTGTGGAACTAACTTATTATTATTTTAAACTAAACTATTATTTGTGGTTTAGCTGTGGTGACTTGCAGAGTGCTGCCAGGAAGTGCTCTGTTCTTCCCATTGGAAAAGGAGTGTCAGACTGATATAGTGTAAGCTGCTTTTTCTCATTACTTGCTCTTAACATCAAACATGAGTGGTGTTAACAGTGTTAAAGTACACTAATATTGAGATGTTAGTCCTTATTTCCCCCCATGTGCTTTTCAGTGAATCACTTTATGGCAGTCAAAACCAACATTCCTACATCATGTCACATCATTCCTCCAGAGGTGATACGGGTGTATTACTTCAAGTGGTCTGAATTTCATTTTGCCTGTCAGGCCAGGATGCAGTGTAAGAACACATATCTTTATGCTTCTCAATCCGATAAAACCTTTTCCTGGAAGATTTGTAATGCCTATACAACAGCTACGTATGCCAGTTAAAAAAAGGAAAACAAGATATTTGCCAAAAAATGTCATTCTATGTAATTGAATGGCAGAGCCACAGCCTTGAATGAGCAAATAGTATAATAGGCTACTCATATCCCGCTTCAGGTCGTAGTAACAATCTCTGGTTCATCTACACTTGTTCATATTGCAGTGATGCAAAACACGCAGTCAAGATAAGCGCTTTAATAAAGTCTTGGCATGTTGCTAATTTCTATATTATTCTTAAAGTGTTGTAGTTAACCTGTTTTCCCCTCTATCTGCCAAGTTTCTGTTTCCTTTGTGAATACAAAGTAGTGATATCACTATCACAGGGATATCACTTACATCCCTGCAGCTATTAATCAAAATCTAGTAATAAGTAGTATTACTGTATAGATTCCGGCATGATTTTCAGATACTGTGGTAGAAATAACAAGATGTCTCTCTAATGAGAAATGATCGGTCCTCAACAGGCATAGAGGGCGCAATATATTCAATCAATGGTATAAGAAAGAGATTAGGATTATCAAGGATTTTCTCTTATGACTTGTCTATTTGTACGTGGTCTCTTTCCTTTCTGGACATCGTGTATATGGAGCTCTCTACAGCTCGCATGGGTGGAGCCCCGGGAAGGACTTTGGACACTTGGCTCAGCATGGCTGGATCCTTGAAGTCCATGCTATAGCTTTGTGCTACACCCTTCTCACCTCTGTGTGTGTGTGTGTTTGGTTCCTTTCGTCTTGTGCCAGTCTCCCTGTCAATGCCTCTTGTTTGTCTGTGTGTTTGTCTGTTTGTTTCTGTGTGTTTGTTAGTGAGCTGCAGACATCGTTCTTGCTGTTGTGTTGTTGTTGTGTCTCCCTCCTTCCCGTATTCCCTCTCTTTGTTTTGGTGTGAAACATTTGACCGCAAGGAAGGATTGTGGAAAAGGTGCACTGTGCCTTCTTTGTGTGTGTAGTGTACTTTTCTGTATGTTGTCTAAGATTTAAAGTATACCATCTCTATGCAATGTGGGATAAGTTTTGTTTAAAATGGGAGGAGTGATCACTTTATATTCCTTTTTTATAAACTCTCTTTCCACAGAATCCACTAAAAGGACTAAATCACTTTGGAAGAGAGACTTGGCAATTTAACTTAATGAGGACAATTGGAGTAAATCCAATTAAGTCTGTGTTTTTTGTAATTGGCTATGTGAAACACTTGCAAATTTTATATATTATTTTTGTTATATTTTTATAGACTTTTATCACACCTTCAATATTAAGCAAATTCAGTTCCCTCTGTGTGCACTATATCTAAGTTGCACACTGCCTCCTTTGTACATCGTGGTTGGTCTTGTCACATGATTCAATCTTTTTGGGAAGGTGATTCAGCAACATTAATTACGCTCTGAAAAGTTCACCAACCCTTTTTCTCCTCAATATTTATAAGAGGACATTGAACCTATTTAACTCTGAATTTAAATTTTTGATTGCAAGATAAATCTGAAGGGTTGCGAGATTTGATAGGAAAGCAAGAATAATTTACCACTAAATATTTATTTTTTAGATGCTCCTCTTTTGGTAAATGAGAAAAGGCATTCATTTAAAGGATCAAAAAGCCAGAAAGGTTGGGAATCACTGACATGTGTTAATAGCCCGTTAAATCCTTGGCACCCTTTCTCTGCTGCCAAGGCCCCTGTTCTTCATTTTGTCTCAGTCCCAACTTTCCTTATTTCTATTACTGTAAGCAAGTATTTGAGCTTTGTAATCAAACACATGGAAATGTGTAGGCTGCAGATATCTGAGCAAAGCTTAGTATAACTCATGTTTCATCTTTTGTTTCACAATGCTCATTTTCTTTACTTTTCTCAGGGTCAGAAAGTCATAGATGTGCATTCAGGGTCACCTGGGATCAATCAGATCCTGCAGAAGCCCTAAAGGCATTACAAAGAGCTGCAGTTAGCCCCACAGTTTGACCAGAGCCCCCCCACCCCCATCCCTAATCACCACACCACAACCAGTGCATGCCCTGCTCTCTGACTGCATGCTTATCAAAGAGGTCATTCACACCTCTCGGCACAGTTTGAGACTCACAGAGAAACATGGTGATTTATTGGACCTCGTGCCATTCCAAGATTATACAGCGTTAGCTCTGAAAGATGCTTGGTTCTTCACCTTCCCACAGACCACAGTCCAAAGCAGTGCCACACGCTCAGGTCTGCGTTCCTGTGTGTTAAAAACAACACAGAGACCATCACACTGACTCCCGACGTTGCCCTCAACCTACGTCTCCGTGACCAACAAGTCATGCTTAAATGACCAGCCAATTTAACAGCCTATACATGCAAGTGTTTTAACTCTTCCCACAGATCCCTGAACATGATATACATGGAACGCAAAGCAAGCATTTTATGAATATGCTCCTGTGTGCAGCTGTCGTGGTGCTCAAAAACACATTCTGGGTTTATGTTATTTTTTGAAAAATAGTCAGAGCTCAGTCAGAAAACCCCTCTATAAACCTTAGAACATTCAATTTACGATTTGACGAGATTTTCCAATAAAGATGTGGATTTTTTTTTTTATGGTGTTTAAACCAGCAATGTATTCACTCTGTAAAACATATTTGATGTTATTCTAAAATGCCCTTCACAGATGTATACCGTAGTAAATAAGAAACTAAGATCCCTTTAACCCTTGACTTTGTTGAGCTTGTCTTTCCTTCCTTACTTGTTTGGGGTCCCACAGACCAAACTGCTATAGGCATGTATAAAAAGAATATTGATAATAACTGCAAAATAATGTCTTTCCTTTTTTCTTTTTATCTTACCTTATTTAAACTATTGTACATATGCAGAAAAGAATGACTCTTATCATGGGCTTGCACATTTGATAAAGGTGATGAAATACAGAAATGACCATAAAGCATTGTTATTTCACCAAATAAGGAAATATTTCAATCCTTTTGCTTGCCAAAAAGTCATCCGCACAAGAAAAAGTACTGTATGTTATTTCACACAGTGACAATACTTGTGTTTGGTGTCGTGTTGTAGCTCCAATAATGGTCTTATTCCCTCTTAAAATGTGATTAAACTCCAGTTACAGATATCCAAATAGACTTATTTGGGATTTGGGCTTAGTAGCTGTATTTAAGGTGAAAGTCAACACCAAATTTAACCTTGCTTTATAGCTGAGGCCAAGCAGAAGTAATGCGTCATTATCTGAAACATGCCAACAGTTCCAAATCATGTTTTGTTTTAAACAATTTTCATTAAAGTATAGGAAAAGTCATGAGTCATCATGGTGATAAAACAAATTAAGGGTGTTTTTTTAATAGCTCATGGCAAATGGCTGCAAATCTACTCTAAAGTCAGTTTATCTCAGAGCCATTGCGGCTATTACTCTCAAATTTGTGGCATCAATACATTTTTCAGCCAGTCCTGATTTTAGAACTAAATGCAAGAGACAATAAGCCCACTCCACAAACTCCATCCTCAAGTCATCAAACTAGTTATTGCTATGCGGATTTGAGCACCTGTGTTCTGCAAATATCAATTTCACAACTGTATAATAAAGACCCGAATTCCACTTCTTCTTTGTGCAATAAAGTACATGATGTCAAAAACAGCATACTGTAATATCTGTGTGCAGCGAGTTGTTTGGGGTCTGTCGTACAGTAATTGGGTGTAAAACAGGTGGCGTAATGTTGACACTGGAGAGAAGCATGTGAAAAATGTGCTGCTGCCATGCAATCACAAAAGGAAAAGGCTGGCAGTTGACTTAGACATTTAATCGCTGTGTTGCATGAAACAGAGGAACGAAAAGCCTGGAATAACAGGGAGCGCCACCTTAAACTTCACAGTGGGATTTCTAGTGGAGCCACACCAAGGCACTGACAGACGTGGTAGCTGATTATCAGTCATGGCTTTGAGGTGAAGAGGAATAAGATACAGGAAGGCGAGGATCCAGGAGCTCAATGGGCTCTTAATGTCTGAATGAACAATACTCCTTTATTGTTTTCTGGAATATGTTCTTCCTATCCCATGTAGGACATTTGATTTGTAGTGGTCAAGTTTGGTGATATGATGACACTATAAAAGCATTTTCAATGGGACACCCTGCTGCTCTTAGTGTCAATTTATAACAAGAAATGCATTAAAGAAAAACACAATTGTGCAGATGACAGCAACTTTGTTGCATGGGCATCCTTATTTAGATGGGTTAGGGTATCAATGAATAACCCAGATGGTCCAGTGGACCGCAGAAATTTGACATTTGACAGTTTTATCTAAACAAGACAAGAGCTGAGTGTCTTCTTCAAAGGACCTAAGCTGAGAACACTAGAAGAATAAACAAATAATAACTTGTTCTGAAGTGATAAAGATGAGTTAGGCTACTTGATACAGTTCATGTCTCCACACAAAACGGTATGCACCACTTAACATGTTAACCTCTTTAAACACACTTGAAAATACATGCTTTTCTCGCCTAAATTTTTACCTAAAAAAAAGTGATGCAGTTCCCACATACTTCGGCCCTCTGGGATGTTCCTGAGGTCATTGGGAAGTTAACACTCTCAATTTTTTGTTTCTTGTGTCAGTGTGACACTAGGCCTGACTGACACAGAGCTAAAGAGGTTAGAATAGAGAATTTCTATTTCCGTCCAAGTAAATCATCTGTAAAATGATTTAAAAAAAAACTCTACTGTAAGCATATTACATGGGCTAGATACAAAAATAGTACCTTAGCCACATGTCTCAACTTAATAAAGAAAAAATCCAGAAAAAAATGTCTCAGAAAATGGATTTTATTTGAATTATTATTATGAATTAATTTTTCTTATTTTCTTTTCAGAAAAAAAATCCCAAAAGTGCAAAATACAAAACTTCACAAATAAAAAAAACACATCCACATCACTCACACACATACCTGAAATATCTAAATACATAAATTTATAGAGACCTAATTTTCTCTTGGTGAACTGTCCATGTATTCTCGGCTCACTATCGCTTAGAGCACACACTGATGATCAGGGATCCAGTTACCAACTTCTCCGACACCGGGCCACGTGACTCAGGTCCTCCTCATTTTAAAAAGAGCTGCTACCCTGTAATTCTCTCCACAGCTTCAAAGAGGTGCTAAATGCTTCCCTTGTGCCAGATGACCAACTTTCGCACCTTGTGCACCTTCTGTGTCAGAGGGACAACTACTGGAGCTTGCACCGTGACGAAAAAGTGACTTGTGCGCTGGACCGAGTCAATCACATTTCTTCACCGATAAGTTGGCGTGCATCCTGCAAAGTAGCCTCCTCGGTATCCCCCGTCTTTGATCTGCTGGCCAAGGATGGTACTGGACCATAGGAGCGCATTTGGCGCCTCCGTTTTACTGGCAAGTGTGATAATCTGCGGTAACGTGCTATGTCCCGTCGGTGCCTATCTGTACAGCAACCGCTACGCAGGGTGAGTAAAGACCCCTCATTTATTTCTGGGGCTCACGAGAGCTTACAGTCTACAGGAAAGCTCTCTCAAGTTTTTCAGACTTTACAGCAAGAGACGATTGCATTGTATGTTTTGAGTTGAGAGTATAAACAAAGAAAGTCTTTGTGCTCATAATCTTCCATATCGTTTTGGGACATATTTCCCGTTTGAGACATAATATAATGTTTACACTTTACTCTACACTGATCTTATTGTCTGATGGCATTTGGATAAGACTGTCTGCTGTGCTGCAGTAAGGCATTCAGATTGCTCATGATAGGCACGGATGACACTGGGGATGCTTGCAGCAAAAGGGGCCTGTCAAACTGCTTAAAGTATTCATTTAAAAAAATATATAGCTGTGAGATGGCAGCAACTCCCAACTCTCTTTGTCTAGTCTAGTGTTTCTGTAATCACAAGAGAGAACACATTTGTAATTTTTATCAAAAGGCCTGGCATATCAGTCTGTTTGCATGTTTATAAAGCTGAATGTGGGGCACACATTTCCCCACCTAGCCCCTAAGCTGGTAGCCTAATAAATGGTCTCCAATGGGACCACCTGGAGCTGGATGTGTATAGACATGTAGAAAACATGACTAGACCATGTAAGGATTTATGGTCTGTTTTTTAAAAGAGCTTTTGATGCAATTTATCATGAGCGGAGTGCGACCACCTCTGCTGGAAACCCCCTCCTCGTCTGTCTTAAACAACATATATTTTGGATATAGTCCATGAATTGCATGGAGGGGGTCCTGTTTCACTGTTCCTGTTTCAAAAATCAGGGATGTGGTGGGTGTTGTTTATGTCAGCCTCACAATAAGCCTAAAAGGAAGACTTCCATTGTCAAAATATGTCATATCATTCATTAACAGATTGTATTGTATTAAAATGACAGTATCAAAACATTGCTGAGAGTCAACTTCTTGGTTTGAAACAAATTGCTTCCATCCCAGAGAGAGTACTGCTGTGGGAGTCAACAGACTGACAACTTAAAGACAGCTTTAGCTCCGAGAGCCCTGCAGCTGGTAGATTCAAAGTAAAAAGCCTTTACCAGGCCAACACTGTAACAAAAACAGTCTGTTGTCTTTGAGAATCACTACAAGATGAAGAAATGGTTCACTGTGGACTACAGTAGAGCTCTGGGGTGCCACTTTATTTTCTCATGTGTGTGTAGGGTGTTGTATGTACTGGTGAAAACAAAATAGTCCTACTAACTCACATCAGTGAGGATTGATTGAAGATGTGGAAACGCGTATTTCTTTGACGTTTCAGACAGTGAGACCATATTATACTACATGCTTGTTTTTAAAGTTCACAGTCTGTCTAGATTTAGTTTGCCTCATTTCTACCACACGCAAACAAATATTCTTACTTCCAAAAATGACTGACTGTCCCCTTTAAAGTCCGTCTTCTATCACCCTTGTTGCCATGGAAACAAGCTGTTTTTGGACACTGTTGGGGTGGTCACTGAAATGGGGTGGCCAGCCTCTCACGTGGGACACCAGGACCCCTTTGTTTCTCAAAACCTTAAAGAGGCCGACTGCCACCTTTGTTTAGGGGGCCTGACTTCCTGCGTGACACATTGTAAAAAGCTATTTGAAATAAGAAAAACATGAGACAGGATGACACAGAGAGAGAACGAAAGAGGCTAAAAAAAAAGACAAAGAAGACAAAGAAGTGGATATATATATATATATATATATATATATATATATATATATATATATATATATATATATATATATACACAACCTGGCAGACAGACAGGTAACTGGGCTGACACAGAGACTATAATGAATTATTAGCAGCATGTTAGCTCTAAGGTCAACCCCAGGATCAGCAGAGTGAAAGCAATACTATGTGAGATTCATGTTGAGGATGAAAGAGTGACTTTATTTTAATATAAAATAGGTTTGCAGGGTCTCAAGCTTCTCTATCTACTGTTTGTTTTAGTTTTGTGCCTAGACCAACATATGAAGAATAATATTACTCTGTAATGATGTTTTTATAGTACTATAAATCTCTATTGTATTCCATAACAAATTAATTTGCGCTTTTCTGCATTTAACTAAGATGAAATTATTTTTGTTTCTCAATTAACACATTTAATTAAGTGTTATTATCTAACCACAGATGTTAAAATACAGTACACTACAGCTTTAGTAACGCCTCATCTTGTTTATGAAAACTATTATCTAAAAACAAAACAAAAAAAACATTAATAGTCTACCTGTGGTTTTAACCAACCAGACACCGTGTGCAGTGTTTGATCCTTCACATTAAAGTTTTACGTTAAATGTTTTGTTTTCTGTGTATGAACACTGTACACATGAACAAAACAATGTTGCACTGTCAAACACATTAAAGTATTAGATTATTCTTGTCCATATCTTCAGGTGTTTTTCACATCTATCTACAGCACGTATTAGTATATGAGGGATATATTTCGTATATCATGTGTGAAAATGTGAAACGGCTGCTGCTACTGTATCCACCAAAGAATAGTTCCAGGTGCTACCTACAGAGTTGGAAACCATGAAATCTAATCCTTTAATGAGGTCTCACCCAGTTTGTTTGACTGAGGTTTGACCCAGCCATCTATAGGACTCTGAAAGAGGAACCACCCATTTCACCATCAAACATCTGTTATTATATGTGTCACCTTCAATCAGCACAAAAGCAGGTAGCATTACCTATGACTTCATGGCCTAGATGTTTTTGAAATGATGTGCACTTAGTGAAAATTGATCCAAGCCCTGTTACAGTGAATTTTAGTACCGTGAAAATCCCTTTGGGGCACTTTGAACCCAGCACTTAAAAGAGCGCTGTTTTTGCAGTGATCAAGTCTTCAGGATAACCCCGAGCAATGATGAGGAGGTCCAAGTGCTCAAGATAATTCTGGGACACATGAAGGTTGGTGCATATTTTTTCTTATATCCCCCAAACACACACACACACGCACTCACATGCTGCTCACTATTCTGACTTATATTTATGACTGTATTCATCATCAGACACCATTTTAAATACTTTCACTTTAAAAAATATGTTTGTTTTGACTTTTTATTCTGCCATATTAAAATGTCATATCAGTTATTATTCTGCTCACACCAGCCTATAGTCCCTTTGTGGTCTTTACTATGACACTTGAACAGCAGTCTCAGACAGAGTGAGGCGTGACGCTGGTGGCAAAGCGGGGTGATGTGACAGAGGGCTGGGGACAGAGAGGCAATGAGCAGCCGAGTGTGGTCATCCGTCACAGTCAGGACATATTCCCTGTCTGAAAGAGCCAGATACTGTTGAAAGGAGAAACCTCAGGAGAAGAATGGGGGAGGAATACAAAAGACTTTTTCATAATTACGTCTGAATGTTTGGATCTCTTTCAGTTACAAACTGTATGGACATGTGTTTCAAAGACACAGAAATAAGGGGAGGACACAAAGCTTTGCTTCTCTTCCCAAAGTCATTTGGCAGTATACAGCCATCAGCCTCAGGAGCATAGATGATCTTCCTTTTCACATTGTTTTAATTTGCAAATATGCAGCAAATATTGTTTGTAAAGCATACAAACCATGATGCAATTAAAGACATTATTGTGCAGCAAATAATCAAAGAACTTCTTTGAATAATTGATTGAACAGTTGATTTAACTAAAAATCAGCATTTCCAGTATTACTATCCCTATGCAGATGAATGGTGCATGGAGAGGAATCATGCTTATGACAGAACAAAGCATATTTGTGAATATTAGAGTGATGCTGGTGATTCTTTTTTCCAGTTATAATCAATGACTACCAGATGAAAGACAAGAAAGACCTCTGATAGCATAAAGGTTTCTAAGTCACGGCAACCTTATGTCATACTTATCTGAATCAGTAAATCTATATTTGTATTCACAAGTGTAAACTTTTAAGTCTGATTCCAGTAGTTAGTTTTAGCCTGGAAATCCAGACCCAAGTCCGAAAGATTAACTAACTTGCTGGGCAAATTCAAGTTGTGCACTCTTGAGAACTCTGGATTTCCAGGGTAGTATTTGTAGACTTTAGATTTAAAATGGACTAATTAAATAAATAATTAAGTATTTCTCCATCCAAATTTTTAATCATGGCAGTGTGGAGAGGGCTTTGAAACTGATTGATTTGATGTTGATGTTGAAATAAAACAGTAATGCTATATTCTCAACACAAGGCCCACTTACAAGTTTTTTAGGTTTAACTTTTATTGCCATCTCACATTTTATTTTATGGGTCTATTTTCTAATAACTTTCTAGGAAGTTTTCTGGAATGAACTATGTAATCTTGTACTAATTATAGAGAAAATAAAGGCAAAGCTCTGTGAGTGTTTTTAGTTAGTTTTGTTGATGTAATATGTTTGGAACAATTTCCTTTAAAAAAAAATCAGACAACATAATTGAATAGCAAATTGAGAAAATTAAATATGAAACTTTCTGGAGAGTCTCTTTGAGAGAGTTGTAGAGATTTCAATGTGCCACAGCCCTGTGGCAGCATGGTCCATTTCTCCAGTTTGGTTTGGTCCACTTAGGTTGTATTTGTGCAGCTAGATGGCTCACCAACAGTTATGGAAGGCATCTGTTCGGGTTTAGGTTAGACTTTTGTTAAGTGGTCCAGAACCAATATAGCTCTGAAAATTGAACGAACAGAAGAGGACAAAAAAAGAGGATTCAGTAAATGTTTATGATGGAGATACGTATTTTACGTATGTAAGGGCAGCGGACACAGTGCTCCAAGACCAACCGAGGCAGTGGCAGCTTATTGTTTGGACAGCTGTAGACTTGTGTTTTCAGTAGCTTAGCCACACTGCCATGACTCTGTGCCAGAGTCTAACTTTTCAGCCTCAGGCTAGACATGGCGTCAAATAATAAACAACTACTGGTCACTACAGAATGAAAGAGAATCAAGAATCAGATCCATCAGCAACAAAATAACCAATTTCTTTGCGTAATAATCCAAGATTTTTGTTTGGCTATGCTCTGCGCTTGACATTACATTTAACCTAAAACATTTTTCCAAACACCTGTTGGTGAGTTGGTCATTACCAAGAAAAAACACCTGGAACACAAGAATCAATGTTTCTAGAAACAGCAACAGCAATAGTTTAGGATAAATTTAGCACAAGCTGTGTAAGTCACCATTATTGGACAGAATTTGATCTAAAGAAAGCATTACTACATGTGTTTATTCAACCTTGCAGTCCGTGAGTTTTTTGACTCACAGGTGAACTCTGGGCAGCCTATTGAAAAAAACACAACAGCTTGTGAATGCACCCAGTAGAGCAAATACCTTCACCAAATATATGTATGCATTGTCAAGATAAGATATTTCTACAGTACATGTTGGATTTTCACAAAAAGTTAATAATTACTACTTTAGCTCCTGGAGAACATGTTTATGGTTGTACCTGAAAGGGGACTCAAGATATTGACTGTTGATCCTGTATAATCATTATCAATTAATCATTTGATCCAAACTTTAACTTAATCTATAATTTCCTAAAACATAAGGTGATTAAGGCTTTAAATGTCTTTTTTTGTCTAACAAACACTCCAAAACCCAGATGTTAAAAAGAAAAACAATAGAGAGGCTGGAAATATGCATGGCGCTTGGTGTTTTTGCTTGACAAGTGACTTAAAACTATAGTGCGTAGTTTAGTTATTTTCATTGTGTTTTATTGTGTTTTGTATTGTATTCTTCTTTTCTCCTTCACATGCTTTATTGGATGCTGGTAACTTTAATATCCTTGCGGGAGTCATCCCAAAGGGATTAATAAAGATAAGTCTAAGTCTCTAAGTCTAGTTTCTGTCTTCCACCATGAGGAATTCTGAGTAATGACAAAAAACTGTTGCCGCATCCACAATATACTAGCCTACGTGATCGACCCCACCTCCACACAGTAGCTAGTAGCTAAGGAGGACACGGAGGATTGAAAAAACATGATGGACTCTTGGAAGAGTTAATTATCTTCATTCAAGTTTCTGTGCAGGAAAGTCACTGGAGTACACAATCTTTTGAACGTAACCATACTGAGAAATACAGAGAGGGTTGTGTGGTGCTGATAGTCTTAATGTAGCCAAGCATTTGGCAATGGCTTGAATGTGACGTCCAGGGTACAAGCGGCCAAAATGGGTTTCCTCAGGAGGGTGGCTGGCATCTCCCTTAGAGATAGGGTGAGAAGCTCAGTCATCCGAGAGGAGCTCGGAGTAGAGCCGCTGCTCCTTTGCGTTACAAGGAGCCAGTTGAGGTGGTTCAGGCATCTGGTAAGGATGCCTTCTGGGCGCCTCCCAAGGGAGGTGTTCTAAGCAACTCCAGCTGGGAGGGGAAGACCCAGGACTAGGTGGAGAGATTATATCTCCAACCTGGCCTGGGGACGCCTCGGGATCCCCCAGTCAGAGCTGGTTGATGTGGCTCGGGGAAGGGAAGTTTGGGGTCCCCTGCTGGAGCTGCTGCCCCCGCGACCCGATACCAGATAAGCGGATGAAGATGGATGGATGGATTGAATGTGACGTTCATTAATATCAAAAAGTTACGCACTAAAGCTTTAAAGAATTAATTGATTATCAAAATAGTTGTTGATCAACTGATCAATTAAACAGCTAATTATTTCAGAGACCAAACTGAAATAAATAGAAATCTCCAGTGACCCCTTGTTGTTTGAGGGGAGCGATGACAGAATGAGTGGCAGTCTCTTTCCTGGATCATAGAAGTTAGTTTGACGTGTTCCAGGGATTAAATCTGCTCAACAGATGCACCAATATCACAACCACTATGGCTGCTGTCATTGCTTCTTACAAATTATTACATTATTTACTGTCTATGGAGCAACATTTGTCTATTGATGACATCATCTCTCTGTCCTGCTGTTGGGGGGAATCTGACTTTAAGTCTCTTTCCGAGAGTTAGATAAATATAGTAAATATGAAGCTGGAGCCAGCAGCCGGTTTCCAACCTTGTGTTGACAACTGAACATTTTTTTTTTTTTTTACAGATTAAACAAACAAGAAATAAAGTGTTAATTAGTTAGCTTTAGATATGACTGTTGGCAGATTCTGTTACTTTAGGACAGAGCCAGGCTTGCTGTTTGCTGTTTCCTGTCCTCTTTATGCTAAGCTAACCGGCTGCTGGTTGTAGCTTCATATTCACTGTGTGCACAGGATAGTGATAGTGGTCTTTTAATCAAACTCTCAGCAAACAAAGGGAATAAACTTATTTCCCCAAATGTTGAACTATTGATTGTCATGTTAGAGCATCCAATATCAGCCTGTGAAGCCAACAGCTGGTATTTTTATTATAATACATATTCACTTAAAAACAGTGTATTACTTTGGTGTGTTGTGTTTTACTTAAAGCAACAGCTTCACCGCATCTGCCAGCTCTTTTTATTGAACTATAACTTTTTCTTTCTTGTTCTGCCCATGCCAGTGTTAAATTAACCAAAACAACACAAATGCAATTTATAGCTACCCTGTATACACAGACACACACATAAAAAAGAACGATCACATTAAAAATGAGGAGACAAAAGATTTGAAATACAGACAAAGCATTTTCAGGGCTCATAAATACAGCTATAAAATTTAATATTGAGAGAATAGTTTGTGAGGAGTTGCGTTATCTGATCAGAGATATTTAAGTGCCTTTTAGGCCTACGTTCTTTTGTTTTGTTTGGCGGAGCTGAAACATTTGGGGTACTTAACCATTTGGAACCCCATAAAAGTGCAGCAGTACAGAGCGGTTTATACTCCAGGGCACCAAACATTCCAGCGGAGGATTTTCTACCCCTCTGGCACTAAACAAAGTTAAATAAACTGGTATGCATTCTGTAAACTATTAAAACAATTGACACATTAACAAGCATGTGTGCCAGCCTGCATGTCTCTGCCCCCATGAGCAAAATGAAAGCCAGCTGAGGACGTTCACACATGTCTGCAGAAACACTTACTATACAGAATTCTAGTCTTTGAAGTGACTACTGTGTGTATCATTTGTAGGTCAGCTCTAGCTGTTATTTTATCAGTTATCACATGATGTCTGTGTTTATATGGGTGGCTAGCTGTTTCAGCTAAAGCTAACAGACCCGACTTTCACAGCCTGATAACAGCCGGGGAAAGACAGGATTTTTATTGCGGGGAAAGCAGAAGAAGGGTCATTCACAGCAGGTTATTAATGGAACACATCAGATTGTGTTTTGCCCCATTAACTCTGTAGAGTCATCAACATTCCCTTGATTTAGTCCATCACTTGAAGGTAGAGACTAGAGGAATGTTAAACTGTCCAGGTCTTACAAAACAATGTGGTCATCATCACCAAATTTTTGGTGCAATTTTTAAACATCCACCAGAGAAGATAATACATAATTGTCTTTTCTTGGGTCAGTTTCTTTTCTGAAACATATGCTTTTTAACTATAGTTTAGTTTTTAGCCACATCAGTATCTTTGTTAAGTGGATGTGGGTATCAGCCAAAACATAACAGATCTGCATTAAATAGAAATTATGGTCAACATCATTATAAAATGTAATGTTTCCACAATTAGTCATTATTAGTTATTATTATTGTTATATTAGTTCAATTATTCAGTCAGAACGGGCCACAGACTCACTATTTTAGTGCCACAGTATACCCTTGCCTTGTGTTACCTCCCATAAAATGTGTCCTTTCTCTGCAGTGTGGTATGCATTTTAAAGGAGTGCAGTGGTATAGGATTGGTGCTCCGTTTTGGCAAGAACCCGAATTTGACCAATCAAAGTTGGTGTCCGTTAGAGAAGAAGTTGGTTGAATTCATTCCTAGTACATTCCAAAAAATACAACAACAAATCAATCAAAACCTTTTAATCATTATTATTATTATTATTATTATTATTATTATTATTATTATTATTATTATTATTAATAATAATATTATATAACAAAATGTAGTGGAAATTTGGATCTGTTTACAATGTGGTTGCTATCCCTTTATTATTCTTGCTATATGGGTCGGCAGCAATGCTGAAAATGAATGAACAGCGCTACTGCATGGATCAATATTGGATTTGCATGATTTTTGCATCAATTTGATGAAGTATTTGCCAAAAACAGACATTCATGTCAGATTACTTATGTCCACGAACAGTTTCTCAATTGATTTTCCTTAAATTATCTTACAATACTGATATTGCAATTTTGACTTAATATATGTCGCCTTCTCCTACCCCTCAATTAAAAATAATGAAATCCTGCAGGGTGTTTGTGTCTCTCTATTCCCTGTTCTAATATACAGTATTTGTCTTTTTTTCTTCAGGTGGACTTGTGGCAGCCCAACAGTGCCACTCTAATCTGTCAAAATGCCACTGTGGATGTCCATGTGAAACGCAATGACACGCAAGGTTTACATGCTCGCTTAAAGCAGGAACATATTGATTATCGGTAAGACTGGAAAGACCACCGGCCACAAATGCACAGACATACTACAGTGCACATGCATACACATCTTGTTAGCAGAGTGTCTACAACTGGAGACACATCTGTTATCCAAAGGGCGTTGCAATTACCCAGCTTTCCCCAGCCAGAATATATGATTTGCACATGCAGAGTCGGCCATACTTTGCATGCAAAAGAGCTTCCTCAAATCTGGGACACACACACAGTACATCAGAGTCCCTCTCCCAATCTTTCCAAATGCAGCCCTTTCATCTCCCCACCCCATCTCTCATCAATATTAACATTGAAATGATGGAGTTTTATCAAAGCAGCCGCAGCTAGAAAGAATTCCATTGTCATCTCTGTCCTAAGGGAGGAATTTCAGATCTGAGAATGAGGTTGTTTTTTTGTGCTCTGTGTTGATTGACTGAGAAAATGATTCACTGCAGGGGACATTTTTTGGAAGGTTGTTGGGTTTTGAGGGAGTGAGGCATCAAAGATCTCATTTTACTCTTGGGGAAATAAGCTAGCTTTTTTAGTGTTATTGAAGTAGTTATGGATAGAAATGTACATATAAGAACCTTCACGAGGAAGTGTATTTTAGGAGAGTCTGGCTGCCCACATAGCTGCTATTAAAACAGATCACATCGGCTGTTTTAGGTTGGAGTGGGAAGTGAAGAGGCAGAGGTCTGATCAGACGTGAGAGCAGTCTATAAACAGATACTGATGGTTTTGGAAAAAACATGCCGATAAAGATGTTGGAAAAGAAGAGGATAAGTGAGAGCTGTTGCATAATCAGTGTTAGGAATGAGTCAACAATACAATTCTTTAAAAAGTTAGAGTTCATGCTGTGTATAGAGACACAAACATTATCTGCAGTAATTATTGTTGCAATGGAATGTTTTACAGTAGCTATACATGACTTGCACTCTTGTAAACTGATCTATCTTGGTTTGGGACTTTTGGTTGAACTAAAAAAGACATTTGACATGTTGTGATGTTTTTTTATTGGTAAGGATGTCATGCTAGTTTCTGTTTAACTCCGTCTCATCTATCCACAGGGTGTTTATCTCAAATCTGCAGAAGGAAATTGAAAAACAGACGGGATATCGCTCCTCTCGCAAGCGGAGGTCGGAGTCTCAGTATGACTACGAGGTTTACCACTCTCTGGAAGAGGTAGATGTGAAGCCCACCGTCGACCTGCCTACCTATCTCTCGCTCTCCTCTGCTGCTCTCTAATCGAATGCACGCAGAGTAAACAAACATCGTCTCTAAGGTGCTCTCAAACTCCCAATTACCCCATTCCACAGGTTTCTCTCCCACAGCCTCATGCTCTCACACACAGAGACATGCACTCTACTTCAGACACTTCACAGTAGAGTGTTTATTTTCCCAGGTCGATTAGGCTACTGGTTCATGAATCTGTCAGGCCCTATGAAGCAGCATGAATTCCACACACAGATCCTGAGAGCCTACACAAATCTTTAAGCACTCTTCACTTTGATCCCCTCTTTTGCTGTGAAACACACGCTTACACATGCTTGCATCTGTGTGTGTGTGTGTGTGTGTGTGTGTGTGTGTGTGTCTGTGCAGACACATTGTGCAGACAAAGACACAACCATGTACAAATGCACAGACTCAAGAGGCACATGGAGTATGTCTTAGAAGGTTTTTTCAGATTATCTGAAAGGTTAAATGCACATTAAACCGTTATTTTTCCAGTTTACTCTTGAAAGCTTTGTAAACAAATCCTTGAGTGACATTCACTCTTCTGCATTATATGCTGTCCTTAAGATCCAGAGCTGGATGTTTGAGATGAACAGAACCCACACTGACCTGGTTGACATGTTCTCCATCGGGAAGTCGTATGAGGGTAAACCGCTTTATGTGCTTCAGGTAGGATAAAAAGCATGAGACACACAAAAGAATGGCACACGGGTGTGTGCACATGCACACTCATGCTACTCTAAAACTGACAGTGCTTGTCTCCTGTCAGATAGGAAAGAGAAGTCGTCATCAGAAGAAAGCTGTTTGGATTGACTGTGGTGTCCATGCCAGAGAGTGGATAGGACCTGCTTTCTGCCAGTGGTTTGTCAAAGAGGTAGTCTTGTTTTTCCAGTCTGTAAAAATTTGAATATAAAACACTGTTTAAATTGCATGCATTGTTTGCATGTGTCAACACATCTAAATGATAGCCTGTAGCTCGCAAGTCTGTGATGTTTTGGTCTCTGGGGTCCTCAACAAAACATCTGTTCACTCGTCATGCACAGTCATGCAAATACTGAAGATTACTCTTTATTGTTCAGATGTTGAACACAACCCTGGGCGTGCACACAAGTTTCATCACAACCTTAAGGTCTTAAATACTACCCTCTGAAGTGAGGACGGTACCAGACCCAGACATTAACTGCAAGAACCTTTAATGGCTTGTTTTATACTTCTTATATGCCAGATGAGTGGGATTTGCAACACAGTGCCAGAGCATTAAGATAATTAAAGGAAAAGTCAATGAATATCAATGCAGAGCGCTGAGTCACTTTTTTGCAAGATTCTTGCATGATAGACCTCAACTGACAGGTTCTTGAAAAAGGCTTAAACAAATGCTGAGAAATAATTTAAACTCTAGTAACCAAATAAGCTGATGTTGAGTAGCAAATAACGTAAACGTGCCACTATAAAGAAGCACATGCACATTCTAAAGATTACTTTTGTCTAACCTCGACAGATAGACTTACATAGATGGACTTACAAGTTCAGTAGGGGATTCTTCAAAGAAGGATAGGATAAGTAAGAGTAGGAAGTAAGTGACTAGGGGAGGGAAAAGAAAGCAGCAGAAAATCAGGAACACACATAAAAATGACATAAAAATGTATGAACTATGAAGAGAATGAACTACAGTCATGTAGTTACTAAGGTTGTCCACTGGAGGTCAGGGTGCCATCTTGGTTTAAGGCTTAAAGTATTTTAACCTTGGCCAGAGTCTGATTAAAGAGCAAGTAGAAGCAATATTAGCCCCCAGTGCCAAGATCCCACTTCAAATCCTCATCTATAGTCTGAGTATTAACCTACTGCAATTGTGCATTTAAAGAACCGTGATAGCAATCATGCATACGTTTACAAAATAATAAAACATAACATAGTAATTACATTTAACTGTATGATTAGACCACAATCTAGCTTGGTGCTCTACAGTTATATTTAGAGCTGTAACAATTCTAAATTTTGCTGTACAGTTAATTGTCTCAGAAATAATTGTATAATAATATATAATAATAATATAATTGTCTCTTTCTGTCAAATTAAAGTTTTGAAAGAATTTCAGGATACGTATTTTGGTTCTATCACCGTTATGTGACCCAGACAATGTAACACTGATACACAGCCTATGAAGTAAACAATGCCTCTTTATTATCATAAAACATTGTATTTGGTTTGGTTTCTAAAATGAACGTAACATTGACAATAGAACAATAACCCTCATCAATAAAAAACAAAGCATTGGTCATTAACAAAAAAAGATTAAAATATCATCACTATTGATGAAACTATGTGGCAAAAAGTCATCACTTCTTCTGTACTTATGTTTTTTTGTAATTTTGTGAATGTGTAGGAACAAAAAGCATGGCTTTAGCTAAACAGTCTGACCAAATATCCCTAATATAATTACAATTTACACATCCAAACAAAATCAACAATGACTATCAACAGCCATACCCCTTAGGACCTTAGCTAATGTTAGCAACTAATTGTAGTTAATTGTAAAAATATTGCCATTAGACAATTATGTCATCATTCTTACAGGCCTAATTATACTGGTTTCATGTTATAATTTAAGGCAATCCACTCATACCATTATGACTCTGTGATGAGACGACTGCTTAACCAGCTCAACTTCTACGTCATGCCCGTCTTCAACGTGGATGGATATGATTTCAGCTGGACCACGGTACTGTAGGTCTTTCTGCATGCACAATACAGACTAAATCATGCATGCTCATTCATTTATTTTCAAACAGCATGAGTCAGAAGCTTTGATTGTAAAGAATTCTGATGAATTCTGATGGGGTGGGGGTGGACTACTCTCTAACACCACCAATGTGTAGCACCCACCTGGGTGATGTCTGGCAGCCTTATGACGCCAGATGCTCACCACACATCAGCATCGACAACTGCTATCAAACCACTTCTGACCATAGATTTTGAATATTTTAAGGCAAGGATCAGAATTGATTCAGTAATTGAAACGCTTAACAGCTGAGAGATAACAATGTGTTTTTGTCATTATGCAGCCCTTATCTCTGTGAAAGAATATATGTATACTTCAGTGAAAAATGCTCCTCATCATCTGTCCAAATATCTGGAATCTAAATGAGTGACAGATGGATTATTTGGAAGATGGCAGGAAGCTCCATTTGTACGATAAGTCTGACAGTCAGGGGACATACACAGTGACAGCGGCTTTTTTCCCTTTAGGATCGATTCTGGAGGAAAACACGGTCCAAAAATCACAAGTTCCACTGCCGTGGCGTGGACGCTAATAGAAACTGGAAAGTGAAATGGTGTGGTGAGTTCAATTACACTAAACTTCAACTGAAATCTGAGGAAAATCAACTGAATCTCTATCACACATATACAGCACTCGCTGACACTTAGACTGCAACTTGGCATGGCACTCCCTGTAGTCTGATGAAGTCTTTTCTGACTATTAATCAGTATAAGCTGCAGATAAAATATTTGTGTGGTGACCACAATCTGTGTTTAATGTTATGTAGTCTCTGATGGGTGGAGGGGTTCTGCTGAGTCATCATCCGTCCGGGAGGGCGCTGAAAATATAGCAAGAAGATGTTTGCAGTACATTCAGACATACGAAGATGTGATGACTGTTGAGAAACAGAAAGAAATTGAGGAACCAAGTTTCGCCCTCTCAAAGGAATATTAAGCTCACAAATTGGCTATTTGGATACTTAATTTAAAAGCTTTTCTTAAAGGGAACCCACTGTCAGTGATATGTGAAATATATATGAAAGATGGGATTTAAACACAATTACATGGAAAAGACCTCAATTTATACTTCAGTAATGGACTACAGAAGAAATGCATTAAACAGGACATAGTCAGGTCTGAGATATCTTTCAGCTTGAATCCATGTTAATTATTTGCAATATTGACCACCACATCTAGCTCCTGCTATTTATAGATATGACTTTCATGTGCAAAAATCAATGCAGCATATACTGTTTGACTGTTATCCTTGCATTATAATGTGACTTTGGTGATTTCAATCTGGGCCTGCATTAGTTTTCCCCACAGCATGACTATGCATATATTTACTATGCTTTCTTGGTTAATTAATATAAACAATCCGTATCACGGCACCTAACTTCTTTTATGTTTAATTTAAAAATCTGAGTGGAATCCAAATCTGTGCCTGTCTGAATGCATTCTGTTTTTTCCCTTCCTTTCCTTCAGAGGAGGGTGCCTCCTCTCATCCCTGTGATGACACCTATTGTGGTCCCTTCCCTGAGTCTGAACCTGAAGTCAAGGCCGTCGCCAAGTTCCTGCGCAAGTACAAGAAACGCGTCAAAGCATATATATCCATCCACGCCTACGCCCAAATGCTGCTTTACCCCTATTCCTACAAGTATGCCACTATCCCCAACTTCAACTGTGTGGTAAGACACCCATTGTTTGATAATTAACACATAAACGGTTATATGTTGGAGTTAGTTAACTGGAACGCATTGATATTAAACCATACTGTGGAGACATAGATAGAATCACTAATGAGCTGACCTTCTGCTTTCACGGTCCAGGAATTGGCAGCTCATAATGCAGTGACAGCCCTGTACTCCGCCTATGGAGTGAGGTACAGATATGGACCTGCCTCCACCACCCTGTGTGAGTACTGTTCTTTCTCTTGTATTGTATTGTTTCTTCAAGGTTTAGAAAACGTAAAATAATTGATTATGTGTTGTGTTGTACTTGTTGCTTTGTGCTCTACTTTCAACCACACCTGGGTTTCGACAAGGAAAATTGATCCTTATTCATGTTACAAAGTAGGGAGACGTGCCAGTTTTTCTATAAATACAAAATCAATTTAGTCTTTCACTCAGTGTACTGAACGTACCCCTTGAGAGGATCAAAATGCAGAGATGTATATGTAGCATCGATGACGATGAAATGCTTTCAGACTCACCTAAAATGTAATCAATTTGTTATCAGGAGTGGTGGAAGAAATATTCACCTAATTTTGTTAAGTAAAGGTAGCAAGACCACATTAACAAGTAAAAGGCTTGCAATCAAAATGTTACTTACGTGTAGTAAGAAGTAGAACTAAGTGCAGAAGTATAATTACGTATCTAAATGCTTATATGACAAAATATTGTCCTAAGCTTTTCTTATTCTGTTTGTTTAACTCTTTCACAGATGTTAGCTCAGGCAGCTCTATAGACTGGGCCTACAGGAACGGGATCCCGTATGCGTTTGCCTTTGAGTTGAGAGACACAGGATACTTTGGTTTCCTCCTGCCGGAGTCCCTGATCAACCCGACCTGCACTGAGACTATGAGGGCAGTGAAGGCCATTGCATCAGGTCTGCTTAAGAAGTGTAAAACAGACAGGGAAAAATTTCCATATATTTGAGCTAACTGTAGGTCCCCCGCCGGAGCTCCACCTTCCCAGTTCCTCCATCTCAACAAATCATATTTCTTTGAGATTTCATATTCCTCCCAGATGTTATCAGGTAAGGAGCTGAGAAGGAACAGCAAAGCATACATTTTAAATTTGCTTTTCTTGTGTTTAAGGTTGTTCGCCTTATTTTACTTTTCTGATGAAATATGAACCTATGGGGGTGTTTTCTGTGTGTGTGCCAATACCCATGAATTCTATAAGCGACCAGCCGGTTACATACAACAAGATCACACATTTGGTGTCAAAGAGCATCCTGCTTGATCAGTGGGCCATTACAGTACTTGCAAATTCAGTGTTCTGAGCTTAAATCCTTTCTGGCACTCCTTTGCCAAACTCTGTGATGTTCACCACTTACAGAAATACTAATAATGCAGATTTTTCCCTAATACAAGCTGAATGGTGGTCATGTGAGCACTTGTCACAATAGAACAGCACTTTTTTTTAAGAATCAGCTACAATTTTAATGTTTTCCAAAAATGTGTTATGTTAAACAAACTTTTGACAACAGTTTTTAATAACCCTATTGCTATTTTTATTCTGGTTGCATTTTATTTTGAAATTAGTCCTACCAAGTGCCAGTAGCTTAATGTTAATGTATTAATGCCATTATTACTGCAACATTGTTGGTGTACATAATATGCTATCACCTGACAATCTTATGTTTGGTTTAAATTTAGATGTTTTTTTGTTAGATTGTTGTTGTTTTTTTATTTGGTTCAGATTGAAATTTGGATTGAAGGAAGTCACTTCAGCAGCTTACTGTGTCATTACTCAGGTATGGATCGATGACAGAGTCAGAAATGTTTACTTTTGACAGCTTATGTGCCAAATATGAGATTCTAATAAATGTTTGACATCTGCCTTGAATACATGTTGTTATATAACACAGTAAATGTTCAGTTCATCACATTTATTTCACCTTCGCATCTCTAGTATTTATTAAAAAATAGCTAAATGTCACAGTTGTTTCCTATATTTGTGTTTTGTAGATGTTGATAGGGATGGTTAATAATAAACATTATTATACTTGCATATCTTTCATTATGAACTCACTGAACTTTTTATTATAAAATGATAGCTTAAAGCTGCTGATTCTGCAGCTCTGCTCAAATGTATGAATTCATAAACGATGGAACTGAACTTTCTGCCGCTCGCAACTGCCAAATCTGTGTTGTCTATTTGCCAGATTTCCCGGATGTATTTGCTGTCGGATTTTGCTTAAAGTTGCGCAAGGTGCGCAAAGGCAATGTAGCAATACTACACATGTAGGTACACACACAGTCACAGAGGAGGAGAAGCAGTAAGCAAAGTGATGGCAGTGTTAAACAAAAAAGTATGGTGATATTTGCAACGACTATAGACAATAACTTAATCTGAGCTATTAATGTTTTGAGATTGTGCTTACAGTGTTTTAGGATTATATTGAAAAGGAAAAAATGACAACCATACAAAATCGGTTGGGGTGACAAAAAAAGTCAAATTTCAGGATCTGAAAGGGAAAAAAAGCCTTTTCGTAGATAAGGATGAGGAAAAAGCTGAGATGTTTAAGATGTGTCTAGTGTCTACATCAGTAATATTTGGCTTGAGTGAAACATAAAAGTTATCCCAAAATGGCTTATTTTTCTCTTGAATGCAAGTTATTTTGAAAAAAAATACAAATTGGATGCTCAGTTTTCCTGTTCATACTATTATTCACAAATAATAACACAAATAACAAAATATAACACAATAACAAAATACAGAAAATATAACCCAAATAACGAAATACATATAACACAAATACGAAAATACAGCCTTATATAAATGCACTTACATCTCACACATAAATTGCCTATAACACCCATCTATTTGTAAGTAGCCTAGGCTATTTAAGTAGAAAAGTGACATGTTTTATTCTGCAAAAAAAAAATTCTGCACACATTGAATATGGCATGCTGGTTTAATTCATACCATATATGCCAGTTATTTCACATGTGACTTTAATACGCCCATAGGCTTATTCACGAGAGCTTAGCTGAAGAGTACACTCATGACAGTCTCCAACCTCCCTGCTGCCTCACTGCGGCCGTTCTCGAACGTACGTGACGTCGTTTCCTCTCTCCAACATGGCGCAGGAGGCAGGTCGTTAATGGAAAGCTGAGGGATTTACCCCACCTTCTGTGTTTATTTATGTTTGTCTGTTAGTTGCTCTGCGGCTGACATTTGTAAAGGAATACATCTCCATTCGAGGCGGCTGCAGCCCCCCTCGGGACCAGGCACACCTCGCCCCTAATTCCGGTGCGGCATGTTTGAGGGCAAAAAGACGAAAAACATGTTCCTTACACGAGCTTTGGAAAAGATCCTGGCCGACAAGGAGGTGAAAAAGGCTCATCATTCACAATTGCGCAAAGCCTGCGAGGTGGCACTTGGTAAGTTCTGTTGTTTTAGCTCCACATTTTTGCAGTCTTGGACTCATTGATTTAGACACGTCATGCACCCTTTCACTTTAACCAGTTATCCTGCAACAATGTCGCAGTGTTTGGCAACACAGTGTTTTTACATTCATAAATGCTGGCTGCTTATGTCTTATTATGTTACGTTGTAATGAAGGAAACCTTCGTTATTAATTGACGTGGCACGGACTCCATGGAAATGATTCCGTGTAGAACACGGAAATGGTGCAGGAGGGGTGGGTGTTTGCAACGCCGAACCGATGCTGCGAAACTATTAGCGATGTGAGAAATGGCCGAGCACTAGACAGAAAACAAAGTTGGTGACGGCTGTATCCTCCTTCGATATCAAGCAAACCAACAACCACACCTCATATATTCGTCAACTGTAAACTATATTAATCTAAACTGCTTAATTCAATGTGTTTAACCCCATAAAGGTGATATGGTAGTGTCTCTTCCTGGTACTGTACACAAGACGTGCCCGTTTAGCAGTGTTGGAGACATATGTCATTTATTACACCCTTTATTTATTCGCCAGTTAAATCATTGGATACTCTGAGCTCTCTTCTTCATTATTATGTTGTAAAACTATACGCGTGAAGTCGGGGGAGAAGGTGTCAGCTGTCAGTAGCACTAGCACCTCTATGCTAGAACAATGTCAAGCTGTTGTAATAATAAGGTGTGTTTTCCGGTCTTATCTAAAATACAATTACAATAGAAATACACGTGACACTGATCCCAACACCAATACCTTATAATAGCCTACTAAATTGAAAAAGGAAAAATAATGAATATGAAATAACAAACTTTATCTACATATAGTATATGTATCAAAACCATGCCAGTTATTGTCACATTGACTGTGCTTTTATTTTGAAGTGAACATTACTTAACGTCCGGTTTAAATTAACTGTATGCTGTAGCTTTATGAAACTTTTTTAGCTGGTAGATTTTCCGAAACACGTCCTTACGGAAACTATACACTTTTCTTTTCTTTTTTTTATAAATATCAACAAAATAGAATTTCACATAGAGGCCAAGCAGCTAATAATCTACAATTACTATACCATAACCAATGTTATTTTTCCATGCCAGACCTTTTTATTTTTATAATAAGAAGAAAAAAAACATTCACAACAGTTACAAACAACACACTGGGACATAGGAACGCGTCCCAGGGCCACAAAATAACAGAGAGGAAAAACGGGAGGGAGGGAGACAAAACACATGTAGAAACACACACACACACACACACACACACACACACACACACACACACACACACACAGACAAGGGACCAATCACACACGCAAACAAAATAAAAGGCTACAGCATTGCCTTCAAGGACTCAGCAATGCTGTGCCAAGTCTCCAAAGTCTTCCCTGGGCTCCACCTACACGAGCCATGGAGAGTTCCATGTATGTGACATCCAAAAAAGAAAGGATCCATGAACGAACAGATAAGTCATGAGGTGGCTTCCAACAGATTGCAATCATCGTCTTAGCAGCAAACACAACACGTTTTTGAGCTTTAGAGAGCTGGAAGGCTGACAGGTCATTCCTAATCAAAACATTGACAGTAACAGGCACTGTAACATTAATCAAGGAATACATTTTGGATGCAATATTGTTCTAGAACTGACCAACAGGAGAACACTCCCAGAACATATGAAGAAATGTACCTTGAGCTTTAATTGGGCAGAAAGTGCATAAAGGGCTGTTAATTATTTTCATGTGATGCATTTTCACGGGGGTGAGATATGTCCTTTGTATGAAATTATAGTGAATCTGCTGATGATTTAAAAATACCTCTGGAATGGCAATGGTGGCAATAGCTCAGTTTGGGTGGCAGTAGCTCAGTCCGTAGGGAGTTGGGTTGGGAACCGGAGGGTCACTGGTTCAAGTCCCCAGATGGACCAAAAAATACGGAGTGTGGATTGGTGGCTGGAGAGATGCCACTTCACCTCCGGGGCACTGCCAGGTGCTCTTGAGCAAGGCACCGTACCCCCACCCGCTTAGGGCGCTGGTTCAGCTGGCAGCCCACTCACTCTGACATCTCTCCATTAGTGCATGTATAGGTCCTGAGCATGTGTGTGTATTTCAGGCCTGTGTGTGATTTTACTAACAAGGTGTGTACGCAGAGTGTAAATTGTAATTTCCCCATTGGGGATTAATAAACAAATTAAAAAAATAAATAAATGTTGGACCATACATTATGCCACTCGAGAGCGGGGTCTGGGACTTCAAGGACTGATCCTCTCAACAGGAAGGGCAGAGTGTCCAGATATCACCAAGAACTGATAAAGCCTGGATACCATACCACAGTTTTTAGGCTGCAAAGTAAATAACTTCCAAATAGGATGGATGGGCAAGGGACACCGGATGCCTTGAGTCCCATGCCAGACTGTTCTGAGTTGGAACAAGCTAGGGTTTGTCCTGCAAAGGGAGTAACATGACACTACCAAAGAAACAATGAGTCCATGTTGTGCAGCAGCCAAGCATCCAACCTGTCCTGACAGTTGCTGCTGTTACCAACTCATTCAGCTGTTGTAGGGTTTTGAAATGGCCTTGAAGGCTAAATACACCAATCATGTTTGTCTAGGCTTGCTATGATGTTTTGTGAAACCAACACACCTACACACAAATTATATATTCCGTCCCCCACTTAATTGTGTGTAGAGCAACAGTGCTGAGTGCAAGAGGTTAGCTTTTATTGCAAGAGTGAGGATTTCACTAGCATGTGTTGAAAGGGTAAATACACCATGAATTGCTATAGCAATCTAGCTGGAGTCAGTATTATCCCCTTACCTGGGAATCAGAGCCTAGGGACTTGAATTGATGATGTCATCAGGTGACACTCTTTGTCCATTGTAAGTGAATTAGTCACCCTTTGGGTTTTATTGAAATGTAGGTTTTGAGTCAGAAAACATTCACAAACCAATAAAAACCCATCACGGTTGCTGACTGTAATATAGCATCTTCTCAGTAATTCCCTGTTGATGGATCAGCACCATATTTTTTCTCCACATGACATCACCACTACATTCTGTCTAAATAGCCGCTTTCCGGCTGGAGGGATTTTTGCAGTTCCTAGAACATAACGTTCCTAGAACCCTTTTTTCTCGTGTCCCAACTGGACCAATTTGGGGATTATTAAGTTCCTCTGGCCACTGTCACTCTTTCAGCTCCTACTTTGGGGCAGGGTCTTTTCCCTTTTCCGCATTGTGATGGTTAGATGGCTGTGTTATAATAACAAAAGATCAGTTCCTATGACCACTTGGCCAGTGTGAATGCAAAACCGGTTTTGGGGGAGAGTAGTTAATAGAACTGTTTAGAAGTGGACTGTTCCTGTAACTACCTGGTCGGAAAGAGGCTTATGCCACTAACTAATATTCACAACTTAACAGAATTCTATTTAAAGGTATACTTTCTCTTTTAAAAAGCAGTGATAGTCAGTCACGCAGTCAAGGGTTGTGGGTCTCCTCAGGTCAGAAAATGAAAGAACAATATTGAGGAAAAACCATAAACGCTGTGCAACAGAACAGTGTAAAAATGAAAAAGGGCAATATCTCATCTTAATTAATTATGCTGATTTTAAATTCACACTGAGGCTCAGACCTCTACTAAAATGAAATGATATCTGTCTGTAAGCGTAGCAGTGGTACAGTAGAAGTTCATAAAAAAACAACTGGCTGACCTAGTATACTGAGTGACTTACGTAATCCCCTCCAGCTCTTGGGGCTCTGAGACATATCAGAGAGTGTATGTGCCAGAGTCTCCTCTTTGCTGTCACTGGAAGTTCTCCTGTTATTCACAGTGCAAAACTAGGTATTGTTTGAATTCTTGCTTGTATGACACAATATGCTATATGTTATTCAGCTTTTCTTAACTGTTTGATCATATTTGGCATATAGACTCATGAATTGTTTATCACTGTTTGGTTTTAATGCATAGGTATGAGGAAAAAGGCTCCGGCTAGGCTACCTTTGCCAGAAAGTCCACCCTCCTCCCTCCCAAACTGACCTTTCTCTTGGATTATCAAAATGTCACTCAGCAGTTTTCCAAAAAGAACACCATCTCAATTTCTCACACTCTAAACTGTATGTGTGTAGGCTCCTATTATCTTGGGATCGCACCGACAGCTTCTTTGAGAAGAGCTGTCTGAAAGCAAGAGACAGACAGAGGGTAAGTCCAGCAGTTAACTCAAAATATCAAAGGCACTCAGGCTGTACCTGCCTATCACGTCTCAGAAGTGAACATAGAAGCTCCGGTTCATTTGCTGACACGCGTTGCAAGCTTTACATTTTACTGGCTTTGTAGATGCTCTTATTGTTTTTAAATCCAACTCATTGTCCTCTCTGACTTAAGATGTTCATGTAGCTTCACTGCTGCTGCAAAACAGTCATACTGTGAATGTGACAAGCTAAAGCAGAGGACTCTGTATGAGCTACCACGCTAAGAGGAGTGAGTACTTGTATCCAGGCTAGTAGTCAGTTGAGTCCTGCTGAGCACACATCGCTCATTTTCTCTCCCCTAAGGGCGTATCATCTTAGTGTTTGCGCATAGGATACAGCAACATGGAAACCTGTTGCAGATGCATTCTTGATTCCTCAATTTTTGTTCCATGCTGATGCGTATTCTGTCCAGGTTTTGGAGGCAGTCACTGGAAAGAGAACTCTGTTATGTCTGAAACTGTGTACTCACTTTATTTCCTTTTTGTCACAGATCACTCAAGATAAATTATTTACTCTGAAGATGTAGCTGAAATGTAGGTCAATAAACATGCTACAAACAATTTACTTGCTAACACATCAAGCAGACAGAGCAATATGGACATCCCATTGGATTCATCTTCATTACCCCCTGATGAAATCCATTATTCAGTGGTATTTTGTTTCTGGTTTGAGCCACCAACACCCGTCTCTCTTTGCTTTCTAAATTCTTGTTTTTCTCCTAACGTTTACTTCAGCAGTTTCACGCTGGGTGGGTACGGTACAGTTGGTTTCTCTGGGATTATTTGCTAGAAAAACCCCGCCTTTGGTTTTTGTGGGTGTATATGTAAACTGTGTGTGAATTTTATTCCAGAAAGTTGTGTTGCAAGCAAGCTCACCTTATCATTGTCAATTGGCTCGTCAACTTTGTTGCTTTACAAGATGGGGTGGATATGAGAATCAAAATGACAATAAACCAGGAGTTAGTAGCTATAATGATATGCTTCACTGCACCTTGCCATGCTATAATGGTAGTTTGTTAACTTTAATTTATTCATTAGTCCCCCTCTCCACCTGTTCATCGACATGAACCCTTTCTTCTTTAAAGTGTTATGTCTGGTGCTGATGAAAGTTGGTGATGTTGTTGGGCATTTTGTTATTGAAGCTTTTCTAATAAATCCATTTAAAAAATAAGAACAATTCTAAGTAAGAAGATATTATGTTTAGTTTGATCACTTTAATTCAGAAGATCTGAAGAATAGTGTTCCCTCTGTTGCTGATAGGCAATTTACTTAATTGATCCTCTGCCATATGATCTTATGATCTTATTATCAAAGGCTTAGAAATCATTATCAATTAATCGTTAACATCCCTACTCGCAATGTACTTTTTAATGATTAAGAAGTGTTTCCTGCTCATACATGGGATGTTTGCTTCACTGTAAGATTTAACTTAGACCAAAATGTGGTTCAACTAAAGTCACTGCATTTGTGGCACAACTGTGGCAAAACAATTTCCTATCCAAGGTCAAAAGAACCTTGAATAAATTGTAAACACAGACAAAATCAAAAGTATTGCTCTTTTGCACCAAATTCAAGGCCACTGCATTCACTGGCCACCTTTTCTTTAGAGTTGGCAAACCTGGTAGGGAAGCCAATGGGACAACTGTACCTCTGATCATTAGGATGGCGAACACATGCTCCTCCACGATAAGCTGCACAATAGTCACCACATGCTCACCCATGATAAGCACCAGGCTATAAATGATTCTGTTTGTTTGTTAATGTTTTTACCGAGAATCCCGAAAGACCCACAAAGCTTTTCCAAAATATGAAGTGCAGGAGCTGAGAGCTAATGTCAAGGCAAGCCTTGAATGAATAATAAAAGCTTTCCTGATTTGTGTACCCGACAACCTTTTTTATCAGCATCCTTCATATTCCTGACAGAAATGTATCGACACAGAAGTTAAATCAGGCAGTTTCATTCTCATTTCCACTGGAGCAGAGGCCAACTAGTTAACCTGCTGATGAAACTGGCAGGCATTACCGGGGAACAAGGGAAGAGATGGCAGCTCTCGGCTACATTTTTATGTCACTTTTATTTGTCAAACTGCTGTAAATGGCACTAAATGTTCCACTGTTTGACTTGAAGTCAGATATATGTCCATGTATGTGTGCAGTTTAAAAGATCCTTATCTTCTTCCAAAGTGGAGCTACAAACAAGTGGGAGACAATACTAGACTTATTTATTATTCCATTGCTTATTAAAATTAGAGAAAGTAGTGATGAAAGCCCATTGCAAGTTCTCAGTCCAAAGGGCAAGAGGTCTTACAAGGATTTTGAATGTGCTGTAGATGTTAAAGTATAGTAAATGTGTGTCGATAAATTGTTCCACAATAAAGTCTACTGCTACATTTCCCTGAAGGAAAGGGAGACATAAGAAAAGATGAGAAGATGTGCTTGGTTTCTGTCTCTTGTCTCCCCTTCAGACTACGTGTAGACACTTAATCAGCTTGCAACCCCAAAGGTTGACTGCTTTTCAGATAATGAGCAGTGGAGTAGTCAACATGGCAGGGCTAGTGTTCGCTCTGAAAACATAAATAATTCTTTTATCTATACGGACAAGCCAGGTTAGAAGTTAGAAGGAAACATTTTCTCCTTTTTCTTATTTATTTATTTATTTATTTTTACTCCTTTTCCTTTTTTGTTTTTATTATTTTTATTTTCCCACTGATACATAATACATTTATTTCTCTCCACTGATGCCTCCTTAAGTCCCGGGACAGGTGATAAATTAAATATACCGCAAACAGATGAGACGAATGAAGAGAAACCCTCTCATTTCTCTCTTCTTCCTCCTCCTTCCTCCTTGTGTTGACCTATTATGTGTTATTGTCCATGCACTTTGTTTGTACCAAGCAAATAACACATCACCATTACTGAGGGAGATGGAGGAAGAAAAGGGGATGAGTTAAAGAGGCAATGTTACAGTTAATCGTAATTGTTTTAACAATTGCAAGTTAGAACCGGTTCTTGATGCCCAATCCTAAATGTATCCCTCCAGCGGACATGAATTTTTGGTTTTGACTGACAGTCATACTAATAATTTCCTTAGTGCAATATCTGTGTGGGATGGAACATAAGATAGTTTATAATATAGCATCAATTCCTCAAGTTGTTAGCCGCTGCTTACTCCCATCTGTTGTGGTAGCATATCCAGCCTTACTTTGAGACTGTACATCACTCCATAATTCAGATCACTTGGTAATATACAGTATGCTGTGCGTAGGTTACAGAACAACCAGTTGCAGTAAGCGTTTTTAAGTCTGGACATCTCTCTATAGGCAGTAGCACACTACAGGAGTTGACGAGTCTCCTAGGAATGCTAGCTCCCAAGTGTCAGTTGACCGCTTGAAACTTAAAAGGTGTTTCAACAAATATGTCCAAAAATTACTTTGTCCGTTTTTAAAATACGTATGTAACGGTATGCACAAGAACTGCAATGGTTGTCTCACATAGAGCACATCTGTGAGGTTTTAACTCCATCATAACTTGCCCCTAAACATCCTAAGACCTAAAAGATGGCAGGTTGGATGAGAAAGGGCACTTTGGCTGAATGAGTTGAGGAAGATGCAGTTCACAGTACACATATTTATCTTCCATTGACTGGCTATTATCTCCAGCTTGTGGACCACTGTCCTGCACAATATAATAACCCAATTTCAGAGGGCAGAATTCATGCAATTCATAGCAGCCTAAAAGTGCCAAATCATGTTTTAGCAGCTGAGTTATTAAAGATGAATTCATTTCAATAACAAAGCTAACAGCTGAGTAATTAAGGCCCAGTGGAGGCTGAGTTTTTTGTGACTTTTTGGCTAAGAAATGACAGCCTTGATTCAGCCATGGCAGTGAGACTAGTGATTAAATGCATGCTTATGCAAGTGTGGGTGCGGGGGTTGGTTGGACACACGCACATATAGACGTAACGCACACATACAGGCGTGCACACACCGGGAGCACACGCACAGTTAGGTAGCCCAGACAACCTCTGACAGTGTTTCCTTCTTCCCCTCCAAATGTAATTACTGCTGTGCAACCTTTCCTTTCAGGCTGGACAATAGAAATGTCAGGGGGCTGATTTTTCTCAGACTCTTTGTGGTGGTCGCAGCTGCCCCGTGTTTATCTATGTTTGGGAGAAGGTGGAGATGTACACCTACACATAGATTAATCTGTAGATTAGCCAAATTTAGCAGCACAAAGCTACAGTGTAGTCTTTATTATAATGCCTATGGACATTGTTTAATTACAAAGTATTCCCAAAACTCTGTTGCTTGATGACTAATCACACCAGAGATGTAATAATGTTTACAGCCTGGATAATGGGGTCAATGTTTAACACTTAATGGAGATACATCTTCACTTTTTTACATGTTGTGCCATCATAAAGCCAGATTATGTCCATCTGAGTCCTGAGGGTCCTGTTCTTGTCCTCTCAGCTTATTTTTCTTAAGCCGCCTTCACATTTGGGCTGTAACGATATGGAAAATAAAACCAAAATCATGACACTCAGCTCCACAAACCTATGTCGCGGTGGGAGAAGGCAGAATCGCGACACACCCCTTCCAACTCCAGAGGTATCCTTCTTGTCCAGCTCCAGTGTTACCACATCTTTAAATACTAGTAGTCCTTTTGGTGCCTTATGTGTCCCCGGGCCGTGGCTGTAATGATAGTGAATGGCTGCTAGCAGGCTGGGGGCTGACTGTGGATGTGTCCCGGGCCGTGGCTGTAATGATAGTGAATGGTTGCTAGCAGGCTGGGGGCTGACTGTGGATGTGTCCCCGGGCCGTGGCTGTAATGATAGTGAATGGTTGCTAGCAGGCTGGGGGCTGACTGTGGATGTGTCCGGGCCGTGGCTGTAATGATAGTGAATGGTTGCTAGCAGGCTGGGGGCTGACTCCCGACTGAAGCATCGCAACGCCGGGAGACTGAGGCAGAAGAAGGAGGTGTGAGAGTTAGTTAAATTACCATTTGATTAGTCGTCTATCTATACAGTTAACATTACTGATGAATTTGTGGGTAAGCTCGCCCAGAGTTGGTAACCGCGGTTAAAACAATCATACTAAAAATAAATGAGCGTGTTGGACGGGTTCGTAATGTTACGTTACCCACCAGGAATTACTATTAGCTAGCATTAGCTATTTGTCAACCAGCACCTTTACAGTAGCCACCAAACATAGACCGTTAAGTCTATGCCACCAAAGCACTTTTCCTCTTCGTTCCCCGAAAAAATTGTTACCAATATTCTTATATCTCATTCCAATGAGTTACCGAACCACCGAAACGATTTTGGAAACATTATTTTAAGGTACAATAGAATCTTTGGTGTTGGATCGATCAACATTGAAATCAATCAATATCAATAAATAAGGTCTGTTGCATTACTGTGTTGCAAACTGGGATGTAATCAATGACAAAACGATGCCATGTGGCAGAGAAAATGTTGTATTACGAGACACAGTTTTTTGTCTCTACCTTCTTGGACTTCCTGCAAAGTCAGTGATCTGGAGACAAAGTCAACTTGACCACTGTGTTTAACTGAGGTGAATACAATCAGGCACTGTTTTGAATTTTAGCTGATCGCTGCATACAGAGTGGTTCAAGCCAACCATGGGATCCATGCCAGATGCGGATGCGCTCTACGCTCTTTGAAATGATAATGGTACTGCAGGAGACCTCTAACCTCTCCTCTGTGTCTGTGTGTTTGTAAAGATTGTTGGACCCATTAGGAAGGGGTTATGTTATCATATCCATATTTTTGACCCAACAGGAAGTGATTAGGATGCATTGAAATTATTTTAATTTTTCCTTCACTGTGCCTTTATTCTTTCTTCCTTTTTTGGTACTGGATTTTAATGTATAAGACTACACACAGAAAAAACCAAACATGTCTTACTTCTGTGTAAAATGAGACCTAGCATACTGTTCCTCTCTAGTAGCCTTGTAGTATGAGCAGCACACACATACACACACTCATGCAACATGTGTACACAAACCATAGAGCTGACTAGAGACAGATTTATATAGCAAATTTATTTTGGAAGCCAGCCTCGTCCTTGTCCCTGCTTTCTCCCTTTCCCCTCCTCACCCTATACAGTATGTCTGAACCCGCTGTCCCCTCCCAGAGAGGCTGTTTTCTTGCTACTGGTCTTGTGACGTACTGCAGAGCGTCTCCAGAGAGCTGTCTGTTTATCTCTGTCCCTCCTGCAAGGGGAGCAGCCGTGTGCAGGCTCTACTGTGACTTAATTGATGAAATGTTAGAGCTCTCATGAGATTTTTGGTGTGTGCATTCGTATTAAATGCGTGTGCGAGTGCACTGTTTCTGTGCATGTTTGATGGTGATTTTTTTTGGCTTCTTAGGTGCTCGCAGAATGTTTACTTATTGAATTAGTGTTGATACAACAGCTTTAGTCAGCAAGAATATTAGGAGATGTGGATAGGGGTACTAGGTTAGACAGCTAGGCTTTGGTAAGAGATATTGCCTCTTCTTTTCCAACCTTTTAATTTATACTGTATAAGGCATTTTTAAGTAGCCAGTATTTGCAATATTACTTTGTTCATTGTAAATCCATTGCACTCCAGGTGCACTTTTTGTACACGTTTAAACAAGAGAACGGCAGGGCTGCATGAACAAACAAATAGCAGCCGGGTATTTTAAATTAAGCGTCCACATTGACAGCATGCATCAGCGAGCAGAGCCCCCGAGTTGAAATAATGTGTGCTTTGCCTTTACACATCATTTTGCAGATGTACTGCACCTCAGACGAGCTGCTGCTGGTTGAAAGCGGCATTGTGACCTCTGTATTTGTTTATGCTCGGAAGGAAAATGCTTATCCCGTCCAAACAGAATTCACACTGATACTTCACTCTCCATGGGCATTATACACAAACACTGCAAGACCCTTTACAAAATACTATAGGAAAGCTGTGATGCAGGCTACATTTGTTATGGCTATCAAGCATAACAACATTTCATTGGTTTCCAAATATAATTTAGCCTTGATTTAGAGTATGGGGGCAATGTGCAGCTGTATTATGGACCTTTGTTGTATATGAAAAAGGAAGGATGATCATAGTTAAAAAATGATGAAAGCTTTTGTTTCTAACAAACTTTGAACTGAATGTAAACAAAATCACTTTGTTTATCTAAAAACAAATCTAATTTAAAGGTGCCCTGTGGACTTTTCTTGTAGGGTTACTCCCAAAACGCTTTATGTGCATTGGTGAAATTTTGAAATTGTGCACTGTTTACATCCACGTTTATTTGCTAGCAGTCTTCTTCGTTGCCTTTGTTGGTGCATTGCTGTGTATCTTGGCATGTTACCACCACCTTTTGATCAGTGGAGCAGTGTGAAACCATTGTCAGGATCACATCCCATTCATGCTCGTCTGTTTCTCGTGTACATGCAAAAACTAAACAAAACGCACACACTCTCTTAGAAAAACAACTCTGTAGCGCTACTAGAAGTAAAAGTGGACACTTATAGTCAATGTCAAGTGTTAAAAACATTAACATTGCTTTTTTAATATCCTTACTATCCTTAATATCCCAATCCTTACTTGTGTTATTACCTGGCCCTTAGGCCACAACAAATACACACCATGATTAAGTTCATCAAAAATGTACTTTATGAAACCAAATCAGACTAAATTAAAGGATTATTAAGATGTGGGGTGTGGTTGTCAGTATAGTTGTGTGTGTGTGTGTGTGTGTGTGTGTGTGTGTGAGTGTGTGTGAGTGTGTGTGTGTGTGTGTGTGTGTGTGAAACGTGCAGGCAAGGCATACAGATAAACTAAAGCAAAGGAACAAAACCAACGGAGAGCTGGGACAGCAGCAACAGGCAGGCAGAGAGAGCCCAGAGCTGCACTGCCGCCAGGTTTGAATAACCTGGGAACACTTGTGAGTTCCAGGTTACCCTTATAACGATTCACCTGCAGCGTCAGAAAGACAGGTGAATACCACAAACACAGCACGGGTCATCACACTGATGGCATTTCATTTTTTTAATGCGCTGTTGCACAAGCAAATGTTACATGACCACAAATGCACCCGGGGAGGGGATATCCATTGTTATTCCAGTGTTAATGGTCCTGGCGAGCAGTCATCCCAGTGGCGGACACCCTCTGCAAGGTGCTCTGCTGCTGTTGCTGGCTTAGGAATGCTTTGTCATGCCACAAAGGCAGGGTGGCGCCCAGGAAGAAGACTTAAGCTAGCCTGCAAGCAGCTCTCGTCAGCAGTGAGAGACGGGGAGCAGGTTGTTTTGTCGTGGACTTTGATATGATACTTAATGAGAGCAGACTGCCATTCTGCTTGTATGTGTTTATGGATGTTGTATTTTCTAAAATGCGTCATGTGTTCAGGGGTTCCCAAATACTCCCCTTGCTGATTCATCAGATTTCTCTGTTACAGCTGCACATTTGCATTCTAAAAGGTGACTATACCATTGTGCACTTGATATCCAAGCCATGATCAGCATTTACTGTAGCTCAGTGTAAGTGTGATTGAAGGGATCACTGATAAGCCCCTTAGAAACATGTAATATATTAAGCACTGCAGGTACCTGTGTCTGCTTACAGTCAAGTTCAGCAACTTGAGTGTGATGTTGGCATCTTTGACTGTCGACCAGGCTGTGTTTATCCTATCATCTCAGTCCAGCACCGTCACCTGAAGTTGTGAGGTTGTTGTACCTTCCTCTTACACAACAACAGCCTTCCCATATAATTTCACTAGCTGTCATATGGCCCACAGTCTTCATACACAGGGCTTATCACACAGGCACCATGCTTATTGTTACAATGCTTTTGCAACATTGTAGCTGACAGAGATGGCATCTGGCTGTTATTTGTGAGCTGACTTTGGGCGGAGATGCTTAGCTTTTGTCTTGATTTCGTCACCATCATCTCATGCATTTTTACAGAAAGCCTTGTTGTGTAGGTGTCATATATCAGATGTTGTTGTGAGGGACCTAGGCTATAAAATGTTTGCTTTCATAAGTCTGCCACTAAGGCTGATTTACAGGGATGTGCAGTGTTGTCTTCACCAGACATGGATACATCCAGTAATAAATACAGTTACAAACAGCATATCTTTCATGTATTAATTATGTAGTAATGGTTGGCAGCATTGACTCAGCAACTTTGTGTATCAAAACAGTAGCCTAGGTTGTAGGGCTAAATGTTTTCTGAAATTCAAGAAGTGTTTTATTTCCCCATCAGGAGGACAAAGGCCATTAATACAGTACTGTTGGTTGGTGCTGCAATACCATTTGACAGAGGGGAAGTACCTAACTGGAGTGTGTGTGTCTTTACCCGCTGCATTCATGCTTGTCCATTTTGTACACTTGCTAGCTCTCAAAAACCTGCCACTGCCCACTCTAGCCTTTATCCAGGCTTGGAGACTGCAGATTGGAGAAATGATTAGCCAGCTTTTGAATGACCTTCTCCCCTGCTTAGTGGCAGCTTTAGGGGGCCCTTGAATAGAAGCCAACCTTAGGGTATATGGGATTCAGTACAAACTGAAACAAGACTAAAAGGCTCACACAAGCACAGTATTTGGTCAGGACCAGATTGGTTAACTGGTCTTTGTGGACACTTCTGCTAAAGTACCAGGAGCAGTAGGCCAATGCAATAGTACACCAGAGAAATAGGAAATGTCTACATGTATCTGACCCACTTGTCTCTTGATGATGAAAGACAAGTGAGATGTAGGCCTAAAATGACTGTCTCCAAGAAGGAATATGGTGGTCATTTAATGTCTTACTGTCATCTACTGTAAGAATCTGGGTCAAAGTCTATGGAGCTAGATTTGTTTTGTCTTGTCTTGGGAGTCCATCTGAATCATTACACCATTGTCACCGCCATAGATGCGCTGCCTTAGTTGAGCACAGAAGCTAGCGTTAGCGAATTAGCAGCCAGCCTACTCCTAAATAAATACATTTTAATTACCTAAACACTTTTTAACAGTCAAACTGAGACATCGTCAGTGAGCTCCAGGTCCTGCAGCCGCGGACGGACCGTCATCAGTGGGGCTGGGCCAGCGTGGAAACATTGCTAAAAAGCTTCGTTGCCACCCTCGACCTGATCTGACCTCCAGCAGGACACCGAGAGCTCCAGACCCAATAGCAGAAGGTTGAGAGATGCATTATTCAGCACAAATTACTGTTACCCAAGCGGGTGCAATTGTTGTGATGAAAAATGTAGGTACAACATCAGCAAAGCAAACTCTGGTCATGGCTGGGGGATGTGCCGTTGCTACCGGGTGTTTGGGCTGGTTGGTTAGTGGTTAACACTAGTTTGCTATTCCATCAACACTGGCGGTGAGCTCCAGGGGGGTTGTGCCACTGCTACCGGCTCTGGAGCTCTCTGTGTCCCGCTGGAGATCAGATCAAGTAGGTCGGCAGCAAAGCTTTTTAGCAATGTTTCCATGCTGGCCGAGCCCCACTGATGGCGGTCCGTCTGCGGCTGCAGGACCTGGAGCTCACCGCCAGTGTTTCAGTTTGACTGATAATAGAAATTTAGATAATTAAAAAGTATTTATTTAGAAATGGGCTGGCTGCTAGTTATCTATGAAAGGTGACAATTGTGTAATGATTCAGATGGACTCCCAAGACTAGACAGTGCTCACCCAACTGGCCAATAGGAACGTGGCATGACATTATTTTCACATTGAGGGAAAAATTCTGAGACGAGAGCAAAAAATGTAATCGCGAACAAAGACTTTAAACAAAAACGTTTTGAGAAACACTTTTTCTGTTTAGAGAATTGTTTCCCCACTAATAACAAAAAATATATATTTGAGAATTTGAGAAAAAATTTTTTCACACCGATAGCAAAAAATTGAGAGTTTAAAAAAGTATTTAGATTGTTTTTTTTGCTATTGGTATGAAAACCTTTCTCTCAGATCATTTATTTTCTCACATGTAATAAAGAAACAAATTTAGCTCCATGAAAGTCACGGTACAAGGGGAGTATGTATATTAAAGACAAGTGAAATGGTGGAGGTGATTGGGGGCTTAGCAGGCTGCTCTCATACATTACGGAGCTCTCAAAGGCTTTGTATTGAGGTCTGGGCTATAGCTCACCAGAGAGCAGGAAGGCTTCCTCTAATGTATCAGGTCAGTGAAATAGGTGTATTATGTACAGTATGTCACTTCCCCACTGGGCTTTAGTAAAAGCAGTGTTTCAACCAAAGTGTTTGTTTTAAGGGAAGCATCATGAGAGCCAGTAATCTTATCCTCCCCTGGTGAAGCATCAGCACAGCGATGATGGTAATGATAACCAGGGCTCCAGACTAACCTTTTTCACTAGGAGCACAGTGGCCCCCAACTGAAAATGTTAAGATGCAACCAGAAAATGTAGGGGCACACACCGTACATCAACATGCTAACCAGATATTCACATTTCTGCTAATTTCCACTGTATTACTAATGAATACTTTGATAATAGATGCAGAAATTACAATGTGCTGTTTCAAATTCAGTGTCCCGTTTTAATGTGCACTTTTGAAGATGCAACATCATTGCTGTCATGACAGAACAAATATTACAAAAATATACATTCCAAATAAAAAAAGTGCTTAGTAACAAAGTGCTTAGTAACCTTTTGGTCATTTCACATTTAAACATTATGTATGTAAACATTAGGGGCGTTCTTCCTTTGAAGGTTGAGCTGGCTTTTGAATATGGTAAAGTGTAGTTCCTCCTTAGCAACAAAGTAGGCCGTGTTAAATTTCAACATCATCGCTTCCTCATCTGCGTTCTGATTTACAGCCTCTTGTCTTCTAAAAGCAAGTGGCAGTGGCGTTGCTTTTTCATTTATTAACATGTCACGGCATACTCTATGCTTCAGGCTTGTGTATTGTGTTTAAACTGCGAAGTGCCTGCACTGTCTGCAAACTCGTGTTCCCCGCAGTTCTGGGGTAGCGACTGCAACATTCGCAGGTTCATGGAGTTTGTCTCAGATTGGCCGATCTGGAATCTTGGCCCTTACGAGGTCATAAGGGGCAAGGTTACCTCCCCTTTCTCTACTTTGCCTGCCCAGAGAATTTGTCCCACCCATGAAAGAGAGACATCATGGCGCTTTCAAACAAGCAAAGTGGCAGTTGGTCAAGGCCACACCCACAGCCTCCACCTTGCCTCCCTCTCTCCTCTTCAAAAGCTACAGACATGACATACAGAAATGGCACATACTAAGGAAAGCTCACTGTGGAACTGGCTCTAGTGGCTTCTTAGAGAATATGCTTTTAAGAGGTAATAGAAGAATAATGAATTTGTGGAGACAATGCGATGAATGCACACATTTTGGGTTTTTGTGGTAGTCCGTTTCTCAAATTTCAGTTTCACATTTTCAAAGTTTCACTCGATTGACCAAAAGCCCCATGTACTTTTTTTAATGTGCACCCATTCTATTGAAAAGTGCTGAGACACTTCTCTCACATCTCATCACTATAGAACTGTGTGACAGCAGTGTGCAGGAGGTTATACCTGCTACACTAAATTAGTACTGCTACCGCTGCTGTTCTTTGATTATACCAAGGTCCTAGGACAGACCAGGGCACAGAACACAGCGTCTTCAAGGTATTTAGTATGACTGTTGCAGAGCTGAGGGAGAGTGGGGTTGCGGTAAAAAAGTAACTAAATGCTGCCATTTCTGGGCACTTGATTGCCTGTACAGAACAGATTCTAAACCTTTTTCTAAAGCAACTACCACAGAACACAGAAATATGTGTGAGGTATTTGCATTTGATACAAGCTGCTTTAGAACTTGGCACTCATCACTTTCAACTTGTCCACTAAATTACAACTAAATTACAGCTTCCCAGTAAAGTATTCTTGGGTTCCTGTGCTTATGAAATTTCTATCCAGTGTTTGGGTTATTTCGGGACACCTGATCAGACTATGATTAGCCATTTTGTGATGTCTCACCCTGTCTGCTGTGAGGAAAATGCAGTCTAAAATACTTGTATACAGTTTTCTCCTACTGCTTCAGTCATTGCAGTGTTTGTTCTGATTGTATCATGGCTGAGTTGATAAAAATGCAATGAGATTTAGTTTTGCATGTGTGTTTTAGTCCCACTCGGCTGCCTGTGCCTGCCTCCTGGCATATGTTTGCACTCTATAACTGTGTGTTTGTTTTGAAACTGGTAGCTGCCGGATAAGTCGTGATTCCCAGCTTTAATTTGCTGCTTGTGTCGGCCCAGTCCCAGGAATATCCAGCACATATATATCGGTTCTTTCTCATCAGAAACACCACCCACCGTTGCCATGGTTTCACTGTTCAAATCCTTGGGTGACAATTTCTCATCAACACTCCTGACACACCAAGCTAATTATTTGACCGTTACTACACAGACAATATGACAATCCCCACCCCTCCCATCAAACTGGCTGTGTGTGTGTGTGTGTGTGTGTGTGTGTGTGTGTGTGTGTGTGTGTGTGTGTGTGTGTGTGTGTGTGTGTGTGTGTGTGTGTGTGTGTGTGTGTGTGTGTGTGTGTGTGTGTGTGTGTGTGTGTGTGTGTGTGTGTGTGTGCATCTGATAACCCATTCAGATTCAGAAATTGTTTGACATTAAGCTAATATTAAAAGCAGAATAGCCTGAAGTCAGTGCTTGTCCTGAGTCCTGCTGTAACTTTTATATTATGGCCTTCAGAGTGGAAGACAGTGCACAGACACTAAGCAGCAGAGCAAGTAGAGACAGAATTTCACTGTAGCGTGCAGTACAGTGTGATATTGCTCTAGTTTTCTCTCGGGTCCAGCTCTATGATGTCGGGCTTTGTCTAGCACTCCAGCTAAAGTGAAAGGGTAACAGGCAAGGAGAGATCAAAGGTTGGACTGTGCTGATTATTCACTTTGGTGAAAAAATACTTTGCTGATTGTGTTGTTAAGGATTTCAAAGTTTGAAGGGAATACACAGCGAGAATACCGGTATTCTATAGATTGATATTCATGGTATCATAGTGCAGCATCCATGATTGTGATATAATTACTGTTGAAACAGGTAGTCAATTAATGGATGAGTTGATCAACAGAAAATGAATCAACAACAATTCTGATAATAAATGATCGTTGACTCCTATAGAGCAGTCTGACATAATCCACCGCACAATACACTGTGTAGGTCGTTGGGGAAACTCTTACCATCATCTGCAGCTCCTCTGAAAGCTTGGTTTAGGTTGCTCTTCTTTTTATTCTTCTAATCATAAGTTGCATACTCATTGTTATTTGAGTATTCATAAGTCATATATCAAGGAAAATACCAAATATTTGCAGCTTGTAAAATGTGAGGATGCTTTTCTCTTCTATGAAATTATACATTTAATGTATTTGGATTTTGGACTATAAGGGGGGAAAAGATAAGCAATTTAAGATGTCACCTTGGGCTCTGCTACATTTTATAGATTAAACAATTAGTTGATAATAGAATAATAACAATAACAGACTAATTAGTAGTAGTAGTAGTTAGGGCTGCTCAATTATGGAAAATATCCTAATCACGATTATTTTGGTTGATATTCAAATCACAATTATTTAACACAATTACGCATTTACTTTTGAAAGGATGTTGCAATTATTGAATTATTAAACAGTAAAACAAATCAACACACAAACACCTTAATCTGTGAAATTTCACTTATTTTCTCATTCAGAACACAAGATAAAATAAAATGTTACTTTCAAAACTTAATGTGCAAAATAATTGTTTTACACACACACACACACACACACACACACACACAGAACTGAAAGACAGACAAGACTTGAGTCAAGGCTCCATGATCTAATTCAGTCTTTTTCAGAATAAAAATGTAAAAACATGTGCTTGGATCTCATGTCAGATTTTGGATCCACAGGGACTCGCAGTGCAGTTTCACTCCTGTCGGCTAATTGTGACTAGGCCTACATGCATGTAACGGATGTATAGATTATCTTCAGACGGTAGGCGTTGCTTTTTCTACTCAAGACTATTTCCCTGCATGTCCCTCATGGGTAGTACAGTGAAACATGGTTGAAAACCAGCCTTAATTTAATTCCACGGAGTGTGAAGTGCTAAATTCTTCCGGCAAGTGGATTTCTTTTAAAGGACTGTTGGCCTTCCAGCAGTGAAATAATTGGGCTGTTGTTGTATTACTGGGGTTTTTCCCAACCATCACAGGCTGGTGCAATTCTGTGAGGATTTTGCCGATTACCACTGTGTTTTAAAAAGCTTCCTCATTGAAGGCCCCCTTTTAATGTCTAGTACCAATTGGCCTCTCTTTCGCTCTCTCTAGCTCTAATTTTGTCTCTCTGTCTCACTCATCATTCCTCTCTCTGGGTGTCTGTCTCTCTTTTTTGTGCTCTTCTGTGCCAGTGCTCAGCAGCTCATACAGCAGCTTTCATGCCTAGAGATCTGTGAAATAAACACAAATGTTGGCCTGGCTCACGGACACAGCACAGGGAGAATAATGATTAAATTTTTGAGGCCAAGCTGCAGCCGAGACAATACATTAACCAGGCTCTTTCTGCGCGCGGTCGTGGGACGTCAACAAGACATCACCATGACGACACAGTGGCATTCACACAAAAAAAACGCACTGCACACAGTTTGTCTGAGTCCAAAACATGTCAGATAAGTGCTGTTATATGCACTGTAAGTGTTGGCACAGTATGTACAGTATGTAGCCTAATCCTCTGGGAGTAACACACGCAATTACAGCTTCCTACAAGGCTCTGAAAAAAATCATCTGATCTGATGTGTAAACACTTAAGTTCTGCATATTGTGCAGATTTTCAAAAACTGTCCTTCATAAATAACTCAATTCCTCTCTTCTGCCATGCCTGATATGTACTGTACTCCCCACAGTGTCATTAAAATACTGCAAAATTGACATTCCCCAAGGCTCATACTTGACTAATTTAACACCTCTTCCTTTTCTTTTTTTCTATTTCAGAGGAAATCAAAGAGGAATCAGAAAAATTAAGGTAAGCAATTGATTATTACATTCTACAATAAGGCATTGAGGGTTATTTGACTGGTTTCGTCTCTCTTTCTGCAAGTTCAATAACTGTAAAATCCATGGCTCAACTGCAAGCCTCTCTGTTGCTTTCTCCTGTGTTCAGACTAGTAAAAGGGATTAGAACTGTGTGTGTGTGTGTGTGTGTGTCTGTGTCTTTGTCTGTGTCTGTGTGCTCAACCTCTAGTGTGTTTTTGTTTGTATCTATCTGCCTGGTCTGTTCAAGACCCTTGCTTTTCTCATGAATGGCTTTCTTCACAAACCCCTGCCTAATGCTGAACTTGTTTTTGAGAGTCTGTGTGTATGCGTGCACATTTGCTGTGCTTGTGTATTGGCTGCCAAGTAACGTGGGCTTGGAATGAAACGTAGCATTAGTGCCACCCTCCTTTCCCCCATCATTTCTTCCTCCTATCGTTTTATTTTCCGCATTTTCCCCTCTCTTACATACAGTCCTACCATATTCATTCCCTATTATTTCTGTCCTGCTTTTACATTAGCATCACCAGTGACCAACTTCATCCAAATTTTACCATTATTACCCTTAAGGCTAGTTCAAAGATATATACATAGATGTAGGAGCAGTGTGCAGCCACACCCAACTCACACAAATGCTGCTGCTATTGGATTCATCTCAGGCACAACACTTACCTATTTGTCATGTTAAATAGATGCAATAGTCTCACAATGCCACCCAGGAATACAAATGTAATTTTTGTGTGAGCCTGCAGTCCTTTTTAAATTGTTTCCTTTTTGTTCATTCATTCTGTAGTAAAGTTGCATACAAGGCCAGATTTAACAAGATCTTTAAATCTCAACAATAGGGAACTTCTATCACAGTATGTCATTTTATATCCCTCTAGAAACATACATCTTGATATCATAGATTTTTTTGTATATTCCATTTAAAAAACATTTATATAGTAGATAAAATAGGACCAGATGGGAATTAGCACTGAGCAATATAAGCAATTTAAATACTGTGATATTTTAACACTATTGTCTAGACATAGAACGATGTGTGAACCACTATTGTTGCTTTAGGAAATGCTTTCAAAATAAACTGTAAAGTGAATGTAATGACCAAACAAATGGAAAGATTTACTGTTAATGTTATTGAGACACTTCATGAAATGAATGACTTATTGTAAATAATGGAAAGGTTAGGTTACTTAACGTAACCCCGGTTGTTTGATAACAGAATGAGGTGATTCGCTATGGGGAATCGCCTCGGTGTGACCAGTTATGGAAACTTCAATGACATCAAGTCTGTCCGTGACAGGCAGGTTGAACTGTGCTACGGCCACGTCCCCTCATATAATCACAGTCAACCAGCTCCTTACAAATCATTCCAGATAGGTTTCTTTCCATGTCTCTACAAGCAGGGACGTGTTGGTGAAAGCTGAGACAGCAGCTAAGTACACCTTAATTGTCAAAAAACCCTTCCTTTTATCCATCAGGTACTGCAGGAAACACAGCAGGTCCATGACAGAGCACTGAGAAGGAACAGTATCCCTATGTTTGCACCACTCCTCAAAAACCTGCCACTTTCCACTTCAAAGAGTGCGGGTGGATGCAGCCCTCGCACTCTGAATGGTGTCAATGACCTGCTCTGGCAGGCCTAATGCATTCAAGTTCCACCTCTCACGGGCCAAGCCCAGAGTGCTATGCGGTCTGGGTGAGGGTGGTAGACCTCCCTGCCCGCTTGGGATAGAAGGTCTTTGTGTATGGGGATAAGCCATCGCTCTCTTGCCAGGAGCTATATTATCTCTGCTACCCAATGCTTGGATGACCACCGCAGCGCTATCAGGTTTAGCAACAGGCCCTGTCCTCCATAGGTGTTGAAATAAATCAAATAATCAATGCATCTCAATGCCGACATGGACGATGCTGCATTGATGCAGTGGCCGACCATAATCGATTATAACGCAATGATGTCGCTCGTCAATTTTCCAGCCATGGTATAAACATTCAAATGAAAATGAAAGGAAATTTTTAGTAGCCTAACCCGTTTCATCTGGACCTCTAGTCTCATCCGGGTCTCATTTACTGCGATTTGCATACGTGCCAGAGCAAAATGGCTGAACGGAGACATGAGGAGAGTGGAGAGAATCACAAATTGAGAAGAAGAAAGAAAACACAGAGAAACATCAAGAGACACTAGAATAGTTAGCTTGGAGAAGATCTAAGTGCAGTAACAAAGATGAAGAGGTGTACACTACGGCACTTTTCTTGTCTAACCGCAGTGATTTACGACAAACGTGCTTATGTGCCTGGCTAAAGTTGGAGCTAACCGTGGAGAGTTGCTGATTTGGAGGACGCTGATTTTGAACCGGTGAGGACAACGACGTGTTTCCCTGCTGAAGAGGACTTTGCTGTGACTGGTTTTCATGTTTGAGCTGTGTTTCTTGGACTAACGGCTATTTCTGTGTGTTTGCTTCACTGAAGATAACGTCCTGTCGGACGCATCGCACACAAACTAGCATGAGGCCTGCAACTTTTTTCCCCCCTCTTGGCGTGCGTTCGTGAGTGTGGTGTAATAGGGTTTTCTTGCCTTGCCTTGTGTCGTCTTCCAATGAACCATGAAAAAATGTTATTGCTTTTTCTGATATTTTTGTCACATTTTCAGTGTTGTGGCAGCTTTTTTTGATGTTTTTTCCAAAGTTATTTGATATTTCTAATGTTGACATTTTCAGCTTATTTCGAAGGCCCATTTTTTGTGATGAAAAAAACTGAAAATTGGTCAAATTTGACCCGAGGACAACATGAGGGTTAAGTCACTTGGTCGTTTGGGTCACTTAAGTCACTTAGTCACTTGAGTGAGTAAGTCACTTAGTCACTTAACACTAGAATAACCATGACGGTCATTTTGACCGTTTTTAAATTTATATGTGTAATAACACATATAAAAATACAATCCTGCTGGTACCTGACTTTTCCTAACAGTGTCTATCTTTTCATTTAAAATAGTTTTTATATACATTACACACAAGGCAAAGAAAATAAAATCACTTTTACCTATTTCGGCCATACACGGTCATATTGACCGCTTGGATTTTCGCGGTATTGTTTTTAATTTTTTGCACGGTTAAAGATGCATATTGGTTGCTTAGTAACCATCAGTGTCTCTGTCAGAGAAACATCATAAGCGGTGTCAAGCAACAAGTGTGGGCATCACCGATGGGCCGACAGCAAAGCCAGAGTCAGTAACGCAGGCTACCACAATAAATACGGCGTGAATGGACTCTGTCCTGAATCAGAAGGCAAACCCGGGCGCTCGCTCTGTAAAAGGCGCGGTACACGTAGCTAGATGGCTGGTGGCTGTCTACGTGTTCATACAACTTTATACATCGTCGAACTGGCTGGAATCACTGCACACATCCTCTCCAAGGAGTGCACCGGCAGTAAAATTGTCCGGAGGAAGTTCAGGCAGCAACTGGCAGAGGAGCTGAGAGCCAAGTTTAGAGAGGAAAAAAGGGCAGCGGAGCACGGTCCGAGCAGCGCTGCGCACCACACCAGACGCCAACACGCCAGGTTAGGTTAGGTTAGGTTAAGAATGTTCATAAAAATACTTTTAGGTGTGAATTTGAATGAATTTCCATACCAGATTTTTCTGATGTGAATGTAGCCTATGAAATAATTACGTTTTACTATGCCATGATATGAATTATTGAAACACCTGTGTTACTCAAGTGTATAATTAACCTTGTTAAATTGTACATTTTGATGTTATTTCGTTTTTCTAAAGCTATCCTAACACAATACATGCATTAATATTGCAATTAGGTATTTATCATGAGAGATTATAGAGTTTGGAATCTGGCGGTCAAAATGACCGCTCACGGCAGTTCCAATAGTTATGGAATCCCGGAACTTCTAGTGTGAACCCTCATGTTGTCCTCGGGTCAAATTTGACCCATTTTCAGTTTTTTTTCATCACAAAAAATGGGCCTTCAAAATAAGCTGAAAATGTCAACATTAGAAATATCATATAACTTTGGAAAAAAACATCAAAAAAGCACCCACAACATTGAAAAAGTGACAAATGTGGGTTAAGAGTTAAGTCACTTGAGTGAGTAAGTCACTAAAGCCATTTAGTCACTTGGTCACTTAAGCCACTTAGTCACTTGGTCACTTGATCACTTGGTCACTTAGTTAATTAAGCCACTTAAGGCACTTAGTCATTTAAGTCACTTAGTCACTTAAGTCACTTAAGTCACTTGGTCACTTAGTCACTTGAGTAAGTAAGCCACTAAGTCTCTTAAGTGAGTAAGTCACTAAAGGCCTAGGGCTTATGACTCTTGTCTGTAAAGGAAAAAGAAGAGAGACATTGTTATTGAGCCATCTCCCTTTTACATTCTTTTCACACCTACTTCTATCACTTTTTGTGTACAAATGAGGGTAACACTATTATAGCCTTCAAGAAAAGACAAGATAAAATAATTCTATGTATATATTTGTGCTTTAACTTGCCCTCTCCATAATTTTTGGTACTCAATGCCTGTTTATTATTTTGTTTTCTGATATTTCTTGTCATCATTCTTTTTGTTACCTTCCTTTACTAAGCTTTTCACTCTTCCTCTGTTCTTCTGTTTTGCTCTGTGATCTCTTGATCCTTCTCCAATTACTTTGAATTCATGCTACTCAATATCTGTTTCATCTTTTGTTTCCAAATAGCTATCTTTATATTATCTCCCTGTCCTTCACAAGCCACTTCCTCTCCACTCCATCCTTCCTCTCTTCTATTTCTCTCCATGATTGTGCCCTGCTATACTCTGTTTTAGGTTGTCTCTCTAAAAAAAAGCTGAAGTCATCCTTTTTCATTGCCAAGACATAAACAATGCAACCCTCCCATCTTTATCGGTTTCCCTCTCTCCTTCTTTGGCCCTCTTCCTCCCTCCCTCCCTCCCTTTCTCTGTTTTTCTCCTATTCCAGCTCGTGGAGTCTGGGTGTGGTGATTGTGCTTGGGGATGCTGTAGAAACATAGCTGCTGAAAAGCAATGGTCCATATTTTATTTCTGTGTCTGTGGTCTTTAGAAATTCAGAAAGAAATACAATATATTGTTAGATTTAAGGCCAGGAGATGCCCTGTCAGCATGAACACATGGCAAAGCCTGAATAACAAACCTCTGCGATTAGTACTACCCTCCCCCTCGCCCCTTCAAATGAAAATTTTTAAGCAGTCAGGCACTACATTAAACTCAGTGTAATAAGATTTTGTTACTCTGCATTTTCGTAGAGGTACAGGATGTTGGAGGTTGTTGTCTACAGTGAAGCATGCCATTCTTTGCACTCACTTTTTCATGCACTGTTAGTAGTGCCTGGATGTCAAGGGGAGTGAGTCAGGCAGATTTTTTTAACCCTGCTTCTTTTCTGGAGACTCCAGTTGACAGACTGGACCATGTGATCGCTGTGTTTATCTCACAGTCTCCATCTCTTTTTTTCTGTATTGTTCCTTCCTAGTCCGCCCAGTGGAGACGGTAAATCGGGTTCCAGCACTTTACCACCAATCAAATCAAAGACCAACTTCATTGAAGCCGACAAGTACTTCTTGCCGTTTGAGCTGGCATGTCAGTCCAAATGTCCCCGCATTGTCATCACCTCGCTCGACTGTTTACAGGTCAGTGGCAGGACACAGTGGTCTGCAGAGCCCCAAATGTTTGCCCTGAGATCTTATGCCTACCTTGACCAAGTCAACTAAAAAAAAAATAAACATTTAAGTAGAAGTTTCTTTAATAGGGTCATTGTGCAGAAAGTGTCATGACATGCATTTCCAATGTTGGCATATGTTTGTGCCTTGTAGAAGCTGATAGCGTACGGCCACCTGACGGGCAGCGCCCCGGACAGCACGGCTCCGGGCAAGAAGCTCATCGACCGGATCATCGAGACCATCTGCGCCTGTTTCCAAGGGCCGCAGACTGATGAGGGCGTGCAACTACAGATTATTAAGGTGTGCTGCTGTCCACCTCCTCTGAAACGCCACAGTTACGCAGATATTTAACTGGCTTTAGAATTTTCACAATAAAATATTTCTCAAAAGCATATTGCTGTGTCACTGTGATATGAAGTCAGATTTATTGATATAATTTAAATTCATTAACAACACTATTAGTGGCTGCATTTTAAGACAAATATTGTTTCAGCTTATGAATAAGTATGTCATTTAAAAGACTAATAGTTGGTGTGTAAATATGTTACAAATGTTATCATTTCTGGGAGACAAGCCCTAACTAAGCAATTAAAATGTGGAGTGGAGATTGTAGTACACTGCAGACATTTTGCCTATGCTACACACACACACACACACACACACACACACACACACACACACACACAGTGTAATTATATTTGTTGTAGTTGTAGTATTCATAACCTGTATAAAGGTCACTGACTAAAGTGTTCCCTACTATGACCTGGCCTTAGAAGATGCATACACAAAAATATCCTTTTGATTCCTCTAGATGGATTTTCTTGGTTGGTTTGTTTTGTCGTCACTGCTGGATAATGGCAGTGAGTTGAAAAACTGTTGCCACCAAGGTAGAAGAAGCACTCACAGTTTGCAAAGCAGCATGAATAATAGATTTTATTTAGTGTTGAATAGCTGTTCATCAGCATAGATTGATCATAATGTTGGCTGGATGCTTCAAATCCCCTTTAAACCCATGAAATGTGTTCATCAATTTCATCATCCGTTAGATAGGAATTGTAATACTGTTGCAATGTTTTAAAATTTAAAAACGTGCAAGCCACCATCGTTTTTTTTTAAGTCCCTACTTTGCTTTTTTTGTAGCTAAATGTTTGTTGCTGGATTTGTATCCCGTAAGCACTTGGTATGAATGACTGATGATGTTTCTTGTGGTCTTTTGTGGTGCTGCACTGGGGTGGAAAAAAGTCCTAAAAAATCCCTACAAAAAAATCTGTTCTGTAACTTCCCTCAGAAATCTGATCCATGTTAGTGATTCACACTTGCAGTGTCATCAAAGTGTTAACCAGGCCCGAGCAGGTAAACTATCAGCAGGACTTGGCAAAAGATTCAGGACTGTTTTTGAACCATACTAATGTAAACAAATGTCCAGAACATTTATGGAGTGAAGCACATGTGTTTAAAAAGGCCATAGAGACATGCTGGCCCAAGTCATCCAGTTATATGATTTACTGTCAAACAAAGTATTTCCTTGTACACGATAAATAAAACATTTTTAGCACAGCTATCAGTTTGATGCTCATCTCACTCCACCTCTGCCACGTTGACACCTACTGTCTTCCCTCCTTTCCTCCAGGCTTTGTTAACAGCTGTGACCTCCCAGCACATAGAAATCCACGAGGGCACTGTGCTGCAGGCCGTCCGCACATGTTACAACATCTACCTGGCCAGCAAGAACCTCATCAACCAGACCACAGCCAAGGCCACGCTCACACAGATGCTGAACGTCATCTTCGCGCGCATGGAGAATCAAGCTGTATGTCCCACCATCTGGAAACATTCACTTATAACACATAATCCTGTTTATGTAGAAAGACACACACAAGTGAGAGAGAGAGAGGGTAAGTCCTCCCTTGAGTCATTATCTGATGGAATTTGACACTAACAAAAGCCAATGTAGCAAATTGTAAGACTTAAAAATCTACGAGGTTGCAGTTAATAATTCTGCAACAAATTAGAAGTATACAAAACAGTTGTGGCATGGGATCAGATCGGATTGTAATATAATGAAAGACATTATGTTCTGTGGGAAAGCTTTCAGCTTGATGGTTTCTTCGAACCACCTTTTCCTGATTTCATTAAAGTCTACTGTTTGCTTTGTGTCCAGAGGGACATTTTAGGTGTTGCCTTCAAAACAAAAGCTTGCTCTAATGTCATCTTTTTCTTTTTGAATGACACTTTCCCCCTCCTCACTTGCCTCCCTTCCCTTCCTTTTGGACACATAGCTTACAAATCACAAGCTATCTTGGTCTCTGGCCTCCAGAAAGCGTGACCGCCAGGTAAAGCGTGCAGGATTGCTGTGACTTGCCTGATCAGAACTCTCAAACTCTTCTTTGTGTGTCTGTGTTTGTGCTTTTTTCTCCTCATCCATTCATGTTACTCATCCATTCTCTTCCTTTGCTCCTACACTGCACAGGAGCAGGTATGCTGTGTACTTTTTTTCCACCATATGCTTGCCGTGGCTTTTTTGTTGACTTTCCTACACAACATCTTGTTTTCCTGCACCAATTTACATCTTCACATTCACACCTGAGTGTGGATAAATGCTTTATTGTAGGTTAGCTACGCCCGTCTCATTCCTGACAGCTTTTTGTTATGTTTTCTTTCTTCAAAGTCCTAACGCAGTTCTTTTAGAACAATGAGCGACTGGTATTGAGTCAGACACAGACGGAGAATTATAAAGAAGCAGTCAGTGGTAGAGATAGAGAGACAAGGCAGATTTTGAGGCAGAGGCCTATTGTTGTGTTGGCACTGCTTGTGTAGTGTTGTGCTGCTGCTCAGGGAGATGCACTCTGTTTGTGTGTAGATGTATCCTGACTGCAGCTCAGCATGGTATGATCACACTAACTCACACAGACTCAGCCTCCACTATCTGACTGAGGTGGCATTTAAATAATGAGCTTAGTTTGTCGCCTGTCCCCTCTAGCCGAGGTGCGTCGTCTGGCCTTTATACAGTTGCTCACATTCAATACTAATTGTTTCATTCAGAATGCTGTGTCATGGAATTAAGTTGCTTACATTTAAATGTGACAATAGCAGCCGGCTCATGTAATTGGAGTCGAACAGCTTCTGGAAGAGTGGTTTAAAAAAACAAGACATAATGGTTTTAATAAAATGAGATTTGTATGAAATAATGTGAAATGCAGTGTTTCATTTGTGGAAATATAAATTTTCTATAAGGTAAACAGATATAATTATGACTTGTGGCTAAAAAGGGAGATATGACACACTACTGACATCTCCAGTGTCCCTGCACTTGGCAGATTTATACTGTTAATTACAGTATTTATTGAAAAGCTAGTCGTCTGTAGATAGGATTACAATCTGTCACCACTGTTTTGTAAATGTGTCATGTATTTCCATCTGTAACCCATACCTCTATTTAGTTACTGTGATTTTTCTCTTTGAGTCACTCAAGTCTATAATTGGTTTTCTTTTTTTTACCATTTATGCCCAACAAATCTACAAATGCACTTGGATTGAAAATGCACCATGGGCTGCTGTTAATTTACCTTGGCTGAAAGTTCCTCCACTGCTTGTGATTGTTTGCTCTCTCTTTTGGAACTTGTACCAGTGTTTGCCATGAAATAGTGAAGTGTGTAACATGTGCATATAATAAGTATGTTTTCCCTCTGAGATCAGCAGTAGAGATAGTTTAATTTTTCTCAAAAGCAAACTTTACCTCTGCCATGAAGCAATCTATTATCTAAGATAACACACAATATTCACTAACATCACTTATTCTTTTGGCCTCAACCGTGTGCAAATGTCTTGTGACCCACTTTTAGCTCATGGCCTACCAAGCTAAAGCATAGCAACACTTTCCAGTACTCCATATCAGAAGCAGTGGTAACACATTCCAGCCATGACGCATCAGGCAGAACATGGCTGTATGAGCCATTTTCCATCAGAAATATCTTCTGCCACCAGCCAACTAAAAAAGACCCAGTTCACACCAGCCAGCATGAATCGATTCCACAAAGTTTGTCTCATCGCTGTTTTAGTAGCATGTCCTACTTCTCAGTGAGTGCGTATTCATATACATTTCCATAAGAACACACATCTAATGTATGCTGACAGATGTTAAAAAAATATTTTACAATAATCTAAGAATTGTTGTCTTTGCTCTCTTCTTTGACATCTGGAAGTGTTATGGCTCTGCTTTGGGTTCAGTGAGCCCTCAGGGAATCTAGACAGGTTGTTTAAACTTGTAGTATCTGTTATAAGTTTGTTAACATATTATTAACCTGTACCCTTTCTGTGTGTGCCTATATGTGTGTGTTGCATGCGCCTGCTTGATGAATGCTTTTGTTTTTTCTTTTTGTGTGCTGTCTGTGTTTTCTTTTTATTGTTTTGTGTGTGTGCGTGTGTGCATGCAGCTGCAGGAAGCAAAGCAGCTGGAGAGAGAGCGGCACCGGCAGCACTCCCCGGTTACCCAGCAAAGTGAGCCAGACTCCCCCCAGCTCCAGGCTCACATCCACCCGCCAGCCAAGAGTCTGCCCCAGGAGGCCAATGGGCCTGTCACCCCTCCAACTCCCAGCATCACCATCCCATCCACCCCGTCCACCCCCTCGACACCCGCCCCAGAAAGCAGCAGCAGGTCTGTGTCTGGGGAGCAGGGAGAGCAGGGGCCCGTCTATGAGAGCCCAGATCCAGAAAATGGTTCTGATTTCTGTGTGGCTGAAAATGAACAGACTGAGGCAGATCAAGCCACTGCAGCAGCACAGAGTAAGGCTGCACACAAGGATTTATTTTATTGTCCTGTACTTTTATATTCTGTATCCTGATTTTTCTTAATTATTTTTTTTTGGTCTACCAACAGAAAAAGACAAATATACTATAATAAACAAAAGGACTTGACCCTCCACTTCTAACAGTATCTTTTTCCCCAATATTTAGTTTTATTAAAAATGTAATATTCAAAAGCAAAGTAATGACGAATTCCATTTAATTTTGACCTTAAAGTAATTAGGGCTCCACACACACACTTGGTAAACAGGAACAGTCACTGTTTATGATCACAAATTACTACTTTTTTAATTGTAATTAAAATTGAATTACATTTTTTATTTTAGCTTTTGATGGATAGGACAGCTGTAAATAGGAAAGGGAGGAGAGTCTACAACCGCTCATTCACTGCAATAGCTGGTGTAGAATATAAAGACTTGGATTAAAAATGGTCTGTCGACAATGACATTGTAGATTTATGGATGCAGGCCCAGAAAGCACTATGCTTATAGCATAAAGGATGTGTTGATTGCTTTCTGCATCTTTTTAGTCAACAAACAAGGTGCGTTTTCTTAAAGTGTGTGTGTGTGTGTGTGTGTGTGTGTGTGTGTGTGTGTGTGTGTGTGTGTGTGTGTGTGTGTGTGTGTGTGTGTGTGTGTGTGTGTGTGTGTGTGTGTGTGTGTGTGTGTGTGTGTGTGTGTGTGTGTGTGTGTGTGTGTGTGTGTGTGTGTGTGTGTGTGTGTGTGTGTGTGTGTGTGTGTGTCAGATGCAGCAGCCCTGCAGCATCCAGAGGGAGGTGAGGACCAGGGGACCCCAAACTATGAGGAAAAAGCACAGGAAATTGTCCAGAGCATTCTGCAGGAGGTGGTCAATACTGTTGCAGGAGGTGAGATGTGTTCTGCAGTGTATGAAGAAAAAAAATATATATATATCTTAATTTATAAGTACATTTCTATTGTTAATGTTGTAGGAGTCATTCAACTATTTTCGGAGGAAATAAAAGCATACAGACACAGGAAAGGATTACTTGTTCAACCCAACTTAGAGTAAATCAAGTGTTTTTTTTTTGTCATAGTGCACTAGCAGCTCAATGAACAGCAAGTTCAAGTACTTCAGCCACAACTACCCCATTTGCTCTTTGTCCCGGGCAGCTCCAATGAGCTCCCATTTCAGTTTGCTCACCCTTTGTTTGCTATAGAATACAGTTTTTTTGAATTTTGAATATCTTTGCCATTTTGTACCTGCTTTTTGTGAATCTGAGAATTTCTTATGTAAAACTGACCCTTGTAAATGTATTGATCCAGCAAAAGGCAGTTCAGTTGTGGAATCAGCCATACGTTTAATTTCTCTTTCCATTATTTGCGCATTCCTTTCTTAGTAAGGAAAAAAGAAAAGACGTGCTCTTTACTGATTATACAAGCTGAACCTCATCTGTGCTTCCAGGCTTGTGCCCCCGTTTGATAGATAACAAGCATATTTTTGGGTACAAAATGTGTCTGAAAGGAGATCCAAAAGTCTCTAAACCCCACTCTGCTAAGAAATAGTTCCTGGGACGCTACACTATAATTTTAGGTCATGTCAAGTGCCCTGAAATTCCCTTTGATGCTGACAAAAAGAAGGCAAAGCACTCACAAGTTAAAAGAAGCCTTTATTTTTTATGGCTGCAAATAAAAAAAACTTTATTAACGTGTACACACAAAAGAGTGGTGCTTTGGCTTCCTTTTTCAAAAACACTTTTACCCTTGAGCAGCAATTTTTCAAACAGGCTTTAATGGTTGGGAGGAACATTGAGGAGAAATGCACTCTACTTTCCTTTTTAACCTAAAATGCTGTTGAACATGCTGTTTACTGGTGTGCCGCTTGCATTTTCTGTTCTTTTTTGTTTCAAGTGTACATCATACAACTCCATATTAAGTTGTGACAGTTTAATGTTGCCTTGCGAGTCATGTTGTTTCAGGGTGTTATAAGTATCTTCATATTAAGACTAGAGATCGATGTGTCGGCCCGGTCATTTCAACTCCCCCTGTTCTTGTCATCACCACAGGGCACTGCTTGGACCCCACAAACCTCTGCTCTGACACCAAGGACTCTGGCGGCGATGGTGAGCCGGCAGAGTCGGAGCCAACTGAAGCGCAGACAGAGGGTACCCAGAGCTCCCTCGAGGATGAGGGCACCCTAGGTAGCGACAGCGAGCACGTCCATGCCAACGGCATTCCCGGCACACCCATTTCTGCCAGCTTCACCCCCTCACTGCCTGATGACAGACTGTCTCTCTCGTCCAATGACACCCAGGTAAAGGACGGGCCAGAATTATTACATTTTTGCTGCTTTGAATCAAAAAAAGTGACAAAGTACACAGCAAATCATTTTTGATGCGTTTCATATATAATGTGTTATGATTCTTGGCTGGAGTTCATCCCCCATTTTCAAAAATATATAATGCTCTTTTATAATTCAACATTTTGGCCCCGCTAAATAGCTGTACTGGCTGAAAGTCAGAGGATAATGAACAACTTGATTTAATCAAAAGACATAATAATGAAAAGATTTGCACTGTTAAGACTATATATATCCAGTTTCCTTAATTAAGCTTAATATATTTTCTGGAATGTCTTATGTAATCACCCTCCTTTTCAGCTGTATATGAAGTCCCCAATCATTGTTGATTGCACTCCTCAGTGATCAAGGTTAAACCAATCTAATAGACCTGGTGGCTTTATACTTTGTATGTGTAGTAGGCTGAGATTCAGTAAAAGAAGATGTTGCTAACTGCACATTGATTTTATTTTTTTTTTTTGTTTCTCTGTAGGAGTCAGGAGCAGCGCCGGGCCAGCCACCAGGTGCAAAGTTCTCCCACATCCTCCAGAAAGATGCCTTTCTTGTCTTTCGCTCACTCTGCAAACTGTCAATGAAACCGCTGTCAGATGGGCCACCTGATCCCAAGTAAGGATTTATTCCATGTAGTGTGCAACAATGGTTTATCAGTATTATTTGCGTGATCATTTTTGTGTATAAGTTCAGCCAAGTGAAAGAATTATTGTGCTTAAAAAGTCAGAGCTATATACTTTAACACAATTGAATAATTATGATCAGAAGTTTTAGAAACAGGCTGTAGTCTGACTAAGAAATAACCTCAGTAACATACATTGTTCTTTGTTATTTAGATATTTTCCAGCTTTTGTTCCTAAGCACACCAAAAGTGGAAGGTCGTGTTTTACTCTGAAAATCTCACTCATTTGTTAAATGGCTTTATTGCCTCAGTTATGATTCTGTGTGAGTGTGTTGGGTATAAGAATAGACATGAGTCATGGTTTAAAATGAGGATGGCTCAAGTGATCACAGTAGTGTTTTGATAAATGGTGACGAAGGAGAGAATCAGCATTTTCCAAATCACTTCGTGGTTTCATGAATCCCTTTTAATTGTTTCCCTTTTTCAAAGCACCAGAAAGGGGAACATTAATTAGATTTTCCATCATTCATTATTACTTCTGACCATGCTCTGGTTTTGCCAAATTGGCTAATCCTGATAGCAGTAGCTTTTGTGAAACAGGATTTCCTGCATCTGGTTTCTGTGTATAACTTAATTCACACAGTGCCTGAGGGATGACTAATATTTTTTGTTTACTTTTGTGTTTATCTAATCCGTTCAATTCTTGAGTAGTGTTCTAGTGAAAATGAATGTCGTGGAAATAGGCAAGAGGTGTGTGTGTGTGTGTGTGTGTGTGTGTGTGTGTGTGTGTGTGTGTGTGTGTGTGTGTGTGTGTGTGTGTGTGTGTGTGTGTGTGTGTGTGTGTGTGTGTGTGTGTGTGTGTGTGTGTGTGTGTGTGTGTGTGTGTGTGTGTGTGTGTGTGTGTGTGTGTGTGTGTGTGTGTGTGTGTCAGATGAAGGCCACGTCAATTACCTCAGCACTGATGTGCCATGTCACTGCCAGACAGAAACCTTTTACTCTTCAAGCAAGGCTGTTCTGATGTTTCACTCTCTGTCACACACACACACACACACACACACACACACACACACACAAGTGGAAAAGCTGCATTACCTTAACTATCAGAAAGTACTTCTACATCTTCATGGTGGACCGGGGGTACACATTTGGTCTCAAGAGGGATTATTGCCTGTTATGAGACATCTATGATGATTTGTACAACACAACGCTGTCCCCCAAACAAATATGGATAAATCATCTTGACCAGAGCCACATCGGACATTTGTTAAAGGAGAGTTCCGGTCGATTCCAACCCGGAGCTCTGTTGTTTGTAAATTCGGAGTGCTGTCAGTAGAGAGGAAAAACGAAACCAGGCGATGCTGCCTACACCATGTTGTCCTCCTGCTAGCGTTGGCACCCAACTGGCTTTAACAGGACAAGTTTTAAATATGTTTTTTTTTTACCTCTTAACATGTTCAAAATGTAATTAAAAATGCCTACCCATGTGCAGTGATTCCTTCCGAGTGAACACTGTGAATCAGACTATTGTAGATGTGAAAGAAATGCATGAAAGTTGTGCTAATTCAGCTGTGTTTAGTTCCTGTGTTGATACTGCAAGGAGTGCTTTGGGACCGTTTGTTTCTTTTGAAAAACTACAACACCGAAAAGAGATACAAACATATTTGTATATGCTTATTTTTTTAAAGTGCTGTAGTATAACTAGCAGGAGATAAGTTATAATTGAGGTATGTTTGGAGACACTACCTTATTTAATCATTAAATTGATAGCCTACATATTTTTGTTTTTATTTCTTTTTTGTGTTGTAGTTTGTAGATGATCCCTAAGCTCTCTAACTGCCGTCTCAACACAGGAACTAAACACAGCTGAATTAGCACAACTTTCATGCATTTCTTTCACATCTACAGCTGTCAGATTCACTGTGTTCACTCGGAAGGAATCACTGCACATGGGTAGGCACTTTTAATGACATTCTGAACATGTTTAGAGGCTAAAAATACACTAAAAACAAAACTTGCCCTGTTTAAGCCTGTTGGGTGCTAATGCTAGCAGGAGGATAACACGGTGTAGGCAGCACCGATTGGTTTTGTTTTTTTCTCTACTGACATCACTCCAAATTTACAAAAAACAGAGCTACGTTTTGGAATTGACTGGATTTCTCCTTTAAGTCATCGTGGTTCAAAAAATACTTTCAAAATGACATGAAGTGTAGTTTGATTGATCTCACACAACAAAGTGTCATCTCTCCTGTTCTGTAGAATTATGGGTAATTTAGTCTTTTATGCAACCCTTTGGATTTAGATTTATTTCTGCATCCTCTTACCATTACTAAATGTACAAATTGCAATAATATACTTATTTTAGACCTATATTACTAATATTTAGTTTTTCTCTTTTGTTTTTCTTGCTCTGTAGACAATTTATCACAAGAATGCATGTGTACGCTGTGACAGAAGTAACCTATTTAGGGTAAAAAAAGTCCATGTTTTTGGGCACTTGCAGAAGCAGTAGAGGCATTTTGTTGTGCCACATAAATCCTACTTTGTCTGCTCGCCAGAGATGGAAGACATTGCAGAGAAGCAGCCAATTTCAGCATATGAAGTAGCTGAAAGTATGGTGTTTTTTTTTTTTAAAAGTCCAATTCTTCCGTCCTGCTGCAGCAAAAATAACAGTTCAGACAAGCTGAGGCTTCACACAAAGAGGAGCTTTGATTTAGTTGCCTTAGCATTTCTTTGATGGCTTTTGAAGATTTTAACTTTCAGATTGAGAAGTACAATATTATCAGAATCAGAAATACTTTATTGATCCCCGAAGGGAAATTCTGTGTTACAGTTGCACGAAGTATATAAATATCAGAGTAGAAATATAAATAAAGAAATATAAGGAGTGTGGATATGCACGGTATTTACATAGTTAAAGAATTTTTTATCACACAGTATTTACATAATTAAGGAGCTGTAATGGTGAACAGTAATAATGAATAAATAGTCAAAGTCAGCTTTATTGTCAATTTCTTCACATGTCAAGACATACAAAGAAATCAAAATTGCGTTTCCTCTATCCCACGGTGGAGACATGACATATTTTACACGGACAAACGGTGGAGACAAGACATATTTTACACAGACAAACATAACATTTAAGTAAACAATATAAAAAGTAAAAATAGTAGCAGCAGAGTATTGCCCAAATTTTAAGCCAGTGTTAGATAACACTAGATAATATTGTCCAGTATTTAACTCACTAGGTGTGTGTGTGTCAAACACTTAGAGGGAGGAATAACTTCCTGTGGCACTCTTTGGTGCATTTTGGGGGAATAAGTCTTGCACTGAAAGTGCTCCTGTGTTTGAGCAGCAAGTCATGGAGTGGGTGGGAAACATTGTCCGAGATGACATGTAGTTTGGACAGCATCCTCCTCTCTGACACCACCCACAGAGAGTCCAGCTCTACCCCCACAACGTCATTATGTGGTCTTAGTGTGCATTACGCTAACATAACTTTTCAAGGACAGACAATTTGCCTACAAGTACTTGGTTTTAGCGAGACTTCTTTGTTTTTGAATGTATTGTACGTCTGATATGTTAATGCTCATCCAATTGGACAATGTGTTCTCAGAGTCTTGAACAGATGGCTGGAAAAAAGATACAGACAAGGACCTGCACTTTATTCACAAAAATACACACAGTCAGTCTTTTCCCTCTTATTGAAATATTCAGACTGATCTCATGATACCAGTACTGTGTCTTATCCTTATGTTCCCCTGACTATACACAAATAGTCCTATGGAAAGAGTGCCTTAACTTCCTCCTCTGATCCCATCCCACCCCACCCCACTACCTCAGGTCACATGAGCTGCGATCGAAGGTCTTGTCCCTCCAGCTGCTCCTGTCCATCCTGCAGAACGCCGGGCCCATCTTCAAGACCAACGAGATGTTCATCAATGCCATCAAGCAGTACCTTTGTGTGGCCCTGTCCAAGAATGGTGTTTCCTCTGTGCCTGAGGTCTTTGAACTCTCACTCTCCATTTTTCTCACCCTGCTCTCCCACTTCAAGACGCACCTCAAGATGCAAATCGAGGTAACATTTTCACTGCAGTGGCTTGTGTCAAGAAAATTTCAGGTTTTGTTGACGGCTTATCACACTGAAGTAGACCTTAATGCAATGATCATAAAACACTACATTTTGCAGTTTTTTTCAGTCTCACCACCTGATGTAGTTTTTCAACAACTTCTAGCCTATTTAAACTTTAACACTTACTGCAGCTGCTTTACAGTAACCACGTATCTTTACTGGAAAGCTAATAACATGTTGCAATAAACGCCATCCACATTTCCGAAACACACACACACATGCTTTCTGACAACTGGCACCTGCTGCTCTTGTTCATCAGCAGTTTGCTCTCCATGTGTTCAGTTTTTATTTTTAGTTTTAGTTTTTGATTCATACAGGATAAAACCTGATGAACCAGTTGGCTAGTTACATTTGCTATATTTATATATCCACCCACCACAATGGGAAGCAACAGTTTGACACCTTCTTTGATAGTTGGCAGTGTTTCTAGGAAACGGCAAAAGTGGAAGTATTGCAAAAAAATAAGAATCAAAATATCAAAATATGAACAGATTGCAAAAATGCGTACTCCTTTCAACACACGTTACAGGTTCATATTCACCTGCTTTACTATAATTAAATTAAATAGACGTTGTGGTTCTTTTCACAGTCTTCTTTCTCTGTTGTTGTTGAAGAACATCACACACGGCATACTCTGACACTGAAATTCGGACTCCATTTCTCAGTGCAGCCGGCAGCTGACACAAATGATGTATGGGAGATTGTGGTTTCTCACAGAGTACTGTAACATTCTTCCACCTCGGTGCAATTGAGAGTTGCTCTATGACCTCCTTTCTGCTCCCCACAGTTTATTGTTGTTTTTGAGTTGGCCCAAGGTTCATGACCACCTTCTGTGTCTACTGAAAGAAACTCATGTGGGCTCCTGGAGAATGCTGTGTGTTGTGTTGGCCATCCAGGCAGTTCATGTTTTTTTTCCCCTCTCCTGACTCTGTCCGCAGGTGTTCTTCAAGGAGATTTTCTTGTACATTCTTGAGACGTCCACAAGCTCCTACGACCACAAGTGGATGGTCATACAAACCCTCACTAGAATATGCGCAGGTTTTCATTTTATTCTATTTTATTGATTGTTTTGTCTAATTTGATAATGAGGCCTTATTGTAGGCTTCTGGTATACAATACTTGAAGTTTTGCCAAATAGGTGTCAGCTAAAAATCTTTAAGCACATCATAATTTTTTTAAAGGTTTCAATTAATTTAATGCATATAATTTACCTTTATTCATGCTTGCTCCAGACTCCATAAAAAGCTGTGAACACAGACTGTATTTGTTTTACATATTCTCACTCACAAACTCCATGTGTTTCTCTCAGATGCCCAGAGTGTGGTGGACATCTACGTGAACTATGATTGTGACTTGAATGCTGCTAACATATTTGAACGGTTGGTCAATGACCTCTCGAAAATTGCGCAGGGTCGTGGAGGCCATGAGCTTGGCACAACCACCCTACAGGTGACGTTTCTTCTTCTTTTTTCTTTTTTTTTCTTTATTTGGTATTTTTGTTCTATAAAGATTCAATATTTATTATGTTTTTACAGTTATTTATAATACCGTAACTATTTTTGTATCCTTTTTTAGGAGCTGACCCTGAGAAAGAAAGGCCTTGAATGTCTAGTGTCCATCCTGAAATGTATGGTAGAATGGAGTAAAGACCAATACGTCAACCCCAACTCCCAGACTAGCCTTGGTAAGACACACTGAACACGAATATAATTTATCAATCAATAAGAATATTACCTTTCTGTTTGATTCTACACACGCTCTACATTTTAGTCTAAGTAAGTGAAAGAGAAATTAAACACATAAGTAGCCCATCACTAGTTTGGAAGGAGGAATTAAACTCCAATTGGAAATCTCTGTATTCCATATTATATCAACACTTGATTAGAAGTAGTTTGAATTTACCTTCACAGTTCCATTACAGATGGTACATGCTAGAATTGTTTGTGTGCCTGCAATTATACACTTTGTTGGCTTTGCCCATAAGAACTGTGACTCATAAACCCCTCAATGGTCTGTGGAGAAGGGTTAGGGAAGGTGTATGTCAGAGATGAGACATCCAAGGCTATAACTAAACCTTTCCTCTGATCAGCCTGTTTTATTGGCAACAGGGGTGAGTGATAAAGCTTAGCCTAAAACAAAGCAAAGCCTGCAGCCGAGCCGCTGTGAAGCGCCCGTCTACAACATACAGAGCATATTCTGTATATGAAACTGGCCCCTGGGTCTTCTGCACACCGGAGGATTTCTCTTGTTTTCCAAAGAAAACTAAGAAGCAAGTGCAACTTTGTAAAAGGGCTGAAGAAGATCTCTCACAAGCCCATGGAACTGCCCACATGTCAGCTTCGGGCCAAGCTGTCAAGACTAACCTGCAAAGGCAGTTAAACATAGTACAAGTCATTAGTAAACTAGCAGTAGCTCACAGGTCAGAATTTAAGCTTTGAATGTTAAAATCGCTCTCCTGGCTGATGGACTATTTTCTTACTGCATACAGTCAAAGTGCAATAATATTTTTGAATTGTTTAATGCATTCCAGCACATTATAGCACATTTCAATTGTACCTTGTTGTGTCATTTTCCCCTCTTTTTGTATATCTTCAAAGCAAGAGCAGGTAATGGTAGAACAGTACACAGTTTTTGCTAGAACGTGTTGCTGTTGGTTGTTTTCAGCTTGTTGTGTCTGTAGCTTTAGATGATTTTGTACTAGTCCTGCCTTCAATAACCTGTATTGTTTGTAGGGTTTTCCATTACCCACTTACGTCCCATAGATTGTAACCAGAACCATGTATGGATTCATTAAAGTAACAGTAGACACACTTTTTTCTGAACTCGATGGGTAAAAATCCTGCTTGTTAAGCTCATGAATATGTAATGAACACATAACCAATACACAACTTAACAGTAACACATCTTTCAGTTCATTGTCCCTCCTCCCTCTGTATTCCTCCATCTTTTTTTCTTTATGATGTAAGCCTCAGAATGGGGAGCACACTACCAGCTCACATTACTGTGACACTGTCCTGAATGTTTTAAAGAGTTTCCAATGGGTAATCAGACACCTGGCCCTAGCACAGGGTTATAGGGGCAACCCCCTCCAGCAGTAGCAGCTGATGCCCTGCACCCGTCTCGGCTGGCTTAAAAAAAAAAAACTCTCTTAGCCTCTAAATTCTTGCTTTGCTCCTCTTTGACTGCCTGGAGCTTTTTAGATAACCCACCTTTTATAATATCCTCCCCACATACCATGCCTTGCACCTGCTCAGCATGAGTAAGTGTGTGTTTTCTGGAGTTTGTTAGGCAATGGTCTTGTGTGCATGTGAGTAACGCCAGTGTGCATACCCTCCCTGCCAACAACAATCATTAAGATGGGTTTGGGGTCATTTTTTTCTCTGTGTTGCAGTTTCCCCTTTCAGTTACTGAAGTCTCTCTCCCACAGTAGAAGCATTAAGTTAGCTAATTTTTAAGACTCCAGGCTGGCTTTGTGCCATTAAAAATGCACGCCTTTGTGGTGGTTTTAGGGTGTTGCTTCTTAGAGTAACAAAAGCAATACTTGGTTTAGTTCCATATGTCTATAACTCTTTTTGGATTATCTTATGTCATGTTTTTTTGCTCTTCAGGCCAGGAGAAACCATCAGAACAGGAGAGCACAGAGACCAAGGCTCCGGAGACAATAAACCGCTATGGGAGCATTAACTCTCTGGACTCCACAGCCTCGTCTGGCATCGGCAGCTACAGCACCCAGATGTCCGGTACCGACAACCCTGAGCAGTTTGAGGTCCTCAAACAACAAAAGGAAATCATCGAACAAGGCATTGACCTGTAAGTTCCACTACGTACACTTCCATAATGCATTTTATTCTTACAGTGTTGCTGCATCGACTACACTATGTTCTTTGTTTGGATTCTACACAGGTTCAACAAGAAACCAAAGAGAGGAATCCAGTACCTTCAAGAGCAAGGCATGCTGGGTACAACCCCAGAGGATCTTGCTCAGTTCTTGCACCAAGAAGAGAGGCTTGATTCGGTAACATAACAAGTCACTCTGTTTTCATTCAATTTCTCAGCTAAAACCAAGTGCAGACTACAAGAGTTTCAAAATCATAGACATGAGGGCGCACACTCTGATCTCAGACGAGGTGTGCCGATTACAAGATTATCCCACTTGAGTCAAATGATCCCGATATACATAAAAAATGCGAGAAGTCACTGTTGGTTAAGTTGCGCCAGTTTTTGAGGTGCACATGTTATGCATTCTACCCCAAAAACTGTTGTATGTGTAAAACAGAAGGTGTAAGAACAGCACAGATGAAAGAAAAAAACAGGTTCTTAGAAAGAATTGGAGGGCAGGGAGCTGTGTTTTTTGTTGTGATAAACCTGATTTTAAACTTAACACATAAATTTGAACACACAAATAATGTTGTAGGGCACCTGTGTAGCTCACCTGGCAGAGCATGCGCCCATATATATAGAGGCGACCTCCTTGATGCAGTGGCTGTGGGTTCAACTCCGACCTGCAACTCTTGTGCTGCTGTATGTCGTTCCCTCTCTCTCCCCCTTTATGTCTTCAGCTGTTCTATACAAATAAAGGCCTAAAATGCCCCAAAAAAATTATCTTAAAAAAAACAATAATAATAATGTTTAGGCTGAACTGCACTCTTGATATTTTGTTACTGAATTTTTCAATTTCAGTATTCTAGTAAAACAAAATTCATATCAACATCATCACCAGCCTCAGCCTTTGTGCCAATTTGAGGCCTTTGTCTTGAGAAATATGTCTGGGAAGGCAAATCAAGGAAAAGTCTTATAGTCTGTACTATCCTATGGGCAATAGACAGCAAGACAGAAATAAAATGCTTGTCAAATAAACAAATAGCCAGTCTAACTTAACACACTCTGCACTTTCTCCCCTGTGCATCAGCCAGCCAAACCACACAGAAGCCACACAATAATCTAATCCCTGTCCACCAGCAGCAGACATTGTAACCCTAATGAGGAGCCCACTCGCTTTGATTGGACAGCCTCGAGGGTGTCTGTGCACAGCGGTAATCAGCATTAAAGAGTGTTCATAACATTTGGTTAGAAACAAGGGCCCTTGGATGCAGTGGCATAACAGCAGCGTCAAACGGAGTGGATATCCGTGAAAGTCTATAATGTATTTATTTAATCCACACTGACTGGATAGACCTGCTGTTAGAGCAGTGCTTCTTATTAGTGGAAATTGTAAGTGGTGAAAGGCAGACAAATACTCTGCTCATTTACAGTGTTGAAGTACATTTTCTTTGTCTGCTTTCCCTCTAATGATGTGAGAAATGTTATGCAAAGAGCAACTTATTGCAATTCTAGTGAGTGTTGAGCTCTCACTCTGTTCAAACCAAATTCAAATCATGGGGGTGTAACAGCACAGCCTTTCTGTTCTTTTGACAGGATTTTCTGTCTTGTTATTTGTATTTTACATTGCAGTATGTTAAAATAAGACTGCCCTAACATTTTTTCTCTCCTAGACTCAAGTGGGAGAATTCCTTGGGGATAATGACCGTTTCAATAAAGAGGTGATGTACGCCTATGTGGATCAAATGGACTTCCAGGGCAAAGACTTTGTTTCTGCACTAAGGATATTCCTGGAGGGCTTCCGGCTCCCCGGAGAGGCCCAGAAGATTGACCGTCTCATGGAGAAATTTGCAGCAAGATATCTTGAATGCAATCAGGGGTGAGTTTACTCTGGCTGGAAAATCCTGACTATGGAAGTAGCTGAATTTGATTTAACATGACCCACATACAAGACATGCTATTAAAATGCATTGTGGCTTTCCTTACCCTCCTCTTCACTTCAATTTTCCAGGCAAACCCTCTTTGCCAGTGCTGACACAGCATACGTCCTTGCCTACTCGATCATTATGTTGACAACAGACCTTCACAGTCCACAGGTAAGCACTCCACCTCAGGGAGACAGCAGCCTTTGGGAATGTCTTTTGACAGCAGTCATTTCCTCAGATATCATTGCAACCTAAATCACAGAGGCTGCATGTGCAGCTTTTGACCCATATCCTTGTTGTCGTCCGCAAAGGTGAAGAATAAAATGACAAAAGAGCAATACATCAAGATGAACCGCGGCATCAACGACAGCAAAGACCTACCTGAGGAATATCTCTCAGCCATCTACGACGAAATTGCAGGGAAAAAGATTGCCATGAAGGAGACTAAAGAGATCACCATGAAATCCAACAAGCACAGTGAGTCTTGCTACTATGGGATGTCTGTTATTATCAAGAGACAATTACCTGATGTCTTTGTTGCTGTAAGGTTTTTGAGACACAGAGCAAAGAAATCACATAAACTTCTGAGTTGTATGCAATGCTGGAACTCTTTTTGAAACAATACAAATATTGATAATAATATTAACCCTAACAGACGTTGACTTGTTCATATTTACCATCAATTATTCAGTGAAAAACAATTAAATCTTCCGCTTAACATTTTAATAGGCTAATGAGGCCTATTATACCTTTTTGTCTCTCAATAGTTCAGCCTCCTTATAGACACTTTGCAGAACTTGTTAGATAAAAGCTGCAAGTGTTGGTGGAGTTTGTTGGGTGTGTATGAGACTGTGAGCATTCTGTGTGTTCATGTCGCTGTTGTTGATTCCCACTCAGGTGTGGCTAGCGAGAAGCAGAGGCGTCTGCTGTACAACGTGGAGATGGAGCAGATGGCCAAGACAGCCAAAGCTCTGATGGAGGCGGTCAGCCACGTGCAGGCTCCCTTCACCAGTGCTACACATCTGGAGCACGTCAGGCCCATGTTCAAGGTAGCGGACAGAGACACACGCACACACATCTATGTGGGACATACGCAGTTTCACACACAAATGACATGCGTCATCCCTCTGTTGTTCCGCAGCTGGCATGGACACCGTTCCTGGCAGCTTTCAGCGTGGGTCTACAGGACTGCGATGACACCGAGGTGGCCTCACTGTGTCTGGAAGGCATCCGTTTTGCCATCAGGATCGCATGCATCTTCTGCATACAGGTACTGCAGTCTTAACTGGAGGATTGGTGTCTGACTGTATCTTATACGGTACCTTGCAGTATTTTGACACACTACCTTTTTTTTTTTTGTCTCAGTTGGAGAGGGATGCTTATGTGCAGGCCCTGGCAAGGTTCACCCTGCTGACAGCCAGCTCTGGCATTTCAGAAATGAAGCAGAAGAACATTGACACCATCAAGACCCTCATCACTGTGGCCCACACCGACGGCAACTACCTGGGCAACTCCTGGCATGAGGTATGCTGTTCTACATAATCTCTATTATCTCACCTGACCTTTTCTTTCTTTCTCTTTCCTGATTTAAGCAATGAGCTACAATAGGCCTCAATTCCAAATGGGAAATGTATGTTGCTATGCACAACATGAACCAATGTTATTACATAAGAAAGATGTCTGAACATTGTATTAAAAACAAAATAGAGTAACATTTTAGTAAATACAGTTTATTCTGTTTAACCTTGTTGTTCAAGCAGTACAGGTTTTAAACAACATATAAAATAGAAGCTTTCCCCAATGATTCCATTCTGTCCCAGTTTTCCCAGTGTCAATTTTTGTTACTTTCTCTATGCCTTTGTTTCTCTAAATATGACCTGTCTTGCCGCTTCTCAGATTATGAAGTGCATCAGTCAGCTGGAGCTGGCTCAGCTGATCGGTACAGGGGTGAAGGCACGGTACATCTCAGGGACGGTGCGGAGCAAAGATGGCTTCATTACAACTACGAAGGAGCAGAGCAACGACGAGTACCTGGGTCTAGGTCAGCACCAACTGATACATATTTCAAAGCAAGTCCCATGTACCGGGCTATTCCTGTGTTTTTCAGTAAAGCTATACTTATAATAAATCGTCCAAACTACAAGCTAAAACAATCCTATTAATGGCATTTGTTTTTATATGTAATCATCTGTGCTTTGCTCTGTAGTTGGAGGGACAGTGGACCGTAAGCAGATCGCCAGCATTCAGGAGTCCATTGGGAGACCAGCTCTCAGAGTGTGGTGGTGGCTGTGGACAGGTACTGTAGTCACCCTGAACTGAAAAGAAAATCCGGAAAACTCTATTTTTCATATAATTCTATGTTTTAAAGCAAACATCTTTTTTTGCTTCAACATCATCCTCTTAGGGTTTTGGCAGAAATGCAAATCTGTCCATGCAATGTGGCTTTAAAATTATAATTGTCATGTATTTTTCTACTTTAGGATATTCACCGGTTCTACCAGACTGGACGGTAACGCAATAGGTGAGTCTGTCTGATCTAGCTACTTTATATACTGCTATTCTTATTGCTCCAAGGACAGGTACATTCAAACTATTTTTGATCGCCGTGTGTCATTTAGCCCGTACAAAGCACCCTTGCTTTGCTCATTGCCAACATCTTCTATCTATTCCTCAGTTGATTTTGTGCGCTGGCTGTGTGCTGTGTCCATGGATGAGCTGGCCTCACCCACACACCCACGCATGTTCAGCTTGCAAAAAATAGTCGAGATCTCCTACTACAACATGGGTCGCATCAGGCTACAGTGGTCCAGGATCTGGGAGGTTATCGGAGACCACTTCAACAAGGTGGGTGAGGATTGGCTATCATAAAACGGAAGCACATTTATTAGACATGTATAGATAGTTCTGTTGTATAGAACAAAACTAAAAATGGTGTCATTGATAATCTACATGGCCCAAAATCATGAGGTCAAACTATAGATAGAGGATTGTTTACTCCTCTCTATGTAGGAAATAGATAGAGGGCTGTTTACTTTCTCTCCCACCTACTTGTTTACACAAGGCTGATTTCAGTCACTGATAAACACAAAGTTTTTTAGTTGGTTGTTCAAGGACACATCTCTCAATGAGTAGCTGCAAACTGGGTTTATTGTTTTTAACTCAAATTTATCATGTTGGAAATAAGATTTTAAGATTATTGTTTTCCTGCTGGAGGGTGAACTCTTTCTTTTGTGCATTAACAGTAAATGCTTGTTAATCCGTTGCCAGGCTTACTGAAGGAACCGTTGGAAAGTTGCAATCTTTACATTTAAGAAAATGGTTTAAAATATGTTTTATCTCTGTGCAGGTTGGCTGTAATACCAATGAAGATGTGGCAATTTTCGCAGTGGACTCTCTCAGGCAACTTTCTATGAAATTTTTGGAGAAGGGGGAGCTGGCGAACTTCAGATTCCAGAAAGACTTTCTGAGGCCCTTTGAGCACATCATGAAGAAGAACAGGTAAAGTAGTATGAATAGATAGATAGATAGATAGATAGATAGATAGATAGATAGATAGATAGATAGATAGATAGATAGATAGATAGATAGATAGATAGATAGATAGATAGATAGATAGATAGATAGATAGATAGATAGATAGATAGATAGATAGATAGATAGATAGATAGATAGATAGATAGATAGATAGATAGATAGATAGATAGATAGATCATTTCCGTTGTGCTCAGAGTATAATGAAAAAATTTAATAAATAGAACAAAGTTAAGTAAACAGTGTCTACAGCTCTTGGAAAGAAGCTGTTTTTCACCCGATTTGATTTGCATTTTATTGCTCTGTACCTTCTCCCGGAGGGGAGTGTAGAGAACAGGCAGTGTCCAGAGTGGGATGGGTCCTTTATTATACTGCTGGGTTTCTTTTTCAGTCGGCCAGTGCAGATGTGGAGTGCAAACACAAGGCCTGTGCTGTGGCTTTGAGTATTTCCTATTTCTGGGCTGTTTCTCACATGGCTGCAGACTCGCACTCCCCTCCTCCCCTCAACCTCTGTAGCAGCTATCTGTGTCGTCTGTATTCATTCTCTTTCTTTCTGTCTCTTTCTTCCTCCATCTCTACTCTCTCTCTGTCATTCTTTTAGCAGTGAGTAAGCATAGTGTTCACTCAGAAAAAAAGCAGTAAGCCAACATTTTGCTTGACCCATTTCAGTCCATTTTCATTACGCTTTCAGTGAATTCATGTGAAAAGCCTTTTTATTCCCTGCTTGGTCTGAATCGGTCTTGAATAGATCAATCAGTTATACGTAAGTTTGATTTTGCTGTTGTAATTGCCTGTGTGCAAAAGGCAAGCTGTGTTACTGCCGCACACTTTTCATTCATGTGAAAGAGTAGCAGTGTAAGTATAAATCCACCCACAGATTGAACAGGCTGAGAGCTTCAACAGAGAGGAGATGGCAGGCAGCCATGTAAACCCTGCAGCGTAGTGTGTCCATTAGACTCACTGCCCTTCTCTGCGTTGGTGTGCGTGTGCATGTGCGTGTGCGTTGTAAGCAGCGGCAGAGCTCTTCTCTCATTCATAAATACTGAGCAATTGGAAATGCTCCTCACTATGCCAAAAAGTTGACGTAAAAACCTGTCGTGCTAAGACTAGCCAGTGCTGGATTAGTGATGCTGCCTGAAAATAAGATATCAAGAGCTTTTAAAGATGATTGAAACCCCCCCCCCCTCCCCCCAACTTGTTCTTGGCCTCTTTCTTATGCTTCTTCATCTGCTGCTCCCCTTCTGTCTACTCCTCTTCCTCAACTCTTTTCCTCCCTGTCCTTCTTCCAATCCCTTGTTCCTCTACTCTTCTTACCCGCTATTTCCTGTCCAGGTCTCCCACCATCAGAGACATGGTGGTGCGCTGTATAGCCCAGATGGTTAACTCCCAGGCGGCGAACATCCGCTCTGGCTGGAAGAACATCTTCTCTGTCTTCCACCTCGCTGCTTCTGACCAGGACGAGAGCATTGTGGAGCTGGCCTTCCAGACCACCGGCCATATCGTCAGTGAGTCGAACACACACACACACACACACATACACACACACCTGCAAAAGATGTCATCTTGTGGTCTTTAGATTTTCAGATCAAATTTGATCTTCTCTTTCTCTCTTTCCTCTCCATCTATCTTTATCTACTTTTACCATTCTGCCTTAATCTCCCTCTATCCATCTCCCAGCGAATGTATTTGAAAAGCACTTTGCGGCCACCATCGACTCCTTCCAGGACGCTGTGAAGTGTCTGTCAGAGTTTGCCTGTAATGCCTCCTTCCCGGACACCAGCATGGAAGCCATCCGCCTCATCCGACACTGCGCCAAATACGTCTCAGAGAGGCCACAGGTCAATGTCAGGCCTTGATTTATACTAGAGAGTTTATTCCTTACTGTGAAGGTGCCATGTGCAGATAATTTTGCAGACACTGTAGTTTTTAATAAACATAATGTATCTGAGCAACCCATCATAAATATACCTCTTACTAACATCTAAAGATTGGCAGAACGCTGTGATCATAAGCTGTTCGGTACAGGATGAATTTAGTTGCAGTAGTATTTATACCCCACATCCATTGACATCTTTCAGTGTGCATTAAAATGTGCTGTGTGCAAATGTTTACTGATTTTTTTGTTTACTTATGCTATAATCATTTTTTCATACAGACAGCGAGAGAATAATGGTGCAGATCAGGGCCCCATACAGTATGCACACAGATGCGTTTAAGATGGAGAAATGGTAACCACAGCTTGTATTTCTCTGGCAGGCCTTCAAAGACTACACCAGTGATGACATGAATGTAGCGCCTGAGGATCGCGTGTGGGTGCGAGGATGGTTCCCCATTCTCTTCGAGCTCTCCTGCATCATCAACAGGTGTAAGCTGGATGTCAGGACCAGGTAAGTGGGATTCACTTTTAGCTTGCAATTTCAGATGGTGGGTGTCATTAAAGGCATACAACTTTACATTTGAACACATATTGCTATAGATTTCAAATGAGTGGAAGAACAGCGATAAAGACATGTAATGTTGCAAGTCAAAGCTATTGAGATGAAAAAAAGACTGTAATGCATAAAATGTCAGCTATAGCATCAAGAAAATGACAAATCTGTGTATGCCTTTCTCAGAGGGTTGACTGTGATGTTTGAAGTGATGAAGACTTATGGGCACACTTTTGAGAAACACTGGTGGCAAGACCTGTTCAGAATTGTCTTCAGGATCTTTGACAACATGAAGCTGCCTGAGCAACAGACTGAGGTACACGGCAAGTCTTTCATCCTCCACAGCTGTTTCAAAGGCTGTGTTTTGCAGCTGAATGTTCCAAATATGAAAATCTCTGATCTCTGAGCTGCAATGAGTTGTGTTGTAGTTTGTGTTGTCATGGTAATGGAGGAAATTCTCACTGAGGTTCTGTTGCACCCTCAGAAAGCAGAGTGGATGACCACTACCTGCAACCACGCTCTTTATGCCATCTGCGATGTCTTCACTCAATACTTTGAGTCCCTCAATGACGTCCTGCTGGATGACATTCTGGCTCAGCTCTACTGGTGTGTGCAGCAAGGTGAGCACACAGCAACCATTGCGGTTTCCTGCCATATTTATCTTCACACAAGTATCTGTGAGTGGAGTTTGTGTGCAGTGTTAGGGTCCAGATTGTCCCCTTGTCTTTAGGCAGAGACACAAAAAAGGGGGAAGTAATTGCTGTTGTAGTTGAAGAAGTTGCTTTTGATGCAGGTTATAGAGGTCAAAATAATAAGAGGCATTAGGACAGTTACCGGCCCTTAGAGGTAATTAGATTAGATCAAAGGGCAACCATCACTGTAGACTGTATACATCAATACATCCTACATTCTTTTTTTTATTACTCTTACATGTTATTTATTTTATGTTTACCTTGTCTCCCTCCTCTCGGCCCAACCCTTCCTTTTCCTCCTCCTCTTCTGTGCTTCTGTAGATAATGAGCAGCTCGCCCGTTCAGGCACCAACTGTCTAGAGAATGTGGTCATCCTGAATGGAGAGAAATTCTCCCTTGAAACCTGGGACAAGACCTGTAACTGCATGCTGGACATCTTCAAGACCACCATCCCACACACGTAAGCTGCCGCACTGAATATAAAACCAGCTTCTCTTTGAAATTCAAAAACATCCGTTTAGATGTAAATAAATCTGCTGCCTTAGATTTAGCAGTGATTCTGATAAATGGGGGACATTAATGAAAGTGGCAAATGGAAATACAAACCAAACATATAGTTATCGAGAATGGACACACACACAATAGCCAAATTAAAACTAGCTTTAGCTTGATGGATTTTCTAGCTCAGGTAGTTGAGTTATAGCTGTTTGTCATTCTGTCCAAACATTAATGGGATTTACTAACTTTATTAACTGTTTTTCAGGCTGTTAACATGGAGACCAGTAGGAGCAGAGGGAGAAAACATGACAACACAGAGCCTGTCAGATAAACAGCTGGTGAGGGAATACACCCTATACACCATTTGTTCATAGTTTATTTCAATATCTTTTGCAGAATTTTACTGCTACATTCATATACATGTATAGGCCTTGCAGTAACTCTGCCCACTTTCCTCTCAGGACTGCATTTCCCAAAAGTCAGTGGATATTCAGTCCCGCTCTGACGACCAGCATTCCATCAGCAGTACTGATAGGGTTGCCATGGAGAGCCGTCGGCAGAGTCAGTACAGCTCGGCTTCAGGCATGTGTGAGGACGGCTCCAGGAGCAGGACCCCAATAAGTAAGCCTGTCGCTTTTCTTAAAGAGCAACTGCTGGTGTTTGCTAGTGAGTGTTCTGATGGAAGTTCCCCCTTGATGCTCAACAGAGGTCCAGGAGCAGCGCTTATTCACAGCTTTGCTGATAAAATGTGTCGTGCAGCTGGAGCTGATCCAGACGATTGATAACATCGTGTTTTTTCCTGCCACCAGTAGGAAGGAAGATGCTGAGAACTTTGCCGCTGCTCAGGTACAAACACATGTGTTTTCTCTGAGAGAGTAATAATCACTTGCCATTGGTTTTGTTTAGAAGTTACAGACGCTACCTCTTTTTCTATTTCTATTTCTGTTTCTGTCCTATGTGATTAAAGCCAATAGTAATCTGTAGGGGTGTGACGAGACGCTTACTCCACGAGACGAGACACATCACGAGATTGGGTTCACGAGAACGAGACGAGACGAGATTTTTTAAAAAAATTTAAAGAAATCCTCGATGAAATATATGAATGGAAAATAGTTTTTTTATTCAACTGAAAAATCACAAAATGCAAAACAATTTAGGTGCATTTTGAAATCAACTATTAATGATGAATGTTATTTAACCTTTTTTTTCTTTTACTATTTTAATGAATTATATGCAGTAAAGGACGTGCAAACACTGCAAAATGTTTTGTATAAACTCTACCAACTGGCTTCTGTCCTGTACAATTTCACAGGAGAAATCTAACTCCTTTCCACAAACCGAACATAAAAAAATAAACAGTATAAATAAAATAAATGTGTAAATAACAGAAAAATAGGGTTAGGGTTAATGTTGCCACACAAATGATTTAAAAGCAGCAGGGGGATCTTCAATAGTAATTTCACGCTCCATCACGCTGACATCACATCGCCTCACGAGACAACTTTTCACCTCGACGAGAAATCTCGTCACGTTTTAATCTCGCGAGATCTCGTAAAACGAGATCTCGTCACACCCTTAGTAATCTGTCATGTGTAATGTTTTTGAAGCGGGATGCCTCATATGCAGCTGACGTCCCAGTGGAGGCCCAGGACCAGGGCATGTATCGCTACTTGACCTCAGAACAGCTCTTCAAGCTGCTGGACTGCCTGCTGGAGTCGCACGGCTTCGCCAAGTCTTTCAACTCCAACAACGAGCAGAGGACCTTACTGTGGAAAGCAGGTAGAGAAAAAAAATCACTGTCTACATCTAGACAGGGATTAACAGTGGGCTGTTTGGAGATCATAATTATAATAATCATCATAATAATAATTATTATGATGATTATTATTATAATAAGAATCATCATTTTATGCATATTTGTGTTTGTGTTCCAGGTTTCAAAGGAAAGTCAAAGCCCAACCTGTTGAAGCAGGAGACCAGCAGCCTGGCGTGTGGCCTGCGCATCCTGTTTCGTATGTACACAGACGAGAGTCGGCAGGACGCCTGGGAGGAGGTCCAGAGACGACTACTTGAGTAAGAATGGCGATGCCCACTGCATCACCCCCGCAACTGCTGATCCTGCAGTGATAGTGGACGATAGTCAGTGGATCTGAGAACCCCTACTCAGCTACCCCCATTGATATTTAACATGATTTCTAAGGAGTACAACATAATTCTTATTGAATTTCAATTTTATGTTGCTTTATTGGCATGACAAAAAATACATCTGTGTTGCCAAAGTATAAGAACATACATATAAACATCAAGAAGGAGTAAATACTGATATAATAATACAAGTAAACAGGATACTTATGATATAATTGTAGATACTAAACAAATCACGTGCATGTCCCTCAAAGAGTCATATTTCTTATATTAATCCTGCCAAACGTGTTAAGACACAGTTGGAACAATACATATTATGTGTGCACATGCACATTGAGACTTTTCATCTCAATGCTACAGAATTCAAAAAGTAATCGGTTTTGTTGTTGGTAGTTTGTAATGGACAGATGATGAATGGTTTCAGAACAGGACATCTTTGTGCAGAAGTTCTGCTAGAATTAACTGGTTTAGTTATTGAATAATGTATGTGCATTAGATAGATGGATATGGGATTTTTTTGGTCCGGTTATGTTTATGATTTCAGTCAAATCTATGTCTAAATGAGAAGGAGTCAATGATTTTAATACTAAAAGTCTTGAGGGCAGTTGGTAGTCATTAAGGTTCCTTTTACCATCAATCCTGCGGAATCACACCACCTAAGGGATATTGTTGCCAATACATCATCCTCAGAGGAAGGAGACATCAAAAAGACACTGCCTCTGTGACGAGGGAGGTTGTTTTGATGTCACTATCTTCTATCTAACAGTCAGTTACCCGTTGCGAAGGCACAGCTCGGCTCTTCTCTGTAACGGATGCCGTGCGCTGTAAGGATCTAAAGGAATCAGCACACTGATGTTTCATTCTTCAGTCAGCACTGCTGTCATTGCTGTATCTTCAGCAGCGCCTCAAAAACAGACATCACCCCCTTTCTCTCTCAGCCTCACTCTCAAATTGATAATATCAAGATAAAGCGGAATCATCGGCTGTCTCTCCACTAGCATTCATTATAATGAAGGAGATGAGAAAGAGAGGGGAGGAGGAGAAAGGATGGTGCCTGCATGTGCAAGTGGCTCAGAAATCCTAATTCATGGAGACACTGTTATGTGCCATCATGTCTGTATTTTATGTTCCTTCGCTCTTTCGCAAACATATTACGCACATACACACACAAACAGACCTTTGTTAACCAGACGCACTCAGATGTACAGCACCCATGCAAGTTTGATTTGTGCAGGGAGCAAAGCAGATTTGGGAGGTGATAAGGTCACAGAGATGCAAGTGCAAGATAGCTGTGGCTTCAGCTGTGAAGAAAAGTGTCCAATTGTTTTTGTAACAGCCTGAGTCAGTGGCTTTAATTAGCAGTTACCAAGTGAAAACAATATTCATCATCCCCATGCTAGCATTTTTTCATGTGATAAACAATGCAGAGAAGCAGATGCTTTCTTGCTACAGCACATTACAGAACAACACAGCTCTATGGGACTTTCTTTCTTTCATTATATCCAGTATTTTTTTTTTTTCTGTTCAATGTTCTTCCGGTATTAATAATATACTGACTGATTTCTGAAATGTTTCTCTCTTTCTCTATGTAATGTAGTGTGTGCAGTGAGGCTATAGCATACTTCTTGGCTCTGACCTCAGAAAGCCACAGGGAGGCCTGGACTAACCTGCTGCTGCTCTTCCTCACCAAGGTGCTAAAGATCAGTGATGAAAGGGTAAGGAGCCATAACACTTGATGACACTTTAAAATTCACAGCTAATTTACAACTTGGTCTGATGTCCAGAAATAAGAAATGGTGGAATTATTTCCTCCATCTTAACACTTAAGAGTGTATCTACCATTGGTGTAACAAGCAAAAAAAGAGAAGGTATATTATTAGGTGTGTGGTGTCGCTCTATAGTAAGAGAGAAACTGTCCAATCAGAAAAAAAGATTATTTTTTTTTGTGGCCATGGTATTTGTCGGTACACGATCCGTCCTACCTGCATGATCCATTCTGCGCATGTGCAATATGTTCGCGCACGCGCAGATGATAATCATGCTGTACGAGGATTTACCAGGGATTTACGGCACTGACTGCACAATTAAGACTTTACAGTAATAATAAAGACAAGTATTGAGTGATTGTATTTTAAATGAGCACAAGTAGAACTGACATAACAGCTGTTATTTTAACTTTTGAGGGTCTTTTACATGCTGTCTCAGCTAGTGGTTAGCCGAATTAGCCGTTAGCTAAACTAACGTTAGCTTTCCGGTGGAGGCGAACAGACTTTCTTTAACTGTCTATGGGAACAGATCGTGCAGTGTCGGAAATCCGCATTCATCATGATATCATCTGTGTATGCGCAGATAACATATTGCACATGCGCAGAATGGATCATGCAGGCAGGACAGATCGTGTGCTTACAGTATTAATATAGTTTAACAATGAATCGAGTATCTGTATGCCAATCACTTTAAGGGTGTAAATGGAGTAGAGCAAGAGCAAAACTGGTTCCATTTTTGGATTAAAATATCACATTTTAATATGCAGTTATAGCGCAGTTCCACCCTTTTACTCTATCGAGCTCAGCAAAACTTATAACATGCTGGTTTTTTGTACCAAATAACCAGCATATAAATAAGATTGTGCTTTAAAGTGTGTCTTTATTCTGTGCAGCACCAAGACATGGGTCTCTCTCTCTCTCTCTCTCTCTCTGTCTCACTCTCTCTGTCTCATGCCACAGTTCAAGGCGCATGCGTCCAGATACTACCCTCTGCTGTGTGAGATCATGCAGTTCGACCTGATCGCTGAGCTGCGGGCTGTTCTGAGAAAGTTTTACCTGCGCATCGGCCTCGTGTTTAACATCTCACAGCTGCCTGAGCCCACACCCGAACATCGGCCGGCACACGTTGAACGGGAGGCAGACACAGAGGTGGGGGAGGAGGCCGGGGAGGAGGCCCAGTGATGCTGCACCACAAACAGCCTCGTACACAGAGCTCTACTGCGCTGTGGCTCTGCGTCACCTCAGCGTAGTCTACGCCTGACTTAAACAGCTGATTGTCAATCGGCTATCTGCTACCACCCACCCGCACCCTTAACCCTGTAACCACACACACAAACACGCCTATACACACAAACAGCCCAGACAGAGTCCTTGATATCATGATGAAAACAGAAATGTCTTGTGCAAGGTGTAGCAATGCCTCAACTGGATAAAACTACTGATTAACAACTGACAGTTATCATGACCATATCTCTGATCTGCTCAGAAGGAATTTATTTCAGAAAATGTGTGCTTCTTACTGTATATTTAAAAAGTCAAGAATGAATGGGTTTCAACAACATGCAAAAAGACATATTTAATAACTATGAAATGTGACATTTGTCACACAGTGATAGTAATGATCTTTCTGTCTGCACAGCAGATGGCAAACATTAGTGTTGGTAGCCTCTTGGATGAAACTAGTTGTACAGATCTGCCACTATGTAATATAATCTTATAACACTAGATTTCATTTATTTTCATTTTTTTTTTCCTCCTCTGAATTTGCTGCACTTGATCTCTTTTTGAATGCACTGGAGATTTTACTTTTGTGATAATTTATTTGACTCTACCATCGTCTACAGATTGTCCTATAAAGTACGATTTGTAATTGAACATGACCGTGGAAAGTGAAGGGTTAAATTATTCCATTTTATATGTTCTTAGGTTTTTATCGGAAATAGATAACTGGGCTTCTGCAACTGGAAGATGAGAGAGCAACCCGATGCTAGCTGCTTTTGAGTCAGTCTGTTTTCATGTTTGAGTATAGTTTTCACTCTTGTGTACAAAATCAAAAGTTAATAATATATTTAATGTTTTTTTTTCTTTGGTTTGGTGTGGGGAAAAGGTATATGTATAGAGAAAATGACACGTTAGCTGTGCTTTAAGTATGAATGGGAAGCATTCCTGCTCATGGATGTAGAAAACAAAATGTATATGATACAGCAATGTAAAGTTTTCTATGTTGCAAAAACGATTATGTACAACTTTCTGTACAATACATCATCTGGCATTCTAATCAGGTTCTAGGTCAATAAAGTTTTTGAACCGGTTGATTTGAAATGCTGAATAACTGACTTCTAAATGATAGAACTGCTGTTAATAGAATATAATGCTGATAACTAGCTGTTAATTTTTTTTCCACGAATGATCAGCCAGGACAACATTAAAATAACATTTTATTATAAAATAAACTTTCCAGTGTATATTTATAACAAAATTAACTACATAAACACGTATATATGTTTACAGTAGATTCACTTTCATGGACAATCTACTGCAGGGTAAAAAAGCACTTTTCATGCTGAGAGAAAGTCTTGCGTAAGATGTTTCTTGTCTAAACTAAGACAATGATATTTTTACAGGCAGACTGTTTTTTTAACAAGCTTTTGAAACTAACATACACATTCACAATGCAACGATGTTCATTCTTAGGAGAGCCATCCAAAGAAAAGGGGATTGGCAAAGAAGTAGCCTCACTGTTTGAAGACCAGCTAATAGGAGCTATTGGATGCGCTGTGTCAGCAAGGATGGAGCATCCATCCTCCTGTTTGGCATCTCTCTACAGCCAGAGCGTTTTACATTATCCGATGTGCCGGGCCGCAGCCAGGCCTCTGTGGCAACAGTCTCCGTGGAGACACGTCTCTCCAGGGCAGAACGCAGAGACAAGACATCCACTCCATCATCAGACAGCCCTTCTGGAGAATACATTTCTTTTGGCAATCAGAAAATGAAGAATGCTTAAAATTCAACAGATAGATAATTGTTTTGTTTAGGCATCATTTCTCTAATTTTAAGTCAAAATTGTTTTGATTGTTCTAAAACAATAGTTAACATCTGTCTCATCTTTATTAAAAAATGAAAAGGCAAAGCTTTAGTACAAGACTGAAGCATGTGTCAGAAATCTGGAGAGAAAAAAGCAAGTGGGTTAAAAAGCCAGCTGTAATATAAAGTTACATGCACTTTATTTTGTTAATTTACTCGTGAAAGATGTTAATGACATCACTGCTCAAGTCTTTCAGTGGACCAACACTCTTTGATGCCCCCATTAGCCAGACATGTTCTGCTTTTGTTATATTAGCATCCATCTTATTTGAATACTTCTGATGTAAAGTGTTTCCTCTCACCTGATCTGCTGTTGCGATCACCAGTGTCCTCTCTTGTGATGCGGTGCTGGTTGTGGGCCCTGACATTAGAATTGAGGTTCAAACTAGTCGGTGACTGCAAAGACTGAGCATCTGGTTGGATACTACGGTCCTTCTGATCCATGGACACAGCCACCTCCTGTAAAAAAGAATCCACAAGGAAGTATTCTCATCTGTTAAATGAAAACTAATGGAACTTGAATAATACAGCATTGAAAGCATCCGCTCTGGGACTGTAGTGACTCAGATTGTTTTGACCCAAAGCAAACAAAAGCATCCATTTACTGCTCAGCGTCATACATCATCGTCATGTCTCCTCCGTGGTGCTGTCCTCTCCTGGTACTCTGCTGAGGGCTGACGGCGTCTCTGCTGATGAATCCCCTCTTCACATGCTTTACCACTGTAAACGTCTGACAAAGCCATTCATCATCATTACACACCTCGTTACAGCTGGACAAAGATTAGTAACCTAAACATTCATTCAGTTCAGATATGTGTAATATGAAAAGAAGGAAATCAGTCCATTCAGCAAAACTTCTCACTGGAAGGGGTTTGGATGGAAAAGGGTATGAGGGAAAGTATTCAAAAGCCTGCCTTCCTGCACCACTGGCTTTTTAAACAATTTCTTCACTGTCCCCCATTCCCAATGTCTGGCACTGTGCTATCTCCACCCTTCAGCTGGCATGTGCACCTTGCACCCAGCACTGGCACTAGCTGCAAACAGAGACAGGAGCTGGCATGTGCCACAATGAGTCTGGCACAGAGACACAGAGCTAAATTATCCTGGCTGTTGAAGTGTGGTATTGTGAGGGTGTATGTAGCTGACCTACCAAGCCATGTCACCTTTATGGAAAATGTCTGGAGCCTTAGAAAAACAAATATCCCAAAGCATATTATGTTACATGTAAATACTTTCTTTATACTTGAAAGAAGAAGAAAGGAACATGGACAGTTCTTACAAACAGACTATGTTTAGCCAGGCTTACCAATGAAAGAAGTCTCAGATGGCAATATGGAGTCTCTGGGGATGTAGCGTCCAGGTTTTTTCCTCTGGGAGAAAGAATAAACACAGACAAACACCAATTAATTTATTAGGAAGTGCAAACCATGAAAGATGTACATAACTAGCCTGTCACAATGTAAATGCATATTTATAATGTGATGACCACTCACAGAATGATAGTGGCTTGGTTTCTGGTCCAAAACGTCTGCAGCAAAACAGAGAACAATGAGTTCAACAATGAGAGCAGCACAACAGTCAGAAGAGAAAGTGAGTGTCCGCTCACTGACCATGCTCTTCAGCTCTCTTCATAAGCCTGATATTGCGTTGTTGTTCGCGAAGAAGGGCCTGCTGTTGGATGTCCAGACTATGTTCGTCCGTGGGAGGGTCAGGGTACATGTGGTGGACCTCCTCACGAGATGCTGTGTCTGACAAGCAAAGGAAAGGTATTATCCCAAATCTTTCCTACAGTAGCAATGAAGTGGCTTTCTTCAATTGATTCAGCAATAAAAGGTGCATTAGCACAGTAATAAAGAATTAGAGCGCTAAGGTCAGAGATAAGATTAGAAAGCACATTGCTCCCTTCCTTAATGTCTCCCGCTTTCCTCCCTCTCTCTGAAATAGCAACTTGGTCGTGACTCAGCAGCTCCACAGCCTGGCTACATCCTTCCCACTACAAGGTTTGAATGGATCTGATGCAGCTTTCAGACATAAGTTTGGCTTAAATCCATCATTTATATCTGGAAGTTTGATAAATCATTTGGTCACAGACTAGCATTTCTTTCAGTTTTTCTTTGGTTTTACAAGCCAGAGGCCTGAGTGTCTTTCAGACCCCTGCTTTAACTTGATCTGGGAACCCATCCAAAGCCATTTCCGTGGTTCGCTTGCATTACATTCTCTGTTTACGCTGCCAAAGTGCCTGTCACTGACGAACGCCTTCCATGACCTCATGAGATTACAGCTTTAGTGTGGCTAGAGGGAGATAGAGGACTGATGGGGCTCTGGAAAGCCTAAACCATCTGGCAATGCCCAGCTGGTTTAGGACTGCAGTGATCTTCGTGTTTTGTCCTTACATCAACACCATGACCAAGCCAATTAGAGGAGGTTTTCTTTTAATCACTTTCTCAAAATTGGAAGAAATAAAAGGGGTTGGTTCAGAGTACAGAAGCAAAATAAGCAGTGTTCATGTGTCCAATGGGATAAACTGATTTTTCATCAAAGGATGATGTTCAGTTCACAACTACTGTCTGAATGATAGAATTAAAATAAAGCAATATTTCACTACAGTAAAACGTCTTAGTGCAGTTTTTACGTGCATTGTAGGACCTCTTTTTGCAGTCATGACTTGTTACCTCTGGGTCATATAGAAGGCAAACAGATGGCACAGAATACTGACTTAGGGTGTTTTTGTTTCTTGCAGTGACCTGTTGCTTGTAGAAATGTTGCTTGATAAAATGAAACCAGTGTTAGTCAAATGAACCCAATTAGTCAAAGTGTCATTACCTCTGTATTTAAGCTGGTTAAACTCCCTAATATTTTGCATATTAACACGTGCAGCACCAGAGGAGGTACTCCTAGTTGATGGCTGGACAGCTTGCTTGTGCGTTGATTCATCCACTCTGGGTCGTCTTTTGGGTCTGAGCAAGGGAGGGAAAACACAATTTAAACAGGGCAATTAACTCAAATAACACACAAAGATGCCCACTAGTACACCATCCCAAATGCTTTCAAGTTGTGATCAATGACTACAGCATGCAGTTCCACTTGGCCAACGTTAAAGTTTAGTGAGTACTGTTTTAAAATATTAAGGACACAACTCCCTGATTTGTGTGTATTAAACATTTCCAAATTCTTAGAAATAAGGTCTAAATCAATGGGCTTTCTATGTAAGCAGCTTATATTGGAACCAAAGAAAAGAAGTGAAACTGGCACCAGTTCAAATGCATTTCTCTAAAGATTTGCAGTAAACTTATTTGAATATAAGCAGAGACTTTTCAAGTAGGTTGTAGTGCATTCCTGCCCTTTCAGGGGTCGAATTGAGTCACATACTATGTCACGTGTGTTTTTCAGGGTGGTTAAAGGTCATAAGCAGCCACGTGTCCTGCTGAAGGTCTGCTCAGCAACATTCTGAATCCTTATTGAATCCTGCACTGCAGTTGACCCTGCTGGTCTTGCAAGGTGAAGACAGACAAAAGGAAATTTTTCCTTTGGGATCACACTGTTACATTACTGCAGTAATGATTTCCTGAAGCAAATCTGAATGGAGATTAGAAGATAGCCAATTTGACCTGGGTCACTTTCATTACCTTAGAGCACAAGAAAGCCTCCTTAAATACCAAAACTGCCATTTGACAAGACCAAATTAGTTATGTGTCTAGGGGTGTATTACTGTAGGTGAAATTGGACCTGAAGGGTTAGAGCACATCTAATATCTTTTCTAAATGTAATAAAAGTAATAAAATTCTATTCATTCTGGGCACCATATACAGACACAAATTCCTGCTGTCTGTCTGACTATAATACCTGTTGGGGGGAGTGTAGTGACTCTCCTGTCGATCTGGCTGGTCCAGCTGAACCTCCAGTTGTCTCTGCTCATTCCTCAGATATTTACGGAGGGCTGACAGCTCTCTAATCACTTCCTGCTTACCATCTGAATCCAACAGAGGGATTGAGGGGAGACAGAGACAAGAACTGGAACGATAAATACTAAAGTGGAAATGTTTGATTCACAAGCAGGCAGGCATATGATTTTTTTAGGGGTGGTGGGGGGGGTACAGATAACTCAAGACAGTCTCACCTTGTAGCTGTGCTATTTTAGCAGGGACTGGTCGGGAGTTTGGCGCTGACACAGAGCGCTCCTGTTGTGGAAATTGTGTGTTTTTTATATATTTTATAATTACATCAAAATAGCCTTGATGTGAAAATATTTTCATCCGTTTACTGAGTGACTTACAGTCCTGGCGGAGACTTGGCTCACAACAGATAAAGGTCTATATGCTTCAAGATTTGTCTGCTTCCTCTGCAAGGTTGGGATCGGAGGAGATGGCACTCTCTGCAAATTTACAAGCAGTCATATTGATAAAGATATTCAATAAAATTGAGAGCTACAATACCAATGTCTTTTCAGGCTTACTGTACCTTATAACTCAACTGTGCCTTTTTCTGTTCTCCGTCCCTGGCGCTCTCAGGTAACTTCTTCTCAATCTCTTCTTTCGGTCTCACCATCTTTTCCTCCTCCTGGTGTTGTGTTTTAGGTTTATGGATCCATTCTTGGTTTTGCACCCTATGCTGCAGATAGTAAAGTTTCTGTTTCACTGTTTCTCAGTGTGAGGATACCACTTAACTGTCAGGATAGAGGAATAATGAACTTCTCACCTCAAACTTCTTTCGCTTGCTTTGCTCCTCCTCAAATTGCCGCTGTATGCGAGCCCTTTGGTCTGCCAGCTTCTTCTCTTCCTTCTCCTCCTCAATCCTCATTCGTTCTGCCTCCTCTGTCAGCTTTTTCTTTTTTTCCTCTATCTGTTTGTAATGACAAATTACATTCATAGTTCTTCAAACTTCTTCAAAGTGCTCAAAAACACAAGCAGTATTTGTAAACAATAAAAATTATATATATATATATATATATATATATATGTATTTTCTTTTTTTAAAGTTGACACACGCCTTACAAGCAGTTACCTGCATAGACCTACCTGCTGTTTCAGTTCTTCTTTGTATCTGTTCTGCATGTGGAGCCGCTGTGGAGTTGGCTGATCGTTGAAACCTGCAAAGACAAGTGAGACGGACAGTATTCCTTCAATAAAGAAGAGCAACGTGTACATGTCCACACACAAATGTACGATACACTATAATACACTGGATGACGGGACCCAGTTTGCCACAACTCTGGCAAAGTCACCAGAACACTACCTAATAGACGATGGGAAATGGGAGACCTGGCTTCAACTCTGGGACTGTGTCCATTGCTCATTGGAAAGCTTTGGGTCTGTCCACTATTTCTGGACACAGGATTCCTATTTGACACCTCGTTGGTCCTGTGCATTTGATTCAGGTCACCTGTGGGCATGGAAACACATATAAGTATCTAAAATATTCTGTATTAATGTTTATTATGATCCATATTATAATCTTAGGTTTAGCAGATCTCATTAAAAGAGAAAATGAAATCTAACTTACTAACAAGGTTGCCTTTTTGGTCTTTAATTGGAGCGCCTCCCCCACTTCTTCCCCAGGGGTTATACATCATCATCTCGGCCTCTATCTTGGCATCATACCGCTCCTTCTCTTCTTTTTCTCTTCTTTTATACTCCTCTCTTTCTTTGATCTGGACACAAGGAAGGCAGGATGCTTCAAAAGTTGATGCACTTTTTCAGACCACTTCAGTGGAGTGTAAGTCTATGTTTCTCTGCTAGTCTTGCTACAATGTATTTCTTTGCCAATGGGGGAATGGTGACTCCACAATGATCTGGTCTCTAACTGTCAAAATATCTTGTCTGTCTCTAAAAATGAGTCAATGTCTGGGTTTCCTCTGGTATCAGCAGGGAGAAAGCAGCCTGTCAAAACAATCATTAACATGGGGGGCAGTTAGCTAGTGTGCTGCAGTTATTATATATGAAAGCATGGGGTCTGCTAATAACAATCAGATGAAATCTTGTAGATCTGATGTCATACCTGTAGTTTGAGTGCTTCTTGGTAGCTTAGTGCAGTCTCTCTCTTCAGCTTGGACTTGTCTGCATTTTGCTCTCCAACATACAGGAGCGACCCTCGATCAGTTGCTCTAGAAGTTAGAGTGTCAAATGATGTGTAAAGGGGGGTACTGACAGTCACACAGTTATTTTTCAGTGGGGCCCCTCTTCAGGTAGAAAAACAAAAGAGGCCTCATGACCATCTACTAATATAAAAACGTTCACACTTTGCAAATTGCTTTTCAGTGTAAAGAATAGGAGCAAATGTTTGAGGTTGTGTACATTGAATTTGAATCTAGATAAATGAACGATTTACAATTGTAAAAATGGACACTTACAGAGTGCGACCACTGGGTCTGAGAGGAGGCGGTCTTTGAGGAGGACTGTGGAAATTCCCAGACTGCTGCACCCCTCCAGGCAGGTAATCTAATAAAGAAAATACAAACATATTTCAGTTTCATTAGCTATCTGCTGCTACAGTTTGCCAGCTCTTTTTTTCCAACATTAAAATGTTTGAGAGCCAAGACCAGGGCAGAAATTTGGCTGCTAAATTACAATGGAAAGACAATAAATGTAACCAAACACACCAGCTGGAAGTAAGATCCATCTGGATCTGCTGAACTCATATCCAATAAACTGTATATCCCCTCAGTAATAAAATCAGTTCTGCTATAAAATGAGATTCATGAATTGCTATGCCAAGTCCTCTTGGCTATTGATATGTCGATAAAATGGCTCCATAATAAATGGCAAGAGTTCTCTACAGAGAGGTCTGGGAGTTTATTTAAGCCAATGTGAACCACTCCCATCTAAGGTAAAACTGCCAGATCGCACGAGTCACTTCATGACTGTGAAGAAACTAGACACAAATATGCATATTTTACATTACTCCTGACCCTCTTCCAAAGCCTTATGTATTATTTTATACATACTTATGTATTTATTTGATATGGTTTTCCTACTTCAGAATAGCCACTGGTTTCCATTCACTTCCATACAATATAAAATCCAATTGCAGAGAGTTTAACCTTTTTTAAGTTGCAGTAAATTATCCATAACATAACAGTGAACATCATGACTGCTTTTATACACAATTTGACAACGTTCATACCACACTGAAATTATTGTGTCTGTTTTATATGTGAGAAAAACACAATGCAAAAACACTACAACCAAAAATAGTTTGCAGTAATGCAAAAGATATTGATATGATTTAAAATAAAAGACAAAGAGGCAAAAACAACATAAAGATGGTTGAAATACTGTACTCTGGTTGTAAGGAAGATTAGGATCTAATAGATTCCTGGTTCCATAGTAGTAATAAGCTGAATCATAAGGAGTCTTGTAATTATTAGTCACAGTGTGAAGAACAGGAGGAGGAACACCAGCAACCCTGAACAAACAAAATCACAGAAACTACAATTAATTAACAGCAGTTAAACAGAGTTGTTATTGTCATTCATGTTAAAGGTACACAAAGCAACAGTGAGCTACCTCGGGTTGGCCACCTCTCCTAGGATGTTTGAGAAGTCCCTGTGGTAGTCCTCATTAAAGTAGTCCAACGGGGGGACACCTTGTGCTGCTCTCACTCCAGACCAAGGCATTGTCTTCCCTGTCAGCTGACTGTAGTCCACATGGGACTGTCCTGGGGGGTCTCTCTGTTCTGTGTCATCAGTGCATTTGTCATTAATTTGCCTTGTATTTGGGTCCTTCCCCAGATCTATGCCGGTCTTGTAGGGGACATCTTGTCTCCAGTTGTCATATTGCTGATGTACAGCCCCAAACTGCTTGATTCCATCAGGTTGGAAGAAGTGATAGATCCATTAAAAGAAATCAGGCAACATACAAAAAAAACAACTCAAGAGGTGCTTAAAGGTGTTGCTCAAGGCATCACATCAACATAATCATCATCTATAATAGTTTGTGACATATGAGATATGTAAATTGTGCTGTTGATGCCTTTCTACAATACTTTATCCAGATACAGCAACAAATGCAGGATTGATACAATTGCTGAGTGATGGTTGGATTAAAGTAAGACGAGATCTTTAGACAATCACATCATCGAATATGTTTCTAAAAACTATCAATTTTAGCCAGTTCTTTCCATTCTGCTGTACCTGTTTCCCAAGGTCTCTGACACCAGTGGCAGCAACCCTCAGCTCAAGCTTCTTCTCTCTGAAATGTAAACCATCCCAGCGTTTTTGTCTTGTTGACATAGTTGACAGGCATGTACCAGCAGAAACAACTCTAAAGAATATGATTCAGTGAATAAATACTCACCGGATCTTGTTAATCTTCTGTTCAGCAATTTGTTTCAGCAGCTCTTGCTTATACTTTTCTTTCCTCATCTGAGAGGTTGCCTGCTCTTCTGTTGCTCCTGCATGACAACAGAGGGCCATTAACACACAAGTGGTGTCACCTATGGTGCTAATAAAGGATTTTAAATTCCATCAACAATCCTGCGGACGTCAATATGGTCTAAAAGCATTAGCAATAAAAAAAAAAGGTATTTACCAATCATTAGTCCAGTAGCAAACTCTGCTTTACCCTTGCTGGTAGCAGGTTTAGATCTTGCAGCCGTCATCATGCTGTCTGGCATTTGCCGACTATTAAACACAGATACACAGACAGAACCAGACACTCCACAAGAGCCATCAAACTACTGACAGAGTATAAAGGACAGCTCAGCAATCAGTTTCTTTCTGAGCCACACTCTGCTACCATTTTACAGTGGCTCACAGTTTGCCTGCAAAGCTTTCTGGTCTCAGAGAAAGGGAGTGAATCCTTATTCTCCAATCAACACAGCTACTCTTATAGAACTGGGGGTGAGTAATTGTTTGCCTGGAGCTGAGCCAAGGGTCACTCTCAATCACTGTTCACAGCTTACTGAGAGGGGCTCAACTTAATGGCATAAACGGAAACAGTGAAAGGAAATGGCATGTAAGAGAAGTGCTGAAGAGCAATAACTGAGTATGGCAGCAATGATCTATACTTGTCTTCTGTTACAGTTACCCTGTGTTGGCTCATTCCATCAGATTGTTTTATTGATTAAGAAAATGTATGTGACTTTCCAGGAGGATATCGTTGGCTGTCTAGCTCTTCATTGGAACACTGTTGCTATCTAGGATAATTGTGCTCCAGCATTATAAATCTCATTACTGCAGTCGACCAGAACTGTACATAGAAATGAATCTTGCTTACTCTGACTTCCAAACCCCTTCATTGTTGTTCTGATCATGAAGACCAGGTTCGTCCAGCTCCTTTATGTCCCGAGGAGCTCTGCCATAGAGACAAAAAGACAGGAAAAGACGGGTAAAGAGAAATTATATAATCAAACCTAAAACAAACGTAACAGACGGAAATAGATAATAATCATACTACAGAAAAAAAGCTACACCTGTTGACAGCTCTACGTTCTCTGGTTCTCCTCTCCACTTTGTACTCCGGCTCTGGAGTGTGTCTGTCTTGTCGCCTCCTGTGTCTGAATTCAAACTCGTTGTCTTTGTCTGTGATGGGCTCCTCCTCAGAGCTGTAGGGCTCTTCTGGTCCATGGAGTTGCCAACGCCTTCGTCGCCGATGGCCTGGACCCCAAGTCCCTATGCTTTTTCCATTATCCACTGTCTCAGTCAGAGTGGCAGCATCTCTCCTGGATGCAGGGCGCTCCCTGGGAGGATGGTGGGCGTTTGTATGGGTGTTGAGGATGGGCCGAGGAGAAGCTGGAGAAGAAATGTACACAGCATCTGAAGCTTGAATCTGTCCAGGCTGAAAATAAAAATGTGAAGAAAACTGAATATGAAAACCATTTACTTTATACTTGGGTGCTTTAACAGAACATAACAACAATCCTCTAATACAAACTAAGTATTTGTTTAAGTTAAAGCAGAATTGTTATTATTTTGCAAAAATGGGACTATCAATGTGTTTATTCATAGTGTACCTTTGAAATAATGGGAGGTACTCCCCTCTTCAACCTTCCAATTTGAGCTTTTTCTTGTAGGAAGATGTTGTATTCTTTTTTTCTCTCATCTCTTAGTTTTTCCTGTGAGAAAATCAAATTTAGAATCATGTCTTTGAAACAACCACGTTATTCAGAAAGGGAAGCTAGTTATTTATAATGACCCAGGTGGGACTTGAACCCACAATCCCCAGCTTCGGAGGCTGATGCCTTATCCATTAGGCCACTGGGCCATTCGAACACTTTTACACCCTCTAATACTTTGTTAGTGAGTAAGCACCTATACACAAAAGCAGTTGCTATGAAACACAAAGCCCTGTACAAACAACAATTCACTGCACCACAGTATATCAATTCTATTAGTGTTGTGAGAAAGTTATGTCCCCCACAAAAAGGTCCCACTTTGAATAAAATTGACAGTTACACTTGGGGACACAGAAACACACACACACACACACACACCTGAACTGATATCTTGTCATCAATAGGTAGGGAGAAGCCCTGGGGTTGTGGACGAGGTTCATTAGTTTTCAGATCCTTTTTCTGGAAGAAGAACATGAGAACAAAGGGCAGGATGGTGAGGAAACATAGGGAAACATGTCTTAAGGACTGTTTTCATTTATATATCATCAGACCTTTGCAGCATACTGTTTGTAGTCCAGTTGAAGCTCCTCCTGAAGTTTCTTCTTCTTCCTTTCATAGTCATTTCCCAGCAGGAAACATAAGCCCAATCCTGGATAATATTGAATATATAACACATAAAGTGTATGACATAAACCTATAGGCCTACTCAAATAATGTAATAGGTTCAGTATCAGTAAGACTTGCATAATACCTCTGTCTGAATTGGGGTATATTTGTGCTGCTGATGCTGGAGGCATATCCACACTGTGTTGGTTATGTTACCAGCTATTGACTTGGAAAGGTTATGAAGGTTTACACATTACTTAGAACATTCCGTATATTTGCGCTTTAAAACAACGTGGTAATCATCGGAGCACTGATATTTCACATAACGTTACCTCGATGTGTAGTGTATCACACTTCAGTGATGATGATATAGGTTAATACATCTTTGGGTGTTTCCTCTTCATGCGCCTCGAAAAACGTCCCATCTTTCTTCCATTAATTACTTTGTACATCAAAGTTCAGCTGAAACAGAGGTTATACATAACATTATAACATAATTCGGATTTACAATATTTGCATTTACAGACCATGTAATGGCAAATGCTCTTGTCTAGCTTGTCAGCAAGGCGCAAAGCATCATTTCGTTACTCTAGGCAACCATGACACAAAAGATTTTCCGATGAGAAGCTAACTAACCTATAACGCTAGCACAAGGTGCTATAATAGAAAATATACCTAAGACCCGTTGTTTTATAAATTGTTACAGTAATTAATAACATTGGCTTTGTCGATTCTTAAAAATACCTTGGCCCTCACCAAAGTGCAGTGCCAAAGAACTGAAAGCAAAAACCTCAGTGAGGGATTCTGCTTTTCTGAAAAGCGCCGCTAGATGTCAGTGTGTCCCCGACGGTTGGTTGTGAGTCTTCCCAGGACTAAACCATGCATGCTGGCAGAGGGGTGATTACTCTTTAATATAAGTCATATATACGGTAACAGCCGCTTCAGGTGAAATATTATTTTTATATTTATAGATCCATTTTAGTGTTATAAGATGTCATATAACGTTAAAATACAAACATGTCAAAGTCCTATTTGAATAACATTAACAAAACGTCCCCTGCGATTGCATTTTGGTATATTGGTATCATTCACTGTCATGGCTACCTGAGCAAGTGGCCATTTAGCTAGCCCTGTTACGGTATCAACCATCAACATCTTTAAAGAAAGATAACATTTCTTCACTTATTGGGGGCAGTAATAGTGGTTTTAACGATTTGGTTGGCTTAGATAATTTATCATGGCGGGGATTAGCACAGCTCAGAAAACATGGGAGCTATCTAACAGCATGCAGGAAGTTCAGAGTATTGACGAAATTTACAAATATGACAAAAAGCAACAACAAGAAATCCTCGCTGCGAAGCCATGGACAAAGGAGTAAGTGCACAACAGTAAGGTGGTGTTTAGTTTAGCTAAGTGTTTAAGTAATTCTTGATCTAAATGTCGGGATCGTAACGTTATGTTGTGTCACGGTAGTTATTCTTAGAACACATGATAGCTTGGCTACAAACTAGCATTAGCTTGTTTGTAAACAGCGGTACAACTAACGTACTGGTACTGTGTGGTGTGTATTTGCAAATGTATCTACCTCTTAACATTATCACTAATAGACTTAACATATCTGATGTTGATTGTGTGTCTTTCTTTGACTTGTAGTCATCACTATTTTAAGTATTGCAAGATCTCAGCCTTGGCCCTGTTGAAGATGGTGATGCATGCCAGGTCTGGAGGAAACCTGGAGGTGATGGGCCTAATGCTGGGGAAGGTGGATGGTGAAACCATGATGATTATGGACAGCTTTGCCTTGCCCGTGGAGGGAACAGAAACTCGAGTCAACGCCCAGGCTGCAGCATATGAATACATGGCTGCCTACATTGAAAATGCAAAACAGGTCGGGCACTGACTTCCATTAAAAGGCATCTCATAGATTTCATGATTGAGAAAGGAGTTACTAAACTGCATTCACACTGTTCAGTTACATTATTTTGATTCTTAGTTTACTTTATGTAGATGTACTGAAATTGATTGCTACCATGTTTTTAATTTCGGGACTTGGGTTCATTTTGATTCAAGAACACATTTATATTTGTAATATGGTCTATAACATCCACATGAGTTTTAAAGCTGATACCAAGATGTGATAATGTCTCACCTTTAGAGATGGGTGATATACAGATACAGTCATATGATGATATATATATATATATATATACACACACACACTACCAGTCAAAAGTTTGGGGTCACTTCCAAATGTCCATACCACTCCATTATAGAAAGAATACCAGCTGATCTGAATGGATGGCTGACCTTTAATGCAATATCTACATTGCCCATTATCAGCAAGCATTCATCCAATGTTCTAAAGGCACATACTGTTTACTTATCTGATATTATTTTTAAAAACTAACTGAGAAAACATTGGAGAACCATTTTTCAAAAACTGCTACCCAGGTAGGTCAGCTGGTAGTCTGTCTATAATGGAGTGCAATGGACATTTCTGAGTGACCCCAAACATTTGACCAATGATGTAAATGTCAGATTATATACATTTGATTTGTCTGCCAGCCATTGCTTTATTATCTTTTGTTGTATTAGCCCATTATGGGCACTGTGGCAATGCAATAAGCAAGGATACTGTATGGTAATGTTGGAACTATTATTATTTTTGCATCAATGTGAAAGATGACGTACCTTGATCTGTAGGGGAATCATTTACTGGTTTACTCATAACCAAACATTCCTGTCTAATTATTTTGTCCATGAATTGTTTCTCAATCGATTTTTAAATGTCCTAAATATCGGTATTGCATTATAAAATTATATATGTATACTGTGAAAGAAGGTTGTTATCCATATACCACCAGTATCTTACCCGTATCGTCCAATACTGTTACTAATTTCTAACATGTCTACTTCAAAATGTATGAGTTTTTCCTGTAAAAAACACCCATCATTCTTTAGTTCTGTTGCCACATTGTCAGTTGTTTGAAATAATATATTCATAAAAAAATTATACCCTACACTTAATGCAATGCAGTGATCAAACATTTGATCGATATTTTCATACTGTCTGTATTTTCTCACTCTCTGTGGTGTTCTTGTATAATGGTGCTGTTATGCCTTGAATAATAACCTACATCTATCCTGTAATCTCTCAGGTTGGCCGGCTGGAGAATGCTATTGGCTGGTACCACAGTCACCCGGGCTATGGGTGCTGGCTCTCGGGCATAGATGTCAGCACTCAGATGCTCAACCAGCAGTTTCAGGAGCCTTTCGTGGCCGTTGTGGTAAGACAGAGGAAATAGTAATATGTTTTCTATGTTCTAAAAGCTTCGTTTACCATGTTTTCTAATTGCACCCCATGAAAGTGATATTCAGGAAAGAATTTTCTTTCTAAGTTTGACAATACAAGTTAATGCATGTGTAACTGAGAAGGTGGTGAGATTGTTGATGCATGACTTGTATTTTTCTATTGCAACCATATATGCTATTTGCACTTGATTTGGTTTAGCAGTGCCTAAATGCCATGGGCATCATATAATTAAGTATGTTTTTTCAGCACACTGACAACCATAGTAAAAGGCTCCTGGTGGCCGGATTTCAGTGGTCCCTGGAGGTTTGTATGACCCCTGACTTCGTTTTCCTGTTCTACTGTATCTTGCGTCCTACAGATCGACCCCACTCGGACTATTTCTGCAGGGAAAGTCAACCTTGGCGCCTTCAGGACCTACCCAAAGGTAGAGCAACAACTGTATATAGCGGCAATTCTCCTGAGACTAGAATTCTAATAGTAATAAAATAATTTGCTGTTAATTATTAATTAATTGTTATTTGTTGTAATATATAAAATAGAATACACAATCATTTAATTGCTTGTCTATCTCATTACTTACGTCCATATTAGTGTTATAATTATCTGGTTATGGTACAGAAAGTCTTTTTTTGTTTGTTGCTATTTCTCAGCATTTCCTCTGTGGATTTTTAGGGTTACAAACCTCCTGATGAGGGACCCTCAGAATACCAAACAATCCCCTTGAACAAGATTGAAGACTTTGGTGTTCACTGTAAACAGTGAGTATTGATTTATATCACAATGTTGTCACCATATTACAGATATGGATAACAATACTTCTAACATAAATATCATGAAAATTATATTTTAATTTTACCTTAATTGCAGTATTTTTAGAGTGTACTCTTTACTGTAAACATGTAAACATCATGTTTTTTCTTTGATTTGTTTTATTTAGGTATTACGCCCTGGAAGTTACTTACTTTAAGTCCTCCCTTGATAGAAAGCTTCTGGAACTCCTTTGGAACAAATATTGGGTCAATACCTTAAGTTCCTCAAGTCTCCTCACGGTATGTAGGCAACTTCAAAAAACTAAATTGTTTGACGTTTTGATTTATGGTTAATTATTACACTATAACTCATTGAGACATGTGGTCACCCGCTTGTGATGTCATGATTTATTGCTGCTGAGTAGCCAAGAGTCCCTGTTTATTGATTTTAGTAATAGGTTAATTTAAACTTTTTACAAGAGATAAGTTGTAAAGCTGGACCCAACTCCAGTGATACAGATGTTGTCCACCTTGGATCCTCTGCTTTCGCCCCGCAGTTTATTCTAAAGAACGAAAGCCCCTCATGTGAATTCCTATTGTGGATGCAGTCACTCTGTCCCGAGCTTGACTAAACAGTCTAAATAGGCATCAGCCTTATCCAAACAGTTAGCTCTTTGGCAATCTGGATGGAGATGAATTGACTAGATGTCAAGGATGAGCTGCTTCTTGGGTGACAGGCTTTGTCAGTTGCTACAATGTCACCCTAGTCAGGGGCCCCTGTGTCATTGTGTTTTAATTACCTTTTTCACTAAAAACACGGCCTCACCTTAAGCAAACTTTTCACTGGCTTATTTTCATTCACCACAACACACAACGTGTTCCTTCAGATTGTTGGACTGATTTGTTGCCACTCTGCAAAATTCTTCTTCTTGTGGAAAATCTATTATTTAGCTTTTGTTGGCAAATTGTGCATGACTTGGTTTGGGTGTTTATGTGTGTGTTTGTTGGATGGTCAGAACTCGGACTACACCACAGGCCAGGTGTTTGACCTGTCGGAGAAGCTGGAGCAGTCTGAGGCCCAGCTGGGCAGAGGCAGCTTCATGCTCGGGTTGGACACGCATGACAGGAAGTCTGAGGACAAACTGGCCAAAGCAACACGAGATAGGTAAATCATGTTCTTAGAAGAAAAAGGCTGCTAATGTTAATGTGAACTTAGTTTGTATTGGGTACTATGATTTCGGATTTTGTTTCCTGTTGCTTACTATATTAAAAGAAAAGTGTTTGATGTTATTACTTTTAATGTTTGTGTCAATTTTAATCTAAAAATTCTGTTACATGTTTAATTTAGGGCAACAACCAACGTTGTTTTTGTTTTTTATCACTGATAAATCGGCAAAATTATATTCTCAATTAATCAATCCATATTGTTTCTATAATTAAGCATGTCATGTTAAGCCCATCAGTTTACCAAAAGATAACTGTCCAAAACCCAAAGAGATGCAGTTTCAATGATATACTTTTTTTTTTCAAAAAGAATTGATTAAAACGATTAATAGATTATCAAAATAGCTGCTGATCAATTTACTGTCAATCAATTAATTGACTTACAATTAAACTAATTTCTTGATCTGTATTAGATGTGTGATTTAAGAACAGCAAAAGACAAATCTAAACTTACATTTTTCCCTTAATTTACATTTGATTCGTATTATGATTCAATAATGAATCGATTAATATATTTGATCAATTCATTAAATATGTTTGTGATTCTAACTAACCAAAGGAGCATCAAAACTAAGCCGATTAATCTGTTTATTAATACTGGTTTCATTAATATCTGATACATAGATCGAGACACCTTCACTATGTATTGCTCCAGATAATCTACTAATACCAGTGTATGTGTTACATCTCTTTATGTTCTGCCCATTTTGCTGGGGTAATTGAACTAATCTCCATTTTTCACTGTGGTTTGTTTTAGCTGCAAGACAACCATAGAGGCGATTCATGGTCTGATGTCTCAAGTCATCAAGGACAAACTCTTCAATCAGATCAACACATCTGGCAATTCAACCTGAACTACGAGCCTGTGCATATGTAGCACTTATTGGTTTATTTTTCTCTGCTAAGGGTAGGAATATCTGAATTGTCTTGGGGGTGTTTTAAAAAAAATTAAAATTAAATTTTTTTGTTTTCTCCTAGAAGTAGTTAAGGATTATACAGTCAAGGACTAATAAAACATTAAAAGTGCTACTGCTGTATGTGGGTGTTTCATGCTAAACAAAAGTATACAATTTTATTTCACTTTATATTATACAACATTAAGCTGGGAAGGTAAACCATTTTACTGGCGTATAAGGTGGACATTTGACTTCATAAATTCAGTCATCTAAATATGGTGCAGTGTTCTTAAGGTGTGAGGCAGTGCAACATTGTTTCTCTTTCCCTTTATGCTTTGGCCGTTACTAAAAATCTTTTTGCATGTAGGGCCTGTGTTCATCTGCAGCCTAACATTTCAACACGCACCATGGTTGCATTTAACGCTCAGCCTAACCTAGCACCAGTCAATCATTCAAGTGTAGCAGTGTCACAGCATTACATAATGGAACAACAAACTCAAGCTTCTGCATAGGCTCAAAGGGAATCGGCTGCCATGTGTGGGATGTCTCTGCGGAGTCACTCCAAGCACAGTTTGGCTCTTGGTGGTACACACTCCGGCAGAGTGGCCAGTTCGTCAGGTTTTGGTGTGGCAGTGATGCAGCGCAGGAACAGAAGCCGTACACACTGGAGTCTATTCACCCAATGCGTCTGCTCTCCATCGAAGCAGACACTCCCAAAGTCTGCCTTTTTTAACAGACAGCCCCTTTGGCCTGGATTCGTGTCATGTCTTTTTTATGGTATTGTAATGGCTAAATGTATATTTTTTTATGTCATGTATCGCAGAGAAGACAATCCCAGTGGGGCAGTGGAGGTGTCTGTTTTTTCTCATGCGCATGAGCTTCAGCACCTTCTTATAATGATTTTCTTTTACCATTATTTTTGCCTTGTCCTAAATTGGAGGGTGTTCAGTATAGTGGTTTAGGAAGAGGAAACTTATTAGATTATATTTAATGCAATTTAGGAATTTGAAATAGGTTTTCTGCGCACACACAGTCTACAGAATAGCTCACGTTTTTGCCAGATATTTAAATGTATTACATGGATGAATGTCACAGTGCTGAGAAAGTATTTAGAGTATGCACTTCTAAAATAATTTCACCTAATGTTTGGTCTTCCATGGTGATTCAAGAATCAGTGAAACATATTGAACTTGTTGGACATGTAAATATTATGATTATCACCAGATGGACATTTGTATGCATGACTAAATGTGGAATAGGAAAATGTATGTAAATTCTACTCAAGTCAAATTGTGGGCAGCCAAATCTCCACCACTAGTGTATTTTACATTACTCTTTTAACATTTAGCAGTGTTCTAATTCCAAATTATGTTCCCCATTAATGTAAAAAAAAAAAAGAAGATTGGAAGATTGCAGAGGAATGCCTTCTCTTTTGCTGTGCACACAAAGATAAAGGCGTGAACAACTGGGTGATTTGGCAATGTCTGCTATGAGAGCAGAAGATTAATAAGACTAGTGAGTAATAGCTATAGGTAGCTACAGTATAGTATAGAGCTAATGACCCCACTACTTTGTTTTGTTTGTCTCTCAGAGGCATTAACCCTACAAACATGATTGTGTGTCTGAAGAAATTGATCCCAGCTCAGAAAGCTGGACTACTCTTCCTCCCTGCCATGTGCTCCTGCATAAGTGGAGACAAGTCACTCCCTTACAGGAACCCAGGTCTTGGCATTATAGATTAATACTGCAGGGGTCACTGGGACAAGTGGTTGTGGTCCTGATTTGGTTTGTGGCCTTGAAAGAACTGCAAAAACTTTAGTATACATTTAATTCAGTGAAGGGATTTGTTTTAATATATGTGTGATAAGGCAACTGACAAGAATTACAACCTACATTACATTAGTGTTAAATTCCAGACAAATAGTAACCAATTCATTTTTATAGCTTTCACTGGATTGTAGAATAATAAAGCAGAATTAAGTTTGTCAGTCCCTTTTGTCAAAACAAAGTAATTATGTATATATTATACAATTAAAAGGCAAATAAATAAAAGACATATAATTATTCCATTGCTTACTTCCGCTTCGCCGGTGTTTCTTGAACCATCAGATTTTGTGAATGCGTTGCTTACGTGGTTTCCATAGCAACATGATACTCTCAAACAAAACAGCCCGCGGTTCGCTTTATCCCTGCAACCTCTTTTAAATCGTTTAGTTAGCTCACATTTCCAAATTTTCTGAAGACCACAAGAGGTATGAGAGTTTAGTCTTTACACATGTCTAACATTACCACAATAGGGAATGTTATGCTTAATGCAGTTATAGAATGCGCTAACGTTACAGTGTTACAATAGTTTTAGCTATCTATAAATTAACCATCGCTTTCTAAATAATCCTGGCCCATTTTAAATTAATACTGATATTTATTTGGGCCTTTACCAGGTGTGTGAACATCGCCACCTTACACTGGCTATATGCACTCACTTTAGTGGATATATCCTGTCCCTCACGTTCTGCACCCGGACATAAGGACTACGAGTCTCGCACTTTGTTTGACAGTGATAAACTGCGGTCCCCGAGTCCCTGGAGAGGACAGGGCCTTGGGTGTATGAGTTCAGTTAGCCTTTAGCTTCTGTTCAGCTCTGGTTTATTGATCAGTGCCTCTTGTCTCATAACTTCAGCCTGATGCCGTGTATAAAATACATGCTGTCACATCTCTCAGCCTTTCTTTTCCTTCCACCATATTTCAGCTACACACAGACTGCTGTATAATTAGCAGGTGGAAAGGGGATACATAATAACACCTATTTGCAAAGTAAAATCAAAGTGCAAGTTTCACATCTCAATGTCAGGTCAAGCTAATAAACAAGCCCCATGGGGGACAGAATGAAAGGAAGTAGTAGAAGCTCAGCTTGGTGTGCTGGGGGAATTGACCACTCTAATTACAACATAAATTGAGTGGTCACGCAACCTTTGGCCTCTTAGCAAGTTTCCTGGAGAATGGTGATCTTTTTTCCCCCATCAATTATCCATAATTGTGAATTGGCAGTTAAGGGTTTAAGCCATTTAAAGTTTGGTACAAGGTTAATCTTTGCCTGTCATTTGTGATTACTACTTGAAGTAATGGGGCATTATGGAATAGTTATTCCGAGGATCATTTGTTTTGCTGGTAAGGTCTTTTTGTCAATTTTCTCCAAAACAGACAGATCCAGTCACTGCTGTGGGCTGAATGCTTGGCTGAAGCTGAAAAGATCCTCTCTAAAGCAGCGTCTGTGACGAGCTACCATGGTACGCCTCACCATAGATCTGATTGCTAAATCTAGAAACCACTTCAAAAAGAAAAGGGGCCTCTCCTTTCCAGACTACCTCAAGACACTCACCCACCTCCACTTTTTCAGCAAGAGTATCGAAGATATCGTAAGTAGCTAATATGAAAACGGACTGAATTCTTGCTTTGCTTCCTCTTATATGCCTCATTTTTTAAATTCTTCTTTTCCTCAGGGAGATCTCTCCATGTGTAGAAACCTTACTGTTCTTTACTTGTACGATAATCAGATCACACACATTTGCAACCTTGGCTTTGCCTCCAACCTCACTCATCTGTATATGCAGAACAACAACATCACTCATATAGAGAATCTATCCAATCTGCAGAGGCTCTCCAAGCTGTGAGTAGACACATTTAACGGATTGTTGTCCTCTGCTGTGGTAATCATTTAAAGTCTAAGGTATATCTGAACATTTGTTTGGTTTTCTTGCTGTATAGGTATCTGGGTGGAAACATGATTGCAGTGGTGGAGGGCTTAGAGACTCTCTGTGAACTCAAGGAGCTTCATCTGGAGAGTCAGAGGCTGGCACCAGGGGAAAAGTTGCTCCTCGACCCCATGACTCTACTCTCACTGGCTGTATGACCTATTTTCACACTGCTCAGTACATACTTTGAGAATAGAAGGATGATCCACGCTCACTGAATAAAATGAGCTCTCTTCTTTTAAAATGATATATATTTGAAGTAATTAAAAGGTCAGACGAAACCCGAAATTTTCTCTTTTTATACACAACGATATGTATGGTGTGTCAACCTGGTAGGTTATCACATCAAGTTTAAAAGATCTCAGATTTCTCAGAGGCCAGTGATTCATGTAAAAGCAGTATTGTGCTCGGTTTGATGATGTCAAAGAGACCTCTGTTGCTCTCTCTGGTCTGACAAATCAGTTAGGTCTGTTTACTTTGTTTACTGGCCAGGCCATGGATAAACACACCAAAAGTCTCAGCTTCTTGTTTGTTTTGATAATTAAAGAAATTGCTGTGCAAATTAAAAAAATTCCAGCTTTTTATAAATGTGCCATTATAGAAATTCAAACCCAGATGAATATTTAGCAGCAGCGCACTATCTAGAGTCTGATATGGACACGATCCCAGTAGACCAGGCATACAAAGAGAACACTTCTAATGCCTAATCCAAATGGATCACAAGTGAAGAAAGATGAAAATACTGTAAAATGTAAAAACAAAAATAAAAAATGCAATACAGTGACTATTTGAAAAAATAAAAATATTTTTTGTGCTGGGTTTTCTCCTTTAGGGACACTGTGTAACAATATTTGTAATATTTATTGTATTAACTGTAAAATGAACGCTTCATAAATCTGAATTCTCTGCACAGGAATCTCTTTGTGTCCTGAATATCAATAACAACAACATTGATGATATCAGGGACCTGACAGTGTTGAAGGAACTGCAGAAGTTTTTTGCTGCTGACAATCGATTGAACAATGTGGAGGTAAATATAGATTCTTTTTTCAGAAAACTAAAAGTGTCTATGAAACTAGTTCAAGACTTCTTCTCCAGTGTGATAGAGTTAGAAACTGGCTGCATGGTGTGCAGTCAAACTAAACAGTACTACATCACCCCAACAGGCTATGCATGACATGGTGTATTAAAGTCAACATACCAGCTATTAGTTGATCGGGTCAGCATTACCGTTGTTCCAAAGCTTTGTGCAGTGATGTGTGAAATGATATGGAGAACAGGGTTCTAAAGAACCAAATCCTGCAAATCCCGCCATAGGTTCCCAGTCTCCATGACTCGCACAGGGTCAGAATTATTCAACAAATCAGCGAGCCATTCCCCTGAGACTTTTCTTGCTGACAGCTTTAAACAAGCGTGAGTTTCTCTCTTTCCTTGGGAGGCTGATTTTTCCTCTCAGCCTCAGAATCCTCTATTTGATGTTTTAAAACCAGTTCTTAACTTTCTGGGAGATTCTTGAGGCAGAGATAGGATTTATGCTCACCAACTTCCTTGAAAAATGACCTGCTTGTTTTTTATGCTCATTGTTGGAGGGCTTTGATTTTTCAGTTTGAATTGATATGTTAACTGAAAAGGTTGATGCCATCTTCTTTCTTACTGGAATTTAACACTAGAATAAGACATTGAAAGCACTTTATAATTGACTACATTGCTGAGGCTACTTTTTTCTTTTCAACACAAGTGCTTTTCTTTTGAGAACGTTGATGCAGGTAATTGCTGTACACGTGTCATTTTTAGCTGATATCTCCTATAATTTATACAACCCGTCTGCCACTATTGATCCTGCAAAGACAGCCCTCCAAAGGATCAATCCCTTCTTCTGCGCTATTTGCTCAGAATCCAGAGGCAACATTATGGATTTTTAAAATAGATTATGACAGGCAGTCAGCTAGGGTGACAAATGGGGAGCATCTTCAGAAACCGTTAGCTGTGTGCAGGGCAGAGAGGACAGGGGAATCGAAGCCCTGGTCAAATACAGGTTCATAACTGGCCCGTCATTAGTCCAGGCGAGAGAGCCAGCCAAGCTCAGTGAGTATCCAGCCTTTGCTGTTCTCCACGCCCCCGCGTGGGGGGCAATTTGGCACTGGGCTGCTCTTCGGTGAGGGCCTTGTGAGTGACGGCCCTGACACGATCATTTATCAAAGCCTGGGAGCGCGCGGTGCTCAGGGGTCCCCTCTGAACTGATTGCAGCACGAGCTGGAAAAGTGGAAGCGCTTTGGCCAAGACAGGAAGGCAATGAACAATCAGAGCGTGTCCAGAGAGTATTCATATTTCCAGGCTTGGATTAATGTGCCTTTAGATAAACATACAACTGCAGGCAGCTCGCTGGAGGAGCCAGCCTCACACTGCCCCAGGAGAAAACTTGTAGTTACATGACACCGGCGACACTGTTTATTAAAATAGACTGATGTGTTGTTTATGCACTTACCATTGGCTCTTGTACTTCAACATTACCATTCACTTATACCATGTCTTTACTTAAATATGCATCATAAAGAAAAAAAGAAAGTTGTCCATTGTTTCCTGTTTAGTTACTGAGCATATCTGTAGAGACACACTTGTCATTTGAATCATTATTGGTTCAAATGGAAACACCATATAATACAACATATTATAGGTTTAACTTTCTCTTTTTGTGTACACTCAGGAGTTAGAGGATGTGTTCAGCCACTGGCCTCAGCTGCTTGACATGGATTTGGGTGGAAATCCTGTGTGTAAAAAGCCTAAGTGCAGAGACCGCCTGATAACCGTTTGCAAAAGCCTCGGTGAGATATTATTCATTCTCTTTCTCAACGGCATCCTAATCTTAAAATTCACTTTATTTCTTTGACTTACACAGGCTAATAATTAAGACATTACTTAATCATAAAAGTAAGAATATACACTGTTTACTTATTCATTTCAAATGAAATGTTTGTTTCATTTATGTATTTGTTTTATAGAGGTTCTCAATGGCCGAGAAATTAAAGAGTTAAACAGACAGTTCCTTATTAACTGGAAAGCATCCAAAGAGGCCAAGAAGAAAAAAAATAACAAACATTTGATTGGTGAACCGTTGAGCTCCTATCCCTTAACAAGTAAGTCACTAAATCATTATTATTATTATTTTTTTTTTTTTGCCAACATTCCCACAATTATTCTTTAATTTTAATCAATGGGATCAGGTATAGTTTCTGCATGGTCACATCTTTGATTTCGTTAGATGTATTAATTAGTTAAGTGTATTAGTAATCTTGTAATATAGAATAATATAGATAACCATAATATTGAGAAACAACTACATACTGTCATCAAAATTTTTCAGTAAAATATGGAAACCATATTTTTTTTCTGTTGTTAGGCTACATTTATCATTCTTTACTTTATTATGCCGAGTGGGATTTCACACATTTGAATTTGTGTGTATGCGTGTGTGTGTGTGTGTGTGTGTGTGTGTGTGTGTGTGTGTGTGTGTGTGTGTGTGTGTGTGTGTATGTATGTGTTCTACTGTGACTTTGTTTATGTTCCAGATGACTTTAACGTGGGTCAGGGTCCACACGTGGTCACATCTGCAGCCACGCTAACGTGCAGAGGTGGAAGCCACAGCAGCCCCTCAGGTCCATCATAGTTCACACAGACCTCACCTAACGTGAGAGATTTCACATTTTTGTCTCACTGCATTTCATTACTCACTAAATAGTTTAACTATAGACAAATAGTCAAATTAGCAACATTACAAGCAGCTGTCAATTTGTTTACTACATGATGAAATGTACAACTAATAAGTGATGACAACTGCTAATAGGTTTGAACTCACCCCACATCTTGATTCATGTTACAATTCTCCCCAAATTCAAGGAGACATGTTTTTAGATTAGTTTCATTGTAAAGTGGTATCAGTTATTTTAATTTCCCTCATTCCTTCCTCTTGACAAATTATTTGCTATTTTGTGCTCAAGTTCCCTTAATTAGCAGTAGTGTAATAGTGCTTTCAATCTCTATTAATTTAAGGCCACAAAGTAACTGTAAGAGAAATCTTCTATGATAGCTGACCCATCATTTCATAATGCTTGTTCTTCTTTTTTCTCTAATATTATAGGGCACAAAAATAAAAGATTCCTTTGAGCGGACGTCTTAGTCGTGTTGATGTCTCATCATCACCCATCTGCAGTCATTTGGATGCTTAAGACAAACCTACCAGTCCACTAAAATCTCCACCTCCTCCTCCTCCACACATGCAGGACTAACCCTGCTTCTGCCTTGTTTAGGCGCCTCAGTCGTCATAGCTGCGGTGGCTCTTTCATGCTTGTATATATTTAGCAGGGCACAGAACAGTCACTGTCACCCACTTGCTGTGATGTCTATTGTAGTATAGTGAATTATAGTTGTTTAAAATATTTACTTTTTTCACAGCATATTTTCAAATGTTTTGATTTGATCTGCCCATCAAAACTACATTTCTATAAAGTAATTAATAGGAAAAAATTAAAGAGTAAAACAATGAATAGTGGTTTGCGCACATTTCTTTCCCTAACTTTCACAGCTGGTTTATTTCTAATTACATTTTTTGGGTCTGAAGATATAAATAATCTATCCACCTACAGTTCCTATGGTGTGAGTCATTTTTCTTCTACAAATAAGTGAACCACAAGATGCAGAGTGGCACAATCTAAATGATCACTCTGCCCTACCATTACAAGGCTTTACATAATGTAAAGCTAACACATGCTTCTATTCATACAACTTTAATAAATCATTCAGCCTTTTTTTATAGCAAATACAGGAACAACGGATGTATTTATTGTCATCATTGTCACTAAATGTTTGACTGAGGATCCAGTGGGTGTGTAACCCCTGAAAGATGCAGGGTTATTAGGGAAACAAGCTTACTTTTACTTTGACTTATAATTAGTGGCCTGGAGCAATACTGTTACTCCATCCTTACAAAAACAATGTTTATTAAGAACAGTCCGAGAATATACATATTATGAATTATTCCTTTCATTAATTTGCCGACATCTCCGTTTGGAGCCTTGAAAATCAGAGTGATTAATTTATGAGTCTCACAAGAATTTCCTCAATGCCTGCCTGTTGATTGCAGTACTGGAGTTTATTTATTAGCTGTTCCAATAAGCTTGCAATTCAAGACACCCTGGCAATTAGTCAAATGTTTTGAATATCACCTTACACTTGTCAGCCTGTTTTCATGGTGCATTGCAAATAGGGGTTTTGAAACACTAACCTTTATTTCTGACCATGACGAGCACATTTTTGAGGTAATTTTGACTAACTTTCTTCCCGTTGCTACTTTTTGATAGGTTTATAAAGAAAATAGAGTGTCAGATTCGCAGCCAATTAGAGTGGGATATGGCCTACCACATATCAGGGTTAAAGGAAAAAAAGAGTCCTGCCTCTGGCGTTGAAAACGAGCCTCTGCTGCCCTCAGACAGAAACAAGTTAGGAAAGGGTAAGAGCAGTCTTGTCCACTGCGAAGGAGTATTATGGGGTTAGTGATTAATTACGTCGGAGTGTAACACTTGTCCGCCGCTTTGTGTATCCAATAAATTAAGGGCTCCTGAGACTTTTACGCACACAGGTGAAGTATTGGATGAGCGTAAAGGGACTGCTGCGCACCTTTACTGCAGACGCACCACTTTATAAGGATAAACTGCACGTGGACTGGGACTATTCTACATTGAAGAGCAAATTCTCTATCCCGTCTTTGGATTGCCTTCATGTCGTTTTTGAGAGATAACCGAGGTAAACTCCATATCAGAAACTGCCCTCATGAGTTGGAATACCGGCAAAATGCCTGGCAGGGACTTCATTTTTACTGCAGTTCCTTTAACATGTCACTGAGCAATCAGCACAAATTCAGATGTCTTAGTGCAACTTTGGACAGCTGATTCTCTTCAGTCTGTTCTCTTATTTGGCTTTTTAGACTAGGAATGTGTTGTCTGTTTAATTTGGTAGCACCATGCGTTTTTGACAACAGATAAATTGTTATTAATGGACTGCACACAACTTGAATTATGGTTTAATAAATAAATAAATACAAAGGCAATAACTTATATGATCATATACAGTAAGTTAAAAGTTAACTTAAATGTAGAACAGGGCATATAGGCCAGACAGCAATAAATATGCTAATGTTTACATTGTCTCTAATATAGTCTTGTCGATTATAACTTGAGCTTAATAAAACGTGCAATATAACTACATCTGATGCAATTCTTCAGGTATGTAAGTGCACCCCGATGGCTGGAAGACAGGCGCTTCGAATGGACAGTGCTAATTGCTCCAGGGCGGCTGTGGATGACAGCCCTGCATCCAGTCCGAGCTCCAGTCCCAGTCCGGACGGTCGTCGGGAGCTCCAGCGGGCCAGGGTGCTCCAGACCGGCGGGCTCGGCGGCAGAGGACGCCCGGCAGCAGCTAACGCGGCGCGGGAGAGGAGCCGAGTGCAAACCCTGAGAACCGCGTTCCTGGAGCTACAAAGGACTTTGCCGTCCGTGCCCCCGGACACCAAGCTGTCCAAACTCGACGTGTTGATACTGGCCACCACCTATATTGCCCATTTGACTCGAACACTACAAGAAGAAGGCACGGAGGAGGGAGAGAGCACAAAACAAACAGAGGCGTTACACTCATTGAAAGGTGATGGCTACCTGCACCCAGTGAAGGTCAGTAGCATAATAATAATAATAATAATAATAATAATAATAATAATAATAATAATAATAATAATAATAATAATTTGGTGATTATAATAATAATAATAATAATAAAGGTATAGGCTACTATAGGCTAATCTGTTTTTGTTGTAATACCACTCCGTATTTTATTGTAAAACGTTTTGTTTCTAAACGAAAATGATCACTGCATATAGATCTACAATGCAAAAGATGACAGTGATAACTGATAGGCAACTTATTGATGTAACACATTTTCAAGGGTGCAACATTCTCGGTGACCCTTGAGCCTATTTTAGCGGTTAATTTACTAACAAATGAAATGTCTTTGCAGAAATGGCCCATGCGATCCAGACTGTACGTCGGAGCAAGCGGACAGTTCCTCAACACAAAACCTTCACAGTCAGAAAATCAAGGCCCATCATCGTCCACCTCCCAGTAATGGGCTTAAATCATTTGTATGAAACCATTTGCATGAGTTACTGTTGCAGCAGCATTATGCGTTATGATTGTGGATCAGATTTTACTTCCACTAAAGCCCTTGAATACATTGTAAATTAATATATTACGTGAATTTTATTGTATAGCCTACATTTTGAGAAAACAAACATTATGTTTCTCTGTTGTTATTTTGATTTATCCCGTTTGCCCTGCATTGTGCAGTTCCGTACATGTCCCAGGTATATTTGTAGAAATTCCACGGGATAATGAGCCCGTCATGCTTGAGGTGTGCACTTTCAGTTGAAACATTTGCACTAAATGCATGTGTGCATAACTTAACATCTGTCATGTGAAGTGGTCTGTCAGAAAGTCAACAATGGAGGCTCTTCGTCTCATGTTCCTTCTTATTTTTACATGCATGGTTGTAAATGTGTTGGTGAATAAATGACTTCAGTGAAAGAAGAAGAGTCTCTAAGGTTTTGACGATAACAGAAAACCTATGAAAGTGTCCTTTTTTCATTAGAAAAATAATACAATCTAGAGTTCACATAGAAGTTTTCAGAGCATTATTATTATTATTATTATTATTATTATTATTATTATTGCAATTTAGGATTGTCTTTTGTTTTGTATTATAACTACATTCAAACTACATCAAATACAGCTATGGTGCTCGCTTCAAGGCTAAAACAATTGTTGGTTTTAATAGGTCACAACAAAAAATCTATTTTCACTGAAGATTTATGACTGTAAAATATGCAACAGTTTTGGCTGAGTAGGTTTAGCTCACTTTAGAAATCCAATGGGCCAAACGATAATACATATATGCATATCTTACATTAGTTTAAGCTGTGTTTATAGTGTCAACATGTTTAAGAAAGCAAACCATAATTACATAGGCCTGTAATTTTGTACAAATTAATGGCGTAAATATTAAACAAATTAGCCTCTTCCCATTTAACATTTTAACGATTTCTAATTTCAGTGGAAGCAAAGGTGATGAAGTTGTTTTGTAAAGATTATTTTTTTGAGCTTTTATGCTTTTAATTTTTGACAGGACAGTGAGGTAAGAAAGTGGGAAGACATGCAGGAAATCGTCACAAGTCGGATTCAAACCCTAGACCTCTGCGTCGAGGTATTAATCTGTCAATATGTGCGCCTGCTCTACCACTGCTCCACCCTTTTAGTTACACTCATTAGAAAACTTTTCTGAATTTGACCAACTGATCTGATCATATGATGCAGCTTCTTAAAAGATCACAACATCTTTAAGAGGAAATGTATAAAATGTTATTCTAGCCAGTTTGAAAGAAATAAGGGAGGTTAGGTCTACAAAATAATTAGGTCGTTTATCGTGTCTGTTTTATCTGATCTGGTGAATTTCCACTATAGATCACTCATTCGTCACAAACTGGTGCTTTTATGTAATGTATTAATTAGCAATTTTGCTATCTTAAATATGAGCGTCAACTTGATAGGATGTAGCTGGTAATGGCAATATATGTAACGCCCAGCTGTGCACTACATGAGCTCAGTACGTACTGCGCAGCTCTGCGGCGCATTTAAGAGAGGTCGGATCCGGAAGTCTATCCTTTTTCCTTGGAGGAGACAACGATGAACAGAGACGAGCGCTGCGCCTCATGATATTCGAAAACTAAGACGACTGCATCATGTTTAGTCTTCATTACGACGGTAGACAACAGTGGGTTTTATTTGTTTCATGTGGAAGACGCGTTTTTCAGGCAGTTAATCCGCAATTAGCTCTAAACAGCTAGCTCATGTCTCGGCCACGTGGGGAAGAAGCGCGGCTCAACGTGATTTAGACGGTTATTCATCACGGCACAAACGAAAAACGTAAGATTCAGTTACTTAATATCAATCATAATATAACGCGCACATGCCTAAAGTGTAACATTGCAAGTTAATTGAGTCTCAGAAGGCAAGCTGCGCAACGCACGTGGATTTGGATGTCGCTTTATTGCAGGGCCGGCTAAGTTGCACTCACTCATTAATAGACCTTACAAAACTTTTCATAGCATTTGCACCTGAAAATAAAATGACTAATCAATGACTTAATTAACTTTACAAATGAGTCCGCCATATCTAACGTTACTAGTATCCCAGTTTCAATGTATCTCTGAAGACAGGACTTAATGCAATGCAGGTAATGCAATAAATCATTCTGTTAGACAGCTGCAACGAAAATCAACCGCCCTCTTGTCATTCAGCCCTCACAGCCCTGACCATATCGGGTTCTGTGCACGGGTCAGAGGATGAGCTGCTGGTTGGGGAATTATCCTCCCATAATTTCACTGGGCGAAATCATCATGGCTCCCTCGGACGTAAGGTCATGGCAGAGGCGGTGACCTGCTGTTGAACCTGCGATGTGTTAGCCCAGCTCCCAAGCTGGGTTCCACAGCTACCCTCTGACCTCAGGGTGATCCGTCATCTGTTCTAGCTGTATTGGCAATTTCTTAAGTACCGCTTATTTATGCAAGCGGTGAATCAATTTCACTCCAGAGATTAATAATTTGTGGTTTAGGAAGTTACCATGACAGACTTGAACAGGTATTGTGGGAAAATATTGCAGTTTTTTTTTTAAAGATGAGTGAAAATGTGCACTAACTTTCTGACAATTCTGTATCTATAGGTGCGTGGATGAAGATGGACAATGTCATCTATGATTGGTACACCTGATAAGGTGAGTTCACTTCTAGATATTACTGTTAAAACAAGCTTGCAAGATTGGTCAAATGTGCTTTGAAATCACTGAAGGGAATTTGATATTTCAGATGTCAAGTCTCCATTGTCTACCACAGATGGCCTTATATTGGTTTTCACCGTGTGGACCTTACGGTAAGCCCTAGGTATTTGAAAACTTGTGTGTATTATGGTAAAGGCCAGTTCTGGTGCTGGATTAGTGATGACTTCACATTTTGCCGTTTACCCATCAGACAATAAAATGGTGAAACTGTGACTAACTGAATCCCCAGCATGAGATTTGGGACTGGTTTTACAAAAGGGCAAATATGATGTGGATAATGGCATGTACACTTTAAAAGGTTTCTGTCCTGTTTTATTTTTTCCTTTCAGCTGCTTCAGAAGTCACCCTTTGGTGAGGGACATGTGCCCTATTTAATCCTGTCTCCTGTGCTCATCTGGAGGTGAGTTCCTTGCTAGTTAGAGTGACAGACTAGAGTAACTGCAGAAATAATGCAGATCTTCTCAAATTAACTTTGTCTTGATGTAAACTGGACTGTGGAAAGAATTAACAGTCCTGTATAGCTTTAAAAAAAAAAAATCCAAACCCTGGTTATTACACCTACTCTGGCAGAAAGACATGGTTTTATCACTGGCAACTCTTGCAGCTGGAATAGTGATGAGATTACCTTTTACGCCGTTTACCCATCAGACGAGAGAATGGTGAGATTGTGTCTACTGAATTACCAGCTGCAGCCTTAGTTTCACTCAGTCATCTGCACTGTGGTACCTAGGATCTGGATTTTTTTTTTTTTGCATGCACCACCATAATGAGTCATGACAGGAAATTGTTGCAATATGCAGGATTAAACAATCCTTTCTCCTACAGATGAGCAGTTGGTGCAGCAGTGGAACAAAGACAGTGTCCGCTTTATCCAATGTGGTATGTAAAACCCATACTGAATGTTATTTGTCAAGACTGGCTTGTTTGCTTCATGTCCTGATTTAAATAAGTAATGATGAGTTCACTTTTGCCGTTTACCCATCAGACCAAATATGGGTTGCTGAGAATGTGATTAACTGAACTAAAACAAAGTGGTTAAAAAATAAATCATTGGAGTTTTCTTCAGTTGTACTAATTATGTTAACATTTCTTGGCATGGTTACAGGACTATTTGACCTTATGGAGTAGCCTCATTTGAAAGGTAAGTACAGATCCCAACCAGTCAACTGTTTGTTAATCCGGTTTTAGCGATTTAGACATACCCCAAATTTAACATGGTCTGTAACAGCAGTACTTTTTAATTGTCCAATTTTCACATTTACAGTGTTGCTGAAGCTGATGGCTCACCAGTTGGAGGAAATCTGGACATTTAACTTTTTTTTTTGTGGGGGGGGTGACAATCAATAAATTATTGAATCAATTGTTTCCCTGCATATCGTCTGTTTTATGTGCTGTATCTAGATCCTACAGATCAAAGTACAACTATGGATGATGATTATGATTGGGAGGGCCTCGTATCTATTGGGTGTGGTTGTGTGCTTGTGCTACCTACCTGTGTTTTGACCCTTGAGGGCTACTCCTCTGTGATGTACGTGTCTGCTCCCGGTGCGTAGGCGTATATAAAGCGTAGAATACTCTGGTGCAGCTCATCCAGGGTCTTGTCTCTCTTGTGCAAACCGTCGACATCTTCCAGGTCACAAGGAAACACTGCGTCAGGTGGAACAACTAGGGCAGAGGCCCCTGTAAGAAGAGGCAGGTGTTTCTTGAAACCCTTTTTTAAACTTTACTGGCCTTCATTGTTTAATAAATACCCAGGGGCAGGATGTAAATTATGTACAGTATAAGACTTGGATGTTAATGCTTTAACACTGATTAGAAATGGGACCACTAACTACATGGTTTAATGATCTAGTGCAAAATAGTTATGATTTGTGTACCATTAGAAAGTATTGGATCATCTAAAGGAGGATTAAAATTTACCATGTTTGAGAGTGACAGAGTTTTCACAGAGGAGTACAGCAATCACGGCATCTTCCTCCTGTACTTGTGATCTGAGACATAACTTGCAGTGGGCCTCAGCCAAAGAGATCCTATAAAACGACCATTAATGAGTGAAATTGCAGACTAGCTAAGGTTTTTATTAATCTTAAATTTGTATAAAGTTGAACAGAATTCAAGTATTAACTGGTACAGGCAACAGATTTATAGCTTCACTTGACATTGTCCTGCAGTTAAACATTTTCCTAGTTTTAGTCGACAATAAAATGTCACCAGTGGAAAAATTGTAAACATTTGCCATAACCAAATTAACTTATCACCAGAGTGGTTTAGAGGAGTGTTCTCCACCTAGTGGATGATTGGACATTACAGTTGGTGATGAGCTTTACACTGGTAATGTAAAACAGCAATGGTGTTTTTGCAGTAGAGTGCTTACAGTAGTTTGATAGAGGCCACAGACATCTTGACACCCTGACTCTGTGTTCGGACTCTACGGCTGGCCATGTAGTAACCGTGGATGATTTTCTCCGCTCCAGGGCTGAGCTCCACTTGCAAAGTCTGTGCATGAGCTACCAGCTGGAAGGCATAGAATTTAGGACAGCAAGTGTAATTTAAGGTTGTTTAAACATCAAGTCGGTGCATTTGAATAAAGTAGTGCAAAGTTCTTGGTAGCAGAATACGTTTGTTGACCTCATGGTAGTCTTGAGTAGAAAACTCCCAGCAGGATGGGTAGAGAGGTTTTCCAGGCTCCACTGCCTGCCGGAGGGTGTGGACAGTCTGAGCGAGAAGGGCCTGCTCTCCCACTGTATCCCTACACTGAATGACCAGGCCAAAGGCATCTGCCAACTGCATTGGTACGGGACCCATTTCCTGCCCCGAAAGAAGAGACAGGGCTGTCTAATTTCTAAAATGCTGTTAACCTGTCAGGACAATATGCATTCAAGTCAGAAAGTAACCTGGAATCTAAACCATATCTGAAACTCATAGTCTATTGTTAACCTTTCCCCTCCCTGCAAAAGAAAAAAAACATTAATTATCCTCAAGGGCCCTGCTGTGAAGTAATGTTTGGGCAGGGCACTTCCTTCAAGAAAAGTAAACAGTTTCAATTTCCTGTTCTCTATGATCTACAAACATCTGAGTTGACTAAAATGGAACACTTGAAGTTGGTGTTTTGTACCACACAAACTTATGTTCTAACATAACATATTATTTTCCAAAAAAATCTCCATTCACACCTGCAAGTACACATTGAAACCATGTTTTAACTGAGCTATACAAAGGTAACTCAACATGTTGAGTTTGAACCCACTGCTGTTCCCAGTAGAGTACAGTCTGCCCTCCCAGACCGCCGAGAGGAATCCGTGGCGTCTGCGAGGGCCCAGAAGCTGCAGTGGACTGGGAAGGAAAGCTGCTGGTCAGCATCCTCACCATACTTCTTCCCTGGGATGAACACAGCCACTGTGCTGCTCTCCAAAACTGAGAAACATTCAGAGCGGGAGAGCGTTATACAGGTAGACTGACTTTTTTTTTTTGTGTGAGAAATTATACATAATGTGAATTGCTGACAGAATCCTCTCGTTATAACAAATGCCATAATTTATTATTGATGACTTTGGTGCTCTACCTGACTGAATGGCATCCAACCTATCCTTTTTGTAACAGCCCAGATCTCCCAACATGCAAATGCCACCATTGGCTAGCAGGGCAGAGCCAGCATGGATGTTAGCAGTGCCTGCTCCGTGTTCGTCCCGGGACAGAGATGCAAACATCTCCCCAGAGGCCTGATGCCTGACCCCTCGACACGCCAAGCTCATGCTGTATGTCATTAGTCTGGCACAAACACGGGTAACAGAGGGGAAGTCTCAGTTTTCTTATGCAGTGTGTCCACTTCGGACGTGCAAAGTTGGGTCAAGCAGACCACCTTACCTGTCTAGTATGAGAGTGTCAGTGGTGACAACTAGGAGATCCAAGTTGTGATGTGTGTCTTTTGCATCTGCTCTAGTCTGCACTAAGCTGAGCAACACGCTCAGCTTTAGGGTGTTGTATGTGCCTGGAGGAGCCACGTCCAACCCAAAGTAATGAGCCACAATGGCAGAAAACCTCCAGGGAGAACCGGCTGTGGCCTTTAACAGCTCCTGAAAGCTGGCACTGACTTTATGGGGATCTGTAGGTAGAGGTAGGGAGAATTGTAAATTTTTCAATATGGTTATGAAAAAATATGAAAATTGTTTAGATTAATCAGAATATACTGTGTCAAGATGTGCCAAGATTCACATGTTATCAGTATGCCTTTGGCTTGGATTTCTGTGGATTTGGTGCAGGACTTAAACTGCCTTACACTCTGGCTCCCACGGTTGGACGCTGTTTGCCTCTACACTCCAGGTAATGCTGGGCCACTGGTGCACATGCGCAGGAATGCCTAACACCCTGTAGAGTTGGCCGATTCTCATTGAATTACACAGCTCATCTGTATGAGTAGGGAAAACAAAGCAATAACACTCAAAGGGGTTGCTGTCTGGTGATTATTGTAGAAACATGCATGCCACCTACAAACCACTGCCAAGAGAAACAGAGCGAGGCCTTTAGGACAAAGATTTCTCTGTGTGCGAATCACACAGCCATCTAATGAGTGTTCCTTGCACTTATTAACATATATGTTTAGTAACGGGAACCCAGTGTATTGAATTCCTCTACAGGACTGGGTCAACAGAATATGTTAATCCTGGTGCTGAGATTTGCTAAGCTCCCAGGGGTTCTGCCTGGACAATGTTATTAGAGGGGACAGAAACACTTAATATCCCACCATGAGGCACTGTGTGCGGTTGGCTGCACAAAAATCTATTTATTTGAACTCTCCCCCACTAAGTTTGTGTTCCAAAGTGAGCCTCGTTTAGTAAGCAAGAGAAAATTAATGACAAACCTCAATACATTGGACTGTGTGTGTAAATATAAGCTATTACAACCACATTATTCATGACTGGGAGTGACTACAATGGATGATATGATTTTACAAACAAATAATACCCTTTACATTTTTGAAGGTATTAATCTAGAGTACATGATCTACTTTTAAAATTTACTTGCAAATTAAAACTGAGCCTTTTAACCTAGTTAAACTTAAAGTGCTCACTTGTTCTATGCTGTGCAAACAAACTGGTTGATGGCAGTCTCTGCCAGTCTCCATACCAATGTCATTTCTCTGCATCTTTTAGCTGTCATACATTATACTTTCAAACCAATCAAATAATCCAGGGGGTATTCATGTCTAACCGTCTTACAGCAAAGGCTTTAAATAATTCAAGTTTTAATCCAAGTTGTTTATTTCATTGGTGTGTTAATGGTAAAGTTAAACAATATCACAGACTCTTACATGTGACAGGAATGCCTTTATATACTCCAGCAGAGATAGATCAACTAATTGTGTGCTGATTAGTTCAGATGTTGTAAAGGAAAGTAGCCCTGCTTGTGTTCTGCAGCTGTTCTCAAGATTAAACAGGCTTGAAGATGCCAAAAAAAGCAAATTCAAATCCTGTTTGAAAGTTTAGAGAGTAACTTGTTACACTCTGTACTTTTAATGCTATCATTTTGTATTCTTTGTTGTTTTGCTTTACACTGGATTGTTGTTGATTATGATGTGCTGTAATACATGCTGCATGTGCACATTTATTTCTTCACCTGCTACATTACACTACTCCCTCTCAGCTGGAGATAAGCTTGGCTATTAGCTTTGTTTCCTCTAAAATGTTATGCTGCTACAACAATTCAATTTGTTGGCTGGGTGACATTGTAATGGGGGACAACATTATGTAATTATAAAGTAGGCCTGTGTTTGAACAACATCAAATCCCATACAATCTGTAAATGTGTCTAATGTAGACCTACCTCTGAGAAACAGGGTGACAGACTGGTATCTGAAGGCGCTTTGCTGATGGGCACTTAGAACATCCAGTGCTTTGATGTGGATCAGCTCCACAAGCTGTTTGTCTGTATCCACAAAGACAAATATGCAAACACAATCAATGCACTGTTTTCTTTAAACCTTGTGTGCCAATTCAGATGTCTCCATTCCAGTGACATTCAGAGGCCTCACTCTTACCTCCCAACACTCTAAACTTCACATCCTCTTTCAGTGGGAAGCTGCAGATCATACAGGTGAAGTTGTTTCTCACAGTAGCTGATTCTGTTGCTCCAGGTGCATGGACACGAATATGGTAAAACCCTAGTGTTGCCATCCAGGAAAAATAAATATAAAGTGAGTCCAGTTTTAAGTCTGTGAATGATACTTGTCAGAATCAGTTTGTAAGAGCAAACCCATCTGACTCTGATCTATCTTTACAGTAAATACTACTATATGGTAAGAGAGGTGACAATGTGTTTACCTGTAGAGCAGGAACAGTCATCATTAATGCAGAGGAACCTGGCACCCTGGGTGTATTTTGTGACCCTTGTCATGGCAATGACCAGGCCCTCCATAGAGACGGGCCTCATGGGCCCGTATCCGCGAGGAAAACTACAAAGGTCCAACGTGTACTCAGGGAAAGGAGGCAGATGTGTCAACTTCAGAATCACATTCACCTCAAAGGGAACAATTAGATGATTGTTACATGACTGAGTCAGAGCCAGTGGTAAAGAAACAGCTATAGCTACACCAATGTATTCATACCTGACTCTCTGTGTGTATTTTTTCAACAAGTGAAAGTGTCTTTATGGCCAGGAAGCAAACCTGAATGAGGAATTAGGCAAATGAAGTTAATCTTATAGTAGAATATCACATTTTATTTGAGCTAGCTCATAGTTTTCACTTACAGACTGAAACAACGCTGTTGCTCTTATGGGATCACGCAGAACACAGTCACCCAATACAGGATCCACCTCTATGACATCAGAGGGATTTACACTGATACAAAACCTGTAGACTGCCTCAATCTGTTGGGGGTCTGGAAAGGAGGGGCAAAGGTAAGCAACGTTGAAATCCTAGCTTGGCTGTAGTGATTTTAGCTTTCATTGCCACTAATTTAACGTTAGCTTGTTAGGTTAGGTAGCTAACTTTTCTTTCCCTTAGCTACAGCAGCGTTCATAGACAATAGCTAAAATTAAGGTTACCGTTGTATGTTTTGCAATCTTCGGCCAGTTTCTGAAGGCCACCACTTCTGTCTAAATAGACCAGAACTGATTCTTTCAACGACAAAATGCCAGCCATTTCAATTTAGTGGTAAGAAAGTGGTATTAGTACTAGTAGCTAGCTACTTTGCTAAAGGTAACGTTGGCATGACTACGTTCAAGTTGCCATGGTGACCACCCATTAGGACTAGGATGTGGTGCAATAAAATGTAATAATTTCATCAGTTACTACAACAAACGCATTATTACTATTAAATACACAAACACTCTCAGACAACGTTTCTTTCATACTTTTGTTTTATTACTATGCAGGAGTATATGCCTAGTTAACTGCCAGGCAAAGCAAAGCATTGTGGATTTCTAATTTCTGAAATTATGTATAAATGTTATAAGGCAAAGCAAAACAATAAATACAAAAAAATCTAAACAAAAAACGATTCACTAAATATTTAAAGACAAACTGAAAAATAACTGACAAAGCAGAATGTTTTTCTTGTACAAATGTGACCAATACACCAAAATGCTTTATTCAGTGGTCTCTCAAGTAATCCCTATTTCCAGTTTAGTTAAAACGATGATGGTACATAAGTGTATTTTTACAGTAATTACATGGATGAACACACTTCCATCAGACAGTCAAATAGTGTGATTTTAAGTGCAGTGAATTGTTCAAGTTTTTTCAGAAAACTACTTAATTTCATTTTAGGGGCAAATTTAAGGCTTTTTTAGAAACCACCAGAAATGTCTGTCCTTAGTTTTTAAAAATATAATCTTTCATATATATATATATATATATATATATATATATATATACACACACACACACACACACACACACAAAAATTGGTAAAAAATAAAGACTTTCTGGCAAACTTTGTTCCAACCAAAATCTGTTTTAAGTTTTTATGCTGTTTTGCTCAGCTGCATACTTTGGCGTCATAGAACAAGTTAATTCATTGTATACATTCTTCCCTTTAGGCAAAAGAAGTTATAATGGTTAAGGCAATCGAAGACCTCATTGGGAATGTTTCATAGGAAAGAGTCATCAGAAGCTGGGGCATAAGAGAAGCCCACAAAGGCATCGTCGGCCTCCATTACACTGGCGTTGACTATGGAATGATCTTGAGACCAGCAGACGGAGTTGGGGACCATCTCATCTGTGAACTCAGGATCGAAGTTTGTGATGTCACAGTAAGAACTCTGTAAAAACATTGGCGAAAGAAGGAATAAAACACAAGTCATATTAGCGCTCATGGAACAAATTTGGAACAAACTGCTTGTGTGAATTCGGAAAAGGGACTTAATTTGATGGAAAAATACAACAATACAATTACAACTTGATTTTACAAATTGCTTTAAAATGGGAAAGAGTCAAATATTATAAACTTCAAACCAAAAATCAACAAGCAAGAGATAACTCCAAAACCTCACTTGAAATTAAGTCTATAAAACTGCATCTTTGTGAGGTAGTTTCTAATTAGGCAACCTATACTGTTAATTAGAAACACCTGTGCAATACAGTGCAATCAAATACAAGAGCATTGCAATGAAGTTTTTCGTCTTTAGTTTTTGTTGACAGACTATCAGAGAGGTGTTCATTCAAATCTTTTGTTAAAACAAATATTTACCACATTCGGTATAAATGGGGGAGGGATCTTCTTCTGTTCGAGGTCATCCCAGTTGATGGATGAGAAGAAGCTGTGTTCTTTTATCTCACTCTGAAAATGTAGAATAAATAACTTAACATTAATTTTGTATTTATAGAAAGTTAGATTGAGTTGTCTGCTTTCTGTTCCCAAAGTCATGTCAGAACTAAACATGGAGAAGCAGCGTTCAGTTTTTATGCACCACATGTCTGCAACTCTTTTTAAATCAAGACTGAAGACTTTTTTTTTTCTCTTTTACTGATGTTTTGAACTGCCATTTAATGTTTCATGTTAAACACTTTGAACTGAAAACTTTGAATGACAGTTCATCTGCAATGTATTTACAGCAATGACATGATGTACACCCATCGGCCACACGAGGGAGCCCAAACATGAGGATCTCTGCTGTACATGTAGTGTCTGTCTCTGGACAGTGTAGGTGTACTATATAATCCCACTCACAAAGTCATCCCTGGACCCCAGTCTGTGTGGGCCGTCTTTCTCCAGTAGGCCCTGGAGGAGAGACCAGGCTGTGCTGGACGCCCCGGGGCGCATCACTAACGGTTTGTGGAGAATGTTTTCATACATTTCCTGTGTGTCCCTGCTGTAGAACGGCGGCTAGGATATGAATGGAAAAGAGACAAGTAGAGGCATGTATGTGAGTGTGCAATAAGGCGCTTTGACATTTAGCGCTTAAGCAAATTGTCCGATTGGCTGCAGTTAACCAATACATTACTAAAAAGGGATATCCATAATTGTAGTCAAGACTGCCTACCAAAGAATGAAATAATACTAATCACTGTTAATTGTGTGGTATACTGAAACAAATGAGTACAATGCATTAGGGATTTTTGAGGAAAAGTAGACTCAAAGTTAAAACTCACCAGGCCGAAGAGCATTTCATACAGCACTGACCCCAGACACCACCAGTCCACCGTATTATCATACGGCTGCTTCCTCAGTACTTCTGGGGCTAAGTACTGGTCAGAAGGAGAACACAAATATATTAATATAACATTTGCATCTTGCTTCTGGCCAATATAAACCAACCAAATGTTTATCAACTCTTTTTGCTCATAAAAGCCTATTTTCTCTCTAGAGATTTATATCTCTACACAGACAGCACTATGGCCTCAAGATGGAATACACCCATAAAATCATTAACCACACTTTCTTCCAAAAAGTCTGTTAATGATTATTACTTTTTGACACTGTAGGTGAGACTTCTTTGGAGCGCTCTGGTGCAAAATTTGGTAGTAATTAGAAATGTAAACATCCAAATAAATGCTGCCATACCTCAGGTGTTCCACAAAATGTAGTGGTGGTATCTGTCTGGGAAATGCCTTCCTTGCACAATCCAAAGTCGGTCAAAATGATATGCCCCTTTTAAACACAGGACACAGGGACGTTTTTAGACAACATGTGCCACACAAACAGCTCATTATCCCCGGGGACTGAGGATTCTATTGTTGCCCAGGAATGTTGGCTGCAGTGTAACTCAGTCAGTCCCATTCACCGTTCCCTCACTTTCTCAATAAGGCTAGGCTGGAAAATCATTAGTAAGACCTAATCCAATCACAAACATTCTGTCCAGCTGGAACAGGAAATGACACTGTTGTTCACTGGTGGTACACTGGACTGGAAAAGAATGAAATTCGTGCTGTACAGTGTAATAAATCTGCAGCCAGTATTTAGGAACTGATGGTACATACACTTAAATAAGTACTATATTGTCAACATAATGTCTAACTTGAATAGAGTAGGTGCTGTGCAATCCAGGTATATTCAGTGTAATTACTGCAAGAGTGGTTGTACATCAATTACACAGAATTGTTTGGTTAATAAACAGGAAAACTCACTTCATGGTCAAGGAGGATGTTTTCTGGCTTCAAGTCTCTGGACAAAAATTAACAAAATTGAATGAATTTAAGTAAATGAGACACTTGGCCGTAGCCAGCATTTGGAAACATTGAGGTCATTATAATGTTGTTTTTTTTGTATTATATATATTTATTTAACTATTAAAATATACATTTCCCTATATGGCGATCTATATGCTACTACAAATAGATCTCTACAATGCCAGGAACATAAATCTGGTGAAAAACTCATAAACATAATATCAGAATCATCCTTAGAAAAAAAAGTATAATTTGTGTGTAATTGTAGAATATACTTTTGTTTTCAGGTAGTTCAAGCCCAAATAAACAGGTAGCTACTGCATGTGAGTAAGGCCAACATATGTCACACACATATGTTCAATTTTATACACTGTCAACTTCATGACAATCAATGTCTCATTTAGTACATATGTGTATAAATGGCAACAAAAATATTGTCAAATTTTTTAGACCTTAGTTATGTTTAGGAGATCGGATTAATTAACTTAACACTAAGCATGTGTTCTTAATAAACCCTCAACATACCTGTAAACAATGTTGAGGGAGTGCAGATATCCAAGTGCACTTGCAATTTCAGCAATGTAGAATTTTGCTCTGGGCTCTGGAAAGGTCCGCTCTTTTTGAAGATGGAAGAAAAGCTGAAATGAAAATGTTTGGTAAGATTATTGTAATGCATCATATGGTAACTGTATTGTGGGAGCATACACCACCATGAGAAAATTGAATAATTAACCATGATGTGACAAAGTTGCAAAATGTATGTAATACCTTTGATTATAAAAAAGATCTTTATTTAATAATAATTGATCTCATTAAATTTGCATGTTACTGGTCTTTGTAGTCAACCTATTCAGAAGGAAGAGGCAGATTGGCATACAGATTGTAGTTAGTCACTCTCACATAGTCACACATGACAGCTTTAAAATAGCTGATCACACTTGAAGGAGAAACAGGAATTCACACAGTTCAGTGTGTGATCTCTAATGGGATTGTTAACAAGCAACAGTGCTGCTTCGAGGAATTTCATTCAAGCAATATAATACATAATTTCCTATATTCCTGACATCTCATCTTTTTTTGAACTTGTGACTCATTTCTGTGTGAGCGCATTATTCAACAAACTACTCACTTCTCCTCCATTGACGAAATCCAAGACAAAGTATAACTTGTCTGTTGTCTGGAAGGAATAATGAAGCCCAACCAGGAAAGGGTGTTTCACATTCTTTAGCAGCACGTTGCGCTCTGCCATGATGTGCTTTTGCTGTTTGGAAGGAGTGATTTATAAGAAGAATTATAATTCATATTTGCATGCCCTAAAAATGGATAGTCATATTTGACAGTGAAGTTACCTCTTTTCTGTTGAGAATGACCTTTTTCTGTAAAACCTTGACTGCATAATACTTTTCGTCATGTTTTCGTTTTGCAAGGAAAACCTGCATCACAGGGAAAAGAAAGCATGTTGAACACTGTCTCAACAGTGTAAAAAAACAGAATAATTCTAGATCTGATTCTCACTTCCTATATGGAAAGGCCAACACATGCAGAACTAAAATGTGTTGCTACCCTAACAAAACAAATGTAACTCAAGTATGAAAAAATATTTCAGGCAACATGAATCTTTCTACATAATGAAACTACTACATTGAAGACACACTTTATCTTTCACATTTTCATAATTTGTGTTTGTACCCATAACATTTCTTGTTCTGTGATGAACAGAAAGCAACTGTACTTTCCAGTATTGTGTTGTTCACATACCTTCCCAAAACTTCCCTTTCCTATGACTTTTAAAAAGTCAAAGTCTGTGGGCTTGGCACTGAAATAAAAATGATAGCACATTAATATCAGTGCATGTAAAAATGTATGCATGTAACCACACAATTACAAGTTTAATAAAAAAAGCAAGGTAGCCTGGTTTGTGCTATAACATTAGATTTAAAGTTTATTTGAGAAAACATAAGCTCAGATAGAACTTGAAAACTGTTGTGCAGAAGTTGCAGTACAAAGTAGGAAAGAGTGCAAATGTAAATACAACATATCAAATATCAATAAGTTGCCATAAAACAGTTGACAGTAAACAGGTTGAACATACTGTGGATTTCCAGAAGGTCCCAGGTTAATGTTTCTGGAGGTAGAGTTGTTCTGTTTAACAGCAGAGAAAACATTACCTAGATTAGGCTAAAACTGAGACACACTCAACACTGATTCACTGCTAAGGACAGTTCTTGGATCCAAGAAATTTGTCCTTTATCTGTACTACAATAGCAATCTGTGTTTATTTTTAATGTAGATAGACTATTGGAAGTGGAAGACCTAACTTCTCCACTACAGTGGGGCTCAAATGTTTGGGCACCCCAGGTATAAATTTGTATTAATGTGCATAAAAAAGCCAAGAAAAGATGGAAAAATTTCCAAAAGGCATCAAATGACAGATTAGATATTCATTTAATATGTCACAAAAAGTTAGGTTTTATTTCCATCATTTACACTTTCAAAATAACAGAAAACAAAACAATGGCGTCTGCAAAAGTTTGGGCACCCTGCAGAGTTTATAGCATGCACTGCCCCCTTTGGAAAGCTGAGACCTGACAGTGTCATGGATTGTTCTCAATCATCGTCTGGAAAGACCAGGTGATGTCAATCTTAACGTTTTAAATGCCCAGACTCATCTGACCTTGCCCCAACAATCAGCACCATGGCTTCTTCTAAGCAGTTGTCTAAAAAAACTGAAACTGAAAATAGTTGATGCTCACAAAGCAGGAGAAGGCTATAAGAAGATAGCAAAGCTTTTTCAGATGCCAATATCCGCTGTTCGGAATGTAAATAGGAAATGGCAGTCATCAGGAACAGTGGAAGTTAAAGCAAGATCTAGAAGACCAAGAAAAATATCAGACAGACAGCTCGCAGGAGTGTGAGAAAAGCAAGTCAAAACCCACGTTTGACTGCACGATCCCTCCAGAAAGACCTGGCAGACACTGGAGTTGTGGTACACCATTCCACTATAAAGAGGTACTTGTACAAATATGGTCTTCATGGAAGAGTCATCAGAAGAAAACCTCTTCTACGTCCTCACCACAAAAATCAGCGTTTGAAGTTTGCAAATGAACATACAGACAAGCCTGATGCATTGTGGAAACAAGTTCTGTGGACAGATGAGGTCAAAGTGGAACTTTTTGGCCGAAATGAGCAAAGGTACGTTTGGAGACAAAAGGGCACAGAATTTAATGAAAAGAACCTCTGTCCAACTGTTAAGCATGGGGGTGGATCAATCATGCTTTGGGGTTGTATTGCAGCCAGTGGTACAGGGAACATTTCCCAAGTAGAAGGAAAAATGGATTCAATAAAATTTCAGCAAATTTTGGACGCTAACTTGATGCCATTTGTGAACAAACTGAAGTTACATAGAGGATGGCTTCTACAAATGGATAATGATCCTAAACACACCTCAAAATCCACGGTGGATTACATTAAGTGTGGATTAAACCGAAGGTTTTGCTATGGCCTTCACAATCTCCTGACCTCAACATAATTGAAAATCTATGGATAGACCTTAAAAGAGTAGTGCGTGACAGACAGCCCAGAAATTTCAAAGAACTTTTCCTTTTGGAAAGAAGAATGGGCGAAGATACCTCAAACAAGAATTAAGACTCTTGGCTGGCTACAAGAAGCGTTTCCAAGCTGTGATACTTGCCAAAGGGGGCAGTACAAGGTATTAACTCTGCAGGGTGTCCAAACTTTTGCAGACGCCATATTTTTGTTTTCTGTAATTTTGAAAGTGTAAATGATGGAAATAAAATCTAACTTTTTGTGACATATTATACAAATGTCTAATCTGTCATTTGATGCCTTTTGGAGATTTTTCCATCTTTTCTTGGCTTCTTTATGCACATTAATACAAATTTTTACCTGGGGTGCCCAAACTTTCGAGCCCCACTGTATACCTGGGCTATCTAGCACATCAACTGAAAAGATGTGGTTAGACAGCAGGAAAACAGAAATATACACAAAGAAATACAGAAATTGATCCATTGGTCAATCACTCACTTTGTCGTCTTCGTCCTCAGATGCATCGGAAAAGTTTTGCATTTTGTCCATCAGTAGAAAGGCCCTCACATCTGGCCTGTAAAGTTGAAGACGGACCAAGCAGTGAAATAACAGAAATAAAGTCACATCAGCAAGTTAAGCATGACAAAGCAGAACAGTCTTCATCTTTTTTTCTTTTTTTAAAATCAAATTCACACCAAGTGTGAAGTATGGCTAAACAAATTTGATCTCATCATTGAAGCCATTCATCGGGATAAAGTCAGCGATGTAATCTAATATGACAGTGAGAACACCAATCAACACTTACTGGTTGCAAAGCTGAGGATGTGAGACAATTCGCTTGATGAACTCATGCAACCCTGCTCTTCTTTGCTTGATGAACTCTTAAAATAAACTTAAAATTAATAATCAAACACCAGGCAAAACAACATGGTTCAGGCAAAACAATGCAATCATTGTTTTTTTGTTTTTTTAACATCAGGTACTGACTGGGATTGTGTTTTGCTGCACATGTCACACATCAGCCTAGTGAACACTTACCTGGTTCAAAATTGTCCCCAAATATCCTCTTGGCAGGAATTTTCAAGTTCATAGATGGAAACTGTTTCCTTAACTAAAAGATGAGAGAGCAACAGAGAAAATGATGTAGGAAACATCTATGGTCACAAATATTCCAAATGTCAATGTGAACAGCATGTCACAAAAGCCAGTAAATCAAAAGAATGAAACACCCAAGAACAGCATTATGCTAATGTATTAGTTAAGGCATATTGTGTAAAATCAAAAAAATACACTGTTCTACCACTCACTGTGTTGTAGAGTTTATCAAACTCTGCATAACGCCTGAAGACAAACCATTCCTGTTGTCCAACATTGACTATCACTTTATAAACCTGGAAAAGGGCAAAGACAGTATCACAGGCTAATATGGTTAATAAATATCATTTTATGTTAATTTTACAAAATGACCTTTGTAGAATATATTTTTACTCAGAACTGTATACTGAACAATGAAAAGATTTTTGTACACACTGTGTAACGCTTTTTCTTGTCCCTCTGCTCGTTGTGGCAGGGTATGCTAACATTGGGGAGACTGGGTTGCTCCTCCATCTTAGGGGCTGCCGGCATTCAAAGGTGCAAGGTCATAAAGGGACGTGTCCTCATCAAGGTAAGACTTCAAGTATACAACTGGCCCATCACCATCATGGGTCACTGCTACAGAGGAGACAAGAGAACAGACCACTCTGTTATTCAGGAAGTGAAACTGGTGTTCTTCTCCTTTCGACACATTTCAGTCTGCAGCGTTTATGTTGTCTACACCTGATATGATACTTTATACGAGACCTTTGTTAGATTACCTTTGTTAGCGGTTTCTAGTTCATTAATTTGATTCCTCACTACTAGGGCTGCACAATTAATCGAATTTTAATCACGAGCGATTTTTTTAAATGCGTCATTTCATAGAACGCTGCAAAGCCCATCTACCGATCCGTAAACCACTGTCTGATCATGTGTCAGTCAGAGTTGTTCCCTGTACCACGCAGCTTAGTTTCTAGATGTAGACAGTCACAGAGAACAGAATAACGTGAGGAAAATTCAACAGATAGCAGTCGGTTATACGTCGGCCTCAAGGTTTACCAGTTTACCAGTAAACGCAACATTTGGTCCCGTCTGTGTTGTTTTTCAGACAACAGCAGTGAGCAGTGCTAGGTGGTGCTAGTTAACGTCTGTTAGCTTACAGGGCTCAAGGGCGCGAGTAATATTTTTCCTCTAGGTCGCACCGGTGCACCTAACATCCTCGCATCCGCTGCAATGTTGTTTATATGGATATGGTTTCATTTTGTGTTACATGACCCATATCTTCTGTAAAGCTGTGCCTGTGTTGGATCTCTCCTCTTACTCTCCGTGCAACCCAGCCGCACGGCGGCCACCGGTCCACACTTCTGACATTTCTCCACAGTTTTAAATATTATTAACACAGCTGTATATTGTTAAGCATGAGAGGCAAACCTGTATTTGTACCAGTGTTTCCGCCGGTAACTTTGCTGTTGTGGCCACCACGGCGAAAAACACAGAAGAAATTATTGAATGTTACTAACTTCAGTTGGTAGAGTAATAGCGTGTGAGACAGAGCCTGCTGGACCTGGGCCAGAGATGTGACCCATGGCCAGAATATCATAGTTCATAAAAATGCAGCGCAGTGACGATAGACATTTCATACACACAACGTGTGTAACTCCGCTGACCCGCCATTCAACCCGTTCTGGACCCATTTCTAATGAGTCAGCCGTCACTCTGTGAGTAGGGTCCATCGCACTCCCTCTCTCTCCCTAGCTCTTTCAGTTATTGTTGAAAACAAGGGAAAGAGCTTTCTCAGAGATACATTTAAAAAAAAAAAAAATCCCATGCTATTTATTTCAGATAGCTAATTTTCATTTACATGTGTTGCAGCTGTATGTCTATACAACATACAACTTCAACATAAGAAGAATGTAGCACAATATGGATGTGAAAGCAGTTATAAATAGCCTATGTGACAATAAAATATGTTTTGGTTAAAATCAACAAATAATCGTGAATTAATCATGATCACAATATTGATCAAAATAATCGTGATCATTTTGGCCATAATTGTGAAGCCCTACTCATTAGGGTTTTGTCAGTTGCTTGCTTGTAAGGGCATTGCTGGTTAAAAGCATTGTCTTGAGGTCCCTGAGCTTTTCCTGGAGAATGAAGACTGTAGCAAGTGTAACAAGCTACAACAGGAGGGTCAGTAAGCGCTCCCCCCCACACACCTCGAAAAGCCAGTTAACTCACTCCTTCCTCTGAGCAGGAACATCCCATCCTCCCTCTTATCGGATTTTTATGTGAACACTTATTTTACATACATACTCATTAATCTCTTATGTTTCTTTAATCTCCCTCACATGAGAATTACAAGCATCTGTGCAGACGCTTTAGCGCACACACAGACACACACACACACACACACACACACACACACACACACGCTGGGTCTGTGACATTCTCCCTTGTTCCGTCAGAAGAAAGGTATTTTTACATAACCTTTCAGGGGTCTTTGAAGCTGGAGTTACACAATAGGTTAAGAGTAAGACCCCCGGAGTTGTTCTTCCACAACATTTAAAGAGATAAAGCTCATTGCTGAAGTGTAATAGACTCCTTCCCCTGACAACAGTAGCAACAAAAGGTGAAGGCCTCAGGTCCCTTAAAGTGAAGAAGGGGGTCAAGTTCATTGCAAAAAGTCTAAAAAGTGAATTATCAATTGGAAATGATGTTATCTCCTGTATTAAACTCACCTGAGGACATAATAAAGAACTATTATGTATAATTAAAATACTAATCTAAATAAAATAGACACACAGAGGCAGATCTCACTTTTCCTTCATCATGAGTTATGTAAATGTGTCTGTTTCTTTTACAACAAATCTCTTTGTCCGCTGCTCTGACTTGTCCATTGTTTTTTATCTCAGTGAGGTCAGCCTAGTTTGTTCAGTAGTTTTTGTCTTTCTAACTGCAACTCTTGTTACTCTCACTGTTGTTTGTTCACAACACATGGAAAACCTGCTTTGGGTCAACATTCGCCTTCTGCGTAAGGATCTTGAATGCATCCTGAAGCAAACTCTCATTCTGCTCACGTTGGGGTGAGGGTACAGCAAAAGAGCGTCCCTCTTTAAAATGCATGTGTGCAATCAGAGGGACCTTCATGCCCTCTTCATTCACTAGACTCTTTTATTTCTCTTTTGTTCCTTTTAACTTTCATTTTCATTTTCACCCACATACATCACGAATACCACATTAACATTTCTTTTATAACAATTGTCTTTACTTTTATGCTTTAAGTGTTAAAACTAGAGTTTCATTTACCATTACTTTGATTGGAGAACTCTGCCTAACATTTTCTTAATTATAAATCGATAAACAGTTTGGTCTATGAAAATAAAGCCCAAAACAGTTTTTGAGAGTCCAGGGTGACATGTTAAAATGTCTTGTTTAACCCAAAGATAGTCATTTGATGACATTCAACAAAGAGACACTAAAAATCCTCACATTTAAGAAACTGAAAGCAGAGCAGTTTTGGATATTATGCTTGAAAAATGACTTGGAGCAATACATTGATTATCAAAATAGTCAATTTACCTATATTTACCAGTTCTCCGTGGGGGAAAAAGTCAGATCGGTTTGTGTTTTTAAAACCTGGCTTTTAAATACAGAGAGCTGGTGAGGTTCGTACAGCTGTGGCTGGTGCACATAAAAAGAAAAACGGTTGGCTATGTCCCTGAGCTGCTACACATCTGTGCATGTTTTCATAGTTAATTGACTCTATGCGTCACTGTGTAGGACCCGCTTTTTAACATTCCAGAAATATTTTTGTTCACGGGAGAATCAACCTTCAACCATCTAGTACTACTTATATTTTCAGTTGACACTGCTACTCCTTCATATGGAATGCTACAGCTCACCACACCCACTCACAGACATTGTCAAGTTTAGTTATGAAAGCAAAGCTTGGAAAGGCATACTGAGTATAAAAAGGAACACAATTAATGCTAAGCACATTTCCTAGCTGCAGTTTTAAGCTCAGCATGCCATGCATTTTCACCACAGCATGAATTAACTTGTGCTGACAGGCACAAATATGCTGAACTACTACACAGGATCAAAAATAGCATTCTTCCTGCTTAGCTCAAACACACATCCTCGCATGTGGATATCCTATGAGGATGTTGAACATGTTTTTTTTTTGTGTGTGGCTAAAGATTAAACAGGTTGGACACACGCAAATTGTTACGTGTGGGATAAACTGAATAAAATAAACATTATTTTAGTTTAGACGTCTCATTTCATAATGCAACAGATCTCTGATTGAGGAAGTGCAGCTGGAGAAGTGTGAGGGGCATGAACCCAGACAACCCTGGTGCGTGCATCTGGACAAATTCCTAACCTGACCTGACTGTCCAGACAGCTCATGTGCAAACTGTGGTGCTGACTAGAGATGTTCCAATACGATTGGTATTGCCTCAGATACTGCCTAAAACGCTGGTATCGGTATCGGGAAGTACTGGAGTTTATACACCAATCCGATACCATGTATATTTATAAAAAAAAAAAAAAGAATTCTACGTTACAGTAGTTTACTTACGTTCTTTTTCTGTTAGAACTGACTGCCAAACTGGATAATAAAAGAAAGTTCTGTGGCGTTCATTGTTTGTGTTTGTTCATGTTTCACAAAGAGTTTAACCTGAGCCAGACGGACAACAAAGATAGAAATGATATCACATCCAAACATGGATAGTAGTATACAGTTGTTAAAATATAATAAAATATATGACACACTGGTATCGGATCAGTACTCGATATTGATACGCAAGTTCAAGTATTGGAATCGGTATCAGGAAGCAAAAAATGGTAGCAGACCAACTCTAGTGCTGACTTCCTTTTAGGATCAGCTTGTGCACTGACAAAATGACAAGCTCATCAGCCTTAAAAAAAGAGATCAAAGAATGTTAGATGCTCAATGGGCAAACCTAAGCAACTTCTCAGCATATCAGGTCTAGCGAGATTTGAACTAATGTCGGTTGGTGTTTTTGAACTCCCACACCACAGTTCTCACAGATTAAGCTATCAAATATTAAAATGTATCTTGCCATCATGTATTATTATTATTATTATACAGAAACGTTTTCTTCATAGCAACCTGTTACATCAAGGAACAAGTTGTGAACCTCAACTCACAACAAGCTTTCTACAAGATTTCTACAAAGTTAAAATATTGTCTGAAAGGATTATCAAGAAAAGCATCCTTCTTGTCACTACAAACTTATTAACTGTGCTATATATAATAGCATCACAGGAGGAAAAACATGAATATACACATCACCCAACTTAGAAATGGTTGTGTGCCACCACCGTCCACACAGCTGAATCAACATCCCATGTGGATGGAAAATCATTTTCACAGCATATGAGGTCTGAGACATGATTTCTACAGGCAGATAACAATTATATGGGGGAGTATCACACGTAGCTACATAGAACACAGCACTGGGAAGGCCTCGTCCGTTTAATTTTGACTGAGCCGTTTGGTATGCTAACACCTGAGGCTATGTGTGTGTGTGTGTGTGTGTGTGTGTGTGAATTTACACTGGTACCATTTGTTTAATCTCATCCGCGTATTACAGGAAAAGCATACCTTCTCCAACCGAGGAGAGGAGAACAAAATGAGCTGGAGGAGGGTGGAGCGGAACACACACGAAATAAAAGGTTTGACATGCTCTAACAAGCTCCCATATGCAATACAAAATGTAAACAATACAGCAAAAGCTTACAATTACACATATTCTACGTTTCTCGGGTGTGCTACACAGCAACGCAAACTTTGTTTATTATATTTTGCTTCAGTTGAAATTCTGTTTAGTGTTGTCTTCGAGCAGAAAAAGTTAATATTGTGTAATAGCCAACAGTTATCCCTTTACTATTAACGTTTCTTCCGACCAACGTTTTGTTTCTTATATTGTTAACGTTACAAGAGCTCCGTATGCTAAGTTGATTACCCTACAGCTAACCAACGTTACGTTAGCAAAACGAGAACAAGTTAAAGTTACGTGAACATCACGTACCTTACAGTATTTTTGATGTGGTGTTTATCTATATCCGTAGGTCCAGTGAGAATATTTCGCTCTACAGCATTTCATCTGTGAGTACAGCGAACATTTCCCCGGGTTTGGTTGTAACAAAAGCCCCTAAACCGTCAAAGTGAATATGTATTTTCCTGCTGTCCATACGCGTCTGTCAAGTAGCTAAGTGAGAGAAGCAGAAAACATCAATCTTTCCTGGCCGTAGAAAGTTCGAATGAAATTCGTCACGGGACTTCACAACTGCAACCGCTAGCTGGCATACCGGAGAGAATACACACTGCACTTCCGGTCCAGCATTTCAAAACAAAACCAGAGAAAACACAAGTGAAAGCCAAGTGGTGGAATGTATGTTGCTTGTACATTTACTCAAATACTGAAGTACAACTTAGTAGTCCTTGTGCTTTTTTTTATTTTTATTTTAGACAAAAACAAATAGTACATTTTAGTCCACTACATTTAGACTAGAACTGTAGTTACCAGTTAGGAACATACAACTAGGCTATTTTATGAATGATGATGCATTAGTTACAATTAGACAAGCAGCAATGCAATGATATGCTACTTACACATTCATATGCATTGATATTATCTATCCAATAATTTGATATATAATAATATAACCTTTGCATAATGTGTAGGCCTATTTTAGCTGTTCATATTCTGCAGTTTTACATTATGAAGATTTTTAATGCAGGACTGTTAAATCATTTTTATATTGTGGTATTAATACTTTTACTTAAACGTTTAAAACAATCTGAGTTTATATTCCTCTGATGATGGCTGGATAAACCCACTTCAACCCTTATCTCTGTGCATTGTGTATCTGCTCATTTCAAAGTACATACATGAAAGTACTTTATATAGAAATATGCAGCATGTGGACTTAAATAACATAATAATGGCACAAGGTCCATAATGCAGAACTTGTATACAGGCCCTTGGCTACATTGATGTGAGTAGGGCTACAATTACCAAAAAACAGATTTTTAGGGCCCCTGAGAGTTGGGGTGAGCCTAGCTGGTAATCCAGGCCTGCCAATTATATACATTTCCTTCTGCTCTGTATAATATGGTTGGGTGATATTTACCTGAGGAGTAAGTTAAACATAGTGGAAGTCTTATCAATATTTGTATAAGGAAGATGTTTACCTAAGGAGTAAATCAAACACAACACTATCCCTAACTCTAGCTATATGACCGAAATTGCAAATTGGACTTCATAATGGAAACATGCAATTTAACTCTGGCAAGCGACTGTGTAGCGTGTTCAGTGGCCGTAGCCGACCAACGGTGAGTAATTTTAAGCCAAGTAAGTGTGTCTGTCAGTCGGGTAGAGAGGGTCGTGAGTGTGCAGTGTGTTTAGCGATTTTTGCCGTAAGTTTAAGGTGAGAAAGTGTGTCGGTCAGACGGTCAGGTGGCGATAACGGCAAGGTTGTGGTGTTTTTAGCAGTTCATAATTTTAAGTCGAGAAAGTGTGTCTGTCAGTCGGGTAGAGAGGACAGCGATGTAGTGGTGTTTTAGTGGTTGTTGCAGTAATTTTAATAAGTGTGTGTATCAGTTGTGTACGGAGCGCCGCTTGAGCATAGCTTTTATGACTGGCAACATAGCCAGCATCTAATGTTTGTTTCTCAGCTGGGCTGGGGAGTAAAGTGTGTAAAATTGAATTGAATTTATGTGAGACTAGCGTCTAGCAACATTATTGGATGCTGCGTTCTCAACCTGTGAACTGGGGACCACTCTCTCCAGTAATTTGAATTTGGACTGCAGTAACTATTTGAAATGCTAGCTGTCAGTATTATATATTGTACCTTCTATGTAATTAAATTCAATTAATTGTAATTACTTTGAATTGACATAATTGGTGCTTTTATTTTTTAGAACCATAATAAGTAATTTCCGGTCTTATTGCGGTTGGCTTAACACAGCTGACTCAGGTTTGACAACATTGATAAATCAAATAGTCAAACAGTGTCACCTACAGGTATAAAGACGACATGCCTAATATCCAGAAAACTCATCCACATCCTACCTTTACTGACAGAAAAATAAATGAATGGATTTAGAACTACGGTATTCATAATTATAAGATAAATGTATAATTATGAATACCGTAGAATGATGATACAGTGATTATACAACATAAATTGATAATTAATTAATTACAAGTGACACGTTTGAGATAATATCTCATAATTATTAGGTGCTTCATAATTTTGACAAACGAAAAATACGAAATATGGTTTTTAACTTCCTGTATTGAATTCAATTTAACATTATTAGTAGTCAAAATCCATACAGACGCATTGCACCACATCCTATAAAAAATAAAGGCTGTGTCAACCTACTTGCTTGGAGCTGCGCGGACGAATAATAACCAGAGATGGTGTGATAAATTAAAATGAATAGTGCAACATATGAACGTAATGGAACATTTGAACGGAACCCATTTTCAGTGGTAAATATAGTCATTTTGGCCTGATACATGAAACCAATGCAACGTGCAGCTGCCAAAGGTTTGTCCACAAGGTGTCAGCAAAACACAATTTAAAGGAGCTGCAAAGTGCACTGTTGAAATGCAAGACCTGTCAAATGAAATATTGTGTTATTATCTATGTCAGAGTTTAAATGTTGTCCATATTGTCTAACTTTTGCATGAATCTCAAGATCTCGATCTTCTCAAATATGACCCAATTGTGAATCATCATCATAATTTCCTTTACAAGGAACCACAATGATGTAAATTCAAAGACCTTGGCCTAATGAAAGAGCATAAAGATTAAATTAGATTAGATTAGATTATTAGATTATACTTTATTTATCCCACAACGGGGAAATGTTCTTATTACAGCAGCAGCAAACAACACACAAACAAGTAAACACACAAGAAATACAGACAAACGTGGCATTGTCAAAAGTGGCATAATCAATGCACAATATGCATAATCTGGTAAAACACAAGCAATATTCCATGTGAAATATCTGCCTCTATGAATATGTGTTGTCAAATATTAACACAAAAATAACTTCTCAGCACTGTAGATTACATGGACAAAATTAGAGATTGGATTAGTCGCGCTTGCTTTCAGTAAAATTGCGGGGCTGGGAATACCCTGAAGGGCCCCCGAAAGTCCCCGCACCCCTCTTTGAGCCGCACCACTGCCTTGATGAAAAGATCCATTCTGCTGCAGAAGGTGACAGTGCAGTTGTCTTACTTAACGCCCGCCTCCTCAAATTGTCAACCAATTAAACCAGCCCTCCTCCCACTTCTAACCAATTACACACAAGTTTCTCCTCATTTCTGCCCTATCAGTTTCGAGTACCGACTCCTCTTTTCAGAGCCCAATTTATAAACCAATCAGGAGCGAGGCCGCCTGCGAAGAGGGCTGGGTGCTAGAATCGGCGGGATGGACAAAAATCATAACGCCAAATGAAATAGAGACCACAGATAGAGACAAGAAAGATAGAAACAGTACGGACAGCAGTGAGCAATGCAAGTAACGTTAACTTGTTAGTCTCTTCTACTACTTGCTTTTTATGTTGCGATATTGACTTTTCAGAAACACGTAACAGAAGAAGACAATGACGTTTTTCTTCGGAAAGATGGTAATGACAGAGAGTAACGTTAATACTTTTCCAGAGAGAGCTTAATGTTATGGACTGTACATTAAGTTAGCTCACTGGCTAGCCGAATACTGCTAGCTAGATGCGGCCGCGTCTCAAAAGAAACCAGCGATGACTTACAGCGATTTCTATGGATAAACATATATTAATGTGGAATTGTAGACCGCTGCCAAACCACAGGTTCATCTTTGAAAATATTCAATCATCACACAAACTGTCATGGACAACGTGAAACCACGCAGGTGAGTCAGTGCCAGCAATACTAATGCAGCGCTGTTTGATTATGAAGATAGTTTCATATTTGAAAGCATAACGTACACTGAATACTGTCATACTGTAACAAAGTCCACCAAAAATATTTATGAATAATAACGTTAACTGATGTACCAGTAATAAGTGTGTGTGTGTGTGTGTATATATATATATATATATATATATATATATATATATATATGTATATGTATATATATATATATATATATATATATATATATATATATATATATATGATATTTAATGAAATAGGCATGGATAGTGTAGAATATAACCGACACTCTAAGATGACAATTATAGTTTGTAAATCCTTGTTTTTAAAACATGGGTTGCGCTGTTGTTTCTTGATAGTGTTAGAATAACACAGTATTCTAGACTGCATAATATGGATGCTACGCATGGGAGGGCTGCAGCCCATTGTCAAACAGCAATCCCTTGAAAGTGTCAAATCAGTCAGATTAGTTAACTTTATATTAAATAAATGTAACTGGTAAGATATTATATTCTGTTAATCAGAAGACAATTCAAAACACATACAGCTGCATCATATATATTACGATTTGCTATCATTTGTTCTTCTTGGAGCACCTTGTTTCTGCCAAGAGAAAATAAACTATGAGGAAAAAGAAGAGTTTCAAAAACCCAGTGCCTGAAAGTACCAGAGAATACAAACAGATGTGTTGGTTTGTGATAAGACCTGATAAGTTACTGGCCTGTTAAATTAAAGGGACCAATGTAGCAGCACATTGATTATTTACATTCACAGCCAGGTGCACAGTATCTGCAATTAAGTGTTATTAGTATTCCTATTAAAAACACATGGTTAGTGCTAAAACGATAAGTGAATAGATTGATTAGTTTATCAACATTGCCAACAAGTTTGATAATCAAGGAATAATTTACATTTACTGGTTCCAGCTTATCAAATGTGAGGATTTGCCGCTATTCTCATTTTGATCTCATTCTAAAATAAATCTTTGGGTTTTTGGGTGGACAAAACAAGCTATTTGACAATAGGCTGTGAGAAATTTTGATTATTATTTTTTCACTATTTTCGGAAGCTTGAACTAACTATTGACTTGTTTGTATCTCATCCCTATCACGTATCCCATCCTTGTGTTCCTATCTGGTGAGAGACGGGTGGCTCTTTTCTCTCACAATTAGAACAGCTCAGGGTTTGACCTGTATAATTCAAATCCTGCATTTTATAATATCCTATTAACTGTTTATGACTAATGAAGTATTACTTATCTCAGCAAACTCTGACAGTGTACATTGGTGTCTATTTGTTTTACTGCTACTGAGGCCTACAGCTAATAATATATTTCAATATGTTGTTATTTCTCCAAGTGCAAAGAAGTTATAAAAGTCTGCCTGTTTTTTGAACAACTGGACCGTTAGGGCTTTGCATTCCCTGACCACACCCCAGCGCACCACCTTCTCCATCTCACACACACTCACACACCTCTGGAGGTGAAAGAGCCTGTTGATGTGGGATCGCCCCCTTTCCCCACCCCTTGTTACTCCCCTCCTTCCTGTTCAGCCATAGGTCCAGACTCACTTTCCCACTTCTCTTTGCTCTTGAGAGGGAATTCGGCCACACCAACATTCAATTGCCATGTTCAAGTTTCCATGTTGAAAAAGACCTTTCATGATCAGATACAAGACCGTTGTGTTTACTTAAGTGCATGCGTGATCGGAAAGGTCTGCTTTATAGTAACACTGCTCTCAGGAACCAATGACTTAAAATCTCCTCTATTATCAAATTCTTCTCCACTAACACAAGGAAAGTGTTGCCCAGCTGCAAGTTTTATGGGAAAACATAACAGAAGTACAGTGCTACCTGCCAACTTCTTGTGTCAGTGGAGAGGAAGTTTATGTTCTTGGATGCAGTCATGTATAAGTACAAATTGTTTCTTTACTTTTTATTCTGACAAATCCATTTCTATTCGATCCATCATTAAACATTATTTATGTAATTAATCATCTGTTTGTTTACCTGTTCCCTTATAGCTTAGTTGAATCAGCATAGTCTGTTAAAAGGAAAGCAGAGCAGGCTATTCATTAACATTTAGTACATTTCTATATATATGTATACTTTCTTGCTGTAGTCTTAATGCATATGATATATCATATGCTGAATGTTTATAGTAGTTACAGTGATTAGTCCTTAGTGGCCACATCATTTTCCACACTTCTTTGGGCATGCATTACAGAAAGGAACCCAACCTATTTATCTTGAAAATATAATTTGAAAACTCTAGAAAAATAGTAATGTAACAGTATTAGTTATTTCTATGCAATACCAATACTATATTCCTATCACTGTTCCTGCATACAGTTTGCATGTTTATATTTGCATAAGAAAAGTTTTGGCTCCTCTAACAAAATCTGCTCTTCTTTTACTCCCCTTCCACATTTGCCTTGTGTATGTTTAGCAATGAGGATGAAGAGCCACACTCCACAGATCAAGAGAATAAAGACAAGAGCAAAGATAAAAAGACCCTGTGTAAAGTAAAGTGGTCCCGAGATGAGGTAAGTTTATCAGAGGCACATGTGACATCTGGACATAAGGGTTTTTTGAAATGGGGACTTTGTACTCCATGCGATTTGTATTTTATCTGTGGCTCCACAGGGGAACCTTATTACTCACTGCTGTTATTTTATTAAATACTGCGATGAAAGTCGACAGCGTGTTAATGTGGATGACGGAAGTTCCTTAGGAGGTCTCTTTTTTTCCTCCATTCTCAGGATGAAAAGCTGAAAAAACTTGTAGAGCAGCATGGAACTGAATCCTGGAAACTAATAGCTAACGTTTTTCCAGTAAGTATGAGATGTAATGTGTCTGTCATTGTGTAATAAAATCCAGGCAAAACTTATTTGAATAGTAAGAGAGTAGTATTGTACTATGCCATATTGATCCATCTCTTTCCATTCTAACACTTAATGACCATCCAAACCATTTATAATAATCTCATAATTAACATTGTTCCTCAATGGGATGTTTTTAGCAGTGATGGTAAGTCATGGGTGCAGAGGCAGCTGTCAGGAGTAGGTGTAACTGTATTGGTGTGCTCTGTCACAGGGGAGGACAGATGGCCAGTGTCAGCACCGCTGGCAGAAGGTGCTCAACCCAGAGCTGGTGAAAGGACCCTGGACAAAAGAGGAGGATCAAAAGGTAAGAGGAGCTGGGAGTTTCCTGTGCTAGGATATAACGCAGATGACAAAATTAGTAAATGATAGGGCAGATGAAGAAAAAGAATGTTTTTACCTTAAGGCTAACAGGGCTGTGCACTTGTGGAAGTATACTTCCCGCAAAAAACTTTCTTTGCCTTGGCTTCCGTTTCTCTCTTCCTTTTTTTTTTTTTTGCAAAGTAAATGCTCCATCGCCACTAATAAAACACAGACTCTCAGTTACTAGCTTTGAGCCCAGCCAGCCCTTCTTTGTACAGAGTGAAGCTGTAAAATCTCCCCAGCTCTAAGATGAGTAATGCATTCCTTAAATGGATCATGATTCTTCAAGAATGTAAAGAATGGCGCCTCATTCCTCCAAAATCTTGGCATCATAACAGAAATACAGACCTATTGATAGCAGCCTTTGCTGCCAATGATGACATCATAACATTTTTCAGGCTTGAACAAAACAGTCTAACAAACTGTGCTGCTGCCACTGTTAAAGCTTCCTGATCACTGCTGCTGCTGTTGGCTATCAATAAGAAAAGTAGAAAAATGTGATGTCTCTTTTTGTACAAGCTTGTAGTTGAACTTGAATGAATCCAATCCCTACTTGAGCCATTAATAAAATAAAAGATAGGACACACATTTAAAACCACAAAGAAATAAATAAAGCCTACTAAATATCTTTCCTTTGGTAACATTTGTGCAGGTTATTGACCTAGTACACAAGTATGGCCCCAAGCGTTGGTCTGTGATCGCCAAGCACCTCCAGGGGAGGATTGGAAAGCAGTGCCGTGAACGGTGGCACAACCATCTTAACCCAGAAGTGAAGAAGTCTTCATGGACTCAGGAAGAGGACCAAATCATCTATGAGGCCCACAAACGCCTTGGCAACCGCTGGGCAGAGATCTCCAAGCTTCTTCCTGGACGGTAATATAATCTTGTGCACACATTGCACATCTCCACTTACAGTTTGAGTCATGAAACAATGTAATTTGCTCAAATATTACTGATCTTCTCTCCAACAGGACGGACAACTCCATTAAGAACCATTGGAATTCCACCATGAGGAGGAAGGTGGAGCATGAGGGGTACCTTCAAGATGGCAGCAAGAGTTTCACCTCCTTTCACGCTGGAGGGAAAAGACGCCACCACAGGTTGTGCCCTCCATCTCCAACAGAGCCCCAGCACTGTGATCACAGTCCCCTGCCTATACCGGAACCACACCAGGTCCACTTCCCTTCTACACTCCACACGACAAAGTGTTTTGACTTCTTTATTTCTTCTTATTTAAGTATGATTCTTTGCATTTTAGATGGGGGGATATCCTCATGGTCCTCACAGCAGACACTTGATGGAAGGTCTCCCGAGAACTCTGGCTTCATATCGGTGAGTCTTTGTGTGTTTCTTTGCATGCTGTTGGGAAAACTTGTCACACTCTTTATTTCCTGGACTTTCTGTAATTATCTTTGTGATCTCTAACTCTGGACTTCAAATCAAGCAGTCGAATGTCCTGTTATTTTCATCTAACATTCAAAATCTCAAATGCTCCTGTAAATAATTTATGTGTTCAATGTTTGTTTTTTTTGTCTGGTTTTCTTAACTTCTTCCTTTTTCCACCTGTCCTCTCAACCTCTCCTCCCTGACGTCTGTTTATTTCAGCCATCCTGCCTGGATGATCCTGACAGAGAGCAAAGAATTAAGGAGCTTGAGCTGCTGCTTATGTCAGCAGAAAATGAAGTCCAACGACAAGTGCAGTGCAGAGGTTCACGTGTAAGAACACACTCCAAATGTGTGTTTTCATACTTAGCCAGCATAGCCTGCGTGTGTTTGTAGCCAACATACACTGTAAAAAGTCATTTTAACATTAAATGTATAATTTAATTTAACACTGAGTCTTAAAATCAAATCAACGTGAGATGAAGATAGACTATAACGAATTTTCTTGGACCAGATGGTGTTTTCTCCCCCTTACACTTGACACTTGTTTATAGAAAATTCTCAAATCCCATCTCCTCAGTGGACTTTTCCTTGCTTTAAGGAAAAGAAGATTTGAAGACTTCCTTAGACCAAATGGACTTTTTGCAGTGTATGCATGTGGAAAAGAGAATGGGACACATGTATGCGTGTCTGTATCCTGATTTTCTTTAGTGTTGCTATAGTAGTATAACTACCTTCCCCATCTTGCTACTCATTCAGACTGGCATGTAGCTATGCTTGGTAGCCCCCCCCATTACCATTGTTCCAAACATGAACCCGCTCCTTCATCCCCTCTAGTCCTCACCCCTAGCCCACGCTCAGCCAGCAGTTGAACCAAACTCTATCCTCTTCCTATTCTGTTCCTCCCTTACTCCGTTTTCACATTTAGTTAATTCTTCAATGTTTTCTTAGTCACAGATGATTTCAAAACTGATGCAAATTTAGAATAATTTTAGTTGACATCTACCAATCTCACATTTATTCAGACACAATCTGTTGGTGGAGCCAGAGATGTAACGCCAGTATTCTCTCATACTGCCCCCTTAGAGTTTGGAGCAGTACTGGTCCGACAGTGTATCAGATGACACATTGACTACAAGTAGCAGCAGCCTAGAGGAGCAGGCGGAGAGAAGGCCTTGGAAGGGCCCTGAGATCCCCCAAGGACCTCCACCACAGCTTCCTGTCTCCCCCAGCAAGTTCCTGGCTGTAGAGACCAGAACTGTGCTCTCTAACCTGCAGACCATACCAGAATTTGCAGAAACCATGGAGCTCATTGACTCAGTGAGTAACAGAAGGAACACAACAGAGAACAAATACATTTTAGTATGAATACGGTATGTCTAACAAAGTTATGAATGTATTAAAGATATCCTGTAGATGTGTTTTGCTCTGCAGGACCCTGATGCATGGAGCGGTGTGGCCGGTTACGACTTGTCAGAGACAGCAACACCACCCAGGCACAACCAGGCAGGCTACACCACTCTCCTGCAAGAGAGGACGATTGACAGTTCAATGGGCTACACTGTCAACACTCCGACTGCCATCTCTGGTCGCGATAAGAACTGTTCTTCGTTTGGTCTGGGCAGTGTCACCTCCCTGACTCCTATCAACTTGTCCAAACCCACCCAGGCATCCATTGGGAGGAGGAGGAGAAGAGAGAGGGGGGAACCGTCTCCTTTGTGTGACAGGACTTGCTCCTCCTTCTTGGAAAATATCTCAAATTCTCCCAAGAAAACGCCCATAAAGTCACTTCCATTCACCCCGTCACGAGTAAATGACATATGTTTTTCTTTTTTCTCACACCCTAAGCTCCACTTCAACTGACTACTTCCTCCTAGAGTTGAGGTACTGATGTTGCATTAGTCATGTGGCTAATGTACCTTTTCTGTCTGTTTGCCCAGTTCTGCAACATATCAGGAACGGAGCATCTAAATCTGGATAACCCCGCCCTTACCTCAACTCCCATGTGTGGCCAAAGGGGTCTCCTCAACACGCCGCTTCACAAAGAAAGCACACCGAAGCACCAGAAAGAGAATGATGGGTAAATAAATATGTAAAAGTATCCTCACAAGAGCTGGCATGAAAGCCAGAAGTCTGCTATGCTTTGTGGGAATCATCCAAAATAAATCTTATTTTAGTCAGATTGTTAGCAGGAGAGTACTCAGTGTGTAATATTCTCTGTCAACTTTATAGTTTGCGGACCCCCAAATTCCGTAAAACTGTCATGATTCCAACCCCGAGGACACCGACTCCCTTCAAAAATGCTTTGGCTGCCCAGGAGAAAATGCATGGGCCATTGAAGATGGAGGTAACAAGTCAAATTTCGCTGTGCGCATTTTACCTGTATGTTTTCACACTTTTATTTATTTTTATTTATGATAAGGTTTTCTCATTTTTATTTTACAGTATATAGCTGTACGATCTTGTGGTTGTATTTGTGTGTTTGTGTTTTTCAGCCACAGCCCTTGGCGTTTCTAGAAGAAGACATTCGAGAAGTTCTGAAGCAGGAGACTGGCGCGGACATCTTTAACAAAGCATACGTGCAGCCAGACTACAGAGCATGGAAACATAATGTATGTGTAGCATGTACATTTTCTTTAATTATGGAAATATACTAACCTGCTTTCTGTTATCTGAAGAAACAAATACTTAAATATACACAAACTATACAAGTTTTTACTGAGCTCAATTGTAGTACTTAAACAAAACTGTATAGCTTTACTCTATATAGAACTACAGCATTTACTGTAATTTGTATCTTGGTCCTTTGATTTCAGATTGATGGTCCAGCTAGAAAGGTGCGCAAGTCTCTTGTGCTGGACCCCTGGGGGAAAGACTGCCTAAACGTCCAACTCTTTCAAGAGCAACTCAACAATGCGCAAGTAAGTCACGATAGCTTAATGAGAAAACTAACTCATTAACTGCCAATGATATTTAAAGGAGTAGGGCGTGTAAACCCAAAGTGCTACTCAGAGGCTAACAGTTGTGAGGTGTGGTTGTACTGGGAAACTGGTTTGTGTGTGCATACAGTAAGTGTATGAATTTGGAATGTTGTTGCACACACATTCTTGGGCAGCTTCTGGATATTTGATTATCGGCTAAATGTTAACATTTAGAATTGTTGGTAATAGTAGATGAATTAAGTTCAGAATTGTCATTTCTTGTATTGTTGATTTAGCTACTCAGTTTATTGAACCTCACATTGCAGGTGCCAGATGATAATCTACTGACGGGCTCTTCACTGGGCAGGCCAATCCCTGAGCAAGAGGGGTTTAGCCATTGTTTGACTTCTGGGCAAGACGAGCCCTCATTAGTCCCCGTTCACCCTCATCGCTTTACTAGCCCACGGATGAAGAAGCTTCTTGCCTCCCACAAAGCACCAAAACACACCTCTGTACAGGTACGTAAAGAGTAGTCTTCAAATAAAACCATTGATGAGGTGACCTTTTGTAAAAAGAATTCTCACAAGTGTAAGCTATTTTGGCAACCATTGGTAATCATTGGTTGCCTTCTCTGCAGGTGAGGGAGTGGGAAGCAGTAGTTTATGGGAAGACAGAGGACCAGCTGATCATGACAGAACAGGCCCGTCAGTACCTGAACCCTTACACGTCATCTGGCTCTATCTCAAGGGCCCTTATGCTTTAAAGCCGTACCCTCGCTGCGCAGGCAACACTACTACACCCGTCCAATGACTAAAACCTCCACTGAATCCTGTAAGAGACAATCCAGTGAAGACAAATGATTTTATTTTTTATTTTGATGCAGAAATGCACTGCCAAGGACGTCCACAAAAGGCATGGCTGCTGGTATTGTTTTCAACACATTTGTAGGTCACTGTCCCAAGTAGTTTCTTGTTTATAGGTTTGTCCTGTATTTTCTTTTGAATACAAACAACTTGGCAACGGCAGCAGTTTTGTACAGATATGAAAAGGCTAAAAAAAAATTCTGCACTAGTCCGTAATGTTGAAACAACCTGCACATACAGTAGGCTGTAGAAATAGAGTGTTTATTACTAGCAGTGGCTGCTTCTGAGTTTTATATTGTTAATATATTGTTTAAATGACAAGAAAGAAAAACATTTTATAATGTAACTCTACTCATTGTGTGTATCTTCTCCAGCTTGTTTTGCTAAACTGCCCCATTGCTGTTGTCAGATAAAAAACACGTACTATACATGCAAAAATGTTAGCTTTTATTGACACCCATGCATTTTTTTTTTTTTTTAAATCACATCATGGGTTTGTAACTTGATATATCATGTCAACCATGGCTTTGATATTAGACAAACAAATGCAGTTACGTGTTTTTTTTTGTGATGGCAGTGTTGCATTACTGAATGCCTATCCACGGTGATGTGAAGTTTTTGAGGATGGAAATAAGAAACTGTCAGTATTACACTACTGAGTTGATTTTGCTGGTGAGAAAGCGGCGGTGTTCAAAGGGTAAACTGGATAGCACTTGTGATGGAGACACGTTTCCCTTCCAAGGCCATAGTGTCTGTCAAGACATTGGTTGAATGTATTTCATTGCAATGTACATGTGTAAGAACCTCAAAAATGGAAGGGTACCTTAATGTTTATTTTTATTTGTTTTATTTATTATCTCACAGCTCGAAAGCTTAGATATTAATATAAATCGGACACCATTTTAAGAAGTTTAACTTTGCTGACAAAACAGCCTAAACACCTTCACTTGCTCTCAAACAGTTCTCTCTGTAACAGAAAATGAAAAGTCACCATTGCTTTGACTGACCAGTTTTCATTTCATCAGTGTTCTAAACAAGCTCCAAGAAGGATTTTACTTTTTATGTGAAGGCTGTAGGTTTTATTTATTTAATTTCTACTAATTTATTTATTTCTTTAAAAAAAAAAAACATTTAAGAGAAATTATTGAAGAATTTTATTGTTTTTCAAAATCAGGATTGGGCTACCATTCAGATTCATTACTCCAAGTTAGAAGAACATGCACTGCCACTAATTACATACGTTCATTTTCTTTTTTCTGATCAGGCAAGATCTAGCAAATAATCGTTGTGTAGTTGTATCTGGGATCTTATAACATATAGATAGGACATTATTTTCCTTTGATTTAAATATGTTCTTTGCTATTAGATTGCAGGCCTCCATCTCCGACTTCTAATCATAGACAAATTGCACTTTTTACTCATCATTTAATTTTAAATGTTTGTTCATTCTGATTATGTAGCTCTTGTCCTTTTATTTTGTGTGTGTGTGTTACACATTTGTCTCCATGTTTTGTAATGAATGCTGACATTATGATCCTGCTGCTTGATTTAAACTTTTCTCCTGTTCTGCTGCAGAAATGTGTGTTTAAATACACTACATTGAAGCCTTACTTAAAATGTTTTTAGACAGATGGCAAAAACAGCTAACACACACCATCCTATTACAACAAGAACCAAATTTGATCCCTGCAGCAGCCAATGGCGCAACAACCTTGTATCCTGCTGAAATGCCAAAACCCCTACCTGCTCACTCATTATCTGACACTGCGTTAGAACAAAGTGCTTAAACTGTAATGTAAATATGCATGGATTTGGGTGTGATTCTAAAGAAATGTGCTGCATTGTGTTCCCATGTTAACAGACTGATTCATGTCATTTTTAACCATCCTGAAACAAACTGTCTATAATCTGATGAGGTTAACACTACAGCTAAATGTATTTCTTTGTATTATCGGCATTAGTGGATCCAGTATTACTTATAATCTGGATTATCCTGCATTTGAGTGAGAATAAGAAGGGAATCTTGTCAGGGAGACCAAGCGGAAAGATCAGGTATACAGTATACAAATCTGAAACAGAAAGTAGAGTAACATCCCCATAAGATATTTTTTCTGGTGGCTGAGATTTGTCTAATGTGTATATAATTGCATACTACGTTCTGTTTGTTGGTTTGACTTGTGTTTGTACATTCCATTAGTAAAATCCAAGTTAATATGTTTGTATGTTAACAATTTTTGGCCATGGAACATAGGTTTTGAGGGAATTAAGTACATATGCAGGATAGTAGCTGCTGTTATATACTACTGTAGTTATGCATGAGCAATACACAAGATGCTGGACTTTGCTTTAATTGACAAGGTGAATCACAAATGTAACACTCTGTATTTTTGTAGCATTTTTCAGTTGAAATTATAACCAAGGTACCATAGAAATCCTGCCAACTGTCTTTGTAACCATGTACTTAATTTGGAAAAATAAATGCATATGTTGCGTGACATCTATGGCATTTAGAATTTTATATTTCCACATTCTTGTTTTTAAAGCTGAACTTTCCTCTCTCTGCCAAGTGCCCCTGCACAAATTAGTATAGGTTACATGGTATTTCCCACGTAATAAAGATTTCTTATGATCTTCTAGTTTTTCTGACATGCTCACAGCAGGTATAGCAGCATCTTGAGCTCTTGCCAAAAACTGATTCCTTGAAAGCCAATGTCTTGAGGAAAATGTAAATCCAAATTCTCCACCTTTAATCATAGTGTCATTTTTCCTCAGGTGGAGTTGGCGGCCATGCAGGTGAATTGTTTTGTGTGTGAGGTTGACACGTGAAAGAGTGGTTTAAGCTGAAGCCTCTGTCATGTGGGGATGTATATGTTGGGATACTGTCAACTTGGCCTGGGGTCCAGGGACACGAGCCCCCTCTACCAGAACAAGAGGCCTCTCCACAGGGTCAGCTGCTGGCCCTAAAGGGGCCCACTCACCCATGACTTAATGCCCCCGGGCTCCTTTGTCCTCTGGGCTGTTGGTTTTACAGGCCCATTCACTCAATTGCCCCCCAAATGGAGAGAGGCAAAGGACGTGAGTTCTTGCCTTATGCTGAAGGAGCAGCAGTTCACATGCATACAAACAATCTGCACATAAACTCACAGGCACCGCATGCATGCCATGTCCACTTAATCAATCTGTCCTCCCTTCGCTTTCGTTCTTATACAAGAGGCTCTTTCGTTCTTGAGTGACCCGCACTAAGAGTTAAGAGGTAAAAGATGTCAGGGACCTTTTGCCACTTAAGTGGTTAATGGCAGCGGCTACTGCACCTTATGCTTCATGCATGTATTTAAGGGAAGCAACTCTTAAGATGCATGTTTTATGCAGACTAGACTTGTTAAATGTACAAACTGTTATTGTGATATTTATTAAAAGTGAATTATATTTTTTTATCTTTTAACTACATATACTGTAAAACTTGACACGCCATAGTGCACCACCCATTTTTAGTATCCAGTACAGATCTGGCACCCTCTACAGCTCCAGTCCTTGAGTTAGTCTCTATTGGACTAAGGTGTGTATTCATTTTCCTGTCTACCTTGTACAGTAACAACATGAAACAGAGACTGCAGGCGTCCGACCAAACCTCCCCTTGCTTCCTCTTCTGAGCACACACCCAAAAGCAAGCACCTCACACACACGCACACACACTCACACACACTCACACACTGTTTGCCTTTGTATATACTAGACAGCAGATGGCAGCCCATTATTGGGCTGACAGAGCAGTCATCTGGCAGGCACCCTGTTACCCTTCCTCCCCCTCTGCTCCCCCATCCTCCGAAGACACCCAGCACAACACAGCATGGATAGGACACTTTTAGGCGGGAGAGTCCACAACCCTGGGATTGTGTGTGTGTTATAATTGGACATTGGCCTCTCTTCCCTATATAGGTCACTTTTTCCACTTGTGTATGTCAGTGTGTGAGGTAAGTCAGACTCCCATTTTAGTGGGACTTTGCCATGTTTTAAAGCAACAACTTCAGTGGATGATTAACTTTAATTTAGTAAGTATGAACGTAACTTGCATCTTCACACTTCAGTGTGTGACTTCATCTGAATTTGAATGAATTACTTCCAGCCACTAATCCATTAGACTCCCAGAAGCTGGTATATTTAAGATAAGTGACATTTTTGCTTCTATACACTTCCTTTCAATGCACATATTGTACAGTTGATCTCACTGAGGGTAGTACACGTTATTTCCTTTCATATCCTGTTATGTGGTAGTCGTAGGTCCAAATTTGAAAGTATACATGCAATATTGTCAGTAATTTCCTCCCTCTATTTAAAAGTGAGAGTCACAAACTTAAGATAAGCTGTAACAGTGTTGGCAGTGGAAAGACACACTAATATTCTCCTCATGAATCACAGTTTGCTCAGAGGACCAGTGGTGCTGTCTCTTTGTAACAAATACAGTTTTGCCTGTGTAAGAAATGCCGCCCAAACACTGGCCCCAGAGTGACTGCCTCCTACAGCCTTTATTACAAAGGATTATACAACAGTGAATATCAAATGGAGGGGGAGGAGGGGGAGGAGGAGGAGGAGGAGTGTGTTTCCCTACGGAGGTCACGGCCATGGTTAGGGATTAGGTTTGGTGTTTGTGTCCTCGGAAAAGAGGAAATCTACAGCCCACCCTATAGAGACCTTGCTACGGGGACATGCTGGGAGGCACCACAGATGAAGAAGCCTGAAACTTCTGAGAGCTGCTTTAGGGTTGCCAGGGCAACTGGCACAATCCGTGGTCCTTTGGCAAGGTTTTTAGCAAGGCCTCAATCGCACGTCCTTTCGCTTGAGAGTTTTTTTTTTCCTCCGGCACTGTTAAGAAAAAGGGAGGCCCAGTGTGTTCAAAGGAAAATGAAGCATGAGGTAATATACTAAGGCATGTTTCTCCTGGAATAAAAAGATGTTAGCCAGTAAGGGTTTACTAGTTTTATTATCATCATAACATTTACATGTATTAAGCAGCAAAATATATACATATCAACAGATTCACATGAAGTCGAGAAAAGTGAATGATGGAACAAAATTTGCACAGACAATGGGAAAAACATTTCTCTTAGGTAGCAGCATCAAAGTTGAATACATGTTACATTTGATCATTTTAGCATTTTATTGCTTCATTGGTTACCACTAACTCGTATGTTACTTTACACATATGAGTGCAATGATTGTAATTATATATTTATTACATATTCAAAGCGCAAGCCTGGCATCGGATCTTGCCATGCTGAAAAACAGAACAGAAAACAGCAGCTGCTCAGCTCTCTGTATATCCAAGCATGTTGGACTTGTGGACACGCCCCCATTAGTGATGTCACATCAGGCCTTAATCCATCAGATGTAATGAGCAAAACACTTTCTGTGACATCACCGATTTAGGTTTGTGCACTCTCATTCCAACCTCTTGCTTCTAGAAATGCAGCCAAGTGAAGAGTACCTGGTATGGAAATGAGTACCAGCCCACATCATGATATTCAAGACCTGTCTTTTCACATTTCAGAAGTTCCTACATTCACCCACATACTCCCCTGACGCAGCCCCACCAAAGTGAACTCAGCTCAGCCATCCAAGACAAAGAGGAGGGCCTCTTAGTCACCCTCGAAGGCCCCGTTGGTGGCTCCCTGGCATTCACTTTTTTTCCGGCACTTGGACAAGATCCTGTGGAGCAGGCCTGGAGATCTGTGTGTCTGAGGTTGGGAGGCCACAGACTGAGGCTGAGGGAACTGGGGCCTCTGCACCAGGAAGGGGCCCTTGCTTTTGCCTTGGCCCTCATCCAGCCCCACTCCTCCTCCTCCACCTCCTCTACTCCCCCTCCTGAGTGCCTGCCGAATGTGTCCACTGGGGGACAAAGAGGAAATAACAAACACAAAGGCCCTGTTTATTCCTCATGACCCAAATTCCACCGTTAGCAGACAAGACAGGCACGGAGCTGTACAGAGGGCTCTGTGTGGTGGTGTGTGTGTGTTTATGTTAGTGTGTAAGCAGGGTTCAGTGGCAGGCTGTCAAAAATAAATGCCCCCCTACTGTCAAATAAACTGCAAGAGATCAAACAACTTTTGCCACATTGAATATAGCATTGATAAAATGTTTAATATTTGATGATCCATCATAACTATCCCCATAAGATTTTAATTGAGCTGTCAAACTGTTTCATATCATTTTAGAAGGGAGACTTAGGTACAGGGCCTTTCCTTTTGCTCCTGCTCCTCTTTAATGAGATGCAGTGCAGCGAGAGGGGATTGACTAAATGATGTGTGTGTGTGTGTGTGTGTGTGTGTGTGTGTGTGTGTGTGTGTGTGTGTGTGTGTGTGTGTGTGTGTGTGTGTATGTGTGTTTTCAGGGGGGTTAGTAATCAGTGTGCTTTGTCAACTAATGAGGGACGAGTGGGGCCACCTGTTCAGGGGTGCTGGGCGGAGAGCATGATGGGATTTGGAGATACGGGATGTGTGGGGGGTTCGGTGGTGGAACAGCTGCTGGGTGCTGGGTGTGTGCATGATGTGTATGCATACACTTGTTAAGGGGATTGTGTTTGTTGTTATGGCTGCTGCATGAGTTTTACACTTACTTTCCATGTCTACTGCATACACGTGAATCATTGTCCCAGGCTGAGCTGCTCACAGATAAAGTCCTCCGTAGGGCTTTCGGAGGAAGATTTACCTGAGAATAGAATTAATCAAGTGTGTTAGAATTTCCTCTGGTATCTTCTCTTATCTGGATGCTACTTTTCTTTTTCTTAAATCACAGTAGACAGCTCAAACTCCTACACTGGGCATTACATTTCCCATTATGTAACTCAATAATGCCTTTCACTATACTCTCCCTGCATCCTAAATGCCCAGTTATTTGAAACGTTTAAGCCAAAACTGAGATAACTCTGCAAAAAGCACCTGCAGAGCCACATTAAACATGAGTCATCATTAGACCTTATTTGTGAGTGTTTGACACTCAACTAACTCAACACAACATCACAGATACAAACGTCAATCCCATTGCTCACAGTAACAAGCTTATTGAAAAACTAGGTGTTCATGGTGTTTAAAAACTACACTGCTATGGAGGAACAGAATAGAAAAGAATAGAAAGTACAATCTGCCTTCCAACATTAAGCAGCGACAACAACAAAGTCCAGTAACGCTGCATTGCTGAGCACATTCATCAGTCAGCCAACCAACCTGGCTCAGCTCCATCACACAGGAGGCGGGGAAGTAGCCCTGCTGGCCGTCCTGCAGCCGCCCAAACCACCTCTCCTCCTCATGTCTGGGCAGCACCAGGATAACATCACCCAGAGACAGCTCCAGCTCATCTGGCCAGTTGGGCCTGTAGCTGTGCACCACTACCATCTAATGGGCAAAGGGAGAGTTACAGCTAGTCATTTTATTCTTTGAAGTGTATCTGTAATGTAATTTTACACTTTATTTAAATAAGGTACAGTTTGTTGCCTTCCTCTTTGTTGTACAAGCTGTTACAAGCTTTAGTCACTGTCTATGTTTGTATCTGCAGTCCACAAGTTAGACATGGTGAATGGAGAGGATTATGTGTCAAGACTCGGAGATTAACTGCTGTGCTGTAAAACAGAAATCTGGGTCTACTCTTCATTATCTGTTCCTCTTAAATATGGTCCATATTTTGCCAGAGGAATTAGATGAATTAAACACATAATGGATCCACAGGAAATTAACTGACCTTACATAACATCAATGTCAAACTCATATCAATCAATCTCCATCATATAGAAGACTTACAAAACATGTAATAATCAGTTTTGATTCATATTTCTGCTGTTTAAGGTCCACATGATGTTAAACTAACAACCTACAGCCAATGATATTTTTTTATCAATGCATATTAGATGGATATTTGAATGAAGTAGAATGGGTAACTTGCCTTTTCAGCTTGTGGTCTGTATCGATACCTCCCTGTTTACCATTGAGAGTGGAAATGAATCAGCAAAAAAGGTTAGTTTTGCATGCAAATGTGAATAATAATTTGTTTACAAAAATGCATGAACATAAGCATCTCTACAACCCTGTCCTTCAGTTAATGAAAAGGTACACAGGGAGAGAAAACAAACAATCTAACCCCATTATTTATTCGTCATCTGACATTGATATGTCATCTCATTCTCACTAACAATGAAAACTGATGTCATGCTGAGCCACATTTCACTGCAGATATGATTCCACTCACCTTGAGGAGCAAGGACAGTGGTGAAGACTTCAAAGTGTTCATTGCTGTGCATGTAGATGCGCTGCATCTTGAAGATCTAACACTTGCACACAGACCGAAGCTCCCGTACTCTCTCTGCACAACCTTTAAATAAATGCAGCTGACTGAGCCACTGCAGCACTGACTGGAGCTGGGCACACGCAACAACACGTCCTTCCTACAGGGAACACACACAAGTACAGCAAGACTCGGGACAAATAGTCCTAGGATGAAAAGTGTGTGATTATTACACTAATAGTTGGGGTTTTCTTAATTTTGAAGATTAAAAATGTCACCACAGAAATATATATTTTCAATATTTTTTTTAGCTCTTCACCTCAGAGATCATGCTTGACCAGCTCATCTTCATGCCAGTGCCTATTGTTCTTTGACCATCTGGTCACATGCGAGGGAAGTTTGGAGGCCTCTGCCACTGCTCGCCTGACGTAGATGAGAATTCATAATTTCATCTCGTCAAGAGCGCTTGATTGATTTAGGGTTATTGACTGTGTCCCATTTTCCAGTGGCCTGGGTGAGCAGGGACAAAGATGAATGGGCTTGGGACAGGGTGGCGGACTGCTCAACAGATGGTGATTGAACCACACACACACACACACACACACACACACACACACACACACACACACACACACACACACAGCTCCCCTCTCCCGCTCTGGTGCGATGGAGCTTGGCTGTGAGCTTGTGTCAGTGATTAAAAAGCATCCATCAATGACATGAGAGATCACTCAGCCAGACAATAACATCTGAGCAGTGCAAGTTTGCTGCAAACCAGCAACCATTAGAAATATGCCATGTTATTTATCTCTAACCGCTAAAATGCTTTAATAACTTACAACAAATCTATAGAAAACAGGTCATTTTATGTTCCCAAGCTATTGCAATCAATGTTGAAATCCTGTCAGGAGGGCTATGGATGAGCTTGTCTGTTTGTGTCTGAAAGTGGAAACACCTGTAAATGGATGAGACAACTAATCTCATTATCTTTGGTCTCAATATTCCTGCAAAACACATGGTTGGACTGAACCCAGAGGAGTCTCTTTCAAAACAGTTAGCACATGAATAAATATCTGTACAGAACAAAATGACACCAGTTAGAGTAATATGCTTCCTAGAGTGATAAAGAAATTGTATTCAAAGTGTTTTTATGTTCCTAGGTTTTGTCCAAGTGTACTGAAGGGGCAAATGTTTTGGCTAGACACTTCTCAGTGCTCCTAATTCAGTGTGATGCCTCCAGTCTCGACACCAAGGCCAAAGCAAAGCCTTTACATAACCAAAAACCACAGCTAAGCCACTTTGAAAACCAATTACTTCTAGGAAGGAGAAAACACTCCCTGTTCAAGCATTTATCTCTTTAGACAAACCATGGCCACATGAAATTCACCTAAAAAAAGCTGTCTTACTTTGCAAGCAGAGATGCAGGTGATATTCTGGAAACATTGGACTACATCCTTTAATATGTGGCTGAGATGCTTTCACTGGTCTGAACTTGTTCCAACTGTTTGCTGCTGCTGTTTCTTTTAAGCAACCCAACTAAGATCTTTCATAGTACGGTTGGCTAATAGGAAAATACATGAAACGTTAGAATTGTGTATGTTACTATAGCATGTATACAAGATAAGAAAACCTTTGGATGTCTATCATTTAAACTTGTGTATATTAAATCATTGTGGATAATGTTGCAACGGTTAAGCGGGACCATTTATGGCAATATATAGGGTTTACATTGAAGCATTTGGTATCACTAATGAGGTACCTGGATTTGTACGGCCCTTCATTTATTGATTTGATTACCCCAAAATAAACAGTTTAAACTGATTTTTTTTTTTAGAAAATTTTACATCATAAGGTGTATGGCCTTGTTCCCCCCCACCACATGCAGACTTGCTGTAAAGCTTTATTAAGCAGCCTGACTCATTAGAAATGTCTTTTCCGCAGCCGACACTTTGACATGTCACATCGGGAAAAAGAGGTGATTAATAGAACGATTGCTATCCATTTAGGTATTCCAGCTGCTACAGTGTGTTTGCTCATTGTAAAAGACTTCACTACAATCAAAATGTCATGTCAAGAACTACTTTTAGAAATATTTTAACTTGCATCTTTGCCATCTCTTATCTTTGAGGAAATGCCCACTGCATACTGTTCGCAAGGATTCAGTGACTACATGTAAGATTTTGTTGCAATGCTGTTGGTTACACCTGTCCTCCCATTACAAGTCAGATGTAAAATATATATATATATATATATATATATATACTAAAACAGCTATGAAGGTCTGTAAAGCTGCATAGCTGTGACTTTATAAATTCTGCATTTAATTTAAAAAAAACAATTAAATGAAAACACAATCTAGTAATTTTAATTTGGGCTTCAGTTAAAGTATTTTTCCATCAATATTACACATTATCAGTTAGCCTCCATGAATGCTGAGACTGATATTTACAGATGTGATGACAGTATAAACCTAGTGAAATAGTCACAACATTGCATCCATCATTCACAGGTTAATCAAACAGTCATTGAATATTGCATCATTCATGTTCAGTCCAATGATTTGATGCCAAGGCACAAACAGATATGGCAGGATACAGGATGTTAAGAGTCCTCAATGCTTTCCAGGTTTGCCTCTCCTCTTTCCTCCTCCTGCTGCTTTACCTCCTTTTCCTTTGCCTCCTTTTCCTTTCCCACCATTTCCTTTGCCCTTTCCTGACATGTTGCTTTTGCGTCCTTTCTTCCCTGCTCCCTTCTTGTACTTAGCTGAGGCCTCCTCTCTGTCGTCCTCTCTCATCTGCTTATTGACAGCCTTGGTGATGTCCAACTTGGGCTTCTTGCTGTCCATGAGTTTCAGAAGCTCCAGCTGCTTCTGCTTCTCGCTAGAAAAGTTGCCGATGAGGGGCTCAAACTTCCTCTTCTTGCCTGTGTTCTTTGGTGGTTTCTCTTTAGGCAGGCGGTCCTGGAACCTCCCCACAGATGCAGTGGAGGTTTTGGCCACACTTACAGCTTTTGACAGGTCGTCTTTAGACTGCTGGGCTGTAGGCGTAAGCCCCACACCTGGCAGTTTGACCTTTTAGAATTCAGAATATAAATATAGTCAGCAATAAAAAAATCTTTTTAAAAATATGTACATTATATTACAATTTATGATAAATAGAATTAAGAAATGTGTAAAGAAATGTATACTATATACTATATATATAACCTAATTAATAATGCTGAAAAATTGTGATTAGGCCTAGTTGAAATGTACAGTAACATGCAGTGTTCATGCCAGAGTAAACCAGACCTTCTGTGCCCTGGCGATGTTCTTCAGCCTGTTGAACTCGTTTTTGGCCACTCTCTCAGTCTTGGCTTTGGTGCGTTTGGCAAACTGGTCCTCATTTGGGTCTGCGGTCTCCGGCACCTCAATCAGCCACTCCTTGGTGTCATCCTTGGCCCTCTTGTAGCCCCAGCGCCTCTTCCACTCCTTCGCGGTCTCATCCCAAACCAGGTTGGTCTTCTTCTTCTTCTGTATGCCCTTCAGTTTGGCGAACTCTTCCCATTTTGTTGGAGCTTTACGCTTCGGAGGTGGCTTCTCTCTGGGCAGCGGGGTCGTCGGCTCTGGTAATTTGGACACTATCGCCTCCTCGACCCTTTCCGTGGGCTGTTTCCAGATCTCGTTGATGAGCAGCTGCGTGTTGTCACGAGCTAACAACCGCAGGAAGACGTCTTTCTTCTGCTCTCTAAAGTCCCGCGACTCGATGGTGTTTTTGTCACAAGCTAGCAGGTTACCGATATCAAACTCCAGGTCAAGCTCTTTCTTCACGGTGATGCTTTTCAGTTTTTCTGCCTCTTCTTGCTCAGCTTTGACTAACAGCTCTTCCACACTGCACGCGGCCATGTTGGTGAGAGCTGAGAATTGTTAAACCCCCACGTGTGAAAGAAAAAAACACTCCAAATGACTTCCGGGTCATAGTTAGTGTTGTGAAATACCACCTTTAGCCACAAGAGGTCGACGTTGTTCCATTTATTTTCTTGTGCTAAGCGTAGACTTTATTCATCCCGAGAAGCTTTGCTGTGCAGCAGTTGCAATACAAAATGGGAAAAGTACAAGAAATATAAAGAGTCCGCGCGTGTATGTGATTTTCTTTCTTTTCTTAAATTCTTATATCTACATCTCTCCCTTCTCCCTCAATGAAAAACCAGAATTTGCGAATGTTTTATTTTAAGTCACCACATTACACTTGTGGAAATTGCATTCTGAACCAATGATTGACTTTTTAAAATAGTTATGAAGTCACAAAATCCTTTCTATGTACACACCTTAAACTGACATTTAAAAGTGTATATTAAAGCATTCCCCCCCAAAGTGAAAACAGCCTTTTATTATCAAATTTTGCACATACACCATTCTGCGTAGTGAAGTTCAACAACAGCAAAACATTTTTGAGGGGTACTTTTTAAACTGCTGTTTTCAAAGTTAAGAATTATAACCTTTACATCTAACATTCAGTTTTTCATACATTTAGCTATTTTCCCTTTTAATTTCCACACTTACAAAAAAGGTAAAATCCCCATCAAAGACATATCTATAGATATCAGTGCTCAGTAGTTGGTTTGTATGTTGTTTTTTTCCCATTTTATTATTATTATATAACAGTTTGCAAACTTAATAAGGTCTTGCCTAAAATGTCATTCCATTTTCCCCTGTACTGGACATGAAATAAGTGAAAGAAAATAATTCAAAGGATGTCCAGACTGATTTGGGTGTGCAGGCTATTGTACAATTGAAAAGTTTAAAATACAATCAGTGACAAAACACTACAGTGCAGGGACACTTCAAAAACCAACATAACAACAAGACACATCTCTTTAAGTTTCTGTGCCACATTCATTCCATCATTTTAAAGTTATGGGGTTGTGATAAACTTTATAATAGGATTACTATAAATGTTTTAATTAGAGATTCACTTCATGGAAGTATTAATATCCTCCCTTGTCTGTCATAGTATATTCTGTATGTGTTTCTCCCATAGATCCAGGGCTCTAATAACTCTATTTTTGTTCTTGTCTCTACTAATTTGGAGAAGGAGATGGAGGAAGGGGAGGAGGGGAGGGGGGGGTTCCATTACAATTGACTGGCTGCTGATTGCTCAAAGACGATGGTGTTATTATTTTGGGCTCCAGTAATTACGTTCGTCGCCAGACTTGCCATGTGAATGCTAACACTCTGACAGGCACAGAGATAAGGTCACAAGTGAGGCTGTGTTTGGAGATGTGTGGAGGAAATGCATAATTAGTGGCCCAAAGTCCCTGTCGTGATTTAGAGAGGACTATAAGATCCTCAGTGACGAAGTTGTGTTCAAAATAATAGCAGTCCAACATCAAAAACCTCATAAATCATATTTTTTGGTAGAAGTGATATTTCTACATAACAAATAATATACTAGTAAGTGACATGCATGCATGCTGCTCATTCTGTGTAATTGAATCTGTAATTGAAAGGGGCATGTTCAAAATAATAGCAGTGTTGTTTTCAATTAGTGAGGTGATTGATTCTGTAAAGACACAGGCGTCAATTATGGCCCATATTTAAGGAAGGAAGGAAGGTAATGTTGTGCATACTGGTTATAGTGCATTTCACACTGAAATACCCAGCAAAATGGGTTGTACCATACATTGGTCTGAGGAACAGCGGACTTTGATTAAAAAATTGACTGGAGAGGGGAAAACATATAAAGAAGTGCAGAAAATTATAGGCTTCTCAGCAAAAATGAAGCCTTGAAATGGCATCCAAAGCTTGAACAACGTGGGGAAAAACGGTCAACTACCATTCAAATGGATCGAAGAATAGCCAAAATGGCAAAGGCTCAACCAATGATCAACTCCAGGAAAATCAAAGAAGACTTAAAGTTACCTGTGAGTATTGTTACCATCAGAAGAAGGTTATGTGAAGCAAAGCTATCAGCTAGAAGCCCCCGCAAAGCCTCATTGCTGAAAAAAAGACATGTACTGAACAGGCTGAAATTTGCCAAAGGACACATTGACTGGCCAAAGGAGAAATGGCACAACATTCTGTGGACTGATTTGTTTTGGGTCTAGGGGCCGCAGACAGTTTGTCCGACGACCCCCATGCACTGAATTCAAGCCACAGTACACTGTGAAGACAGTTAAGCATGGTGGTGCAAAAATCATGTTATGGGATGTTTCTCATACTGTGGTGTTGGGCCTATTTATCGCATACCAGGGATCATGGATCATTCATCAAAATACTTGAAGAGGTCATGTTGCCTTATGCTGAAGAGGAAATGCCTTTGAAATGGGTCTTTTGACAAGACAATGACCCAAAACACACCAGTAAACGAGCAAAGTCTTGGTTCCAGATGAACAAGATTGATGTTATGGAGTGGCCATCCCAATCCCCGGACCTCAATCTCATAGAACACTTGTGGGGTGACTTCAAAAATGCTGTTTCTGAGGCAAAACCCAGTAAGGCAGAGAAATTGTGGAATGTAGTTCAATCGTCCTGGGCTGGAATACCTGTTCACAGGTTCCAGAAGTTGGTCGACTCCATGCAACACAGATGTGAAGCAGTTCTCAGAAATAATGGTTTATGCAACTAAATATTAGTGCAGTGATTCAAAGTAATGCAATAAATGCAGTAAATGTTTGAGTTTGTAAATAAAAATGCAAATCTGCTATTATTTTGAACATCCTATTCCTTCCTGTAAAGGTATAACACAAACTTGATAAATTTTGGGCCTGTTTTGATTTGGAATGTGCAGTGTTCCCAATGCATTGATATTATGGAATTAAAAGCTATTCTAAGGATTTTGTGCATTATATACTTTTTAAACACACTGCTATTATTCTGAACACAACTATATGTTGTCTAAAATCCCCCAATTTAAACATAGTCCACTAGTTAGCTGCTGGCCTCGCTGCCTGTGTCACCCACTGTCTCCACAAGTGTTGAAGTGTTTTTGCTGACTTTTGATCCAGCGTGAATTCAGCCAAACAAGATTACTTTTCCATGGTGATCCTTTTATGGACAAATACACAGCACAGGCAGGATGAAGTTCTCTATGAGCTTTGGCCATGGAGCACTCTGTGTCTGCATCTCCACAGCTCCTAAATGTGCTTAAAGGATCAAATTTAGAAATAGTTCTTTCAACATATCACCGCTTTCATGTGAAAACTATCCCTACAGGTTAGAATTGTTTATTTATTTTAGCCAAAAGAGGCATAAAGCAGATTTCTTTGACTCTTTTTATTCCAAGTTCCTGAGAAATGGACATTTTGGACATGCAGGAGGGTTTTAATCTGATATCATACAACTGACTGAGTCCCACCATGGTCCCACCTGTTGAATTTTGAATTCAGTAAAACTACAAAAATATGTCTGGAACCCTACTCATCCCCCCCATGCATGAGTGCCCTAGTCTATGTTTTGAGTAGTGATGTCTACATGTTACAGTCTTTTTTGTTTTGTTTTCTTGTCTTTATGTTGTAAAAATGCCTTGGGCTTTCCACTGCAACCTAATTTCCCCACGGGGACAATAAACCAATACATTTAAACTTAAAATTGCAAAAGTATTAGCATCAAAATATATTTAATATACAAAAGTAAAATCTGTTGTTAATAAAAGTTTTAACATAAATGCAGTTTAGCAAAAATTTCTGTGAAATTCAATGAGGTTGAATTATAAAGATACAGAAAATGGAAATACTCAAGTAAAGTACCTCAAAATTGTACTTGAGTAAATGTACTTAGTCACTTTCCACCACTGATTACGAAACTAGAAATATAAAATATCTTGTTAATGGGGAATGGCTCAATAAATTTGGTAAAACGTGAACTTAAACAAGTACTAGTACTATTGTACTACATAGTTGTATTTTTGTACCGCACATGGAATAATTTACAAGGTAAATATTATGTGGAAACACTACGCTCATATCAAGTATTTATCACGCACACAGGAAAATGGACCCACCGATACACAACAAGACAACACAAAGGAGAACAGACAACACAAGGGAGAACAGAGGATTTTCAAAATAAAACAGGAAAGAGAAAACCACATGAAACTTGACAGTATTCAAATGCCACATTCAAAACATGTTTTAAACAGTCACACTCTCCTCTCAGATTCAATGTTGATGTTGTTAATGCGCCTCTATAATCCACTCTTAGCTGCCATTTTGGCCAGGTATCTCCTGTAAAATATATAATGTATTTGGTTAAATGAAGGCAAACAAACTGAATAAAATAAATCAATTCCTATCTCTATCTCTTTAATTCTAGATTAACTGGACAATCTACTAGCCATTTCTGGCCTCATTAACCTTTTTCATGATGTCCTTAATACAGCTGCGTCTGCAACAGGCGATGCCCTTGCCGTGTTTCCATGTCCCTGTTTGTATTATAGTATACAAATCTCTTCCAAAAGGGAGAACATGCAGAAGAAACCATTTCACCACCATTTATTTCTCTAAACATGAAGTGATAACCTTAAACATTTAAAATATAATGAAGACTTTAAGCACTTTAAGAAGACTTTGCATAAAATGTTTTTTAACAGGATCAGTGGTTTGCATTATTCAAAGGGATACAAAGACCATTCATGCCACATATTGTGTCTTCTATTTAGAATATTTTTATTTGAAGCTTTTCACACTGTTTTTTCCAAACCTAGGTAGTATGTTAAATGTGTATCTCTATTCTTCATTACTTCAAAGATAAATGACAATCTGTGTGCTTCACTTTTTGTCATCTTCATCTTTAAATACCTACTGACTGGTGGCCACCACAATCTATGAATCACAGCAGGAAAGAAAGGACATTCATTCATGCAAAAACTAGCCAGAGGCTTCAAACTTGCTTTGTCTTTTTTTTTTTTTTTTTTTAAAGTTGACCTGTTAGCATAAAAAATGAGGTGAGAACACTGCAGGGCCAGATGTAAAAGAAGGGCAAAATAATCTTAACAGCAGCATCCTGGCATAATGATAGCTGATTGTTTGCTTGTGGATGTATACGTACATCAATTTCTTACACCTACTTAGCTGAACTATAGATTTGTCACTGTGGTAAAGATCATGGGTAATAGATTCACACAACATGATTTTTCAGGGAAGTCTTAATAAAAGGTATTGTATGTTGAAGTTAACCCCGTAAGCCTGCTAAAAAAAATCCACATGGCTGAACTGGCTGAACAGTTGATAGGTTTAGGCACTTTTGTAGATTACATTCACTACTTTCTGTTCCCATGGCGAAAGGGAAATGAGCGTCCCCTGGCGAACATAGTTTAGTTGGCTGACAGTTGAGGTCAGAACCTTTATTGATCTGCTGTGGTTGGGACAAAAAAAACAAACATTTGGCTTTGTGCAATGCCTCACAGCCGCATGCTGCTCTCAGACTATTGTCTTCTCCGCGTGGTACCTCACACTCTGTGAAGGACAAGCCCGAAGATAAACTGCATCATCTGTTTATTTATTTTTGCTTTTTATTTATTTTTAAAGGGGCATCAACAAGGGCTTGCAGCATCACCCTTCACTTTGCTGCGCCTCTCGTATTCATTTTAAACCGTTTAAACATGACAAAAGAGGGCAAGGGGTATTCCTGTGTTTCTGTGGGAGATGTTACTCATCTCTCTGGAGGCAGGTCACATCGGTGTGTTGTTTGCTGGTGAGCAGGAAACACAGCTGTGGTCTCCCGGAACACCCTCTCCGTCCAGGTGAAACGGGCAAAACAGTTCAGTTGCTCCCCAAAACCTGGCTGGGTTCCTATCAGCATAGCATGGAGGGAAGAGTCCTTGAGATATCATTCCAACCCCATTACCTGTGTGTGTGTGTGTGTGTGTGTGTGTGTGTACACGATCATGCAAGTGAGTGTATGACGTATGTGTTTGTGACGAGTGTGTATGCTGCATTGGCTTCATGCTGGATGTTGGAACCAGACAGAGCTGGTTAGTTCCTGGTGTCATGGCAACTTACAGAGGTCGTCCCTCAGTTTGGTATTCAGCAGCACTGTGGGGGCTTATCACAGTGACTTCATCGGGCACGCCCTGTACTCTGTTAAGCCAGGGTCTGACACCGAGTTGCCCCACAACTTTGTGTGAATAATGATGAAATGATTGGAAGAATATTTTGTCTCCATCAACAGCTGACACTTGTTTCTATATTGTTTCAATTTTTTTCTCATCAATAGTCAATCAGGATTTGCAGGTCACAGACCTCCCTTAATTCCATTTAATAGAAAATTCAGACAGTGTAATATGACTGTATACCCATCTACAAAGTAAGAAAGAAGTGAACTTACCAGACCTCTGTTGCCCTCTCCTCACCTCTGCTTGAGGCTAGCGGCTACATTAGCCACCACTAGCGCAACACACCCGAATCTCCAACTGAAATGTCAGCGGTTGCATTGTGCATTGTGGTTAACATTGGCACCATATTTTGACAAGGTAGATATGTGGCGATGTGTCTGGTTCTGCTGCATTGATTTTTACCATTTTAAAAACCATGTTCATTTTAAGTCCAACAATGTTAAAGGAGTGCAGTGCTAATCGGTGGAGTACTAGCTATTTCAAAGGAATAGTTTGACATGTTGGGAAATACCCTCATTTTCTTTTTTGCTAAGAGTAGCCTCCGGTAAAAAAAAATTATACTTTGGGTTTCATACTAATTAAAGCAAAGAGATAAAATGTGCTAATTAGTTTTTTTTTTTTTTTTTTCTTTGTACAGAGCCACGTTAGCTGTTTTTTCTGTTTTCAGTCTTTGTGCTGAGCTAAGTTAACAGTAATGACAATAGCTTCATATTTAGCAGATAGATATGACAGACATACAGAAAAAGAGCAGAAACACCAACTTTTGCCAAACCTGTGCAGCCTAATGTGTCATCCAGCCCCTCGGGTAGTGCCTGAGAAATCCTCTTTGAAGTTTCAGTGCAACTCCAATAATGAGGGCACTGAGCACCAGGCCCCATACGTGAGGGGCATCCAGGGTCCTTATCGATCCCCTGTTAATTAGTCCGTAGGTGCACATTGGCGCATAATTAGACTAATACTGAGCTTAATGAATGCAGACAACCACTAATTCCTCTGGGGAATTGTTCACTGCAGGAAGGATGTAGAATTTGGTCAATCAGAAAATTGTTTGGGGGAAAAGCATGCTTACTTTAGATCTAGTGTACACTGATAACAACAGGATGCATATGATGTCACATTCAGCACTGTTTTTAAATGCAATTTAATGAGCAGTAATCAGTCTGTGTAATAATGGGATATTAAACAAAAAAGCCACCCTGATAACATAGGGTTCAATTCAATCATATGTATAGTATCAATTCATAACAAGAGTTATCTCAAGATACTTACACACTATAATTTACAAATGCCCAATAATTCCAGTAATTCCCCCAAGAGCAAGCATTTAAAGTTCCCATGACATGGTGCTCTTTGGATGCTTTTATATATGTCTTAGTTGTCTCCTAATACGATATTTGAAGTCTCTTTCCTGAAATTCAGCCTTGATGCAGAATTACAGCCACTAGAGCCCACAATAAGCTTTTATTAGGACATGCCATTTCTGAGTCTGAGCTATTGAGGAGGAGAGATAAGGGGGTGGGGGGGGAAGGTGGGGGTGTGGCCTTGACCAACTGCCACATTGCTTGTTTGAAAGCTATGTTGTCTCTCTCTCATAGGTGGGCCAAATTCTCTGAGCGGGCAAAGCAGATAAAGGGGAGGTAACCTTGCTGCTTATGACCTCATAAGGAGAAAGATTCCAGATCGGCCCATCTGAGCTTTCATTTCCTCAAAGGCAGAATACCCAGGGCTTGGTTTACACCTATTGACATTTCTAGCCACTGGGGGACCATAGACAGGCTGGGGGAACTCAATGTTAAAAAACCTCATAAAGTCATATTTTCATGCCATAGGACCTTTTAATGAGGAAAAACTTCCATTTAGGGAGAAACCTCGGACAGATCCAGGCTCTTGGTAGGCGGTGTCTGACAGTGCCGGTTGGGGTATTTATAATCAGAAATAAAGATAATGGAACTATGACTAGAAATAGTAGTTGTAATGTTTCGTTCTTTCACAAGACATGTGGGCTTTTAGCCACTAAGTGCTACTCAACTTGACGGTGACTGATTTGATGGCAATGGACCATGGGGAATGTGAGAAAAAATTGAGAAATTGTTTCAAACAAAATATGCATTTTGACAAGTGACAAATTGGCCTTTTCTGAGATGTACTAAGGACACTGTGCAAGTGCTGTTGTTGTTTGTGGGATGAGAGTCATGCACCGAGGATGATTCAAGAGGGATTTTGTAGAGTCATTTAGACATTTTATCTGTCTTTTGAACTTAATCATCTGTGGCCGGAACTGGAAAGTGTTGTGTGGGAGATGCAAGTCAGGATGTAAAGGATGATGTGACACAGAGGTCAAGTTTAGAAATAAACTTGTTTTTTGGCCCTTTTTTTGTAGCTCACCCTCATAATTTAAGCTGCCTAATTTATTCTGCCTGTGGCTTTAAAGCTTTTTAAATTTTCTTTCCATTTCTATCTCCCTTATTAGACAATCCATTAGTCCATTTCTGACCTTACTTACATTTGATTCCCATTTGCCTCTGCAACAGGTGACACGTTGCACTATTTGCATGCACTCTTTTGTATGATATATTGAGTGCAGAGAACCGGAATAGGCTGATATTCCAAGACACTCACCGGGGATTAGTGACTTTGTTCCCACGCCATTCAACAGGAGTGACTCCTCCTGTATCAGTCAATGTTGTCGAATGAGTCAGAGGAGCGGTGCTCATTAGCAAAAGGTCAGAAGTCACCTTGCTCTACTCATTCTCAGGGCCACTGTCACTTATCGCTAACAAAGTGTCAGTGTGTCACTGGCATGCTAAACGTCCCTGTATGATCCATAGACTGTTGTTTATGATCCAATTCATGTCAGAGCAGGGAATCAGTGAGTTTTCAAAATACAGGTCTGCTGTTACTCTCATGACTGTCCCTCAAAGTGACTCCTTGTTTGCTTTGTTTTCCAAAAAGTTGTCTGATCAATGCTGTGATTATATTTCGGTCACGCATCATGAAACCCTTTGGCCTGACATGATGCAACAGTCATTAATTGCAAGCTACATTCACCCATCTATCCTCTCTTGTATAGCATGACAGGTCCCGAACAGCATCAGGATCCCAGGGGATGTTTCTGAGCTATAAATAATATGGATCCCATACATCTATGCAGGGACCCTCAAGCATCGGTATGCTCGCTTTGATATGCTAATTTTATCCTGCTCCCCCGTGCCCTAGAGTTTGAGTCAGTGAAACAATTTAGAAGAATTTCACAAGGCATCTCAGGTTTAGAATAGTCAAACTGTGTTAAATCGACAAGGAACAATTAATGTTCAACAATTATAAATTACAATTAAAGCCAATCTGCATGTTCAGATTAATGAGTAATGATGTTAAATATATTGTATGCATTTAAAAACCAATTGTTCATGTTCGCAAGTGGTGTACTGAAAGTACCACATGAAATATTGAATTCATACAGCATTACAATTACAAATGAAAGAACAAATAATATTATGTTGATTGCCTTTTAGCAGAATCTATCAAGGTAACATAAATCATCATCAAGTGAGCTCTTTGTATAGTGGTTAATTACCTCCAATGTACAGCCTTGAACACTAAATTCACATCAGTCATTCGATTTTAGTGACACTGAGGTCAAGTTCTAAAACATCTCTAGATAGTGGCCTTCAGTATACAAAGCTTGAATATATATAAGAGCCTTCTTTCAGAAACCTCTTTTCTAATCTAATGCCTGTGCACAAAGAAGCAAAACCTGGTGTAAGGAGCGTAAATCCTGCACCCCCGAGAAATGAAAAGATCTGAACATCAATGACCCTTTATTGGGGAGTTTTAGATCTCGCATGCAAATCAGATTTCACCCTCCTTCATCCTTCAAAGAGGAAAGTTTTCCTATTCAATAAACACAGTTTCCGACTGTGACAGCATCTAAAGAAGGTTTGATTCTGTGCAAAGGCAAAGTGTGACAGTGCTCTCCTCTTTGGTGCTTGGTATTATTTGGTGTTTCTGTTAATTTGTCCACACTTGCCCATGCTCTGAGGTTAAATGGAATGGTGGTGTTAGGAAAAGCTGTTCCTAACACCACCATTACATTCTTTTATTTCCATATGCAGTCCTTACAAACATCTTAAGGTCTCTCACAAGAATACACACACACACACACACACACACACACACACACACACACACACACATACATATTCACCTTTTCACTCAAACAAGAACCTCAAAGTGGAAGAAAACATCACCATGTGTGCTAGTTCTCAGGATTTGATTTTTTTAAAGACTTTTTCTATAATTTACACTCCAGTTTCATGTGCTCATTGCCTGTGTACATTGTGTCAGTGGAAAGTAATGCAGAGCGACAGCCACAAGGCCTCAACTCCATCCGTGTGCTCCCAAATAAAAACCTGATGATTTAGTGTCACAGCTGATTTAGAACAGACAACATATGCCGGATCCCTTTTGTGATTCTCTCCATGCAGCTACAGGCAGTGAGGAGGGTGCAACAAAGCAGCATCTTGACTGTAATTGTGTGAATCGCCTCAGGTTATGTACAACCTACTTGTGGTTAGTTAGGCTCCTGTTCCTTCTGCCCTGTTTGAAAGTCATTGCCAACCCAAGTTTAACTAAACTATGTTCACCCTGAGGCTCAATTTTATGTCACATAACTCTATCAGGCAGATGGCTGCATATATACTCAGCTCAGCTTGCTTTTCTGCTGGAAGTTTATTAGTGTAAAGTATGCATTGTTGTGAGCCTCATAGCAACACATACTGTACCCATGCATATATGCACATGTACTGGGATACAAAAAAAAGTGTGCATAGTGGAGAGCAATGGCTTCTGGCTCACTGCAGTGTAAGATTGGTGTTGTGCCAATATCCATGTTGAGAGGGGTCAAGGAGCTTGGGGAAGCCCACCTTAGTTGACAATCCGCTGTGTGGGAGTTGTATGCACAGCCCAGTGAACTGGACACATCAGTACGGATTGAGAAGAGAAAAAAACACACTCTAATTGCAAAACACAACTTGCAAACAGCAATCACAGAGCAGTTCAGTGATCAAATTGAAAGTTCTTGGAAAACTTGTTGAGCGCAACCTTTTGGCTACAATCAATAAATATCTGCTCTCCACATACTGATTAGTATGTAAAAGTGGAAACAACAATAGCTATGTAAATGCAGGTACTTAAATATAATGACCTGAGATTAAATTAATGTATTCTATTTATAATATCCTGCAGCAGAACTAACTATAAAGCAATCACACAGAGCACTCAGTGCTTTAAAAGGCGCTGTAATTTAATTGCAAGGAATCGTGAAAGCTAATCTAAATTACTGTGTCGACAGGGCAGATGAGGCCTTCTTGTGACATGTATAATTTTAAATTTTAAAATAACATTATAAAGAAAACACTTATCAGCTAGTGAGTATATTATACACAAAGCAAGTTCATACAAAGCAATTCAGCAAATGTTTGTTGTAGGTTGTCACAATGGCAAGAATAATTGTGTGATGAGAGCAACACATCTAATTATATATCTAAAACAATAACCCTCAGTTCCATACAGTGTTGGACACACAGGTATAGATCAAACACTTCATTGCAGTTGTGGATATACAGCTGAGACACATACTGAAGGTTACATCATGATGATGTTTGTCTTGCTCATGACTGGGAGCTTTCTTAACTACAGAGGTTTACTGAGGAGGATGATTGTTAAGGTGAACTGTAAGTTGAAAAAAACATACCCTGCATGGCAAAGATACAATTTTGGATACAAGGCTTTTCTAAAGATTAAAAAGATGATATTATGTGAACCTTACAAAAAAGAGATTTAGGAGCTGAGGCAGGATGTGTTAAGCTGCTTAGACTACATACAGCGGTTAGCAAGCAAACCGAAACTGATTGTCCCTAGAGATTGTCAGCCACACAAAAGTGCAAAACCTGATGCTAACAGAGGCCAAAAGTAGGATGTGTAGTAGTGAAACTAGACCCAGTGAGAAACAGCAGTTTAACAAAAAAGAAAACACAACAGGGCTGCAGAGGACTTGTTCTCTGGACAAAGATCACACCGTTTAAAACAAAACAGGCAACTGGTGCATCGCCAGCAAGATATCCTCAGGTCTGCCAAGCAGTTGAAGCAGAGACAGTGGATTAACTGAGGAAGCATAAAAAAGGAGAAGATGGAGTTGCTTGAAATTACATTGTGGAAAACCTGCGATGTGGCAGTGTGAAGACTGTGCATATTCTCCAGGCTCAGACATAGCGGTGCTTAAACATATCAGGATGCAAAGTCTTTCACAAGGTCAATATGCTTGGCAGCATAACAAGAGCCTGGCACCTGCAATTGAGAGCATATAAACATAATCTTATTTTTTTTTTACCCTTTAGCACTACTAAAACCAGAAAATAAAACTTACTTTAGAGAATGAGTTTTGACTACTGGACTAAAGTTAAGGTAGCTAAGAGAGGTTAGGTATTTGGAAATCCTAAATGACTGAGATAAAAACTATAATACATCATATAAGAAGATATCCATTGTCACAGAAACATCTAAAAAGTTTAATAAACTGTAGAAAGTCCTGCTTAGTACATATCTCGGTCACAATTAATTTCAGTAGCTGCCTTAAAAACCCAGTTGTAGTAGCTCCTGAGTGGCTTTGTGCTGAAGAGGGACATATATGATGAGTTTGTGGTGTCATTATACATATTTTTATTTGGTTTACAGATTGTCTGTTGTGCTATTATTTTATTGTGTGGTCTTATATATTGTTATTATTGGGTCATCTTTTCTTGGTTTTTGGTGGGTGGGATGGTGAGTGGGGATGAGATATGTTAAATTTGTGAATTGTATGTTTTGTATGTAAAGATTTATTAAAAGAATTGTTAATCACAAAACAAAACAGTACTGGTTGGGCTCTTGTGCAGATGGGTACTTTTAGAAGACAATGATTGTGGAAAGGCAAATTTCTGCATCAATGTTATCCATCCATCCATTTTTGTCCGCTTATCTGGTATTGGGTTGCGGGGGGAGCAGCTCCAGCAGAGTACCCCAAACTTCCCTTTCCAGAGCCACATTAGCAAGGTAAGAGGCAAGGTTGGAGATATAATCCCTCCACCTTGTCCTGGGTCTTCCCCAAGGCCTCCTCCCTGCTGGACGTGCCTGAAACACCTCCCTAGGGAGGCGCCCAGGAGGCCTCCTTACCAGATGCCCGAACCACCTCAACTGGCTCCTTTCGATGCAAAGGAGCAGCGGCTCTACTCCGAGCTCCTCACGAATGACTGTGCTTCTCACCCTATCTCTAAGGGAGACGCCAGCCACCCTCCTGAGGAAACCCATTCTGGTTGCTTGTACCCTGGATCTTGTGCTTTTGGTCATGACCCAGCCTTCATGACCATAGGTGAGGGTAGGAACGAAAACTGAACAGTAGATCTTTGCCTTCTGGCTCAGCTCTCTTTTCGTCACAACAGTGCGATAAATGGAATGTAATACCGCACCCGCTGCGCCGATTCTCCGAACAGTTTCCCGCTCCATTGTCCCCTCACTCGCGAACAAGACCCCAAGGTATTTCAACTCCTTCATTTGGGGTAAGGACTCATTCCCTACCTGAAGAAGGCACTTTGCTGATCCTCTTCCCAGCCGCTTCACACTCGGCTGCGAACCAATCCAGAGAGTACTGAAGCTCATAGGCCGATGATGCCATCAGGACCACATCATCTGCAAAAAGCAGCGATGAGAACCCCAGCCCACCAAACTGAAACCCCTCCCCACCCCGACTAGACCTCAATATCTTGTCCATAAATACTACAAACAGATTTGGCGACAAAGCTCAGTCCTGGTGGAGGCCAACCCTCACCTGAAACGAGTCTGACTTACTGCCGAAAACCTGGACAAAGCTCTCGCTTTGGTCATACAGAGATTGGAGGGCCCTGAGAAGGGACCTCCTCATGCCATACTCCCCGCAGCACCTCTCACAGGGGGGGACCTGGTCATACCGGCCTTCTCCAGATCCACAAAACACATGTAGACTGGTTGGGCATACTCCCAGGCTCCCTCCAGGATCCTTGCGAGAGAAAAAATCTGATCCGTTGTTCCACGACCAGGATGGAATCCGCATTGTTCATCTTCAACCCGAGATTCGACTATCGGTCAATTGTTTAACTACCTCAGAGACTTCCACCAGGGAAATTGACAACAATCCCCCATCTTCCTTCAGCTCTGCCTCTACCGTAGAGGACTTGTCAGCTGGATTTAGGAGTTCCTCAAAGTGCTTCTTCCAGCGCCCTATTACCTCCTCAGTTGAGGTCTGTACACAGCTTGGATGGTTCCCCGCTTCCCCCTCCTGAGATGGCGAACGGTTTTCTAGAAGCACCTTGGTGCGGACCGAAAGTCCTTCTCCTTGTCTTCTCCAAACTTCTTCCACACCTGCTGCTTTGCCTCTTTCACGGCAGAGGCTGCAGCCCTTCAGGCCCTTCGGTACCTTGCAACTGCCTCTGAATCCCTCCGGGATAGCATATCTTGGAAAGACTCCTTCTTCAGTCGGACGGCTTCCCTGACCACCGGTGTCCACCAGGGTGTTTGTAGGTTACCGCCTCTTGAGGCACCTAAGACCCTAAGACCACAGCTCTCCACCGCAGCTTTAACAATGGAAACTTTGAACATTTCCCACTCCGGTTCAATGCCCCCAGCCTCCACAGGGATGCACAAAAAGATCCGCCGGAGGTGCGGGTTAAAAGTCTGTCGAATAGGGGCCTCCTCCAGACGTTCCAAATTTTCCCGCACCACCTGTTTGGGCTTACCAGGTCTGTCCAGAGTCTTCGCCCACCCCCTGACTCAACTCAACACCAGATGATGACCTTCGGCCTAGGGTGCTCTGGTACCAAGTACACTTATGAGCATCCCTATGCTTGAACATGGAGTTTGTTATAGACAATCCATGACTAGCACAGAAGTCCAACAACAGACTACCACTCCAGTTTAGATCAGGGAGGCCCTTCCTCCTGATCACGCCTCTCCAAGTATCTCCATCATTGCCCACATGTGCGTTGAAGTCCCCCAGCAGAACTATGGAGTCCCCTACTGGAGCCCCATACAGGACTCCATTCAAGGTCTCCAAGAAGGCTACTTCAAGCTCTTGTTTGGTGCATGTGCGCAAACAGTCAGAGTTTCTCCCCCCATCACCCGCAGGCATTGGGAGGCAACCCTCTTTTCCGTTGGGTAAACTTGAGTCAGTACTCCACCTCCCGCACAAGTGGACCAGAACCAGCCACTGCCGCCTGGTTCTGGTCCACTGAGGCCCCTGACCTTCACTGCCACCCATGTGGTAGCGCACCTGACCTAGGGCAGTTCCTCCCACAGGTGGTGGGCCCATGGGATGGAGAGAAGGGTGCCACGTAGCTTCTTTGGACTGTGCCTGGCCGGGCTCCGTGGCAAACCTGGCCACCAGGCGCTCGCTGACGAGCCCTCCATCTGGGCCTGGCTCATACACTCATACAGGGTTTTTCAACCCAAAGGCATATTTCTGCATCAAAGTTAGGTTTCTAGATAAACAGCTTAAGGGACGGTAACATCAGGGTCCTCCGTTTCGCTAAATGTTTAAATGACTTCCCATAATCACTGGATGAAAGGGGACAGTGAAGGACAGAGCACTTCCTGGCACCTCTTGTCTGCCTGACAGCTGCCTCTTTTCGTTGCTCATCCCAAGAAATGATGTCACTCTCGAGTCATCCAATCACTCACGCTGATGAATTTACTAGACGAGATAAGCTTTGTGTGTCTAACTACCTGCCATTCACACTTACTGTACCTGCATCTTCTTCCTTTCTGTCTCCCACTGTTTTTCTGTATCTCTGTTATCATGAGCGTCCGTACTGTACATTCACACTCTCCCTCTCTTTGGAGGGTTAAGCCTGATGTTGAAAGGCTTCTGACTGAGGAGCGCTCCAGATTAATGTGTGTGTCTCTGCTGATTGATTCATTACATTAGTTTTATTTGACTAGTTCAATTGATTGATGCCAAGCTCTGGAGGCTTTTAAATTATAGCCACTCAGTCAAATTAATCACAGAGAACAAAGTTCAGTCCAGCAATGATCCTCTGATATATTCAACACCACAATTTTATTTATTAAAATCACATTATGTGCTGTACCAAAAGCCAAACCCATATAGTTTGTAAATTTATACTGTATTTATTTATTCTTTCTTCTACATTTTCTTGTGCTGTTCTCAGATTTTCCCAGAGTGCTGCTGACTGGTGTAATTGTCTCATTTTTGATTTTGCCCTAGAGCCCCTGTGTGATCAGTGCTCCTAACTGATGATCAGAAAGAAACCGTGGAGGGAACATAGACACCTACACAAACAGCTGGAGAAGAGGAATGCTTTACAACTCACTGCAGAAAACCCACGGTCATCTTCTGATCTCAACCAGTAAAACAAAGGAAACAAAACAATGGATGAGTCATTCGATTTACTTGGGGGTAAAAACACGCACAGACAAAGGAGGTCAGTTATATACTGCATGTTTTTTATTGGACAGACACTCTTCTAATTATCCTCTGATGTGGTAAAGACAAAATTAAGACTATGTGTTGTCCTTTCTGCACAAGGGCTATCAAGATATTCTTTGACCCCATTTGCAGCTCCATCAAAATATATATAACAGCCCAGCCCATTGTTTTTCTCATTAGACTACTTTAAATACATTTTCTGAAAAACAACAATGCATCTATTGCTGCACAAACACAGCTGATTTCACTGCATCTTCACTGGCTTGCATCCTGTCTCTAATGTGCTGGAGGACATTCATTATGCGTGCTTTGAGGCCAATGCCCAGCGTGATCATCTGAGAGGACTCTGACAGTTTTGCGAAATGGCTTCAAAAGTCCGCACAGACACATATAGATGCAAGGCAAGGCTTTCTTAGAAACAAGCAACTGTCAGTCAATTCAATGAAGCCGTCACCACTCAGAAAGAGAACATAAAGCATCTCCAGTTTCTTAAGGCATGACATTATTGACGAAACTGGTCATTGCTGTGTGGTGATAGATGTGCATTTCTATTATAACCCAGCCTCCACATGCTGAACCGTAACTTATTGTTAAGTCGCTGCAGACATGCTTGGTTGAAGAAAGGAAGAAAAGACCACACTGCCTCCACTACACTGACTGTTTTCTCTCATTAGCGCTCCACTTAAAAATACATCCTACATACACTAAAACTCCTCCAAACAAAGCATACAACTGGAAAGAGTTTGCCATACAGAATATTACATAAGGAAAAGATAGTTATTTATTAGAAGGCATAACCATTTTGATCTGCATAATGGCAACTTTGAGTGGTCTGAAAATCTTGTTTTGGATTTTAACCCAGATAAAAAGTCCCTGCATGAAAATATCTGAGTTGAGACCAAAGTGACAAGACATCCACAGAGACAACAAGAAACCCATTCAACCATTTCAGCCTTTACGCCTTTTGATTGTTATATGGAATGAGGTGTAGAGGCATTGAAAGAAAAAGAGAGATTTTTAAGGGCTTTATTTTAGCCAAGTCTAAAATAAAGAGACATTTGAAATGTTTTGTTTCTGTGGCTGCCTTCTGTCGACATTGACCTGTATGGTAGCTGTCAATATTGGTGCATATGATGATTGGCAATCATTCTGCACACAGGCCTAGAGTTACTTTGTTCTCTCCCAGCTGATCATACCGTATAAAGAAATGACAACCTCAGTATTGTGACAGAAATAAATGATTGAAACCTTAGCCATGAGACTACACAGGGGAGACAGGACCACATTATATGTTCAGATTAGGAGGCCACTTAGAGCCAATTATGGTCAAAGTGTTTTATCAAAAAAAAAAGAAAACTGGGTTACAATTTTTGTAGAATGTTTTTGCCCTAGATTTCTCATGAGATGGCAATTTCAGTCACAGTATGAAGCAGTCAAATCTGCACAGTCTAAGAGTGGACATCTGCTGCATTTGAATAAATCATTATTCAACACTTATTACTGAAATAAAAATATCACTTAAAGGAGAATTCCAGCCAATTTTTACATTCATCTTGATCGCTATAAATATGCGTGTACTTTCGATTGAAAATCCCCCCAACCCGAATAGGTAAAGGCAACACGGAGTATCTGCAGCTACGTGTACGAGCTTCCACTGAGCTAAAATTACAGTTGTCAGGGCATGTTTTAGAGTGCCTTTGTGTCTCTTAACAGACAGTCTGTGCAACATGAACAGGGCCCTTACGTGACAACAACATGCGTTTTCAACTCAGACATAGTTTAAATTCACCTACCCTGTCTCTATCCTGCCGGTAGCTAGCTTGGCGTTTTTGCTGCTAGCTGCTATTTGTGTATTTGTAGCTCATCCATTTTATGTGTGATTGATCTGGTGTTGGTGAGTAGGAGGCTTGTTGATTTGTGTGGTAGTTCCCATAACCGCATTAGCAGCATCCTTGCTTCTCAGAGCGATCTACACACTGTTTATCTTTTCCAGCTACATCGGGACTTCAGCGCAAGACTACAACTAGTCTTATGCTATCACTGTGCAAGCCACAAACATAATTTGGCCCGTTTCCATGTAGTTACATAGTCACTGAAATGGTCATAACCACTACAGTGCTCAATTACCTGTTTTTGAGGGGGAATGAAGTTTTCCTCGTGAAGGCATGACTATGTCTGAGTTGAAAACGCATATTGTTGTCACATAAGGGCCCTGTTCACATTGCACAGACATCTTAAATGCATGTCTGTTTAGAGACACAAAGGCAGTCTAAAACTTACCCCGACAACTGCTGTTTTAGCTCAGTGGAAGCTCGTACACTTGGCTGCAGATGCTCCATGTTGCCTGCATCCATTCGGGTCAAATGGATTCGATCAAAAGTACACACATATTTATAGCAATCAAGATTAACGTAAAAATTGGCCAGAATTCACCTTTTAAAAACATGAAATCATGCACAGAAGCAGAACATTTATTTCCTGAACATAAAACATAAGGATAAAATAATGAAATGGACTTCTTTCCAGCATTGCAAGCATACCAGAGATCTTCAGTAGGCCTACACAATATAATAGCAAGGTGCAATCTATAAACAAGATGTAAGTAACACAAGTACAACAACCGAGAACATTTAATTTTGTATAAATAGTAAGATAAACTTCCTGTGTCAGTGCTGAATAAGAAAGCAGATTATTCATTTTATAGTAGAAGTGTAGCAATAAATGTTTTATTTTGAACATCTCAAGCTACACCTTTTTGTCCTGTAAAGTCGTTTAAATCCAGATGTGGACCAGTGACATGGCCAATCACTGAAAACATTTATAGTCCTGTTCCTTTTCCACACCAATATATGAAACACATTTATTTCCAACATAAACCATCTTGGTGCAGTAAACAGTAACTAGCACACCAAATGTGTGTTATATCCTTAACAAATGCAACATTATGCTTCTTGTCTGAGTAACCTTTGCTAAAAACGTTTATAAAGGTTTTATAAAGATGGAACTATATGTTGTTTAAAAGATTTACGCCTTCATAGGAACAAATAGGCTTGGGGCAGAATGCCATAGACAGGGGAGAGACGTCAGAAAGCAATGAAAGATGGGCTAACACATTGTTAGTTTGGTGTTTTAACAGGATTTGTTGATAAGAAAAAGTTAAAGAAACACCAGATATATCCTATAACTCAACGTATTTGGTAAATTATGCATTAGACAGCTGCTTAGATTTAATTATCCACTATCCAATTTAAAGAAAAGCTACTTTTTATTTATTTATTAAAATTAATATATTAGGATGTTAACTGTCCTAAATGTAAAATTTGAACTTGGAAAATCCAGCCATGATTGTTAACAAATATAAAAGGTGATTTAGACAAAGATTTGATATAGTCCTTGCAGACACGAGATTGGCTTCCACTATGTGAACAAGAATTTGGGAAGCTGGAGTTACACAAGATAGATCCATAAAGACAGAATGGCCCTTGGGGGTGTCACTGCATTATGGACAGCTTTGCATCACACATTCTCATCCATGCTGTATTGCATGCAAACCATAGGAGAAGCCCAGGGCAGCCATCTCACATTTCATTTATCAAAAGCTAATCATTTCAAGCGCCTCAGAAGATAGTTCATTCTTATCTCAAATGGCTTGCTTAAAAACATGCATCAAGACTCACAAAAGCTCCTTTTTAAAAGCAGCTGCACTGAAGAATACTTGAACATCAAATAACCCGGAGGGGAAACTGGTCAGCAGCGTTCATTCTGCATAATTAATGAGTCTGTTTAGCCTTAAACTGCCCTGACTGAACATTAGCATACATGTAATTACTTATATATCTAGTGTGCTGGTTGAACACATGTTTTGTGTAATTTTGTGGTCAATTGTAAAACCAGAAATGCCATCTCTTTTTTCTTAAAATTAAAGGCCAAGCTCTCACTTCTATTAGAGAGGTGTTTTTATAACAAGCTATATCACTGGACTATAAACCAAAAGGACACCTGAGCTACAAGTCACCTGAGCCCTGGGCATTGCAGTCCCAGCAATCAGCACCAGCATACCTGTTCATACTCATTGGAACAGCCAGAGTGACCTTGTTTATTAAAATGAGTCTGTCAAAGTCGAGCAGAACACAGCAAATATTAGAAAAAAGACAGCTCAATACACTGGAGAGAGCTGTCCAGTTATTTAGGAAAGGACAGTTTGCAGAGAAGCACTTGTCCTTCCACAGATTGCGATTAGAAAGTCAAATGATTAATTAAAAGAATCTGTTGCCATGGAGAGTTCCATTCTCAGAACCCCTTCAAAGTTCCTGGTATGGAATTCACTTTAACTCAAGTCCAGATTTTTATCTAATCATTTTCTGGTAGGCTATTCTCCACCTGCATTAAGAGGTCAGACACAAAGGTCATATTAAGTGGCAACATCCCAATTTCCCCAGGGGAATCATTAAAGTTTTATGTAATCTAATCGTCTGAGAGACTCGCCTTAATTGAGGAAACAAAGGGATAACGATTTAAGCCTGAGTCTATTCCGGTGTGGCGTCACAAGAGAGGATTTCTCTCCCAGTGATCTGTGAAGGGACAGTGATTTGAAAATGAGGTGACATGAGTTGACCACGAGCAGTCACTCTCTCATCTGGCGGTGTTTTCTATTTGTGTCAGCCAACATGTGTTTCTCATGATGGGACCTGACACCTCGCCCGGAGCAGCATGCATGAACAGCGCCAATGTGGAGAGGCTAATAGAAGAAACCATTTTACATGGACTGCAAATTACACTCTGAGTGATCACCTAAAATGTCTCAAGATAAGATGTGAATTTTCAAAGATGGCAGATATTCTGAAGAAAAATCCCCCATGTACATATAAGCTACATTTACAAATGTTGTCCTCACTTCCTCTCTCTTAAATTGCCTGTTTTTATGTTGGTGCACACTGCACAGTTTGTGCTCTTTAAATCTGCGTGTACTGCATGTCTGGATTGGAACTTATATTTTCCCGGGCTGAATGTCTCCGTAAAATGTATTTACCATTAGGGATTAATGGAAAAGGTTTTACCACATTGTGAAAGGTGACTTAACAAATATATAGAGTGTATGCTTAAAGTGGAAAAGTGCCAACTTGTTAAACATTATTAGGAATTTCATTGTATTGCACAATAGCTGAAAAAAGCATGAAACAGACAGAGAAACAGACAAGTCAGAGTTCTCCTTTTTATCATCAAACTATTCAAGATTTGAATAGCTGATTTTGGATTAAGCTCTCCATCCTGAAAACGTGGCTTGGCAGTGGGCCCCTTGAGGTGACCGAGGCACCCGGAGGCAGAGGTGGTGACGTAGGTGCAGCAGTAATGAATCACTGGGAGACAATGCAACTCAGAGATGCACCGCAGATGCACATTCACTGAATACAACACAGGTCAACTGGGAACCTTCTGTGGAATCATTAGTGTGGTGCAATATCAGTCAGTCCTGTAGATTGCACCAAAAGTACCTGTTGTACCTGCAACTATTTGATGCATTTCCAATATGTTATAGTCTCTTAATTATTTATCATTATTGCATTATGGCAATTTGATAACAAAGAACAGTCACTGTAGTTTATTATATGCTAATTAATTATTTGTCAAGCAAAGAACATTTAAATCTGATTGTGGACACATAATTCAGAAAATGGGCTTTGACTGAGAAGCAGAAAAAAAGCATATTTTGAAACGTATCTTGCCTTAATACTCGGTCACGTTTTAATATTCTCCATTCAAACCTGCGCAATTATTTGCAACTAACTCATTCAAGTGAAAATGCCAGCAGGTGTGGCACCTACAGGCCTATTCTGAAAGCACAGTGGCAGACGCTGGTGCACGCGCGCGCACGCTCACATATGACTCATCTCATCTAAACTAAAGCACTTTGTCAGAGGCGTCCATTCACGTTACACACCCATGCAAGAACGCGCAGACTCAATCTCATCTTGGAGCGCGACACTTGTAGTGAGGTCGGCTATATAAGTCCATTCTGAATCTACTCTTTAAGTAACTATATACTTGTTTCTTCAAAGAAGTGAAGAGGGCGGCATCTCGCCAACTACCTGGCAACCTACAAGGCTGTACTGGACCTCCTCTAAAGATTGAAGGTATGAAAAGCTTCAGCTTAGTTAATGTTTTTCTGCATGAATTCTTTGCCATGTTACATTTTCTTATTTTAACGCACCAAGTAGATTTTGTCCTTTAGTAATTGCACTGTATTTTCAAACTTTTTGTTTTATAGTGCTGGAAACAAGTAACAGGCAGTAATACTTCCAGTTTATCCATTAATGAGCCAAAATCCAACCTCTCATTACGCACAAATATTACACATTACGGACCAATTTACCAAGTATATTTCCTTGAATTACTATGGAAGGAGGTGAATCACTAAATCTCTCAAAACAACAAATAAGCTGCAACACTTTAGTCATAGTTATATCACTCTTACATTAATGCGATGCCTGTTTTTACGTGCGTAAAAGTTGGGATGAAAAATAATCCAAGCATTTGTTTTTCTTCTCAGATTCCTGTTGATATCCTGACATGAAGCTCAATTTACTTGGTACCACCGTGATTCTGCTAGTTGCCTTCTTACCGCGCTACGAATGTCGGGCTATTGAGAGCCCTGGCGGTGCCCTGCGCGTCCCTGCTCCCCAAACCCAAAACTCCCAGCAACAGCAGCAGCAGTCTGGCCCCATCCTGGAGCGGCTTGGAGAGGAGTATTTCATCCGACTGGGCAACGGGGACTCTAATTCTTTCCCATCATCGCCCATGTATCCCGGCGGAACCCCTGCCATCTACAACAGAGCGTTGCAACTCCAGCTGACGCGGCGTCTTTTACAAGGGAAAGTTGGAAACATCAGGGCGCTCATAAGCGGCTTCGGGGACCGCGGAGACGAGTCGATGGAGAGGGGAAGGAGGTCCGAAGACCCGCCTATATCCCTGGATCTGACTTTCCACCTGCTGCGGGAAATGATGGAGATGTCCAGGGCGGAACAGCTGGCTCAGCAAGCGCAAAATAACAGAAGAATGATGGAGCTCTTTGGGAAATGAAGACCTCTTTCCAGACGGCCAAAGATCTCCCTTCTCTTTCTTTCTTTTTTTGTTGCTGCATTTTTACCATCAGCACAAAACATGCTGTGTACAATATAGTGCTGCTTTATCACTTTATAATTTAAAGCGTTAACCTCAAACTATGGAGCGTAAACGGCCTTGACTTATAATGATCCGATTGTACCTGGCCATTTTAATGTTGGTATCAAATCTGTAGAAATCAAACGTTCTTCATATTTGAGATTAAATGCTTTTGGTTGAGACATGAATTGAAGTTGGCGTTTTGTTTTAGATTATGAAACCCTGTATTTATGATATTTATGTTTGTTAATAAACGTATGTGCAACCAGTCATTTTCTGTTGTGCAAGAGAACGTCTTATATCTATATTTTTTAATAAAAAATTAAAAGCAATGCTTACACTTCTCTGTGGATATCCTTACATCAGTTAATAATAACTCCCATGAAACTAACTATCCCCAGTCACTTTAATTACTCATTTGATTAGCATACATTTTCCTAATGTTTTGCGTGACATATAGATATGTAATCTTACATTGGAGAAATATATACACACACACACACACACACACACACACACACACACACACACACACACACACACACACACAGTTGGAGAGAGCACAAATGGCCACAGCATCTCGAGTCTTGCCAACACAAATATTGATTAATATAAAAAGTTATTTTCTAACTGAATATAAAAACCTTAAATGGTGTAACCATGGCATTGCTCTGGAGCCAAGTCATAGGTTAGCACCGTGACTTCTCTCTGACATGCACAAAAATGTACCAAAGATGTTTCTACGGATGCTTTAAAAGTACCAGTAGTCATGGAGGTGAAGGACATTAATACAGCATCCTTTCTCCTAAACCGTTAATCTTCAAGAAGCATTATACCAGCAAGAGGCAACTACAGACATCTGAAGGATGCACAACTGTTAGCTAATGAGTGTGAAAGACACTGTGTGTGCGCGAGCGTGTGAGTGAGTATGCTGTACTGATCCTTGACCCACAGTGTAACTAAACAAGAGCTGTGGGTGTGAGTCATCCTATTCAGTTTGGCCCATTTAGCAACTTGGGGCTTAGTGCTGCATTGAACCCATTTGTAAAGAATCCAACTCACTGAAAGACGGTGTACATTAATTAGATGAGACTCAGTGGCGGACTATCTCAACAGTGGAGCCACGCCAAAGTGAGACCTTTGCAGGGCAGCAAATATATAACTAAAGGTTTGAGGCACGCTGCAGTCTAATATGTACAGTAAGTTGTAGGCAGGAATGGTATCATGACCATGAACTGTCTGAACAAGCTATAGAAATGGCACTAATGCTTTTTCTAGATAGATTTCCTATGACAGATAAATTAAAATGACTGAAGAAGAAATAAAGGAAGGGAGAAAGAGAAAACATATGCTGTTTATCTTAACCCATGTAGAAACACAGACACACACACACGAATGGGTGAGGGTGTTACACAAAATATGTTTCATTAGTAGTTTAGACCTGTACAGTGACAGAGTCCAAATTTGAGAGATAATATGCAGTAGGTGTTTGTACATTAAAGTTTTAATGACACATAATACGTAATCGTGACATGACAAAGACTAAGACACATAATACACCCTGTTATGTGTATGAAATACTGAAATGTCACAGTGTTAGTTTCTAACTACTCATAAAGTTATAACAGTCATAAAAAAGTATACAACAAGGAGGAAAACCTGAGGCCTTCTTGTCATGCTCGCTAATGATGCAGTTCAAGCAGCTACATAAAAAATGTATAATTTCTGGAACCAATAGAACCCCATAGACTGTCTGTCATTTGGTGTATTTAAAAAAAAAAAAAAAAAAAGTATACGATCAGTCAGTATACAGTGATGCACGCTAACATAATCACAATTAAAAGATAGGGAAGGGAATTGAAACTTCTGTCTCTTCCTTTAGATCTACCTCAGCTACTCAGACTTTCCCTTCAGCGCAGATCTAAATCTGTCTCACTGTTCCCAGATCTGGGAGAAAAGTATCACAACTGACCTGAAATCAACATCTAGGAGCAAATCTTATCCTACTCCTGGTTAAGGTGATGTCTGGGCCGGCGGCTGACAGCTAGGTGGAGGCAGGGCTCTTGGCTGCGCTTGGGGAGGAGCTACTCTGCTGGGTGGCAGGAGGTTCAACGGAGGCAGCTGTAACAGCACTGCCTCCCGAAACAGTCTGGGTCCCCTCTCCTTCCTCAGTGCCTGCTTCTCCATCCTCATCCTCTTCGTCCTCGTCTTCATCCTCTGTAGAAAGAATAGGAAGGGAAATAAAAGTCTGACGACTACAAGTCGCAACTTTAAGCCGTAACTTGCTGCCATCACCAACTCACCCTGGGGGAAGTCGAGGGTGCGCAGGGCCTTGCCCTCTTTGTTGAAATCAACAGTGTAATGATCCATATTTTCATAGCCACGCTCAACTTTGTCCAAGTGTGCTGTACTGGATGCTTCTGCAAGCCTGAATACAAAAGGTGTAATTTGCATGATTTATAGAGGGAACAAAATTTACTCACAGACAGACAATGTAACACTTGTTATACATCATCAGCATGTGATGTTCAGCAAGTTATTTAAGGATGCTGCATCTAAAGATAATTATTTGCTACATTTCACAGAATTATATTCGACAGCTGCCAGACAGCAGGTGTGACGTCACTGCATTAGGCTGAGGGGTTTTTAGGTGCACATGTTAATTTGGTATATTGTTCACATGAATATGAAAAAACAACTACAAACAACAAAAGGGAAAAAACATCCAGTTGTAGTTTTTAATAGTGTTAAGCCAGAAAGGATTTTTACTCTAAAATGACAAATTGTTATCTTTTTTACATAGCTAACATAATGTATTTCCCCTTACCCATTGCCAGTGTAATTATTGATGCATAAAGACATGTAGGCTACTCACTTTTTGAGGAGAGGCTTTGTGTTCTGAAAGAGACAAGAGAAAGAGAGAATAAATAGCAATTCAGCTTATACATAAAACATTGGTAATTGTAGAGATTTTATATGGAGCCCGTTTGGTACTGTCTCTAACCTGTAGAAATAAAGCCATTTCCGGTTCCTCCATAGTCTGGATACCCAACTCCACTATCTTACAACTCTCCTCCAGATGGTCTCCGTACTTCCTGGTCAGTCCCCGGATATAGTTCACCTTCTCTTCCTGTTCTGCCGTCACCTTCTGACTCATCTCCCTCTTCTTTGCCTCCAGAACTGAGTATAGCAGGTCAAACTTCTCACACACCAGGGTCTTCTGCCTCCGACCATTCTCCTATAAATGCCAGAGTGAGAGACGGAAGGAGACACATGTACACACACAGGGAAAGATTCTAAATTCTGAAAGTCCATTCATGAAAATCATTCATCTCAGTCTTGTGAGTAAGACATGTTTGTAAATGCAACTCTAGGGTACAACAGAGTTTAGAATATTCAAAACCAAAGATAGTAATAGCTGTTGCTTTCTGGGTACGGTCATGTAAATACTATTAACTAAAAATGTTGTGGTTAGCCTTCTGCCCTTTAGATAGTGCCATACGTGCAGGTAGGACAATCTGCACGTCTGCCCTGAGTAACGCCACTGAGGGTGACACAACATGGGGGACTGGAGCCTCTCCAGCTTCCTCCCTACTATGTCTAACTGTGTATGTGTACCATAGGAAAGCTGTCTTTTCTCCCCCCATTATTATGTTGATGGACCAGAGTGCAGAGCACTGCTAAGTGCATGTACACTGTCAACCCAGATTTAGTTGTCACTTTTTAGTGGTCACCACTTGTTATTTCATGTTTTGTTAAAAAAAAAAAAAAAAAAACATATTCACCACTAAACCACATTAGTTAGTAGTTTGTTTGTAATAATCAACTTAATTACGCAGTGCACAGATCATGTTAAGCAGAGATAACTAAGAATGTTAAGTTTATGTATGGGAAGGGCGGGGCATTTGAATTGTTCTGCGCTGAAGCATATACAATATGTTCTGAACGGTTTCTGTCCTAGTTAAAGTCTTTTAATAATGTTCTGTTAATGTTTTGGGTGTGCAATTATGTTCTGGGTTCAGGGTTTTAGTTTTGTAAGGTTGATTTAGTGTTTATGTTTATCTACATTTATTGTTGCACCAGATTGGAAATCAGTAACTCTGTCTCCTGAGTAAAAACTTTCCATGCAGTACAATACATTGGAAAATTACAATGTTTTATGAGTATTGTTTAATGTAAACTGTTTAACTGTTTTTAGGAACAACTGTATTGAATACATTGTTCTTAAAGTCTTACTGTCATAAAGGAAAAACAATAGTTTTTAGAACCAATTATTTCTTCAGTGTTGATAAGGAGCCTGATGTTATATATTTCATATGTTGATGATGATGATACCCCACCCCCACCACTCCTCCACACAGTTGTGAGTAACCAAAGAGAACACAGAAGATTAAAAAACATGATGGATTCTTCAGAAGAGGTAATTATCAGTTTCTGAACATTATAAGAGAGTTGTGTGGAGCTGAAAAAAACAATTTATGTTTACTAATGATTTTTAATAACGACTACTAATGTAAACTTGATTTGTCTACTGCATCGACTTACCAACTTGTTAAGTTTCACCTTGTGTAAAAACGTTACGCTTTACCCGTTGCCTACTGTTTAAGGCAATGGGTTTCCACACACATTTCTAGTAAAGTTAACTAATTTTTGATAACAGTGTAGAAGAAAATGTGGAAAACAGAGAAAGTGAGACTGAGGCACCAACACTTTAATTTCCCCCTCTCCACCTCTCTGTCTTAAACTTACCGACAGATGAAACCAGACAGAGTTGCAGTGACACAGTGTGTCTGTTTAAACATCTGTGCAGGTGTATTAGTGTGTGCAGAAAGCAAGGCTTGCTGCGTGAGTGAGCGGCCAGGCGCTGCAGCAGTTGGACACTGACCTCTATGGCACGACAGGCTTCCTCAAGCTGACTAATGATGCCTTGCATCCTGTCGTTGTTACCAACCATCATGGCAATCCCGTCACTCAGCTCCGTCTGGGGGACAAGGACATGGCAGAGTAAATACCTGAGACCAAGTGTGATTTAAATCTGGGACAAAGTTAAAATGCGTGTACATGTACTTTATAATGAAACATGGTCCGATCGAGATTTTCATGATGTACTTTTTAACACAAACCCATTTTTATCTATTATTATATTTCTAATACTCTCATGATTGACAGTATTCATTATCTCCATGAGTACCTCAGGCCTTACCTTCTTTGTCTGGTAGATGCTGGTGATAGGTGCCACCTCACAGTCTTTGTGAGCTCCAAAGACCTTACACATAGAGCATGTAGGCACACCATGGGTCACACAGTAAATGTTGATCTTTTCTTCCTCATGAACATCACACATTGGCATTCCTTCCTTTCTCTCTGGCGCTGGCTTGCTGCTGTTAGGTTTAAAAAAAACCTGTCAGGTGGTCCATACATTTCAGTGCATATTGATGTGACATATAATGTCAGTTTGATAATGTCACAAGTACACATCTCAGTAGTTTATTGACTATCCATCAGTCTTGCCTTGCCATGTGCATGGACTGTCAGCACTGTAATCAATACATAAGTATTACACTGTGTAGTATACAGGTGTGCTTGCAGGTGTTTAGCGTTATCTTTTATGAATAACTCATACTTACATTGTCAGACAATTTTATCCCATAAAAATTAATCAAGATATCAGTTAATTGTCCTTAAAATAGTTTACTTAATCCCACAGGGGGAACAAAGGGGAGTTTGTTGTCTAAAAGACATTTTTAGCGAGGTTGACTTGTTACCATTCCCTGACTTGCAGAACACATTTGATCTACCACGTTCCTCTTTTTTCTTTTACCTACAATTAAGATCAGCACTTAAGGCACACGGTGTCCCTTGGCAGAGGTCTGGAAGTCTAAAAACTGTGGTATGGTATCAAGGCTTTATCAGTTCTTGGTGGTATCTGGCCACTCTGCCTTTCTTATTAAGAGGATCTGGGCACGCGATTGCCCAGTCCTGAGTATCAATCTCGACTGGCATGCTGTATGGTCTAACATTCCAGAAGTATCACACAATCCAGACTATCGGCAGATTCACTACAATTTCAAACATAGGACATGTGACAGATGTGGTTTATTTGGAACTGTCCACAGCGCAGATTAAAAGGTGCCCCAGGAAAGACTCTGGACACGAGGCAGTGCATCGCTGACAATGTGAGGTCAGCACAAGGCTACAGCCCGGTCCTCTAACTTACACAGATGTTTGGACCCTTGTCTTAAATCTGCCTGTGTGTGTGTCTGTTCATGAATGTGTTTTGTGTGTGTCTGTTTCTGCGTGCGTTGTTTTGTCTCCCTCCCTCCTGTCTTTCCTCTGTTTAATGTTAATCATTTCTTTTTTTTCTTTTTTGTTGGCCCTGGGACGTGTTCTTTGTCTCAATGTATTGTTTGTAATTGTTTATTATTGTTAATTTCTTAAATATTTAAAACAAAATAAAAAATTAGATCACAAAAAAAATCCATCCATCCATCTTCATCCGCTTATCCGGTATTGGGTCGCTGAAAAAAACAGTTTACCTAATAATGTCACAACATCTTGATCCAGTATGAGGTTGAGTATCCTAAGCGCAGTGGATCCTATGTCAGACAAGCCTTTTGGCCATACAGCCAAGGTGATAATGATGGTAAGGTGATCACTGTTTACTAGGGGTGTAAGATTCAGAAAATGTCACGATTCCATTCTTAAAAAAAAAAAAGATTCACAGTATATAAATGTAGTTACTTTTCCCATGTATGTATTTATGTACTGGTATGTATGTGTGTATGTATGTATGTGTTATTTGCTATTTTAACATCCTGTATGATGTATGTGTATGTTGTGTGTGATGTCTGTAAGCTACTGGGACCTTGAATTTCCCCTTGGGGATCAATAAAGTATCTATCTATCTATCTATCTATCTATCTATCTATCTATCTATCTATCTATCTATCTATCTAGCATGTGACTGCAGTAGACATACAATAAACAATTAAAATTAAAGAAAAATGTAATCTCCCTTAGAGATAGGGTGAGAAGCTCAGTCATCCGAGAGGAGCTTGGAGTAGAGCCGCTGCTCCTTCGCGTCGAAAGGAGCCAGTTGAGGTGGTTCAGGCATCTGGGTAAGGATGCCTCCTGGGCGCCTCCCTAGGGAGGTGTTCCAGGCACGTCCAGCTGGGAGGAGGCCTCGGGGGAAGACCCAGGACTAGGTGGAGAGATTATATCTCCAACCTGGCCTGGGAACGCCTCGGGATCCCCCAGTCGGAGCTGGTTAATGTAGCTCTGGAAAGGGAAGTTTGGGGTCCCCTACTGGAGCTGCTCCCCCCGCAACCCAATACCGGATAAGCGGATGAAGATGGATGGATGGAAAAATTTAAAATTAAAAAATGTGAATCAATTTTTGTAATTCTATTAATCGATTTTGAATTGGCAGAGCTTGAATCGCGATTCAAATACAAATCCAAATCGATTTTTTTTGCACACCCCTACTACTTACTTATATTTTGTGTTCTAGCAAGATAAACTGAAGAGAGTGCATCTATGTGTCTGATCTGTTTCACCTGCTGGACTCCTGTTTGAACATGTCAATGATGTTCTCAACCAACAGGTTCCTTTGCAGCCCGTAAACACCGTGCCTGTCCAGAACCACCTCATGTCTGCAGGACGGGCATCGGAAGCGGCCACCAGACGTCAATGAGCCACCTCTCGTTGGAAGGTATGGGTTTGAAGCCTGTAAATAATTCAGCAAACAGTTCAAACGTCAAATTTAGTATGATGGTTTTGATTGATAAATCAGTCTCATTTGCAAAAATAAATGAAATTGTTTCACTCAACAATTGTTTCCCTCATAATACAAAAGTGAAAACCCATCAAAAAAACATTAAACTGCCCTGCTATCTCTCCCTAATTGCTTGACAGGGCTTTTATTGAAGAAACTAAAACGTAACAAAAATGAAATCAATTAAATTTCCTAAGCTTTCAATGTGTTCTGATGCTGGTAATGATGAATTATAGTTTTATTGTTTGTAAACACAGCCTTCCCTTAGTGATGAGTTGGGACACAAAGAATGCTGAATTGCTGTCTAAAACTCTCCAATTATATGAGAATATCATATACATGTACTCTTCGTTGTCCTAACAGGTACTGGTTTGGCCTTTAATACATAACAAATATAGGGAAGTTCATAAAAACATAGGCTGTTAGTTGGAGATGCAAATATAAAACAAAAACTGTGTTCTTTAAGTGTATACATACATTCCCCTTAATGCTAAAAAATAATCAGTGGCATTTTTTCAGTTTCTTACCTGGAAAACATCATTGGCACATTTTCTGCAGAGGTTGTGCTGGCAGGGTAGGATGACGACAGGCTTTGTAAACATTTCCAGACATATGGGACAAATCAGTTGTTTCTCCAAGTTATCCATGGTATTCATTTTTGACAAACGCTTTTACCAAGACATACAACAATACACAAAAGTAGTAAGACCAGGAAAGCTGGTAAAGTTAAAAAGTCCTTTTCTGAAAGCAGACTCCAGTAGGAGAGTAGGCCTGCTGCTCGTGGCCTAGCGGGTGTGGGTTCCTATCTCGCTGGTGTCAGTTCTGTTTTTAGAAGCTATTGCTGTCACGTCAAAGGTTGCCATTTTTACCTTGCCCATATTTGAAACTGGGCTCGGGCAATACTGGACAGCTGCTTCCTACACTCTACATCCTCCTCTACACTGCTTTCAGAGGTGACTTGGTGCCTGTGCAGTGAATGTAAGTGAAGGCCGAACATGACATCTAGCTAGAACGCAGTTACGTTGTTGCAAATCCGTGACAAAAGGATGTAGAGGCTACCAGTTAACTATGGGTTTAGCTTTGTAAAATGTAGCATCAGCAACATAGTCAAAATTAATTATATATTTTCCTGCGGTCACTAAGCACATATTTAGTTTAATGATACATCCATGCTTTAGTTCTCCTAACATAATCTTAAATTTAAACATTAACTATGAACAGAAGTTATATAGGTATGCAAAACTAAGACATACATATTTTTAAGGTTTACGGCCTGGTAAACGTTATCCTGATGATGTTAATACTAACTCTTTAGCATGACGTTTATGCTAACTTTTTTTTTTAGATAACCGTTAGAGACGCGTTGTTGTGGATTCCACGTCCCACGTAGAGGCTGAGCTAGCCATGTGGCACCCGGGATTTTATTGGGCATGACCCGCCTGCTCTCCTTCTAATTGGCTAGTAATCGTTGGGATTGTTGGAAATGAGTCTGGCTAAACTATAGACAGTTAAAGAAAAGCTAAACAGGAGGTTTCGTTTTTAGATCAGTCTGAAAAAGAGTTAAAATAAGAATGTCAGGGTAGGCCAATCAGAGGCAGAATTAAGGTAGAATAGGGCGGGACATGCCTTACAATCAAAAAATACTCGCATCCAAAAATCCAATAAAGTGATATCCGTACGAACTTCGAAGCAGCACAGCTAGGTAGCCACACCAAAGGGCTGATGCCCATGTTCATCACAAGGTAAATTGACTTATAACATGTGTTACCATATTACAAACGGCATTTTCAAGAACATTAAACAAAATTATGTCGTCTGTTAAATCTGTAACGCTAGCGGTTAGCTAGCTAGTTAGCAAGTTTTTGTTTTATACCTAGCTAGCAAGCTATCTCTAACGTCAGCATGCTTGCTAGCTAGCGTTAGCTAGTTCTTTGCACTTGGGTAGCCAGCTAAACTAAAGCTAGCTCACCATCTATGAGATTTGTGCTTGTGATCGACCTTTGTTGTATGCATAACTCTATCATTAAGGTTATCAGTAAATCAAAACAAAAAACACCACGGGCTATGCTGATTTCCATCATTCACTGTGGTCCGTTGAAACAACGTAAAAAAAGGGCTGTGGAGAATGCGGGCATCGATCCCGCTACCTCTCGCATGCTAAGCGAGCGCTCTACCATTTGAGCTAATTCCCCATATGAAATCGTATCCGGTGTTTGTCATTTTCAACTGCAAGGGAAACATGGCATTTTTGGTGTTACACTCTTTCTTATTCTCTACTAGCAACTGAATTTCAACGTCCAAGAACAATGTGATTATGTAGCATTAATTGATGATTTTCTAAGATGCTCGTTTAGTTATTTACTGTTTTGACTATTGACGTTACGTTTATGACATAGCTACAACTCAGAATAACAGCAACGCGTTCACCCCAGTCTAAACAATGTAACTGGAGCAGACGCTATTTTTCGCCGCTTACAGCGAAGCTGTTGGTTCAAAATCCATACTTAAACAGAAAATGACAATACACAGTTTTTAATCAAATGTTACCGAAGGTGAGCATACTCCCTTCGATAGCTCAGTTGGTAGAGCGGAGGACTGTAGTGGAAACATGGTAATCCTTAGGTCGCTGGTTCGAATCCGGCTCGAAGGAGTGATATGTTTTTTCCAAACCGTAATTGTGCAAACGTTTCTTTCTAATGGCATTGATATCCATATCTATTGTGTTATCAAATTGTATACTCTTTGGTGTTACACCAACAGACCCAAACTCCTTATACAAGTTAGTGATGTTATTTACAATTTCAGAATATGGTGTGTTTGTAGAAAAACAACACTTCCCTACACTCCCTACACTTGAGAGGATTAAAAGCAGTTGTGTTCTTCCTTTTTTAAAATACTTTCTTTTTGGCCATTAATACAGCCATATTCCTGAACTTGCAGTAAAAAGACTTCACAGCCTGAAAGGGAACTAATGAATTAGTCAAGAAGTTGAAATGGAAGACAACATTTACAAAAATGAACAATAAAATAAGAAACAAAAGAGAGAAAAGATATATAGCACATTCAAAAGCAATTCCTGTGTGTTTCTAGCTAGCGTGTAACTCATTGATGTTTTTTTGTTCTCCAAATTTCTGCATTTACACACTTAAAGCAAATAACTATCTTGCTTTGGAGAAGATGAAATGTAGCATCTATCATAGTGCTATTTTCTGTTCTTCTGATATTACAGATTATATTGAGAAAGTACTTGGAAATATCCTATTTACTAATTGCCATAACTGTTCTTTGCAAACCTGGCAACAGTTGTCTGAGTTTTTCCACTCAAACAAAAGCGAATACAATACCGCCCCCTCTCCGGGAACCATCACCTTATTGTGGTGGAGAGGTTTGTGTGTCCCTATGAACCTGAGGGCTGGGTTGTCAGGAGCCTGGTGCTCCTGGTAGGGTCTTCAATGGCAAAGTGGTCTCAGACAAGGGGCTACACTAAGAATGGTTCAAAAAGCCCAGCACGGAGGAAGCCCAACCGCTGGGGTCAGGTGTGCTGCCACATGGGTGGCAGTGAAGGTCAGGGGCCTTGATGGACCAAACCCGGGTGGCAGTGATGGAGCGCTGGAGTTAATTTCATGCATGTGTATGAGTGTTTTAATTTATTCACATATATTTATGAGGTCTCAATGTCTTATCAACAGATAAGAGGTGGGTAGTAACGAGTTACATTTACTCCGTTACATTTACTTGAGTAAGTTTTTGAAAAAATTATACTTCTAGGAGTAGTTTTAAATCACTATACTTTTACTTGTACTTGAGTAGATTTGTGAAGAAGAAACTGTACTCTTACCCGCTACATTAGGCTACAATGAGCTCGTTACTTTTCTTTTTACCTCTTTGGTATTCTACGCGTCATTGTTTTACTCCAGCGTACGTCTCATTTTAATGTTTTATTTTGACGGAGAGAGAGAGTATTCCGCTGAAGGCTCTACCACGTGACTGTGTTCCACCAATCAAACGTCGTCGTGCAATCACGTGACCGTACTTGATCTCAGCAGCGGGACAGATTAGCTTTACAGTCGTAGCAAAACAAAGATGTCAGAATCAACCGTTGCCAAGGCAACACAGAAGAGGAGGAACCCCCCGGCCTCATAGTGACAGCATGGTTACCTCAGGAAAAGCTACGTTGTGTGTGTGTGTGTGTGTGTGTGTGTGTGTGTGTGTGTGTGTGTGTGTGTGTGTGTGTGTGTGTGTGTGTGTGTGTGTGTGTGATATATATATATATATATATATATATATATATATATATATATATATATATACACGTGTGTATTCAAAAACTCAACATCTAACTTGAGGAAACATGAAGCGGTGATTAGTTTATCCACAGCAAATAGTTTTTGCTGTGGATAGGTGAATGTTTGTCTTTTAGGTTACATACAGTATGTTTTGCACATGCAGTATCCATCCGAATTTGATGTGATAAGTCTCTCACTTAAGCTATTTTTTAATTAATAAATTAATTTTACTTAATTTTATTGATTGGATGAACTATGATTTGCCTAAAGATGATTATTTCGTATTTTTGTCTGTCTGATTGATGCTTGTGTTAAGAAATAAATCAGACGTTACTCAACAGTTACTCACTACTTTAGTAGTTTTTTCATCAAGCACTTTTTTACTCTTACTCAAGTAATTATTTGGATGACTACTTTTACTTGAGTCATATTATTCTGAAGTAACAGTACTTTTACTTGAGTACAATTTTTGGCTACTCTACCCACAAAGTGAGGATATTTTTCAGGTCCTTACAGGTTAAGTAAAAACATTCTTGAGTTCAAAACCCAATAGTTTTTAAGTTTTATGATGTGTTTCAAAAACTTATCAATTAAAGGTACAGCATATAAATGATTGCTGCTGTTATTGAAGTTATTTTTATTGACCAAACTGTATGTGTTGTCTTTTTTTCAGGTGGAATCTCACCTGAAAATATATTGTTTGTTTTTGCCCATACGGGTGTACTACTACAATACTGTTTAACTATATAGAGACCCAGGGAGCTGTACTGGTTGTCAAGTTCTCCTCCTGGTGCCATATGACAACAATGAGTAGGTAAGATCCTACAAAGATTAAGGTATTTTATTGCAAATGGTTAGTATTGATTCAAATAAAATGTTTTGTTTGAAAATTTGATCCAAAGCGACCGAAATATCTGAAGCACTTTGGGTTTTCAGTGTCTTGTTCAATGACAAGTCGATATGTATAGACAGGAGCAGCCCCGGATCAAACTATTTTTAATCAATTCATGAACAACCCTCTAAACTAGCAGAGGTACTGCCCCCATGTAATGGTTTTCCATTCCCTAACCCTAACCCATTGATATTTTCAACAAATGTCATTATTTTTGTTTTTTTCAGTGATTATGTTATATTTAAAGATACTATGGAAGTCTGTGTCAGTACACAGGATCCTCAAAGTTCTGGTAGGTTATGACCCATCTGAGCATACCTAATGTGTTTTTTGATCACACTTTTTCTCTGACTCATACAAAATGACATCTGGCTTCCTTATTCCTTTTATGAGAAGGCCACGTGCCTATGCACACAATGCTTTTCACATAGGCACGTCAGAGTCAGTGAATCATATTTAAACATTTTAGAAATGTTATCACTGAAAATGTATCTCTTTGTTTTATTTAGTTTCCACCCAGGGACAAGAGACCACATTGGGAACCAAAAATTACATACATATCCAACACTTAACAGTAACGTTTCTGTGACTTGTGATTTGTAAATCTGTGAAAATGTAGCAGGTATTTTACCTTTTGCCATACTTTCTGTTTATATCTTTTTCTTGTGGTCTACAGAAAATGTTTTCTCATTACTTTGTGATGCTGTGGGCTCACCAATTCATTCAATTTTAATTAGTAGTCTTTAAAAAGGCTGAACTTGTGTGTTTACATATTTATTAACAACCAAAGACTGCTCAAATGCTCACCATTTAGATGACTCAATTAAGAAGGTGTTCTGGGTTATGTCTTTGTGATTGAAATTAATTCATAATTTTTTAGCCATTACTGTCTGACTCATAATATTGCAGTGTCTGTTGGTAAAAGGGCAATCAAGATTGAAGATTGACAAATTAAGAGCAGTATAAAGATTGCTTGACAATGAAAAGCCAATGTGAATGCCAGCCAGAAGCTGCCAGTTTAAAGAGCTCAGTGTGACCCTCCTATTCATCTATTTTGCTCAGTGGTGGTACATTGTGTTTTGGTTATGTAGTAAAAGGGTTTGCAGGTAACTGTCAAAGGCCACAAAATACACACATACACTCGCACACAACCACACGTAAAGGACTACAAGCTCATAAGCATGATAAAAGTGTATTTGGAACCAGAATAGGGAGCAGAGCAAAGGGTGCCATCTGTTCTCTTGTATGAATATTTCAGTTAGGTGGAAGTCATATTGTATTCATACAGATGGTAAGCAGTCATTGCTTGTGATTTAAAAGGTCTTTGTAAGCATTCTCAGATAATGTGGTCTATTTTCTGCTTTTTCATATTTGTCCTAAAAAGACACACTGAAGTGAAATTCTTCATCTCAAAACATCACTTAGGATGTAATCGGGGATCAGTACTAACATATCCTGGACAACTATAAATACTGTCGCCTTGCTGCAAAGTTAATCCTGTGGAAAAGTCTACTAGTAATTGTTGAAATTATCAGTAATTCAATGTGGACTTCCTTTGGATGAATACACATACTTAAAGGTAATAGTAAATAGTAATGGTAAAAATGATCTCTTTAAATATCAGCAGACACCACTGTTATTATCATAATTGGTGTTTCCCACGTTATTTTTGGGAGGTCAAGGACAGTGTTGAAGCGTGATACTTTATTTTAAATAGTGAAAATAATTATTAAATAATTCATAATTATAATTAAAATGTTTGTTTTTTTCTACTACTATGGGCTAACAGTTAACATAGAAACAATCAGAAATACATTTAAATGCCCTCTGTAAATAGACAATATTACTTGCTGCCACTGGTACATTACAACTGGACCTACTTTCACTTTACTATGGTTCCATCTAGACTCAATCAGATGTCTGTGATCTGTGTAACGCCAGTACAGTGGAACGTTTGCCTTTAACAGAGCGTCAGTAATAACCTAATATACCATCATTACTGAGATGAAACTACATTCTTGGTTTTATTTGCACTGAATAACGCATTCAATAAACAGAAACATAACTTTTGCAGCGCACATGATCAGATGTGCAATATTAGCTCACACATAAAATAGCACCCTCGTAAATTAGCCTACTGTTGCTAACTTACATTCATAAAGCCTACATAACATCGTCATCAGACTTACTTATTGATGCACGCACTCAGTAGTATCCACAAAGTTAGTCCAATGAGGGGATAAAGGAAAGTGTGATAGCGTTCAACGTTGACGCCTTTTCTCTCTCGTTCGAGATTGCTATGCTATGCTATATATTTGAGATGGCCAATCAGAGCATGACCTTACCGCATGCTGTTACTTTACTAGTCCAGGTAAAGCGAGCTACTATACTGACAGGGAGAGAGACTATGTCACTACAAATAGGCTGCACATAAGGGGGGGAAGTAGCTTCCACTTAAGGGGCAGCATAGTGCAAACCCGACACAAGTGTCTTTGCTAGTTAAAGACCAATGCAGTTGTCAATTTCCCGTCCGCTAGGATTAAGGTGTGTCTGACAGGGTGGGGGGCGAAGCATCACGATGGAGGCTCTCGATTGTGATGCCGGTCAACCATCACGATAGACGATGATATCGTCCATTGGCACAACCCTACAACTTTCATTACTCAATGCCCGATTCTTAATCTTGTGGATTTGGGTCTGGATTTCCAGGCTAGGAAAAAGGTGCTTTCTGATCAGTTTTCCCTTCTGAATTTTTAGACTCTGAGCTTCTTCCTTGTCCACCTGCAAGAATTCCCCAAGGGCCTCTTGTGTGCAGATCTAGAACAGATTAGAGATCTTCTCCTGAGGTATACAACGACTCTTTTCTTAGTTCTGACATCCTTCTGTATCATAACCTGCTAAGTAGAAGCCAGGTAAGTGACCACATGTACTGAAAATCTAACCAGGCATTACATAATACATTGTAATGTGTCAATATAATGCAGAGGTACAGTATGGATAACCCTGTGTAAGTATAACAAGGGTTACAGAAAGTGGATTTTCATTATTAATTAAATGTGAACCTTTCATTTTCTAAATGCCTCACATCCTGTTTGACATGTAGTCACTTAATAAGAAAGATGAAATCAAACAGCCCGATTTCCACATGGAGTTTTATGTAACATCCTCTCCCATACAATGACGTAAAAGAGACGTCAGTCTGTTTTAACAGGCACCGTTGCAGCTCATGGTCATGGAAAACTAAGATTCGCTCAGCATTCAAGTGCCTCTCTCAGCCTCTGCACCACGAGCGCAGTGCTCATTGTCTCATCTTTAACACTTTAATTCAAAGTGTAGTGAAGCAGCTGGGTGTTTCCACACCAAGAGCCTGTGTGTGTTAAGCAGGTTACACAGTAAACATGCATCCTTAAACATTTAATCTCATGGATGTTTGAAGTTATTTTTAAGACATATTGTTGTCATCGTTATGCAGCGTAATTTTTTCCGCTTGCGGCTGAGACCCTAAGAGAAGAAGGTAGAGAGACTTCGGAAAGGTGTAGCACAAAGTCGTCATCAAGTTTTCTTCGATGCAGAGACGGTGTGAATCAAGCAAGCAATTCCCACCATTTTTGTGGTTCATTCTGTAAATTTGGTTTACTGGAAATAATCTTTGACAAAATATGCATCCCCTGGGATTGGCCCATGACTCACCATTTAAATCTGGATCTGTGGGTCTCAACAAAAAGTTGTAGGCATTCATAATTTGTTAACGAAATAGAATAATCTATTTTCACCAAAGACATCAAAACAAGCCTTAGTGATTAATTATTTTCTTTTTTGTATTTAACAGCCAAACAAAAGTGCAAAACATTGGTTCAGATGACAACAAACAGAAAAGTACACTCTACACACCGAAGAAGGCACAGTGCACGTTTTTCACAATCCTTCCTTGCGATCAAATGTTTCACTCCAAAACAAAAGAGAGGAAATACGGGAAGGAGGGAGACACAACAAAAACACAACAGCAAGAACAATGTGATGAATAATTTTTGTGTATATATTTGGGCTTTGATTAAATAGCACCAGTGTGCGATCAGGAAAAGAGAAATGTAACCTCCTGGACACCCTATTAGTGGCAACTTATGAGCTTCAATATTACAATACATCAATCTTTTAGAGTTTAGATTCTGTTCTGGCTGCTACCACTATTTTGTTCTATTTTCCAGCCATCCAATCATTTTTAAATAAACAATGCCAGTCAATCAGACAATCTAATACTATTTTGTTCTATTTTCCAGCCCTCCAATCATTTTTAAATAAACAATGCCAATAAATCAGACATCCTAATCAGACAACCTAAACGTCAATGCTGATCAAAGGAGCATCATACTGTAGTTTTGACCAAGGAGCTGTGATAGTAAAGCCCACTGGACTTCAACACAGTAAAGGAGGGCCATCTAGTGGTGGGAACATTGTACTTGTGTTTATGCTGTTGCATTTAGATCTCATGATTCATATTCCTTTCAGTTTTTTTTGTGGATGGAAATTTGTCACTTCATTAACACATGAATAACACATTAAGCTGTCACACGTTGATGCTATCTGGGACTCTTGAGTTATTAGGTGTAGCACTTCTGGACTTATTATTTTACACTAGCACTACATACCTTTTTTCCATTGCACATATCCAAGTCTGGAAATGCAAACTGTAGCAGTGAGCCCAAGGTGGTTTGCAACATTTTTTTTTTTTTTATTTGGCAGGCATTATATTGTTACCACTTTATTGGAGAAGATATACCTAATATCAGTTTCACTGCACAATTAATACCTTCTGATTACAAACCAAACGTCTTTTCTTTTAAGTATACTTAAGATACTGTATACTGCAATTAACCTTAATATTTATTTCTATTCTATTTTTGATCCTTCAAGCATACTATCTGTGTAAGGACTCTTTTTCACCACAAGATGGCTCTAAATACACACAATACAGTTCTAGATGTTTGTAATGGCATTTAATACAATAGTATACTGTAGTGTAAAAGTTGTGTTTATTTCTTCTAATTCAACCCGATGGTAATAGCAATCATATTAACAGATGAGATAACAGGTGCAAATGTATGGTGAATGAATTGTGATGAAAATGTAATTAATTAGTTAAGGGAAATATTAGACCGCCTTGAAAAGGGGATGTGCAGTTACATCAAATAGAACAGTTGGAATGTCATGGAATGTCTGCAGATTTACACAACCGTGTGTTAAAGTTAGCTGGCATGTTTGTTTACAGATGCGCATAGAATCTCTACATTCAAGAGCACTAGGTGTAAAAACCCACATGGGCAATTAAGCAATAGATAATGACTCTTGTAACACCCAGAGTATTGTCAGAGGGTAACAGGTAACTCTATTAGAGGCACCACAGCGATTTGGAATCTGTCTCCAGAGCCCTCTTGGCAAAAATAGACCCAGGGGGAGTGGAGCACTGGGGGACCTTACAGGCATACTAGTGTAATAAACACGCCTACTATATTCAACGAAGGTGTGTGTCTGTGCATGGTGTTTGTTAGTTTGCATGTATGTGTGAATGTGGCAACAAAAAAGGCCTTGAAGAGATAATTAACAGAAAATGATGTGCTGTCCTGTGTGCGCACGCACACACATGATGAGCCATTGACGTAATCGTATGCCAGATCAAGCAGTTTTAGAATTGTCTGGCAATAACAGGCTTGTAAGCTGTGAATGCAAAAACAGAACCGCCTATGTGTGGTTGACGTTCTCTGCTCTGTTTGCAACTAACACCTCGAAAAATCAAGATGTGACATGTTGGCCATTTACACTAACACTTAAGGAAAAGTAGCAGTTAACACACAATGAAATGGTTTTAGTGTGTTTTTTTTTGTGTTTGTTCAGCTGCAAGGTGTTTCACCATCCAGGGTGGAAAGTAATTTATTAGAAGTAGTCATTGAGACGCGTTATCACCTACTTGTACTTCAGTAATTTAACTTTCACATTGTTTGTTTGTTTTATTTATTTATTTATTTATTAAGTGTTCTACTCATGTTTGCAAAGACAAACGTTTCTCAGAAAGCTACAGTTATGGATAATTTTGGAAGATATGAAAACTAAGTTTTACTGATCATCTAAACATTTTTTGTAATGAGCTACACTACTTTGGCAGGCTTTGTGTGGTAGGACATACATTATAAAATGGTTTTAGTTGGAATACTACATTTTCCGGGTGAGTAACCTGTTACTGTTACTTATAATTGAAGTCAAATCACCTACTTGAGTTGGCTATTCTAGGACTCTTTCCACCTCTGCTACTGTCTACGACACATTTGTTGTTGTGTTTCGCAGTGTTGCCTTAGTTGCCTGGAAAAGATGCAGGACCTCTTACTGGGGGGTATGATAGTGGGGAACTGCATTCAGACCCATGGAAATGGGGAGGGGATTATGCCTCCATTGGCGCGGCGCCTGACTGTTGCCATGGCACATCTATTGTCCCCCAGCACATGGACATGGCACAGAAACCTCCAATGAAAATGTTAATGCTCTGGTCTGTTAGTGCTGTGTGTTTTTCTTGATTAATTGTCTTGATTCCTGAGGTGCAGCTATACCTTATCATGCAAAAAAATCAATGGTCCAGTATCTTACGAACATTTGTTGCTGGCAGATAAACCTAAATATTGAATGCAGACAATAAAATGAGTAACTCAAAGTCAATTTTACAATGCAATCAGCATGTGTCTTGAGTCACCACAATCAGTCATATGGAGCAAATTTCCTCATTCTGACAGCTGCAACAATGTTGCTGTATTTCCTAGGCTGTTTTTTAAACTCCCGGTGAGTCTCAGCTCCCAAGTACTATGAGTCATGAGAGAGGAAGGTAATCACAGGCAATGATGTGAACTGCTGCAGGGCAAGCCCCGTTGTGGAGGAATACCCTTGAGAAAGTCCACGCCGTCTGTAAACGACTGCTTATATAGGTCTTGGGATCGCCCTGGCCGTATAACCAATCATGTAATTTGGTTTATACGTTTTAAGCGCTTTTGTCCAATCAGCGTTGGGGTTATAATAGCAGCATTGAGGCCATTGGTTTATCTTTGACAAGGGCGTTTTTTTGCTCGCTCCAACAGCACCATCTCTGGCAGGTGGTGTGTGCTTTAAAACCATACAGTAGGCTAATGTTTAGGACGATAGGAAGGTAGTTATAGGGAAATAAGCACACTTTAGGTTGTTAATTTGTCGTCTTTTGGTTGATAGTTTCGTTTTACATGGCATTACGTTTCTTTTAAATCCACCGGAATCGAAGTGAATGAGATGAACGTCGGGGTTTCCCTCTTTGAGCCAGACACTTTGTGCTTTACGGGCAGGGGTAAATTAGACAACTGCTCCTTCATCATGCAGCTTCTGAAAAAAGACTGAAAAGCCCTACATGTTGATTATATTTCGTCGCCGGTGTGAATCCGAAAGAGAGAAAGCCCTCTCGGCCACGGCTGACAATAAGGGACTCACATCCTGGAGCTGCCTCACTTCATCCGCCGGTGTTGCATACAATATGTTATGTTGATGACATTTTTTGGAAGTGGCTGTGGCTTTTGTTTTCATTTCGGGATATGTGATATGCAGATCCGTGAACGCCACGAAACGCAAATTAACGGACGTTTTTTCTGCTTTGAAAATGAGGAAGCGTTTTCATAAAGACTCAGAAAATGGCAAGAAGATCTCGTCGTTCGTGGGCCCGGATTTTACTAAAATAAGAAGGAAAGGAGCAAATGCAACAGCAGCATGATTTTTCCCCCTACAGAATGACACCAAAGGAGGTAAAACGGTGGAGGTAGATAAGACGCAGCATCAATGAAGGCGATCTGGACAAGTTTCGAGTCTTTCATAATGAACAGAAATACTTTGCTGCTCGATTGCAGATCGTTTCTACAATATTAAACTAATTTTTTGGCTTTGGGAGATTTTCTAATTCACCAGTCATCTGTTTTCGCATTGCATTTGTTATCTTTTTCATTATTTCATTGTTTTTTTGTTTTTTTTTATACTTTTGATCCGGATCCAGCCCTGACTATTCAATGGAAGTATGTTATCAGCTGCCGGTTTTGCCTCTAGACAGGCCGGTTCCCAAGCATGTCCTCAGCCGGAGGGGAGCCATTAGTTTCAGCTCCAGCTCTTCTCTGTTCGGGGCTCCTGATCCGAGACAGCTGTCACAGGTAAATAAATTAAAATTCCTTAATCTCTACTGTTACTCATTTCGCTACAGCGAGTTTGGCTTTGGGAATCACACAGGCCTTAAAACTAGCAATTTTTCTTAAAACAAATATAAGAATAATCCACAGGAATCTTGCAGGTGGTTGTTGGATATCTAGGCCCTAACACACAGTGAGCACCCACTTGCACAGACGCACACATTTTCTTATCTCTTAGACTTAAAATACACACCAACCTAAAACCACTTTGCTTTTGTGCATGTTGCCCACAGATAAAGGCCCACTTGGTTTAAACTACCAGTTTACCCCTTGGGACTTGGAACTTGCTATATTTGTCAGAAGGAACGTGCCACACAGTTATTTATGTCACATTGAGAAAAGAACATAAATCATTGAATCATACACTTGAACTTCCTGATTTCCCAGAGTCTTTAAAATGTGCCTTTGCTAAGCCTGCCTGTACATTTCTGTTCTGCAGTGAAAGAAAAAGAAAAAAGTAGGCCACAACAACAGTCTTCATGTTGCAGGTTCATATTTTGCTTGATTCTCACGTACATAGAAACACTGGCACTGCAGTATCATGCATCTCCAATGCATTGGCCAAGCATTGAGTCACTGTTGTGATAAACATGTCCCAGATGATGTACCCATCCAGTAGGCCTTTGTCCAGTAAACTAGCTTAACTAACACACATGCACCCGCAACCTCAGCTCAGAAAAGTTGCACATGGGCCATGAGTCAGTGAACTCTTCTTCCCTAGATTGTTACAATTCTTAAAATGATAAAACATTGTAACTATTACTTCAGTAGTTTTGTCCAAAAGCAGCTGGGTGTATTGTCATCCCTTTGGGTCACATCCTGCTAGTTGGTTATGAATAGACCCTCCCACAGTGTTGCACGGCATCTTCCAACACATTAACTAAGCATCAAATCACCATCTTTGACTGTGTGAGCGTCCTCTTCAATAGGCTGTCCATTAGTTCTTTGTGCAAGACACTGCTCCACATAACCACCCATGTGTGTCCGCTTTGAACCTATCACACCACCACAGGCAGCTCCCTCAAAGACTAATGCATAGCCATGGCTATGAAAGGCCCTCAATTTTGCTCGTTCTCAGTGGTCTTTTTTCCTTTTCTTACGCTGAGTTATTAGTGTTTTTGACAGATGTCATGAAATGTTGGATAACTTGGCAGGACAATACTTATGTGCATCCATTCATCTTTCTATCCATCCATTCACTCCAGTTATTGTCCTACCACTCCATGTTCATGCTCTGTCTTAGTTAGGAAAACTTGTAAAACTGATCTGAAGTCCTGAAGCTATCATGCGTCCTGGTGGTTCTTGGACCTTGCTTCTCAGACTGCAGCTGATAGAAAGGATCCAAAACCTCTGGAGAAAACCCATCTCAGCATAATGCTGGATTGCTCATCCTCTGCATACAAACACAAGCAAAAAGCTAGTGTGTTCACCAAGTGGGCCATAGTTCATTTTCAGTTGTTGTCGTTGTTATCATGCACTTTTTTTATTGTGGAAAAAAAGGGTTCACTTGCAACAAGCAGTGCACTTAGTAGTGTTGAGTGAGTTTTCAGTGAAACAATAATGATCAGACTGCATGTCATTTTTGTGGAAACATTGTTAAATCGCACATGATTTACAAAAAAAGTTTATGCAAAAACAAGACGGCAATAGCGAAGTATTCAGTAATTCAACACAGACTCTGTTTTTATTGGAATTACAGATCCGCTACCCGATCTGGCAAACTTGCATAGTGCGGTAATAGCCGATGGAGGGCCGCAAAGCAAAGTGCCGTTCACCTTGTTACGAGTTGATGAACCGCTGAAATGATTTCGGAAACATTATTTTAAGGTACAAAAGAATCTTTGGTGTTGATTTAACATCAGTCCTAAGTGATCACATCACAAGTGGCAAGCCCTAAGTACAGGTGAAAAAAACATTCTCTGGATGCATTGAGGACACATTGAGATCGGATTGCAAAAAACGCATTTGGAGGTGGTTTGAGCTGCATGTGTCCACATTCTAATAGCAGTGAGAATGGCAATATGTCCTGTGTCCATATTAAAGACCGCCTTCTCAACCTTGAGCTGAAATACATAGGCTAGCCTACTCATTCAAAGTATTTCTCATGTCACAGAAACCACTGAGTGAGTGATGTGTTTTGGATGTTATTATTAAAGGATGGTATTATTATCATATCTTGTCTGGCCCCAGCTGTCTTGAGCTCTGCAGCGCACTTGCCTTGAAAATAACTTTTTTTTAGTTTCATAAAACATCCCCATATTCACCAGTGTAGGACATTAGGCAACTACAAAACTTCCTGTCTTATGTCCTCTCCTTCTGTTATTTATTAGTCTTGCATTACCAAAGCTACAGCGCTGTCTGGAGTTGACGGTAATAGGCGTGGTCAAAGCCCCGGCTGTGAACGGTTTCCTTTCCTATAAGTTCTTCACAATACAAATCTTCCATTATTTTGGTATTTTAATGTTTTTATTATGCAGAAAAATCCGGAAATGTTGGGGATTCATCAGCAGTAACATAACGCGACTCCTATAATCATCATTAAACGTAAAATAAAGTAGTTATAATATAACCTAAACTTAAAACCACAGAGATTCAGTTATAAGCTAAAAACATACTAAGAGCTGAACATACTATATATATATATATATATATATAATATATATATATATATATATATATCTTTCTCTCTTACACAGGTCCTGCCACCCGTCAGTAGATCTCTTTTTGTCGGCACCCTTTTAAATAGGCTACAGTCTATGGTCAGCACACAGTCAGCTGTGGGCAGCACTTTTAATTTTTCACTTGATTTATGTTAAAGTAACGGCTAATATTATAAACACACAATCAGCCTATATACAAATTATGTACGTGTTTATTTGCATATAGAGCGGGGAAGTAAGATCCAATCATAAGTGGTCACTGAGGATGCAGTTGGAGACACATTCGACTAACAGCTGAAAATGCGCACCTAGACCTGTCCACTTGCCATCGGATCACTCAGATCAGATTTTAATACCAGGTCAGAACAGGCCCGTAAAGATCTGCTGACATAGTCATATGTGTTTTTTTTTCTTCTTCCTGAACAGTGGCAGAATTAGGTGAACATGCATTCATACATACGGCACTGTCACTCTGCCTTTGTCACAGACCAATTACACTTCTATAAATATTGTGTTTCGAGCCCTATTTAGGACCATAAGGGTGCATTTGTCCTTGGTGGCTGCTGTGTTTTTATGTGTGGCTCCACTGGCCTGTTGTTTGTGGAAGAAGTTTTGGACTACCATTGCAGAAAGAGGCAGTTAGGCATGTGCCTGGGCTCTGTAGGCAGTGGTTTGGCTTGCTGCCAGGCTTACAGATGGCTGGAGTCTCAGTCTCTTTTCTTTCTCTGGCTGTCTTGTTCCACTCACTCACAAGCTCCCTTTCTTTCTTTTTCTTTCTCCTCCACATCCCCGCCCCCACCCCCCTTTCCCTCGCAGATTAAGACATTTCCTCTTGTAAACAGAGGACGAAAGAGTAGGGTTGAAGACACGACAGAGTCTCAGAAGAATATGTCACTGTGGTCATGGAATGCTTATTATTGGGTGTAAATATGCTGCTGAGAAGGCGTTGAATACAGCAACAGCATTAAATAAATGGGCTCATTTATCTAGTACAATACATTTATTGTTTTTATTACAATTGATTTTGGCAGCTTGTTGATTAATTACTCAAAATGAGGTGGAAGATTAGAATTTGCTTGTATAAAGTGAATCATGCTGGTCCCCTCTGGCTACTCTGGAGTGAAGGGTAAACACAGGACTGAGATAGATTGGTTCAAAATGAAAACTAGAAGTATAGGACAAGGAGTAAGACACATCAAAGGCTCCCATCTAAACTACATTTCAGAGATGTTACACATCCACGCCATGTCCAATGTGGATGGCTGTCATGATTTGGTGCTAGTAACACATTCACACACAGTCGCATTGTTTTGACAAGGCTGTTTAATTGACTTTTTAGGAAAAGAAATCCAGCAGAGATACAAGAATCAATAAACGGATGCACGTTATTGATGAGGCCTGAGCAGTCACATGGCTTGGAAAGCAGCTTAGACTTGAAACACTGATCTGCAATCAGCTCAGTCCATCATATCTCAGTCAGCGATATTATCAAGAGTAGGTTGGCCACTGACCACTGATAGACTTTTCTCATTTTAAATGTTTAGGGACATGAGATGAAGATAAGGCTGTGCATAAGGGTGGGTGATAGCACAACTTGTTTCATCCACACTGGATGTTTCTGTGCAGAGCATGATAAGAGAATACACCACAGTGCTTCTCTGGGGGAGTTACTTTGTTGATTTTAACTGAACAGATAAGCGTTTTCTTTTCTGCGCATTGCCATCGGATTGACGTAGTTTCAGGATGTGGTAAGAATGCTGAAAGAGCTGTTCAGACAGTAAGCCTGGTGTTTCACAACCTTTTGCAAAAACTTTAACGCTTTCCCTGCCAAAGTTTGGTTTTACTGTGCAATTTGTGTGAATGTGCACAGTACTGTAATGAGAGAGGATTTGTATTATTTAGTAAATAAACAGGAGGAAAACCTTACATCCTGTCTTCATTTACACATGCATGCTCTCCCTGTTTATCTGCCTGACTGTCTTTCTCTGTAAGGGGCCCCTCTTATCACATGACCATTCTGTTTTTGTGCTGCAATGTTGAGTGCAATCGGCCGTGAGATTGTGGCTTCATACATCAACACGCTAACGGACACAAAGTCAGGGGCCAGCTGCTCTTGCTGAATATTAATCATATTTACTGTAGTCTTATAGACATATGAGATGAGCCCATAAAGGAAGGGAGAATTAAGCACTGTTACTGGCTGTAAACACCAAATAGTTGTCCACAGGCACACTGCTTGTCGACTGTTTTTTTATTTGCTCTCCTCAGAAGGTTAAGACTTGCAAGGGGGAGCATTATGCTGGCCCAGAGAAGCAATTAGAGCCTGGGGATGATGTTTGAGATGAATGAAATTCCTGTGCAGTGTAGACAGCTTGTGAGAATATGAAGCAAGTCTCCTTTTTCCCTCACCCCTTAACTCTACTTGTGTCATAAAGCACAGCTAAAAGCACATTTATACAAGGCCCCTTAAAGCTCTCTGTGTAAATAATCTAATTTAATTTACTTAAATCATTTTAAGACACTTTTACCCGCCAGTAAAAGAAAAACACTGGTTGCAGATATATTAAAGTTTGACATGGTGCTTTGTTCTTTGGCGATAACAGTGCTCCGTCGTTCCCCGGCTAAGGCATCAGGTCAGTTCACCCCAGACCTCCCCTCAAATCATCAGCCCTCTCTCAAAAACTCACTTCAGCTGGAGTATGTCAGAGTGGACAGTGTTCTCATAACACACAGGTAGACTTCATCTAGGGCTTTAATGCATGCAATGGCTGGTACACACACACACACACACACACACACACACACAGTCCAAACCTGTCCACATTCATGGCCTAGCACTCAGTTACTGAAATGTATCGTCCCACACAGTAGAGTGCTACAAGAGGTCATAACTCAGAAGGAAGCTTTCAGTTTATGAGACCGTGCTGAGTCCAGCTGCTTTTATCTTGGGTATTTACATGTGCCTGTGTGGTGTGTGCGTTCACCGCTTTGTTCCTGATATATCAGTTTATAGGAATACTGCTAGCTTCCTCATTTGCTTAGTCCCAACTGACTTAATGACCTCAGCTAAATTACATTGTAAAGATAGGTTTCATGTCTGTTTGAAACAAGGAAGAGTGAGAATGCTGCACTGTACAATAGATCGTTGAATACCACTGAAGGAGCGTCAGACTACAATATCAGCTCAATCACAATGCTATGATGACAAGAGCAATGTTTTTTTTATTTTTTTTTTTATATGAAAGTCCCTTGAACTGTTTGAATTTGAGGTCTTGCAACTCAGACAGTGGTGTTTTTGTTTAAACCATTGGTATTAATAATACTAATACATAAGTCTGTCTGCTTTTAGCAAACATCACCTTAACGGACCTGGTGTTAATCACACAGACATTTTCACATTGCGTGACCTCCTGACCTCAGAAACCTGAATGCTGTGACCCTAGGCAACAAGACTAAGCCGAGATAAGAAACAGGGCTGTATGTAAACGAGCTCATGTGGAATGGCAGGGAGCACAATGAGCAGACTGTTATGCTAGTAATAAACTCCAAACAAAACGGAATTTGGCTTGTTCACAGAAAGCTCCGAGCAAACGCAACTGGCTGCAGCTCCAGGTGTTCAGTTAAAGGCACTCAAAGCCCATATCCCCAAAAACAAGACTAGAATTAGTTAAATGGAAGTAAAAAGAAAACATGTGGCCTGCAACAAATCTGGGACATTGTTAAACAGTTAAATGCTCACCCATGCTCACCCGTACAAGTAAATTAATTAAATCCAGGAGGTAGAATAACCCAGGGTTTGAGTAAGCATTTACACTTATACATATACTATATTAGTGCTCTACAACTGTGACTTGATTTCACTACATGTTATATTTGTAATAACAATGCTTGGGCTGATCAGAAAAGGTTTTTACAAAAGGCTTGTTGTATTTCTGGGTGTCTCAAAGTTAGCACTATCCAGGATTCATCCGATTTGAAGGATGATGACTTCTTAATAATTTGATGATGACTTCTTCTGAATGATTTCTTAATATCTCATTGAGTCAAATTTCTTCCTCCACACCCCAGTTTTGCATGAGCCTGAAGTAGAAAAAAAAAATGCCACAGGCCAACATTTTGGTAGAAATTTTAATCCTGGCCCTGCCTTGTCTGATGCCAGGGGCTGTGGGTCAAATGAAAACTGGCAGCCAGCACGGCTGTGAAGCCAAAGCATAAGTCTCTCTAAAGCTGCAATGTCTCCAATGGCAACTAGATGCAAAGAACTCTGTATTAAAGTCATTGGAAAAAATCCACAGTTCTCCTCTTTTATCAGGTCTTGTAACTGGCAAAGTTGAAGATGAGGTGTAAACCCAAATCCAAGCATCAAATTGTTGAAGTTTTCTCAGATGTTTTATCTATGTTTTTCCTTAATTCAGCCTATGAACGACTGGCAGATTTCCATTAAACTGGGTACCTTTGCTGTGCCACACCTGTGAGCAACCATGATCAAAACCCATGATATGGGCACTGTACCACCAAGGGTTGAGATTCACCTCTGACTGTGTTTATTTCCAGCACCTCTTTGTTTAACCAGCTCACTTTGCAAAATATAGGCTTGATACATTAAAAAGCTTAAGAAACTGCCTAAATTTCCTATAAATGCAAACATTTTGTCAAACAAAGAAGCTAGTAGTCGGTCACTATTCTCCGTAACCAAGTCAGTTCCTCCTGCAGCTGCTTCATAGTAAGGCTAAAACTTTCCAGTAGCTATTTGGCCTGCGGAAGGCTATTAATGTTAAGCGGCTGTACAAAGTTCTGGTTTCTTGCATGAAGGATACAAATTGAGCTGGTAGGTATGCTGTGGCATCAACTTCACTGGCTCTTGCGAGTGAAGCGGGGAGCCTTGCTTAGCCTGCTGGTAAAACTGCTACGGCCTGCAGAACAGCCGGAGAAATGTGTGCAACCTCTGGCTATAAAACAGCATTTTTTACAGGTAACAGATCTTTTTTGCTTCTTTTTCAGTACCCATAAGTTATTTATTGCTGCTGGATGTAAAGACCATTTTGAACAATGTATTAAAAAAAACGTATATATTGGAAATAGTTACCAACTCTGCTTTTTAAATGCGCTCTCTCTATTTCTGGACTACATCCCTAATGTTTCATATGATTTAAATTTGTCATAAGCGTGTGCAAAGAGGGGCAGCAAATCAAACCAATCAAATGTAAATTTAAATAACTTTAAATCTCTCACATTATGCTTATTTTAAGGTTCATAAATTTATTTTGAGGTTGTACCAGAATAGGTTTACATGGTTTCATTTTCAAAAAACACCATATTTTTGTTGTACTGCACATTGCTGCAGATCCTCTTTTCACCCTATGTTTTTGTTGTTTGTTTTTTTTGCTACAAGGTGAGATGGGCACTTTAATATGTGGATTTCCTGTCTGTGACATTAAATCCAAGTTCATCACCCTCAGCTGTGAAGAAAAAATGCCAAAAACAGCTTAAAAAGGGGCTCAAGTTAGTTTCAGACCATGACAGGACCATGGGTGTATATTTTTGTGTGTATTGGCACTACAAAGTGTGGCGGGGGGGTGTTATGGGCTGGCCACTTCAAGGGTAAAACGTGACTTTCCCCTCCGTTCACAGTGGGAATGTGACATTGAGCTTGTACCAGCTCACAAAGGGGCGTGTGCGTGTGCGTGTGTGTGTGTGTGTTGCCAACAAATTTGTTTGGGCAAGTGTTGGCAGGGCTGGTCACTCTTTGATTCTCAGCCCTAGAGCTAGTATTATACAATTCCCACGCATGTTACACACACAACCCATGCATATATATATATATATATATATATATATATACTGTACACACAATCTATAATAATTACACTAACCACTGGTGCTGTGTGTAAACACAGATGCCTGTTGACACTAAAATACAGCTTTGCAAATTACCCACCTCAAGTCAAACTGTTTGCTAGCCGGTAAAATATTAGCTTTGGATTGGCAGCTGTCATGAGCTGAGAGGTGTGTGTGTGTGTGTGTGTGTTTGTTGCACAGTAATCCTAAGGATATGATGTAATGAATATACAAGCATGTACATTTGTGCTTGCATGTGTTGATGGTATGACCAGTTTTCTGGTTGTCAGGAAATGGCCAGTCATCAGGCTCCCAGTGGAATGGGTAACCCTAGACACGAGTAGCTCCAGAAGGGAGAGAAGAGTTGGCCTGAAGGGGGGGCTAGGATGTGTGGAGTGCATAGAGAGGTGAGCCAACACCTCAGTTTAGCCTGGAGCAGCTGTCTGTCGACAGAGCAAATACTCCGTTACCACAGTCATACTTGCTGCAACTACCGCTGTAGTGCTTTGCTGCTGCAGCTGCCGACTGGTGAGGGATTCTGTTGGTACTGCAGGGAGTTGTAGACACAAGAAAAAATAAAACAGACAACAAATCATATTAGTTCTAAGATATCTGTATTTTGCCTTCTAACATAAACAGAACCCCCCTCATTCAAACCAAAAGTTACATTATATTATTTCACAGAACCTAGAAAAGAAAATGTTTGTTTTGTTTATTGTGATGCAGCTGCTGCTTATTTGCAAGGAAGAAAAGGCAAACTTGATGCTATACATATTTTTTTTTTGATTAATATACTATTAAAAAGAATATTATAATTTCTCAAATACTATTGAGGAATGGTATTGACTTGTCAAGGGTTGGTGGGCTGCATCTGTCCTGGTTATTAGTTCCACTACGGTAAATTCAAATGAATACAAAGTGTGTGTGTGTCATTTATTAGTGTAGCAGTTTGTGCAACATTACACCACCCTTTACTTATCAAACTCAGTGTGTATGTTAAAAACATTGCCTGTATTTTGTTTGGGAAGATGTGGTTGTGATATTTCCCACATCAATTTTGGGACCTATTACATTGTTGTAGTAATATAATTACATTATATTGTTATAAACATTTGACACTTGTTGATGATGTTTCTGTTTGTTCAGAGACGAGGGGCCATTTCCTATGACAGCTCAGACCAGACAGCACTGTACATTCGTATGCTAGGTAAGTGTTTTCCCACTCTCAGTGCATACACATACACATGCATTTTCAATAGACACACACACTTTCCAGATATCGGTAGGTTTAAATGGATAATGGATAGACCAGAAATAGAGAGAGGGATGTAAATATCATAAAGGGATGTGGCCGTACTGGATTGTCCACTCAATCCCTGGCTTTTTGGTAATTTCTCAATCAGAACACGCTTAGATTGTGTGTATCTGTCGGGTTGAGTGTCTTTTGAAGTTGGATCAGTACAGAATTTCATTTGAACGCTAAACAGAGTAAGTGTTCGTTGGCAGAGTGCGTTTAAGTGTCTGTATGTACAAACTGCGTGTGTGTCCATTTGCCCATTGCTGCCTTCAGCATCCCTAAACAGGATAAGCAGTTTTAAAGATATATGAGAGGACTCTTAGCTCTGCCAGGCAGATGGAGTCAAATGCTTTTAGGAAGCAGTCAGAGCAGTCTTGGCTTCCTAATCAATAAGGTTATTGAGGTGATTTGATATTATAAGCTGTTCAAGATAATGGTGCAATTAGAGCCTGGGTGGACCTCTGACATCAGTCTACACCACACAAATGCAACTTTTGCCACCTTAATTATTAAATCAGATGGCATTTGGCTGGTAGTAAGCAGCAAGAAAGAAAAAGTAGAATTATTAACAGTGTTTTCCTGTCTGTGTCACTCATAGATATCAGATTGCTGCTGTGAAGCATAGTGAGTAGGCAGAGGGCATTAAATAGCAAAGGCAGTTTAGGGCTTACTTTATCTCTGTTGAAATCCTGATAACTGTAGCTTTCACATAATATTGCCACACTTTTGTATCTCATTTTACTTGGCTAAATATGGTGGCAGTCTCATACGTCACCAGCATAAAGCATCTGTGACTGTATAGTTAATATTAAATTGAGTGTGAGGAGAGGCACACTAATGCAGACTGGTGTTTGCCTGGACGAAGGTTCAGTATGCCAAGTTAATGCTGATGTGCTTTCAAATAGCAGGACTCAGAGCTTTTGCCGCATCAGTTATAGTGACATGACCTACATCCACCCCAGAGTGCCAGCACTAATGCACCGCAGGGAAAACATGGACTCTTTGACTCTGAAAACACACTAATCACACAAGCTCACACACACGTGCCGAGCCCTAGCACATAAGATTGATGTAAGAGGTGTACATATATGTGAAAACACAAAGGGGAACTCTGTGTTGCAGTTGCACAAATAGTAGAAATATCAGAATAGAAATATAAATAAGGAAATATGTACGGTATTTACATAGTTGAAGGAATGTTATTATACAGTATTTACATAATTAACATAATTAAGGAATTGCAATGGTGAATAATAATAATAATAATAATAATAATAATAATAATAATAATTAATAATTGTAGCAGTTTAGTATTGCACACTTTTCAGGCCAGTGTTATTGCACAAAACAGATAATATAGATAATATTGTCCAGTTTCAACCTCTTTAAGTGTCTGTGTGTCAGACACTTAGAGGGAGGAGTTATAAAGTTTGATGGCCACAGGCAGGAATGACTTTGTGTGTGTGTGTGTGTGTGTGTGTGTGTGTGTGTGTGTGTGTGTGTGTGTGTGTGTGTGTGTGTGTGTGTGTTTCTCATAAATGTACACCTCCTACATCAATCTTATGTGCTAGGGCTTAGCACGTTTGTGTGAGCCTTGAATTGTAATTCTTAGTTTTTGGTATTTTGATAGGAGCTTGTGTAGTATTCAAACAGCTCTTTGCAAGTAAGTAACATGCTGGTTGGGGAACACACCTGTGTGACTGCTTTGATTTGAATTCAAATGCACATACGACACAATCAGAAGTGCCATGCTGGAAACCTACCATTGCACTGTTTAGCACCTTGTTAAGTAAACTGCCATATAAAGTCTTACCGCATATAAGGTGTTTCCTGAAACAACACAATCACATTTTGCTGCATCAGTGTCATAGCACCATCTTGTTGCCTCACTGCGCTGTCACTGCTCCTGACTCCAGTATACAAGCAGGCCGACTGCCATCTTTTTGGTCTGATTCTGGAGCCTGTTTGGTCATGGATGTACTATAGATCCCTCTCTGTGGCTCTGAGTACTATTAGTAGAGCAGACTGTCCTGACATGGCATTGCATGCTCAGCTGTTTGGTTGACTTGTCTGTCCATTAAGTTTCTCTTCTGGGATGTGGGAGTGTGTGTGTTTGTGCGTGATTGTGCCCGTATATGGATAGTATACACCAGACTTGGGTGAAATAGTCTTTACAAAATCACATTTTTTGCTTGTTTGAAATCACACACACACACACACACACACACACACACACACACACACACACACACACACACACAGCTCTCCTTGGTCTTTTCCCATAGGAAGGAATGAGAAATATAGCTAGCTACCGCTCAAATTCCCAAAAATGCATTAAATTGAAATTGGGCAAAAGCGTTACCTTAGGGTAGCTGTGACATAAATGTTGTGATGAAATTCAAAGTGTAAATGTACTAAATTTACATTGAAACTCATAGCGGGCTCTGTGAAGGAGTACAGGCTGTGTGGCAAGGCAGCAACCCAGGCAGAACCGGCAGAGTCAGACAAAATTTGCCATTAGCCATACATTTTCATAAAACGGCCTATATTTGAGCTCTACATAGTTGATTACTTGCATAAAAAAGTCTCAGAAGTGAATTTAGTAATGAAATGGCAGATGAACAATGTACACCATTTCTGATATCTGCGCAGTCTAGATAGACAAGACAAACTGGTCCCAGATCAATGGCCTTTGTAAATTTTGGGGCGTGACAAAGGTAGAGGTAGAGCCAAATAAGGTACAGCCACAGAGTTGACATCAGCTATTAGCTATGTTGAGATTCGCCTGTTTTCAGCAGCAGTTTCAAATTGTGAAATTCACATAGGAAAGAAGTGTCATTGGGACTTTGAGGTTCGCTGTATGACCTTTTTACCCGCCTAACTGTCGTAATTCAACTATGATGAGGTAAACTCGGTTTTGGATTCTACCACCCCTTTAAAAGTTGCAAAACATTTCAGATTAAAAGCATTTAGCACAACATATCAAATATGCCAGAAACCCAAAATTTACCAAAACAATTTGCAAAACAGAAATAACATAAGCAAAAATGGCAATTAAGTAAAGTAAGGGGAATGTTAGTTAGTAAGTTAGTTAGTGAGTAGTCATCTAGGATATTGCCGGAAAACTATGGAGCTAGATTTGTTTCTTTTAAATAAATGATCTGAGAGGATAAAACAATGTTTGAGAGAGAGAGAGTTTTCATACCAATAGCAAAAAATAATATTTGAGACTAAAAAAAGTTTTTGAAATTTTAAAAATTATTTCTGAGGGGAAAAAAAAATCTCTCAAAATACTTTTTTAAACTCTCAAATGTATATTTTTTGCTACCGGTGTGAAAAACATTTCTCTCAAAACATTTTTCTTGTTGCTCTTGATGCAATTTTTTGCTCTCGTCTCAGGATTTTTCTCTTGATGTGAAAATTTTTCTCAAATATTTCTTTCTCTCATACAATCCTTTTTTGCTACAAGTGTGATAACTTTTTCCTCTCAAACATTTTTTTCTTTCAGATCATTTATTTTCATGCATGTAATAAAGAAACAAATCTAGCTCCATAGAAAACCAGTTTAAATCAGTTTGAGATTTTTAGACTGGTAAACCCTCTGGGGTAAAATATGTGCATGTCTGGCTGTGGCGAGCAGAACAGAGGCAGGATTTCGGCTGTGTTGGTAGTTTCTCATACATTTGGGATTGTCTTACTGTAGTGCTCTGTCCACTGTCTGCTGGTAAAGCCCATCCTTGTGGCACTTAAGCAAGATCAATTCCAGTATACAATCAAAAATATTTGTAAATACTACTTAGCCTAGCACACATTTCTTTTCAAGCAGCATGAACCTTGAGGAAAAGTGCTGATTTCTTCTAGGAGATGTGAGAGTGAGAAGTCAGGTTGGATTTGAACCGGAACGAAGAAGCTCCCACCCATACCTGTACATCGACTTCCGTACTCTTCACAGTGAGTATGAATCACAGCCAGTTACTTTGACTCGCCAGCCTCCTTTTGATAAGTAGAGACATTATCAAACTGTATCACGCACAGTTTGTTCCTCTCCAGCAAGATTGACAGATGTGTGTGTGCACTGCTTTGGTAGAGTATTTCACATGATGATAAAGACCAAGGTGTGTCTTAATGTAAACCATGTGAGAGGCTTTTTTATCAAAGCTTTGTGAATGGGCATGTGATAAAATAACCACTTTCATACTCAATGAAACCTTTCAGAACATTGATGAGTTAGTGTGTGTGTGTGTGTGTGTGTGTGTGTGTGTGTGTGTGTGTGTGTGTGTGTGTGTGTGTGTGTGTGTGTGTGTGTGTGTGTGTGTGTGTGTGTGTGTGTGTGTGTGTGTGTGTGTGTGTGTGTGTGTGTGTGTGTGTGTGTGTGTGTGTGTGTGTGTGTGTGTGTGTGTGTGTGTGTGTGTGTGTGTGTCCACTGACAAAGCATGTCTGCTGTGTGATCCCAGATGAAAGGCTTATGAGTGGGCGGCTGTGTCAGCACCGACTGTTTGTATATCTCTGTGTCGGTGTAAGATCCCCACCGAGTTTGTGCAACCCAGATGATCCTCAGAACCTAATGAGCTAGTAAAATAAACATTTACCAAAAAACGTTGTTACATATTACATCATTAGTCAATTCATATGCGTGTGTGTGCAGCACGGCTGGACTATGGGTCCACGTCAGCGAGCTCTGCTCCTGAACGGAGGGTCCACAGACTGCTCAGCTTCCAGAGGTACCTGCACTCATCCCGTCTGCTGCGGGGAGTCCCCCAGCAGATCCCTCTCCACATCCTGGATGAAGACTACACTGGACAGGCCAGAGTATGACACCCACCTTTTTATTTTATGTAATTATACCATAATAAGACCTAGAGAATTGTGTATTTTGTTCAGATTTCACGTCACTAATTCTGTGCTTCTCTTTTCCCTCTCTTGTAGTGCATGCTGGAAAAAGTGGGGAACTGGAATTTTGACATTTTCCTCTTTGATAGGTTGACAAACGGTATGTAAAATGTGATCTAAGACACTGTTCAGAAGTTGTTTTCAGAGTCAAAACACAGAAGTAATGCAAAACTGACCGGATCATCTAGCATTAAACCAGCCTTAGATTCAATGTGTTACCAATGGTGCCATCTGTTGGATGCCGGCTGACAGAGAGAATTTCCCTGAAATGAAGATTAATTTAAAAATTGAATCACAGAATTTTATTTTGTATCTCATCGTCAGTTGCTTGTTGAAGAGGATGCAACAATTTATTGTTCATTTTCCAGTGCAGCTGTAATTGAGTTAGGCTAGCTCTATAGACTCTTTTATTTATTTATTTTTTATTTTTTTAACCAGCACACAACAGTCTCATAGGGAGCATAATGAACTAACATATTTTTGCATCGACAGGAGCCACAGTTGATGATTAAGGGATGACTCAGACCATGTTCTCGCCATTCTTTTCTTGATGTATACTGTGTAACTCAAGCAAGATATGAAAGAGAGAAAAGCGATGGCAAGAGATAAAAGTCGCCGTGCATACTGCTTTGCGAAGACAAAGTAAATGAAGTTAAATAAGTAATTATGGGAATTGAAGAACAGGTAGTTGAGGCAGGTTTAGGAAAAGTAGATGCGCCAATAAGATTAATTACAAAGCATAAAATAACTCTTGCAATGCACTGAGCATAACAAATTGATGATATTTTGCATTGCAACGTCTGGCAGTACAATTCCCCCTGTTTAATACGAGGAAAAAGTAATCCGCAAACCCGATGAAAGCAGAATGCTTACTCTGATATTCCTCTTGTTCAGGGAACAGCCTGATTACCCTGACCTTTCACCTGCTGAACCAGTATGGCTTGGTGGAGCTCTTCCAGCTGGACATGGTCAAACTCTGGAGGTTCCTGGTCATGGTGCAGGAGGACTACCACAGTGACAACCCTTACCACAATGCTATTCACGCTGCAGATGTCACACAGGCCATGTACTGCTACATGCGGGAACCCATGGTGAGACCTGAACAGCTGCATGAATGTCATTATGTAATTTCCAGATCTAGAAGTGTTTTAGTGAAGGAGTGTATTGTATTTTAATGATCAATCCTCACAATCTTTGTGCCATTGTGTTGGTTGTTGTGAATGCAGCTTGCCAAGTCTCTGACATCCTGTGACATCCTACTGGGACTTCTCGCAGCCGCCACACATGACCTGGACCATCCCGGAGTCAACCAGCCTTTCCTCATCAAGACAGACCACTATCTAGCTACACTCTATAGGGTAAAAACACTTAACAGTCACTCTTTAGCCTGCCAGAACTTGTGTATGGATGCATCAGACATCATACAATTTATTAAATGAATGTATCTCTGCACATTCATTTCCCATTTTTAATGTGCAGAATACCTCAGTTCTGGAAAACCACCACTGGAAGTCAGCAGTGGGCCTGCTTAGAGAGACTGGGCTATTCTCCCATCTGCCTGCTGAGGACAGGTCAGTCTGAATCTGAAATGATGCTAAGATGCACCAAGAAAACTGCTACACTTAGCAGTAGATAGCACACGTTGAAGGGTCACTTCAGAAATTAAAGTTGTTGTTGTTTTTTAAAAATACTTCTCTATTTAGTTTATAGAGAAAATTCCATTAGATGCCACATCCTAAACATTGCTACCAGTGCTAAACAACCCGATCATCTTGTCTTTCCGACCCCTTAGCCTGAACATGGAGAGGGAGTTGGGCTCCTTAATCCTAGCCACCGACATCAGCAGACAGAATGAGTACTTGTCCAGGTTTCGCAGGCACCTGGACCAGGAGAACATGTGCTTGAGCAACGGCAGCCACCGTCACTTCATCTTGCAGGTCGGTTACCCCCTCTGTCATATAAAAACACACACAACTTCTGCATCTCAACGAACTGTGAGCGCTAACTTTGTTTTTATTCTCACCCTGTACAGATGGCTCTGAAGTGTGCGGACATCTGTAACCCCTGCAGACCCTGGGAGCTGAGCAAACAGTGGAGTGAGAAAGTGACCGAGGAGTTCTTCCAACAAGGTTATCATCTTGTCTGCTGCCTGCGTTTATATTGTTTGTCATTGTCCTTCAGTTATTTATGTTGCTCCTTTCTTCAGTCCCATTACAGGTCCTTGAGTTGTTCTTTCTCTGTTCATTCTTTGCAAGTCATTTTGTAGTAGTAGAACATAGAATAGTTAATACATTGAGTCTATTTTGTTGTGCTCTATTAGGAGACATTGAAAAGAAGCACAAACTTGAAGTCAGCCCACTTTGTGACAGAGGGATCAACACAGTTGGCAACATTCAAATAGGTGAGTAGCTGTGTTGTATATTTGTTGTGTTCCGTTTTCACTTATAACTCGCGTATAATCTTCAGCTCTAATGTGTGCCCACCGCCTCTTCTCTCCCCTCAGGCTTCATGACATACGTGGCTGAGCCGCTGTTTGCTGAGTGGGCCCGTTTTTCCGACACACGTCTGTCCCAGACCATGCTGGGCCACATGGGGCTAAACAAGGCAAGCTGGGGCAGCCTACAGCAGGAACAAACCTCCGTCTCCGAGGAGGCGGAGCCCAGCTCAGCCGGCAGCGATGCAGAAGATGCCACCGCCGCTAGAAGAAACCGCAACACCGCTACAGCTGCAGGAGGAACCAGCTCCAAAGAAATACCTCAGGGAAGCAGAGAATCCTGACACTCCTCGTGTGCCCTTTCACCTCATCCTCCTGACCCTGGCCTCGGGGCCTCACCACACACTGGGGGCCGAGTGGGGCACGCAATGGCCTGCAGCCCTGCCGCTGCCACACCCTGATCCTAACACCTTGTTTATGTTTTGTTGCTTTTGCCTTCCATCTTGATAAACCACTGATTTTATTTAATTTATTTAATTTTTAATTCCTCTTTTTTGGCATAGAGCAATACATAGATACCTCATTTGGCTACTGCTGTATTTTCTTTTATTTGCTTTGTTTTATTTATTTGTCCACTGTAGTTTTGGCATTACTGAATGAACACACCACTGTTTTTTGTTGGTGAACCTTAAGGAGAAAGCAGAAGACTTTTTTTCTGGTATTTTGAAGTGCCATTTGAAAACAAAGATTTGAAGAATAATCTAAACTGACTGAAACAACTGGAGTATTCAGACATGAGACCCTCCTAAGACTTTAAAGTAGTGCCGTGTTGCATTTGTATTTAAGATTCTTCCTCATGTTAAAACGACAACAAAAAATGTGACAAGCCCAGTCCTTTTGCTGCCTCTACGAAGACTGTTTACGCATCTCGTTTGTCGTTGAACTGAAGTGAATCATGTCGGCTCCACGGTTTGCCTTGGAAGCACAGATGTGAAGAACCACTCGTTTGAACTGTCATCCCACTGTTGAAGCCATGAGCAGACCCATAGTCAAACACACCAGATGCCATAAGTAACTCCACCTGTGCTACAATGTGTTCTTGCACTCAACGATGGTGTCTCCAAGAGACTTTGTAAAGGTATTGTAGACATTAGTCCTTTTCTGATGATGTTTCCGAATCTTGCAGTGTTGGCTGAACTCGGGGTAGCTTCCCTCCCAGACTGGAGATCAGTTACTCACTGCACATGCATCTCACCTGGAACTCCACGCAACTTGACTTGCTCAGGGTTTTGCCAGTCTCTTATAAAAAGGGAGAGGGGGAGGAGGCAACTGCGGACGATGCAGGGTTGTTGTTTTTTTTTTCCTGGCTAGGATCTACTGAAGGAGACTCTCCCTCTCTGCAGAATGTCTCACAGCCACATGCAACCTAAAGGACTGCTTGATTGATGCCTTATAACTATGCACAAACTATGCTAAGTGACCAAACCAGCTCCTGTTCCCATCAAGTGCATGGTGTGCTTGTCTTTGAATGCACTGTCCAATCCCTTTTGCCTTTTTGTTGTGAGGAACAACTCCAGCTGTCTTTTTTTTTTTTTTTGTACGGAAACATAATGGGCAACTGACTTTGAACATTCCATTTCTTTGTCTACTTTGATTCTGTATAGTGGCACAAATTGTGTTTGTTTAAACATTTTGAGAGATAACAGGTGCTTTTCTTACTTTAGCTGATTTGTATTTTGCTGTAAGTGCTGTAAGACTGTTGATAAAACTGTTTACAATTTGTTGCGACAGCCATTTTTGGGAAGACTTCAGTGTCTAGCCAGATTTTGTAAAGGCTTTGCTGTATTGACCTTTTTGATACATGCCTGTTGCAGTTCCAATTTGAATAATAAAACCTGTTGACAAATCTTCGACTTCTACATGTTTAAAGCATGCCATCTAATACTGTAGTTAACATGAGCAGAAATGACTGCATCCAAGTGAAGTTACTGATCCTATTTAGGAGCAATTTAATGACGGAAATCAACTTTATTAGGTTAAAACTCAATAACAGACAGACCAGAGAAGGTAAAGACAGACCATAAACTTTTATTTAGAGATTTGACAATACAAATTTTGATTTTTATGGAATTAAACTTCTACAAAATCCTACTATTGCCACATCCAGTCCACCTTCCCTTTTATAAAAAAAGGTAATACTAGTAGAAATAACTTGAAGCAGCAACAATGCTGGCATAACAAACAGAACTGGAGACAATGTGCACACAAACCTGTTCTTTCAATAATCCAGAAATATGAATTTGCTTAACAGTTACAGCATCTTGTTTTCCTCACTAGTGAAGTCATCCTAAATAAGAAGGAAACGACATCTTTGGTGGTGAAAGGCAGAATCTTGCAGATCAGAGGATTTTGGCTCAAACAAAGATTGTACTAAAGGAGATAAATAAAACTGGGATGCATATATTTGAACCAGCAAAAGACATACCATCCCCAAAAAGACTGGGAACTGGGACACAATGTACACAGACAAAATAGTTTAAATGCCACTTGGAAAAAATGACAGACATATCTACAACATAATTACCTGTGTTAAAATCTTAATTCTCTACTTAAACCACAACATAAATAGGATTCCAATCATAAGTTAGACTATCATACATGTATAGACAATACAGTACAAATAAAGTACTCCCTTTGTTCTGTGATAAAAGAACTCTTTAGCATTCACAGAAATTTGGGAACACAAAAACGTGACAAACTATGCTATGTGCAACATTTTTCTTAGTAAAAATGTAAGTATTAATTGAGCAATACAATTTTTTTTAAATGATTCTGTAGTGTTCTGACACTTGCGATTAGGACTGGTACGAGCAGACATTTAAACTATTCAACAGAAAAACAAAAAGACTAACAATAAATGTTTGTAAAAGAGAGCTAATATTTTAAGTTATAAAAAGTGCAAAAACAAATTGTCAAGATGACTCTGAATTGGATAAAAAACTATGAGATGATGGATACTTCAGGCAGAATCTCGTTCTTCCACAGAAAAAAAGTTGATAAGGCACTTCAAAGTGTCCACAGCACATCTGGATCACGAGTTCAGAATCACCTGTTCAGAGCAACTTCCTTTTTCCAGTTGATTTCAACATGTGCTGCCCAAACTGAAAACAGACATAAGATAGAATCAAGTCCACACGACTCTACAAACCACTTAAGACGACAGCAGTCAAATAACATACACTTGATTCCACAGAGAACAAAAGAACTTGTGAGAATGGACCCTGAAATTCCAGCTGAAGAAAAATGTTACATTGCGTTATTCAAATGAAAATCTCCAGACAACAGACTCTTAAGTTAAAGAAAGCAGAAACAATATTTGCAGTTGCTCCACTAAGGATTTTGTAGTGCCTGTGGCTTGTGTTAGATAACAGTGATGAATACAGGAACATTTCTCACCAGAGGGGTTTGGGTTGGAGGTTTTCCTTCTGAAGCGGGAAGTTTAAACTCTTCTTTGTCTGCTTGCTCACTGTCGTGTCGATAGCGATGGGCAAACTTGCGTTTCAGGGCCTCGGCGATGAGAGCTGCAGCATCTGCAGGCTCGCTGGACTTCACTTTGGCTTCACTTTCCCCTGGACGACTATGAAACATACAGTTGAAAAATTACAAAAGATTAGAAGTGTGGTATACAAATCAAGAAGACACAAGTCTACATGTGTTGTTCTGAAGCTAAATTACAAACGACTAAATGAGGAAAAGAGGTGACAGCGCGAGTTGAATCTGTGTTTATGTCGAACCATAAAACAATTACAGTAATGCACAGTAGCAAGACCATAAACACCTACTGTTAGCTGGGACACATATTTAAAAACACTTTAGTCTTCACATTTGATCATTTCCAAAATGTATCTGAATGTATTGTCATTGATTCACTATTTAAGTACAGGTCTACCTTTTGACTGATCGCAACTTGACTTTGCTCATGTCTTTCAGGACATCGAGCATGCTGGGGATTTCTGCTGGCCTTAAATCCAAAACTGTCTGGCTGTCTGTCTTCTTCCCTCTGCGCTCCTTTATCAAGTCAATGGCAGAAAATGTCCGCTGAAGACTTGAGGGTGGCGGTGGTGGTGGGGGAGGAGGTGGTGGTGGTGGTGGTGGTGGGGAGGCAGGGTGCCACAGGGTGGAGGGGAGGTGTCCCCATGGTAGCAGCTGAGGTGAAACAAAGGAAAGAAAAATCCCAAAGCTTGATGACATGTAAAACTCTGCTACCATCTAGAGGAAACTTTATATTACTGCATTGGAGCAAATAGAGGAAAACAAATCCCTTGATGTGGAAAGAGGTAAGCCTATGTTTTTGAAGGATGTGTAAGACATACCTGGCTGTGTGGTCTTTTCCTGAGCCAATACGAGTTGTGCAATCTGAGCTCTGAGTTTGGCAAGTTCTGTCTCCAGTGCACTGATCTTCTGAGTGGTCTCACTGTTGGTGATTGTTTGCCCTTGCGGGTCTGGGGTCCCCTCATGCAGGCTTGGTAGGGACCTCTGGCGGGTTAAGGGTTTTCTCTGAGGATGAGGCTGGCGGGCTCGAAACACGAATCCAGGTGGGATCGCTGACCTGTTTCAATAGGACATAATCACCTTATTCTAGATGCTACTCACAGGAACAAACATAAAAACCATGAAACTGCAATTCTCCCCCTAGAAGTACATGTTACCGACAGATCACTATTGCGCTCTCACCTGGGTCTGCCAAAGGAGTCTTCGTCATCCTCCTCATCCCTGTCAATCCAGGCAACATCAGCCAGAGAGGCCACCAAACCAGTCTGCCTCCTACTGCCAATCAGGACACCAGCATCCTCATTGTATGGATAAAGCTGTCAGAGAGAGAACAGCCACTTTTTTATTTTTTTTTATTTATAAAAAACACCCACCAGGACACATTACAACACTGATCTCAACAAGTAAAAAAACTTGAGTATTTACGTAATAAAATAGGAATTGAGGGCAGTTCAAACAGAGGAGGTATGGAGGGATCTATACAATGGTAATGAAAGGTTGAGGTAGGTTAGAAGGTAAATCACTAGGTGATAGTCAGCTCAGTGTTATTGAAGGTTGCTGAACAAACTGACCTAAAGCAGACATTCTGCATTCCTCAAAGCTAGGGAGGGTAGCTGGAGACAGAAGAAAAGAGAAAGCAGTATTGAAAGAGACAGAAAAGTTAAGAAAATCAGTTTTAAGTGATGTCCCAGAAATATTTCAAAGTTGAGTGTTTATGGTTCATAAATGAAAACAGCCAGACATCCTGAAGTAAACAAAACTGGAAGAGGGTGAGTGATTTGTCGTCATGTGGCTGTGACTCCAACAGTCCAGAGAGACAGGCAGAAAGGCAGAAGAGGAGACAGGGCTCTAGCAAATGTGACACAGAACATGCCACTATCTTAAAAGTACAAGATATACATTTGAAGACTGATGGTCTGTCTGTTAAATGACACAACACTATAAAAAATGATGATCATGGTAACCTTCCTTTACCTGAAAATGAACCCTGGGGCAGGGGTTAAGAGGAAGACTAGAAGCTATTCTCCTCACAATACTTCTTGAGGACCCATAGGGCTTGGCTGATCCAAAAGCCTGCAAAACAAAAGTACATCACAAATGAAAGAGAAAAATGCCACGTTCTGTCGAACACAATTAACTTTGTAATTACCTAAATGCAGTCAACACAAGCTGTAAGATGGTTGGTAATTCTCAGATGTTATACATGCGAGAGACCTTAACAATGGGCTTTCAGATAAGAGCCAGACAAAGGTACAATGCGGTGGCGTTTCAGGGTCTGTGTAAGACTACGAAATCAAATTTTGAAATTTTATTGAGTCAGACAACACAGATTGGCACATACCAGGTCCATTTCGATTCGTGCATAGTCTTTATTCATTTCTGTTGATGGGTTTCACAAGGGCAGATGGACACATGCCCCAACACCAAGTGTATCATCACCAAACGGTAATTCTAGTGGGAACAGAAATTCATTTTAAATCATCTTAAACACAAAACTTAAAAATCCAACAGTGACTTCATAAGGGACCTTTATGTCTCTGCAATGTATAATTACTTGTGTTAAGATGCTCCAGTACAATACACTATCATACATTTTCTGGATCAGCCTTTAGTATTACTGGCAATATCATAAATTTTTCAATATTATCATTGGTGCCAATAACTGATTATGGAATCGAATTTCTCTAATCCATTTTCCCAACAAGAGGGGCATGTAATACAACTGCCAAAGGAAAAAAGAAAGTCAATTCAATTGTTTTATCTTTAATGTTAAAGTACAATATTAACAGTTAATGGTTTTATTTTAGCAAACGTTATATGCAAATTGTAGAAAAACATACAGGACGATGCTGATTATCTACGAATACATAAACAAATGTAACGTTACGTTTTCAGGCTAGATTAATCGTACAGGTTAACGTGTTAGTAAAATTAAAGGGCACATTATTTCTTTAGCGGACAGAGTGACTAAAAGATGCTAACAACGATAGCGGGCTAGCTAACTCCAGGCAACTTTACCAACCGCTGACACATTTTTTAGGATATGTCGAAGACACGCACAACTAGCTACCGCTTACATTAGCTGTGTAACTGACGTTCACAACACGACATTCATAATCAAAGATCGCTTGTGTGTGTGACTTTTAAACCAACTTACCAAGACTAACGCTGGGAGACAACGTTCTGAGTTTTTCCACCTTGTCAACCGACGGACATCTACAGCAGGAGGTGACTAATGTCGGGAAGACTTTAAGGGAATACATTATGAGCCAATTGGATTATATGGATCACAATGGCTAGGTTGTGCTCATAAAATGCCACCATTGGTTATTCACTTTGATTGACAAACAATGCCACCAATTGTGTTTGACCTTCAAAAGAAAACTGTCTGATGATTGGGTTTCACATCAGTAAATCAAATTACACTATCCAATCATATGACAGAAATTTTGTGTATGTTCGTTATACTTCCCTACATTTCCCGGCGGCGAGTATTTTTTCCCCTAGGATGACTAAGACATGCCCCGCCCTACTCTGCCTTACTTTTTCTCTTATTGGCTTACCCTGATATTCTTACATTTACCCTAACCAATCCTTCTCCTCTTAACTAAACCTAACCAACCCAAAACAGAGAAGGCAGCAAGTGCTATGGTTTCCACGTGCCTTTACCATCCTAGGAAACGTAATCTTGCTACCCTGGCAGGAATTTGTCCGGTATAAACTGCTGGTATTATTATGGAAAACTGGGATGTCCTCATTCACAAAACAGCTGTACCCATTGATGTACTACAAAACCCAAACACTGTTCACACAGCTGCTAGCTAGCTAAAGGAGCATAGTAAAGAAAGCGGCGCAGGCCTCTAGCGTTAGTGAAATTATTTTGTTACAGCTGTTTTATGGTGGTATCGGAACTTTTTTGCCACGTCGTTTTTACATCTGTTGTAACTGAAGTCAGCTGGAGTTGTCTCATGATTTTACTGAAAACTGACTAAAGGGTATGTCAAGTAAGTTAGCTGGCTAGCTAGCTAGCCGTACGTTAGCTTAGCTGCCGAATCGTCCCTGTCAGGGCGTATTTTGAGGTGAGGTTGAGGGTCGTAGAGTGTATTTAGCCTAAGCGAGTATTTGTATGTTAGCTTACGAAAATCGTTTAATTGTGTTAGCAGCAAAACATGGGATTAAACGATGGATTTTATTTTTTGCCTACTAAAGCATGCGCTATGTGTACTAATGTGATAGCCACTGTCTTATCGATGCATATCAGTGAACTTTACAAGAGCTACTTATCGATCAGATTGTGTAGCACTACATGTCAGAGGTTACTGCTGATGTAAACTCCCAGAAACCCCAACAAATCCCTAAAACTTAATAAGGCCGTTGGTTAGTTTTAAAAGTTTGTGCATGTCACTAAGACTTTATTTTGCAAGGTGTATCATTATTGTGTGCATGTTGCATAAATCATTATTCTGAGGCTTCTTAAATGCATTTGTATACTTGATCACAAATGGTTGGTTAATTTCCAAAATTATGTCAACAGTTTTGACAATCAAATATTGTTGGCCTGTATGAAGCTAAAAGGTCAAGCATTCACTGGTTCCAGCTTCTCAATTGTGAAGATTTGCTGCTTGTCTCTATTTAATACAACCGCCAATTAAATATATTTGGGCTTTTTTTATATCAGTTGTCAGAAAAAAATAAGCAGTTTAAAGACATCACTTTGGACTCTGGGAAAGTGTGATAGGAATTTGTAACTTTTGTGTCATTATGTAGTAGACCTTACAAATAATTGACAAATGCTACAGGTTAAATTTATGTAATAATTATTAGCTGCAGCCTTTAATTTGTATAATGTAAATTCTTTTTTCTTCAGTAGAGTAAGAGGTTGGTTTAATGTGCGTGGCATCAAGACAGGAGGCACCATGAGTGCGGAGCTGGATGCACTGACCGTGGTGAACCAGCTGCGAGATCTTGCTGCAGACCCCCTGAACCGAAGAGCCATAGTAGAAGACCAAGGCTGTCTGCCAGGTCTCATCCTCTTTTTGGACCACCCCAACCCACAGGTCGTCTATTCTGCACTATTGGTAAGCGGCAGTATCCATTTATTTACTTTTTCCCCCTTTACGTCACAGAAAGTTACTGTTGCATAAAGGCAAATGATAAGGTTTGACTACACAGGGTTGATTATTTAGTACCAATATACAATTAAATTAAGAAATTAATTATTTAAACATTCTAGTTACAATATCAACAGCAAGGCTCTGTTTGATTAGATTAGTCTTTTTTGAGAAATCAGTTGTGCTCCCCCCGATGTCCAGCAGTGTCAGAGCAGTTTTCAGTAAACGTCTAAAGGCCATTTCTCCCAACACTGTGTCCCAGCCACAAGCGGATAGTGGTGACTTTCAAACAGCTACATATTTAAAAAATACTGTACACTGGTGTTATCTGCTGTCTGTTCTGTGGTGTAAACACAACACAAAGTCTTGATATATGAACCTCTCCCCACTTCCACCACACTTTAGTACAGGACATGACTTGTATTGTGAATACACATTTAAGTGGCTTTATGTAACAGTTGCTCTTGACTGTAACCTGTGAAGTGTAAACAAGAACTCTGTGCATGTGTATTTATTTTGGTTATGTAATATTTTCCCATTACACACGCTCTACCATTTTTAAAAGCCTCTTCTCTCTCTCTCTCTCTTATGATATCACAAAGGGTCTGTCAGTTTTTAGCGGCAGATAGATAACGGTCGCCCTTGTCCTTGCAGGCCGTGCGCTACCTGGCAGAATGTCGAGCCAACAGGGAGAAGATGAAGGGCGAGCTGGGCATGATGCTGAGTTTGCAAAATGTCATGCAGAAGCAAGTCCCTGTCACCACCACAACACACACACACACACACACACACACACACACACACACATGCTCACTGTGCACTTTCTTTACGTAAAACCTTAACCTAGGATTTCTTTTGTTTTGCATGGATAATGTGTGCCAGTCTGCAAATTTTCCAGGCAGGATGATGTCCTTTCTTTTGCCATGTCAAGATGAATGTAATTAAAGCTGAATTAGAATAGGGTGCTAAACAATTAAGCTGCTGTTTCTGCATCTTATAGATTTTAATGCGTCTTGCCATCACTCAATTTTTTTTCTCCATTTGCTTGTTTTTACAGATGTGAGTTTAAATTTGTCGTGGAGTTAGCATGTTATTTTGCAGAGGTGGCTCATTTTGCACATGTCATGTGTAATGCATATTTCTTTGTTGCTTGTTTTTAGTCTGGTATCATTTGTAGGCTTTTCTGAAGGCACTGTACACAATCTATTCTATGACTTTATAAAAGAGCATGATGAAAACAGTCTGGTCACGTGTATTTTCGTAGGCAAGATGTTGTTTGAGGAGGTGTTGTGCATTAGATAGCTGGTCTCACCTGAGAGGCTGTGGCAGTTTTGCTAAGTGACTGCACATCATCATCAGCACCCTGATAGGAATAGACCTATGTTCAAGTGGCCGGCTGTAGTTTGTATGATTATGCATTCTCTCTTCTTTTCCTGCGGCAAAGCTCTTGCTTGCCCTGGAGAAAGCCAGTCACTTCAGCTAGTCAGGCGTGGCATCAAGAGGAGCCCTGCAGTAACAGCAGCAGCTTTCCCTGTTTGCAGTCTAGTTAATCTGACTTTGGGTAGAGGTCGATCATAGCTGGACAGAGTGGGAACACATGGCTGAAAGGGATCGTCCAGCATAGTCGCACCATACAAGTGTGAAAACCATTTTTATTCCTTCAACACATTAAGATCTGAAGATCAAGATGATGTTGCCTCTAATACAATGTATAGGAATGAAGATTAGAAGAGTAAATCGATGGAAGAGAGTGAGTGACTTCCACAGAGCCAGAGTAGGGATGTGTTGCACAGCGCTGGGGAGCACCAGGCTCCCAGGGGGCAGCCATGCCAGACAGCTGATGTCGTATGTGGTTAGTATAGAAGGATTGATGACTTGATGACATGTAAAGCAGTATAGCCTGCAGGTTCAACTCAGGATCCTCATATAATATCAGCAACTGCAACTGACCTTATGTGACTTCTTCAAGGAAAGCTGCTGCCACCTAGAATATTATGCTCTGCTAAGGAGTTTTTGCAAAACCTGCAGTAATTGTGGAATTGTTGGATTTCTGTAAATAACAGAGTACAGTCTAGACCTGCTCTTTTATGAAAAACGCAATGAGATAACTTTTGTTGTGATTTGGCGCTATATAAATAAAATTGAATTGAGTAAAAACAAAACCAACATGTAGTATAGGATGGGTAGCAGCATTGTCTTTTGGTACACTAAATGGTTATACAAAGATAACTCAAAGATTGACTACATTTCTCAATGTATTGAAAGGCTAGGTGGAGAGATCGCTGACCAGGAAGGACATGGTCAGATTCAGTCCCCATCCACTGAAGACTAAATGGGAGCTTAATGATTGAATTTTAAGTTCAGGCACGCTTTGCGCTTCTTCTCTCCCAGAGGCATGCAGGCATCATGATTTGTCTGCCTTTGCATGGGTATTTCTAGCTTGTCTTTTAACAAAAATATCTTGGCACAGTAATATGGCCATTTAAAATTGTACAATATTTAATTGTTCTTAACATCAATAATAGCTACATTCAACTACATTGCACCTTTTAGCATAGTTACAAATGGACTTACAAATACACTACTGACCACTTGTGTGTACATAATTGACAAATAAGTAATCTTTCTTTTTATTGATTTCCTCTCTTGCTTTTTATTTTTATTTTTTTTTAAAACTCTCTTTCTGACCAAAGGAGTACATCACCTGGAGAGACCAAACTGCTGGCCTCAGAGATCTATGAGATTCTGCAGTTAGCTGGTAAAGAAGAGGCTGAACAGGCTGAGGCCGCTGCTGCCTCCTGCCAGCAGAAAGCCCACTTTTTCCTGGGCTCCAACAACAAGAGGGCCAAAACTGTGGTGCTGCACATTGATGGACTGGATGACTCTGTGAGTGTTTGCACGCCGTACTGGCACTCATCTGCTATTCTCAGACAAACCAAACCAAAAATCTTTGGGCTATCGTGTTTGCTGCTGTCATTATCGGTGTCTATCTGGCACAGGATAGGGGGGTGGAGTGGGCAGGTTGTAAATGTCAGCCATTGAACAGCAGGGCGTTGAGATTGAACCTGAATGCTGCTCTGCAGGAAGCTTGCACCTAGCCAGATTACATTACAGCAGACAGACGGCCTCTGGTGGGCTGCATCACTACAGCAGAAACACACAACACTGGCAGCTGGAAACCATACTCATGGTAACTGTATTTCTCAACAGCATGTTATAAGTAGCTCTATAACACATCTCATAATGTCTTTTGATGGCCACATTTCACCTAATTAAACTGTGGCTGATTGTGCAGCATCCACTTTTCCGATCATATACTGTATAATGTACCCATGCCCTTAACCCACAACATGTTGGCCTCTCACATCTCATCTGTTTCCTGTTTTGTTGTCAGACTCGAAGGAGTCTTTGTGAGGAGGCGTTGCTGAAGATTCGAGGGGTCATCAGCTTCACCTTCCAGATGGCTGTGAAGAGATGTGTTGTCAGGATTCGCTCTGACCTTAAAGCTGAGGTAAGTGTCTGTCCGGACGCAGGAACTCATCCACTAACTTACACACCATATTCTGGCTAATGTCTGATTACAATTGTCAGTTGTAAATTTGTCAATAGTTTATTTCACAATTTGTGTCAGTTCATGGAACAAAGTCTGCTTTACCGATAACTTTCCTGATTGATTATTAAAGCAAACACTGTTTCCACTTCCGTCTTTTGAAACTTGATACACTTAATGTATTTCTTAGCTTGAATTTTAACCTTTTAAACACTTTTCACTGTGACCTGTTGATTGCTGTACTGTTGTGCTCTTTGTGATGATATTTAAAGTAGGGAATCTGCCCCCTTCAGGCACTGCAAAAGTGACAGGTGCAACAAAAAGATAGCTATCAACTTTATTACTGGTATTTACAACTTGCAAGTAATTGCAGAAATAAGTTTGCTTAAATTGGATTTAAATGTACGCTTAAATTTTCTGCCGCTATGGACTCTCAATAAAAACAATGACAAAAGACATAACAATGCTGTCATTGCAGTCAGCTTCTCACACTAAGGATTCCTTCAGTGTTCATTGTTCAAGGTTTTTACAGGGAGCCAAATTATCCGCAGAGGTCTCCTCTTCTCCAAAACAGGCCAGCCTAGGTGATTATAACCATTAAAGACCCAAATTAAGAAGCAGTTTTACTTAAAATGTTTGGCTCGTTGGCGGAGGGGAAAAGCTGAGCTGCCACAACGTTTGGTCAGCTCGTTTCTCTCATAACTTAAGATTCAGACATCCAATGGCTGAAATCCTTAGTCTGGTTAAAACATACAGTTACAAACCAACAAGATCTAGAACTATTGGCAGACAACCAGGGTGGATATGACCCTATTGACAGGCGACGGTGACCAAATGACACGTACCGTGTCCTTGGGTCAAATTACAGATTTCTCTGGTTTTAACATTTTTTGGAAACATTTGGGAAAATGTAAGTACACAACTCAACAAAACATAGGTCTAGTGGTTTCTAGACATTTTTTAATGTGGAAAAGTTTCATGTTATACCTTTTTATACATGTTCACATTTATTTATGCTGTATCCAATTGGTTGGATGTCTAGCATAACTTGGATATTGTTCTTGGTACCAATAGTAAGGAAAGAAAAAATTGCCCAATACAGGAAGGCTGACAAGTTTATTGTCAAGCTGTGTTGGGAGCAAAGTTGTCATTGTTGCTGCTCATGCGCTTGTAATTAATAGTTAACAGCAATATTTAGCATTAACATTTAATTTACCAAAAATGTTCTATTCATGTTTGATCAGTTTTTTTCTTTACAGGCGTTGGGCACAGCAATCAACTCCACCAAAGTAATGACTGCTCAGCAGGTAGTGAAGACAGAGGATGGAGGAGAGGTAAGCTGAGAGACAGATACTGTATGAGAAAGAGACAATTGTAAGATCTGTGATGTTTACCTTAAATTGCTTTACATAAGACTCATTTTCAGTTGATGGATCAGCACGGCCACTTTATGTGTGTGTGTGTGTGTGTGTGTGTGTGTGTGTGTGTGTATCAGTGTACAGTGAGCGTAGCCGCCCTTGCCTGTGGCTGAGACTTATTCATACTGACATGATTAGCTAGTCACCTCTCTGCCTCAGCCTGTAGGCTAGTTTATTTTTTCCAAACACATGACCTGTCCCTGTTGCATCTTTTACAGCAGTGTTACCAATTTGGAGCTCAAATATAGTGACGCTGTATTTGAAACTGCTAACACATGAGATTCTAAAGTGTTTGTTTTTCCAATAATCTGCAAAGAATTATGATTGTTTCTCAAATATTAAGAAATAATTGCTAATGGGTGCCTTAATAATCATATATAATGTGACCAGCAGGGGTCAGACCTAGCCCAGTCATGTAATCTGACTCCAGGTGATGATTCTTTGGCTCTGTAGTCGAACAGCCGTGCTATACATTTCTTCTGGAATTTTATAATTTGTTATTTTTGGACAAATTGCATGCTTTGGGATAATGTAAATAAATATATAATGGTCTTCTGTCTTTGTACAGCTGATCTTGCCATTCCAGGAGGACTCAGCGGTGCTGGTAGAGGAGAACACAGACATCCCAGACTACCTGCCCGAGGAGGAGAGTCCATCTCAGGAGACGGACAAAGCGGTCACACGCGTAGGTTCCATCACAGACGGTGTGGGCTGGCTCAGCACGGCCGCCAACTTCCTGACACGCTCCTTTTACTGGTGACCACTTCCTGTGTTTCTCTCACTGCTCCCTGTTTTCTCTAAAGTACCATCCAGCTGCAGCCTTAGCGTCTCTAAGCCTTGTCCCGGACTAAGCCCTGCCTCACAGCCCTACACTAGTCTAGACTCCCCTTTGCTAAGCACACAGAACCCGACCACGTGTGTTCAACAAGTGCTGGACTGGCAAGTGGAACCTGCAATAACTTTAACTTGTGTAAATATTGAGATACAAATTCTACTACTGGCTGTATGTGCACAACTATATACTAGCTGCATATATACTGTATCTTACAATGACAGCCAGAGGGCTTCAAATCAGCCCAAACCAAATAACATTCTGGAAATAGGGTGTGTATCGCTGCGTTGACAGTTGACATGTGGCAGGCACATTTAGATCTCCTGAGGCTGATTTTGAATACCTTGGAAAATGGGAGTTCCTTTTTTTTTGTGTGCATGATTTTTGGTTGCTTTCCTTCTAGTGTCTATTCTCTATTCTCGTTGTCCTCTTTACCATACATATTTTTCAAACTTTAATTTCCTATTTAAGCTGACTTTATTTTTTTCTTCCCACTTCCGTTTTAGTAGCATGCTGAATCTTTCGTGCCAATCTTACCTGATGCCTAGATCTGTGATTGTGTGCCTTTTCTTTTTTTTTTTGACATTTTACTTTTAATATTATTTTCATTCTACATTAATTCAAATAATTTGAGAGCTTCGAGCATGCAATGTTTGTGCTTCCCAGCAGACTGCCTCCCCCAGCTTTTAGCTTACTGAGGTCAGTAGAATTTGTAAACTGGACGCCAGCAAGAGGCCGCAGTCTATTCAGCCACTGGCTCACATTTCTTAGACTGTTTGTGGCATCCTGAAATAAGAACTCCATAGCTGGTTAATATAACAATCCAAAACTGTGTTTAGCTGGGCTTTTCTGATGATGCTATAATGCAGGACAAATCCAATGTGAGTTCTGCAGTGGCGGTGAGTTGACTGACAGCAATTTTTGTTAATTGCACAGACTTAAGGCTACCTCTGCTTTTAGCCCTCTCTATCTCACATCACCATTATAGTCTGTAGTTTTAGTTAAACACTTGCTCAGCATGTAGAAGACAAACCTGTTAGCCACCTGCTCGTCAAACGCTTCCCTGTGTTTGTGTTTTTTTATAGTATTGTTGCCCCACCCGTTCAGTTCAATTTTCAGTTTAGCCAGCAGTGTCCTTACAGCAAAGATCATGTTGGTGCACGCTCACACATGCATACAGTATACTGGAACAAGGGTGTGGTTATGTACATTTTGTAAATGGTGCCTGACTCCCTAAAATCTCAGACCTTACATGTGAAGGAAAACTTTTGTTCTGTTTTTGTAATGCTGATTTGCATTTTATGTCACAAAATAGCATTATAGCAGCTAATGCTAAAGCACTTAGAGAGTTTATTCCTTTTCTTTCGCCTTTACAACCCCATGACTCACACCAGGTTTAATTATTAGCTCCTCTGACTTGTGCGAGTGTCATTAATAATTATTATATACAATGCAGACCAGGCAACTTTTTATCATTCTGATGGTGCAGGGACGTCACTGTTGGTTGAGGTCAAACGGATAGAGGAATGGCACAGAAGGACCTGAATAATCTGAATTGATGGTGGTTGTTATCTGGAAAAGCAAAACTATTTTTTGCATTAGATTGCATTAGAGAGTTAACATAGATTAGCATCAGCCTTCAAAAATGTTTTTGAAAAAACTTATTAGTTAAAAGTTAGGATTATCATCAGTATTACTTTTTTGTCCATTTTGCACAGAAAATAATCTAAATTGCATTTTCTAATTTTATTTTTAATATTTGTCTGCTCATACTGCAAAGAAATACTTGAACATTGTTTCTTAAAACTGTTCTTATGTGTTGATCAAAGGGTAAATGTCCCACAACTGTTAGCATACCACATCTGTAAGGATGACAAAAAACCACAAACTAAGTCCTCAAAAATGGAACTTCATGTGTACAGACTTCATGTGTCTGTCCCCCAATGTAATATAATGTAATGCAGATCCTAAAACTGTAGATTTCATTACACTGTTAATGCAAACTATGATAAACTTAAAATCAAAATGTGTCTGGTGCCTTTTATTTTTTAGCATTTTCTGTGGCTGGTTCTACTGAATATGATCAGATGGTCTTGACTTATCACTTCCCAGTGTTATACTCTCATGATACTTTTCGTGGCATGTGCAGTGGACACACTAATGCTCCAGACCTTACTTTGTCAAATCAAATTGCTGAAGGCAGCAACCATTATTAGCCTAAAGAGAGGGGGAATTTGTTTTTTCTTTACTGGTGCATAAGTGGGGTGCCCCAGGGCAATGGTGTAGCCTGCCCACCACCTTCCCCAGTCTTGGTGTGGGTAGGCAGAGGTAGCAGCCAGCCCCAGCTGGAGGCCCTGGAGCCGCCGCCGCTGCTGCTGCTGCTGCTGCTGCTGCTTCTGCTGAGTCTCCAATGGAATGCTGTGCCAAGCTATATTAACTGAATGGAAGCTGACTAGATGGCTTGTTTAATGACAATTTCAACAATTTTGAATAAATGGTTCAGGCCAATTTTAATTAAACCAATATATAAACTGGGAAATCCTCAGTCTTGCATCATAATTCTGCAAGGTAAAACACAGCAGCACCACTTTATAATAACAAATGTATCCTGGACACAGCAGACATTAAAATAAGTTGCAGCACGAGTACAACTGTAGTGTTTTAAGAGAGGTCTTACTCAAATGGATGAAGTCCAGCATTGGCACAGCTTGTAAATCATTGAGTTACTTGAAAGCTGGCTTTTTAAGTCATGTATACATTCAGTGTACAGATCAAAGTGAAACAAAGATCATTTGTTCAGTAGAGCTGCAACCACAAGTAAATAAACATTTTTCAGAGGGTTAACCATCTTCTATTTTTAATATAATCTCACCTCATGGTCTATTTAGCAACAGTTTGGAGCATTTCCAAACTGTTGCTAAATAGACAACACATTTAGTCTCATCTCATTCAAGAACTATGGCTAATGCTACATCGTCTGCTGTCTACATTTCAGAATTACTTTCATGTGTGCCTTGCAGTACCAGTACCTTTGCACAAATACCAACCATTCACAGTGACTTGCAGTAGAAGTTCGGACTTCTTACTTATCACCACTAGAGAGAGACAGCAAGCCTGACAAGGAAAACAAATGATAAAGTGTGGGCTCCAGTGTATAATCTGAAAACATTTGATGAAAACACTTGTAATCAGATGACCTTAGATTCCAAATGCTATCGAGAGCTGGGCGGAAACTGCATTTCTATCTGTTCGGCTTGAACTTAAGCAAGAAGAATCGTAGCCATTAACGCACTGCAACCATTAACCTGTCTGACTCACCTCAGACTGTAATATCTGTGGACCAATGCAGTCATAAGGTTGTTTTTAGTAGTTAATATAGTGTGCACCTTTCTCCACAATGCCTGAGCACTAATGTAAAAAGCGATTATCAGTTTCAAATGATTTTCCTTAAGGGTTCAAATGCTGCCTTTTTAAACGGATGACTATCCTCTCAGAAGTTTTTTGCACAGAAGGGGATGTCCTCCAGAGAACATTAAAGTGGCACTCACCTCTTATTTTCAAATAAAGCCAGATAATTTCACCTTCACTCCTTGAGTTCTTTCACTACAGCACCTTGCCATTTTCCCTGTTTTCACCCCCACACACACACACACACACACACACACCCACACCCAATCAGATAAAACAAGCCTGTCTTGTGCACAGTCTTAATCATTCTCATGGCCATATCAGCCCAATTGCATATATGTGCATAAATGTGTTGTCGGTATCATCCTCCCACCTGTGCGTATTTGCATGGTTAATCTGCGCGCGGGGGAGGAGAGGGCCTGATTGAGGGTAGATAGGTGCGTCTCACGGCCCCATGGGCTCTTGAGGAATTTTATTGGAGGTTCAGCTCTCAGTCAATGGGATCAGCCGTAAATCCAGCTCAGAGTGTGGCAGGAAATGATGTGACTCCGGCAATTTATGTCAAATAACTTTTGAGGATGTGTGAGTGTAGCGATCAGCGCTACCGGGGCAGCGATAACTCTTCGGCGGGGGCCGCCGGTGAAGATTTAATTGAGACATTTTTCTTTATCCGGAGCGAAGCGCCCGAGCCGTGTTGTTGTGTAACGAGATGTAATGTCTCTCTTTATACGGGGGTCAACATCCGGGATGAGGGAAGGTCACGGACTGACTGTTTGAGCATCCAATTTGCTCACGTAATACCCGCTCTACAGGGAGTAAGAACACAGAGTATTAAGTGACATCCCACATATCACAGGCAGACATGACGTCCTGTGCTGTGGAATAGAATGCACCCTTGCGATTTTATATGTAGTCGGTGAGTGTGCAAAGGGAACAGAAATGTTAAGTAATGAGGCTGTTGAGTCTGAAAATCTTTTTCACTTGAACATTTTTATTTGTCTCCATGGTGATAGTGGTACCAGTTTCTAATAAGGCACCCCTTAAGGATTTATCTAATGTCTATACCAATGCTATATAAATGTGTCCCCATTTGCCAATGGTTCCTATCTTTTGAAGTCTCAGGTGTCCATCATTAAGTCTGCAGGTGTGAATATCATGTTGATAAATGGATTTCAGTTGTTTAGACCTTTTCCACATGGTCCAATGGTCCAACTGATCATGAAGGAATTTTTCACAACTTGACAACCCAAACGTTGTTATAACTGATATGTAAAGCATTTAAAAATATTTAGTATCTATTTACTTGAATAAAGTCATACGAACCATTATTTCTCTTTGAAGGGTGCTGTTACCAAAGTATTCAGTACCACAATGCAAATTTTTTTATAAATGAAAAGCTCTGCATTAAAATTGTACCTATAATGCAGAATGACTCTTGTCATTATAATACTGGATAATAAGTACTGATGCATGTAAGCACCCTAAAAAGGTTGTAGTTGGTCAAGGTGAATTTGAGCCACTAGGGAAGTTCATTGTATAACTGTAATATATTTCATTAAAACATTTTGAGTTTAATGTAACATCTTAAGCCACAGAGTAGCCTAACTATATGTGTAGAATAGAGTACATTATTTCCATATTAAATGTAGTGTTGTAATGTAAAGCAAAATAAAATGACTAAGTAAAGTGCAAATAACTCAAATTGGACTTCAGCACTAAATGTAGCCTATGGTTAGGCTACTTCCCACTAATGTTATTCTGTAAACTTACGGTAGTAGTGAATGTAGGCTAATATTTGCTTATAAAAAGTAGTTAAGTATAGTAGCTGTACATGCAAATATGCAAATTGAGTAGGCTACTACTCTCTCCACCAAAAGCTTCAAGGTAAAACACATGATTATACTTGATCTGCATTCTGAAGCCATCTTATTTATGTATTTTTTAAATATAAAAATGAAACCGTTGATGTACAGTATATGTATTGCATTGTGTAGGCTATCTCTGTGTGTGATCCTCCTTTTGCAGCAGCTTGGATGGGGGCCTTGATGAGATGCATGCACACACAGACAGCTCATAATTGTGGCAATAGCTCATTATTGTCCCCCGAATGATTTGGATCCACTGGGGGCCTCGTCCTCTGACACCGCCACCGACATCCACTCCAGGCACTGATTGGTGGGATGAAATATTGCCGGCGAAAATTAAAAGGTCCCAGTGTCAAAATAATTCATGATATGCATATCTTCCCGGCTTGATGAAATCGCTGATATCTGGATTAGGCGGATAATAAAAGCGATCAGGCTGCAGTTAAACTGTTCCAGCAGCGGCGCGGGAGGCGTCTTCTTTATGTGTCAAGAGAGTTGGGATGCGGGGTCATGATACAACAAGTGTGTGCATGCATGCGCGTGCGTGCACGTCAGCCCCCCTGTCAGGCTGTGTGCAGTGCAGTTCACCACACACCTAGACCTGTAATTTGAATATCCGCTGTAATTGTCCCAAAACGGCTCATCAGTGGATCTGCCTGCTGCCATTAGGGCCCAACAATATGGTGTGACATTCAAATTCCCCTCAATGACAGGTTATTAGGAGCCCCAAGCAGCCGGCACATAATTAAGCACCGTAACGTTGACCTGTAATATGAAGTGATGGCTCAGTGTATAGTGGGTGAGAATGAAATAGGTGCTTTGTTAAAACACAGCAGAACTGGGGGATTTTTCCACACATAGAAAAAAGTGATCATAAAAAGGAAACAGATGTCAATGTAAAATTCAGCTATGGAGGCAAATAACACACACTATGATTTTATAACTGGGAAAAAAAACCCTGCATGCCAGCTGCCATGGCAACAGCTGACAGATTAGAGAGTGAGATAATACTCATCAATACTGTTCAATATCAACAAAAGTAATGATTTTTTTTTATGTTGATATGATTTTCATTCTGTTCTTCTATAAGATCAGGGTGGTTTATGTTATACAATTTACATATGCTCCATTTTATCCACAGGGATGTTGAGCTGTGTGAACAAATCTTTCAGGAAAAACAACCTGAGAAAAAACAACGAACGTGTGACTTTCATTTGTGACACTAAAAGCCTATTACACAACTTAAGACATGCTGTCTGAGGCCCCCGCTTTCCCCTTTAGAACAAGTGGACGTTGTGATGAGCAATGGACCCATCTGCTGTGCCCTCTCCTCCAACTGGTGTGTGAATATGATGTAGTCTGTAGGTGCCATTTCCAAGTCTGAGTATAATACCAGTGGCACCTGGAATATATTCTAAAAAACATGATTATGTTTCATGTTATGGTACCTGAATGCTCTAGAGGTGAACAGCTATAATGGATATGGCATCAAAGTAATCTTTTCTGTCGTTAAGATAATGTTTTAATGGGCTTTTGTACACATGTAAAACAATAAGTGCACAAGTTTTACGACCCACTTTAGCTTCTTTAATTAGACCCAAAGCTCACCTTCAAATACTGGGGGCAAAGCAAGCGTATATGTTAAACTGTAGGCCAGAGGCCTGTGTAATGGTGGGTTTGTGTGGCAGGGTTGCTGAACAGAAGGTCTGCCCTTCTTTCCCTCCCTTCCTCCCTCCCTCCATCTCTCTCCCTTTCCCTCTCTATCTCCTCGCTAGCCCTCCTCCACCCCCTTTTCATAACGGTGGCAGATGGCTGCAGATGAATCCCTCATAATCATGTCAGGACAGCTCCTCCGATCCCAATTCATCTCTTTAAACACATTTCATCAGACGGTGAATTACACAAAGATAAAAGCGGCCGGCAGACAACAAAAGCACACAAAGATTGTCCTTGCAAACAAGTGTTCTTAGTCCCTAACACCACTTAATCATTTGTGCTTCTGTTATTGCTCCTCACCCCCTGTGCAATCAACTCTACCCTCTTTTCCTCCTCTGTCTCTCACTCTTCCACTCTGTATTTATGTTTTTTTCCGTACAGTTAATTGTATCCGTCCCCTGCTACTGTCTGTCGCTATTAAGCATAAATCTTTCTAACAAGCTTTCCTCTCATCCCTGTCGCTGTCTTTTAAAAAGACAGGTGTGTGAAATCCTCTCCTCCCTTCGTTGAGTTCTGGATTTCTGATGCCTGCCCTTTTTGGAGGGGTGATAATTTTCCACAAAGTGAATTGTGATTTTTTTCCCCCCCTACCCCTTCCCACCCTTCCCTGCTGTGACCCCATGTCACCCATCCGCATGATGCCGTTAATTGTGGATCAGGTGAAGTTTGTCTCACCTCATTTCAGGGCCATGCTCTGCTAGGGCCATTCTCCCCACTCAAAGGCCACATAATTTCACAGCCTCCTACTTCTCATTAATCCCTCCTGAGTGGCTGCTCTCTGAGTTCCAGATCACAGATTTGTTTTGCTCTTGTTTTCTGACTCGCTGCCCTTGTTGCCCCACCCACTTCTCTCCTCCGCCTTCACATTAACCCTTTTAGTGAGACACCTCCCAGCTCACCAGTGTGCTGGGTCTTCACTACACGCTCATTTGCATATTTCCTCCAACTCGTCTATTCTGTAATTTAAAAATTCTTACATTTTGCTAACATTTGACAGCAAATGGCCCCCTTAAATCTCCCCACTTTCCTCACAGTGTCTACCTTACAATATCTCTTTGTTCTGTACCTTTTGGACCGAATCTACTATAGTCTGCTTTGTGAATAAAGTGGACAGGCGTTTGTGGTGTCTGCTTGTGATGCCAGTATCACCTTGCCTTCCAAAACAACTCCACACCCGGTTGCATTGTACATTCATCTGATAAAAACCTGCCTTCTCCAGCCTAATAAATATCAAGTGACAAATTGAACAAAACACTAGGAAAGCTGTGTGCTTGTGTGTCTCGGCAGATGTGCATGTGTCTGATCAACAGTCAGACTTCACTCATTCCTCCCTGTTAAACTTTTTGTTGATTCATAAATTATTCATGAGAGAAAACTGAAGATCTCTCATTAACATAAAATAACAATTTGCTAATTTATGGAAACTCCTAATTACTTGCCTTATTTGCCATGACCATATTAAATATTCATAAACATGTGATTATTTCTTTGATTTGACTGTCGTTCAGTTTAATCCACTATTTTTGCTCAACAATAGCGGCATGCCAGCTTGTGCTGTGTGTATCAACCAAATCAAAAACCCCAGGAGAGAACAATGAACAATACTGTTCATTCATAGTAGGAGCCTTTATTTTATTTTGACTCTTTAATATAATACACTTCCATTTTACATTATCCATATGCTAATTCAATGTCTTTGTGGTTCTTGGTGATTTAAAACTCTTTGGCTGCTAATGTCTCAGGGCATATTGTGAAATGAATGATATATTTTATGTACATATTTTTTTTAATGATTTTAATACTCCATATCTGGTAATAAGATACCTGCTGACAGACACTTCTTGAAAGAAAAAGTTGATATTTACCAAACTGTCACATTTTTTGGGGCCTAGTAGCACACAAATGATAGGGAAGAGCAAAGACCCAGACTATACAAGCTTGTAAATTGTTGTGCGACTGCAGCTTCATTTCATTGCAAGTCAAAATCAAAAATGCATTCATTCATTTGGCTTCCATCCAGAACTAATCACTTCATTTTCCATTCTGTAGCCTGGAAGTCGGCTTTCACTCCAGTTAATTTCGATTTACCCAAAATTGAAAAAGACTGAGAGTGTATGCAAGAAAAAATGAGTCTATCTTTGAATACCTCCTCTTGTCTTTATGGCAGCAAACGGTTGACAGAGGAAGTATCAGCCAAGTTCTTGGGAGAAAACAGAGTCTTTGATCCCATCTGGGACAACTAGATGAGGTCTCTTGTTGTCATCGCATCTGTTGTCATGGCTGCATTTAACCTCAAATTTATGACTTTGTTATATCAGAATTAATTACAGATATTTCCCCCTAAAGTGAGTGACGTTGACGAAAACGCTAAGCACAGGTAATTTAGCTCTATTTGCAGATTAATTTGGGCCCACCTGTGATGCTTGGTGTGCTAAGTAGGTACATCAGTTTTAATTATAGGCCTCACAGAGTGGGTTTAGTTAAATTACAGTATTAATTATCACATTTACTAGTTATCAGAGTGACAAACGGTTGCAGAGAAGCACTTCCCACAAACCCCCTGTTTCTCCAGACGATGGTTTCACTTCTGTCCTTCAAGCAACCTTCAGACAGGTGGATATGATGGACGGCTTTGTTTTTGAAGGAGAAGCGTCCACCTTGATTCATCACCTTCCACTGGCTGCCAAAGATGTTCACTTCTGAAGCTCAAAACTAGAATTTTATGGGTTTTGACGTTTCATCCACACTGAACAAGGCCTAATGAAACGTTTTCTCTCCATATGGTAAAATTAGTCAGAATGTTTGGAAAATGAAGAAAACACCTCACCAAAATCAAAGCACTTACTCCCATTAAAAAGAGAAAAATAAGTGGCCTTTGTCCACATCATTCTGTCAGCTACATTACTCTCTTCAAGGATAATATGATGCACGCTTGACTGCCACTTCACCAGTCTACATCTGATAGAGAAAATAGCAACCTTTGACCCATGGGATTATTACAAATATAAAATATATAGAACCACGAGTGATCGGTTTAAGACATTAATCTTCTGCATGTTTATGTGAGGTCGACACTATAGTTCACAAGGCAATCTGAAATAGGAGCAGCATTTGGAGGTGGATTTAGTCATTGAAATTCATGAAGAGAATAAATAGTTATTTTATTAAAGGAGCTGTACTCGAGATTCAGAACATTAATATAGCAGTAAACAAATATTTACTATGTAAAGATATTGTGGAGTAAAATCATCCTGAGCAAAGAATGAAATTACTGTGTGTGTTGTAATCCGCGCATTTCTGTTCTGTTTTAGTAGCTGGTTCGAAGGAGCATGCATGTGAGTCCCTCCCATTGGTGTTGCTATTTGGCCATCTGGAAATGAGAACTGGTTGTTGAAACCATGGGCCCTTTCGTCAAAGTAGACATTGTAATTTAGCGTCCTGGCCGGGACAGTTAACATTATTGCTGATGATCGCCGCTCCCCCTGCAGAAGTTCCCGCAAAGCCCCCGATGAGTGTAAGCTAACCTTGGAGCTAAAGGCCTTTACACACCAGGGGTGTGTTGAATAAACAACACGAAAAGGCAAAATAATCGCCTGCAAATATGTCATATCAAAACTAATTATACCGGCAGCTATGCAAATTAGCTACAGTTGTTAAATAACAGGCCAGTTAGTTTGAGCTCCTTCTGGTGATGCTGCTTAAGCGAGAGAGAAAGTGACGAGAGATGCAGATGTGAGAGAGCAATCAGAGCAGAGAGGAGTTCCAGTTTAGCGGTGAAGATATCAAGTGATGTACAGCAGCTAGATTCTGCAGTTTAAGCACAAATGAATGCTGCAGCTCCTCCAGAACACCAGAGTTGTCCTGTCTTGTTTCCCCCGCTGATGAGTGAAGTGACGAGGTTAGCTCCGAAGACTCAGCTCCGTTTCCCCCTGTGCTGACCATGGCCAAGAAGCCAAAGCAGGAAAAGTTAAGCTAGACTAAACTACTGTAAGTTATTTTTTTGATTTTCCTTTTACCTAAATAATGAGTGAATTTAGTTCCCTCTGGTAAATAGTGTAGCATATGGGCTTTCATAGAACAGAAAGAGCTAAGGTAAACGCTGTCTTTGTCAAAAAAAGATTGCTATCAATACAGGCTGTGGTCCAGACAGCAGCTTAGTAAACAAAACAACGTGATCGGTTGATGTCTTTATTTGTACGTCGCTTTATCGGCACGTTATATTGACGAGTTTTCTACATTCTGTATGAAAGTACTCCTGGCAAAAAAACAACAACATATTGACGTGTGAATTAATTGAACAAATGACAAAAATGTCCTCAATGTGTAGAAACCTTAACCAAATAACTGGAGGGGGGGACAGCTAGCCAACTGACTAAAAACTAAAAACCAACTGTCTACTACCTGCTTAGCACCAAATGACAGATGAAGTTAGCAACTAGTAGGTGAACAAAGTTGTATTGAGTAGCTAAAAAGTGAGATTCCCTCAAGAAAAGGGGAGTGAATATTGAACTTTTGGTGTCCAGAAACACAACTTCAAATCAATGTTAATGGTGTTCCCTAACTGCTGAGTGTGTAAATAAGCAACTGTTTGCTAACAATTAAGCCATATCAACTTAATGGTGATAACATGTCAATTTTTGCTTTCCCTTAAATTAGGCCACCTCACAGAAATCAAAGCAGTTACTCCCATTATAAAGGGAAAATAAGTGGTGTCCACATCATTATTGCAGGTGACCCAAAACTGTATTTGTTGTTAGGCAGATTTTATAGCCTTTGGACATAGCAAGGGAAGCGGATTCTTTGTGTTTCTATTCTTTATGCTAAGCTAAGCTAGTCAGCTACTGGCTGCAGCTTCATATTTACACAGACATAACAGTAAGACATAACACTAAGAGTGGTATTGACGTTCTCATCTAACACTCGGCAAGAAAGCAAATACGCATATTTACTAAATGTCAAACTATTCCTTTAAAAAATGTTCAAGGCAAAGTAAAGCACATGGTGTTCAGTAATTCAAACACTCACTATCTAAGCTAGGACGGACACAAGCGCTGTTCAAATGTCCAAGGCAGAGCTGAAATGTGTCCAAGACTGGAACTGGAGAGAGAAGGTCCTCATTTAGCCTTTGGCTGATGTTCTCTCCCACCAAAGTACTATATTAATCATAATCACACAACACCATTAGACTATGTCATTCTATTAAAGAAATCACATTATCATACATTTCATTAATTAAACTCGAACCCAGTCCATCCACTCTGAGGAGCGCCCCATGAGAGCAGGAGCGGTGGGCTAGGACAGAGGAAGGGGGAGGAAGGTGGCAGAGGGCAGGATACTTCACCACTCTACTCACCATCTCTCCAAAGTGAAATCAAGGGGATGGATTTGCATGTCATGGGTATGAGGTGGGAGTATTGCTAGAGGCTTAGACAATTGGATCTGATGATGGAGGTGGAGTGGGGAGTATGGGAAGAGAAAACATCCTTCTGACAAGTGTCTGCACAATGGAGGCAAGCAAGAGGAGGACATGGAGAGGAAGGACCAACTCCCTCCTTAACTGTTGATCATTGGCTGGGTCACAGGGTGATACTGTATGGTGGGATAAGGATGTGGAAAGTGCAATCCACAAACCTACTTCAAGTGGCTTTGAGAAGAAACTAGTGATACCTCTAGAACAAGGAAATGCCTATGATCAATTTCTCAGCCTCTGCAATTAGGTTGTAGATTTTACCCACATGATAAAATCCAGATGAACAAAGGCCATGAAAGAAACAAGTTAGGTAGTTATATAATTTAATGTGTCATACACATGCAAGTGCCCATGTTGCACACACAGATTCATAAGACACCAAAAATACTGCTTCGGTGGTAAAAATAAAGATTTTATGTCCCAAACTTGTCAAAAAGGTTCCTTTTCTTAAACACCACTAAGGTTTTTATAATCATCAGGAGAACTCATCAAAAATGGCATGGACTTCAATCCCACCTAAATCCCATAAACAAAATCTTTTATCTTCAAAGAGACCATAAAACCAGCCTGTTTTCATAACCGATGGCAATCAGACGAATCAGACTCCGAATATGATTTATTGCCAAGTAGTTTTACACAAACAAGGAATTTGCCTTGGTGTTTGGTGCATACAATAAACATATTAAAAGGACCTAAAAAATAAAAAACCACGTACCCCAAAAGTCAAGAAATATAAAATATAAAACAGAAAGATTACAATACAAATTTGAAAAAGTACTATGAAAAGTTTGCACAATATTGTTATAGAGCTTTGCAGTTTTGTACAGGATGTGCAACAATATTGATCAGGGAATGTGTGCAATGTACAGAGACATTAGTCCATAGGATGTGCATTACTATAACATACATACAGGTGTGAAGACGTTACGTGTAGGGTCAGGGCGTTAGTGTTAGGAGAAATTTAGGAGATATTTGTGATTTTAAAGTAAACTGAGTTATGCATATTAAATATTACATATAAAATGGTTAGGGGTTTAGGGTTATTTTACAGGAATATATATATATATATATATATATATATATATATATATATATATATATATATATATATATATATATGTATGAATATTTCATAATACAAAAGAAGCTGTGTTAAAAAATAATGTTTGTTAAGTAATGGTGAATTTATATAGTGATGCAACATCCACTGCATTTCCAGTCAGTATAATTGCTTGGTTAAGATACTCTGTATTCACATCAAACAAAACTGTTTTCTGAAGAAGATGCATGTTTTTTGCTGAAAGTCATGTTGAATTTGAAGATAAACTAGACAATACATTCACCTCTTTTAACTCAATCCCTGCCTCCATCTGCCCGTCTCTCTCCCTCTCCCTCTCTCCGTCTCTCTGGGTCTGATTAGCATGTGTAGTGTATGTTCCGTCACGCTGTAGTGTTGACCTGTGCTGTCATCTCCCTGATTACCTCCCTGATTCACTTTCCTTGTTTAGTAATGTGCAATCAATCATAATCAATTAGCCAAAATGTTGAATCATTAAAACCATTATCATTAATTAAAATAATTATCATTTTCTGCCAATGCTTCATTACCAGTGTTGTCTAACGTGTCTGCCGCACACCAGACTTTCCTACTCCTGCTTTTTTTCTTTCAGAAGTCAGATTTCTAAAGTTCATTTTAAAGATCTGTTGATGATGAACAATCACTGATTACTTTCTTTTTCATAATAATTGTCTAATTCTGTCTAATATGCACATTTGACAAAACTGCAAGAGGATATGATTAATTATATGTTCCAGAAATATATGATACAATGATGCCCAAGTAAAAGTTTTGGTTGTATAATACTTTTGCACAAAAATATTCTCAAAAAGAGGTATGAAAGTCTTAACGTCAAGTTTGTCTAAAAAAACTTCACAAACAACTCCTCTTGCCATTAACTGAAGTGTTTTCTCACTGTCTGTATTCTGCTGCCTCCTCTGCAGCACTGCTTTCTTTCTTTCTCTCACGCTTGACCAGACAGTGTTTTTTCTTCCACCTCAGACCAATGCAGCCCTGTTCTTGAAAGGACAGCGCAGAGATGAGACAGGAGAACCTTAATGATGTGTAAACATCCAGAGAGAGGCAGAGAGCGCGCTCGTCTAAAAAGCCCCGAGGGGGTAAGAGAAAGGCTGACAGACATGCAGCTCACTTAGTCCAGCACGCTGCCTAAACCCCAGTTGTAATTCCAGACGATTGTCAGTCCGCTTCTTTACTGTGCGCCTGTTGAAACCTGGAATAGACCTGTCACTCCCTAACCCTCAATAATTGCTCATGTCAAAATTTCCTTGAAAGTAGGCTGAGGACCCTGAGGGTGTGAAGGGTGCAACTGAGTGTATGTGTGCAAAAGAGATGTGTAAGAGTCTGCATGGGCGTCTGTTTTTCCAGCTCAGCCCATTGGGCAAAGAGGGGTCTCCTCACTCCCCTGCCCCGAAACTGTGGAGGAGCATCACTCACTGCCACCTGGGGAAAGCAGGCGTCTCATTGGGGTCATGCCACCCCAGTGGAATGTGAGTCAAAAGGAAATGGACCTGAACATTGCACAGTAGCCCCAGTCTGAGCTCCATTAAGCTAGGCATCCTCATTCTGGGATGGATGTCCATTATTACGCTGAGCACAAAGACCATCCATTGAGCTCATAGTTACTGTGCTTCAGTACATCACTACACTACAGCTAGAGAAGATAATGAGCCTATAGTTCCCATAAGGACAGTGTTTTTCACTTTTTGGCATATTAAGACAAATAACACAAACCATTGTGCAATTAAAGATATTTAGCACAATTTATACTCTAAGTCTCAAATGCCTTATCCTCTCTTACTAAACCAATATTTAATTCAGTGAAGATGTCTCTCTGTCTGGCATGGCAAGGTGTCCTGTAGAGAGAAACCACAGAAAACAGGCTGCGAGGCAGAAGGGGTCTCGTAACATGTGGCACCTCTCTCTTCCTCCACCAAGAGGGGCCCCCAATCTTTCAGTTGAGCCCTTCATGACCACCTGATTGCATTATTTGCAAATGGTCCTCAGGAATTAATGTAATTGTGTCTCATTAAGGGCTGTGAAGTGTGACAGAACACGATTGAAAACATTTTAGTTTCAGCAAAAGGAAAATGTCTTCAAAAGCAACATATGCAGTATATTCTGGAGCCATGGACAGATATAAAGACATACATAAAACAAAGTCTATTTTAAGAATAACAAATCTGCTGAAGCAGTATAGGATGAAACTACTGTACATGTTTTGTGATTTAACAGTAATGCCTTCATGTAACTGCAAAACTCTATACATGGCATTTGATAAAATAGTTTCACAAGAACAAGCATCCAGAAAAGATAAAAAAGACATCCCACTCAGTCCTGGTTGCCTCCACCTCTGCATGTTTATGATGAAGGGCTCTTTTTGGTGTGAGAGTGAAAGAGACAGGCTGGGCTGGCTGTCATGTCATAAAGGATGCAGTCAGAGAGAGCAGACATGATTTCATGGCTAATGATTCCCTCACTAATATCAGTGTGGGCTGCAGAGGGGATAACCAAGTTGAGCTGTCTTAGCTCAAATGATTCAATTAGGCCAGCTGTCCCTATTTGTCATGGCTCAACTGGCTTCGAGATTACCTTTCCAGAGTGCATACGTGCCTCTGCAATGAACTTACCAGCTCAACAGTTTTGTAAAAAAAACAAGAGAGAATAGGGGAAAGAAAGGAAGAAGCGGTGGAGGGGATGAAATGAAACAAAGAATGCCGTAATAACCACATTATCCACTTAAACGCTGAGGCCAATTACAGAGATAAATGTGACTTTTTGTTTTGTGGAGGATCCTTGTGGTGAAATCAGAGAATATCCCCAGAGCGTGCTGGAGTGACTGAAGAGATGCAATACATGGCTATGTGATCACTAAAAGAGCATAAGAGACAACAGCAGAGACAGTGTAAAAGTCAAGAAATGCACAGAAAGAGGAAAGAGAGGAAAGGAGAAAAAAATAACCTCCTAAAAAATCATAAAAACTCTTTTCTTTTTCTACTTATTCTGAAATGATTTCTAGAATTTAAAAAAAATTCTAAATCTGTCTTTAGAATATAAAACAAACATAAAAATGTAAAAGGACAGAGAAAACAGCAGAGGAGAACATGTTCATACAGATCTTCACCTTTGCTTTTCTGAGCCTCAATTAAGTGTGTGATGAGTATTAAATTCAAAGAAGCATTAGAGTCATTAGCGTTGATTGAGTTGATGACTCTAAGGGCGATGTCTTCTTCCTTTCACTTTAATGTAGTTAAACGTAAATTTGTGTCAACTAACCTCATCAGATCCAGTTAACACAATTGTCAGTTTTGGGTCAGGGAGTAGAAGACAAGAATTGACTTACTAAAGCGGTAAAATATCTCGTTTATTAAAGGTAATTAGTTATGTTAGTGCTGTCACTTTTGCATTAACACAGAGTCTATAAAATAATAGAACTACTGTATCTCTGCACCACACACAGTGTAATGCGAAATAAAGCTTGATTAGACATGTCTCCTTACAATTCCAATAATCAACATCCCATTAAAAGCAGGGACGTAACATTGTCTGTGGATAGTGTGCTCAATGCTTACGCAACCGTGAAAACACAAATTATGTTTCATTTTTCACTTCTTCATGGCTAAACAACAACACATTACTGCACTCCACAGAAGCCAACGGTAATACGAGAAATGAAAGGTTTTATCCTTGTGGAAGACATCTGAGCAGCCTAATGGGACAACATTCCTTAAAAATGCATTCTGTATACTTCCAGTGTACTGTTTATGGTCAGATAACAAAGTGAGTGGAGATAATAAGATTACACTGCTACAGTATGTACATTAAGGCAGATTCTCATCCCTGAAACTACATGAATGATGTGTGTTTCTGATGAGGTTAACAATACACACTGCCCCCCATAACATCACTAATGAAAATTATTTGTATTCTTTTTTTTATTTTAACAAATTATTCAAAAATATAAATCAAAAACTTTTGTCTTTCAATCCCACAATTTTGATCTGTAAATTCAGATTCATGACATTTCTCATGCTGCTAATGGTTAATTTTCACTGTACTGTAGATCAAATTAAATGCACAGAACTGCTTGCATACAGTCAGTGGTGCATTCATTGGTAACTGCCTATCTGTGTTTGTTAGTCCAGTCTATTTTGTCTCCTCTTGTGCTGAACTGAGCGCTGTGCAGAACGAGGGCAGCCTCGTCTCTGGGCTGTCAAAGCTCTGACTGAAATCAGCATTATTACAATGATTGAAAGAACAGGCCTTGGGAGCAAAAACACCATCCAAAGGGATGAGAAAGGCCACATTCATACAATTGCGTTCACACATTTGTCTTCATTATTCCAATTCAGTTCTGTTTTGTCAGGTTTTGCTACCAAACACTTACACAGTTATACAGTCAGTGGAGAGATAAAGGGACCAGATATTGCCAGAGGTCAAAGAATTGATACAGTAAATAGGAGTGCTTTATGTTGCAGTCCGTCTTGTTAGCTAAGAAGGTCCTGGAGTGCTGATGATTTTGACCCTGTTAACACTAAGATTGTGATGATAGTGACATTTTATGTAATGAATTACACATTGATTGGTCCCTGAAGGAATTCAGTTAGAACACCAAATAGCAAACATTTTTTGACACATGGTCCTAGAGGGCTTAATCATCTATCTATTTCTCTCTTGACCTTCAAACTGTAGTTTTAAAAAACAGAAAGAAGAGTCTGAAATAAATGATTTTAGATTCATTCAGCATATGTTGTCAGCATGCTATTTTGCTGTTGAATACTTTACCACCCGGGCTAAAAAGTGACTAACACCCAAACTCGACAGGCCCAGGAATACAGAACGTCATTACTGCCTTATCTTTAGAGATGGAACGAGGTGTCAATGACACTTCTGCTGCATGCAGACAGCAGCTGAGCTGTGAGATGTACTGGCACACAGCACAGTCTTCCTGGCCAGAGCTTTGTAGCTGAATCTTTACCTTTTAATTACAGGAATATTCATTACTTATAGAGTCTAGACATTTTGCACCAGTTCTGACAGGACAATAGTTTTGATATCAAGTCATAAATTATTGAGAGTTTAGTATCAAAGTTTAGTACATCATGGCTTAATTGCTTTATTGAATTTACTGAATTTATTTATTACTGAATAAGCTTTATCGCAGAAAGAAGAGTTAGATACCACTCACGTCTTTGTCTGTTAAATCTAAAGCTAAAGCCAGAGACAGTTAGCTTAGTCTAGCATAGAGACTTGAAACACAGGGAAATAGCTAGCCAGGCTCTGTCAAGAGGTGCAGGAACGTCCTAGAAAGAAATGGGAGAAACTGTACAGCACATAATCATTGTCACACTTTGGTTTTTGTACGGTTTAAACAAATAAGATATAATGTGTTAATTGGTGAGCTTTAGCGGTGCTAGGTTGATTTATTGTTTAATTTATTTGACAGAGTCAGTCTAGCTGTTTCCATCTGTTTTCAGCTTTATGCTAAGCTAAGCTAACCGGCTGTTGGTGGTACCTTCATATTGAGCTTACAGAGTGGTATTGGTCTTCTTATCAAACTTTCAAAGTGTGCTCAGGCATAAAGTGGTTGTACCAATTGAACAACTTTGAGTTAAGTCTAATGCCGTTTTTCCATGCTCAACCCGCCTTGACTCTACTTGCTTTTTTTTGGTTTTCCATTATGAAAAAAAGTCCCTGGTACCTGCTGACAGGTACTTTTTTAGAATCATCTCCGTCGAGGTTCCAAGCGAGCTGAAGCGCTACCAAAAGGTGACGTGAAAATCTGCAGACTACTGATTGGTCAGAAAGAATCATCACTAATCACTGCGTCATCATTGCTAGCGACAGACAGGGGTGTCTTGAACAAGCCTGGCACTTTTAAATAGTTTGGCCAGCGGTGTGTTTTTTTGCTGACTCCAGCTTCTTTTGGAACAAAATTTGTCTTCTGCCGAGAATCAAAAGCAACACACCTTCAACGTTTGGTGTGTGCGTCGCGTTCACGGCAGCTTCCTGCGGCGTCGCTATGATGACCAGCCACGCTGAGGCAGTACTAAAATCTGCAATGGAAAACAGGCGTCGGGATGTGGTGGCGTCAGGGTGTTGAGTCAAGTCAAGGCGAGTCAAGCTGTTAACAGCAACGGAAAAACACCATAAGTGACTAAATATTATTTGGATTTGATTTAATTTGCTTATAATAACACATATAATGTGTATTTAACCAACTTTATAAGCTCTGCAAGAGTTATACCAATTACATTTTTTGAAATCATACTATCACTTTTGCCTTATTGTTTCCAAACTAGTCACATCCTGTTTGAGAAGGCACAGGATGTTATAACTTCATAGCATTAAGCTTATAATTAAGCTTTAGTCTCCTTTTGTTAGTGCTCTGTATCTGCTCTCCCAGTGTTCATCATGCTATCTGAGTGCGCTGCCCGGCTGGAGAGCAGTGAGACAGAGGGCTCATAGAAAACCTCTTCACCTGCTCCCTTCACCCCTCCTCCTCTCTTCCATGTGTACCTGCAACATTGGGCTGCACTGCATCATGGGTGCAGCTGAGGCCATGCCAAAACCCAATTTGGAACGTGTCCAGCACTTCATTGGAAAGTAATGGTTTTCACTGAACTGAGTTATGACCAGCTGTTTGCAGACAGTCTGTGACATACTGATGGAGCAGAACACCGTATGTTGCTTTCCAAATCAAATGATACAAGGAGTGTGACAGTGTGGAGAAACATCTGTCATTAGCAATTTTCAGCACGCTCCACTAATTCTGGACAAAATACGCCTAATGAAGTTACTGCAGGAAACTTCAAATATTGTCAGAGCAACAAGGCCATAAGAAGCCGGTGCTCACCAAGGCCTGTAATGTGAATCATTTGTTGTGAGAAAAAATACAGCAGGAGGAGGGTAATTGTTTTTGATCATGATGTTTTAAAATTCAAATCACAAACGTTCTTCTTTTAATCCAAGAACAAAACCCCAAGAAATCAAGGACGAGAGGGTGGCTGCCTTTTCTTTATTGATGTCCCCTCCCTTGTAGTGGCGCTTCATAGATGGAGTTCCCGTATGGGGGGGACACAAAACCTTTGATGGGTCTGGTTATCAAGTTCAGTCACCACATATATGTGATGATGCTATCTCATCTGTTGCAGAAGCCCTCTGTTCATTGTGCAGAGGATCAGGATTGCTTGGGATTACTAGGGATTATTTTATGTCAAATTTGTCTAAAATGGAATATATAAGTTTAATAATTTGTGTTTTTTTAAATTATAGGACAAAAAATGAAATATGATTGCCTCCTCATTGCCTTTATGGTTCGATATCAAGTTGAAATGTAGACTATAAGTCTAGCACTGACAATATTCATTTGGCTACTCTATGTTTGTAATTTGCCAGTTTCCTAGAATTGTCCTCAATTTATTCAGACTCTGCTGTGAGGATGAGAGGGTTTGTGACAGGCAGCTCTGCTGAAAGTGGTCCTCTCCTCCAGAACAGTTGTTGTAGTGAGAAGTGTTAGAGACGGGTGGGCGTTTGGACCCAAGTATGCTGCTCAAACACAAGGCCTGTGTCTATCTGGCAGCCATCTCCTGGCAGCAGAAGGGCCATAAACCCGCCTGTGTTAATTCTGCCGTAATTATCATGGGTGCCACATGTTATGCAGGATGCCCTACCACTGCAGATCCACTCAAAAGTTTGCAGTGAAATCCTTCCACACTGCTTAAAGCTGTGGCAGATGAGCGGATGCAGAGCGTGACAGTTGGCCATTGTGATTAGAAAGGGCTGCTCCTGGAGCCCTGCCCCACGTCTCATTTCCTGCCGCGGCCCTTTGCAATGATGTGTTTTATGCGGTGCATGTTGGTGGATAACTGGCTGCACTGAGATGACAATAATCACCCATAATGCCCCTAGGGAGGGGGTGGCCTCTCTCAGGGACAACATTAGTCATAAATATGCAAAACAGCTGCTGTCCTTACTGCATGCTATTTCACATACACGCTTTGTTTCAGTTCAGAGTGGCTCTGACTGTATACTTAAGAATACGTTTGTTGAAAAGACATAGTCATTTATAGAACTTGATGAATATGACACCAAATTTTGTATTTCTCAAAATCCCAAAATCTTACACAAGGATGTACACAACTAAACAGAGCTATCAAATATGAATGTTTACTTGGTTGAGCAGTTTACCAATAATCCATCAGTATAATAAGTGGCCCTCTCCATTGCCTCATCTTGAGTCTCAATATCCCCCCCAGGAGAGTCATAAGCAGCCCCTCTCTGCCGGCCTGTGCCGTGCTTTGGCAGGACTACACGGTTTAGCACCCTGAGAAATCGCACACTCTCTTCCAGTCAGTGCGGAAGGCTTTGTGTCTCCCAACTTGACCTTCTCCCACTACTGCGCTCCTGTCATCCATCTGTCAGAGAATGCTTTCTTCCTTTTGTCCTGTGATTCTGACAAGATCACCCACATGGTCCATCCTGTTGTCCATTCACAGGGAGACAAACTACACGCACAGACATTGCTTGCTACACATTTAGTAAACTGATAATTATGATTCTTTCACATATTTGCACATATACACATACATAACCAAGCTGTATTATGTGTAGTCTATGCAGCTCTGTAATATCTGTGACAGTACTATCAAACCCTCTATCTTCCCATCTCAGTGCTCTCATCAGTATTAACATATCGTCCTGTTTCCTGAGCTCTAAGCAGGGAGAGCAGGGCAGTGACATCTCAACATGTCTGTCAGGTTAGTGGATGTCTCCCTGCCTAAATCTGCTGACGTTGATTTGTGAGCATAATGCCTGATTATAGGATGGGTGACAGATAAATTTTATCAAAATTAAGGCACAATTAAACATTTCATCTCTGCTAATTACTGGCTGTAGATTTGGCAAGATGACCATGTGCTGTAGGAAATCAGCAACCATAACACATTTTAATGGGGCACAGCTGTCTTACAGCTTGGTAATATTTGCACAGTGCACCAGAACTGTAATTTATGAGACAGAAAGAGGAAGACAATCTGCATTGGATTGAGTGCCAGAATAGATTTTTAATTTATATTCTTTAATGAAGTTTGGATTTGTTGATGCTGGTTGTTTCTTATCATAGAACGATGTGGATGCTGTGGTGTCTTGATGCATCAGGGAAGAGACCATACTCCTTATGTGTGTGTGCAGTTTATGTAAATGTTCACTGAACTAATGTTAATGTTGTATCCTGCAGCCTTGCACTCATAAATTTAGATTCACTTACTGCAAGAAGAGGAAGGTAGTCGTTTTTTGAGCTTGCATGCTTTGCAGGCACTGGACAGACTTGATGGGTTCACGCTAAAGTAATCAGCCCCAGTATCCACTTGTGCCAAGGAATAAGCCTGGGAAATTCACCAAAATGTGGGAACAGCTTGGGAACAGATTGATGCAGAAGGGTGAAAAAGGCTGACAATGAGTGTATGTGTGTGCTAAAATGGGTGTGTATGTGTGTATATGCTCTCAGAGCTAATTCCAAGGCAAACAAGAGGAAGCTTTCTCTAAGTAACTCAGCTCTGGTGTGCTCCTATGGTACGTCTCCAGTGGGGTCTGGCATAGCCTCTTCAATTATATGGAAGTTTGGCCACCAAATCCCATCTATAACAGATAGTTGATGCATTGTGAGGAATGTAAATTTGATCATTTTTCCATTGATCGGATCACATTCATCTGACATTGGCTCTTATTGGATGTTTTATGTCAGCTCAGTGGGGCCTGGAGGTTATTGGATGGTGACCTCTGCGACAGCCTGTGTAAGTTCTCTTGAGCAACCCAGTAACTAACTACTACTGCAAACAATGTGATCAATTTAGATATTTCCTGATTGATATTATATCCTATTCACTTCAGTCTACTAATATCATCCCAGCATTGCTTGACCAAGGCTTTAGTGGAATGGGCAGAGAATGAAAAGGGCTCGGTTGGACTGTGCTGGCATGCTGCAGGCTGTGTTTGGTTGGAGCCCACTGAGGTTAATTCAACTGCTGTTTTCTGGGTGACACCTTCAGTCTGTGACAGGCCTGTGAGGGCTGGGTGCTTGTGGCACTTTCCATAATACCCCACCGATCTGTACTTGGGTCCAGTTCAGGTGCTGCTCAGTACAGCACACCCCCCGAAGGCCCCGTTGACCTTCTTTCATGAATGATTATTTCATGTTAAGTGTGGTGACATTACGGTGTTGATGGTCATTTAGCTAGTCAGACACTCTGTCTCTGTGATGGGCTTGTGACAGGTAATGGTAGCAGTATATGTTTACTGACTCTTCATATTAAATTGAAACAGATAACATGGAGATAGATTGAGGAGTAATACTTATGGTTCTATAGACATTATGAGGTTAAACACGACATTGTTTTGTAATTGATATTAAATTGCTTCACAGAAGTTTTTCATGGTGCCTTGCCTTAGTTTGACAAAAGTGATGCAGCAGGCTGTGGTCATGAAGCGTTTCCGTTTTGCCCCTGAGCTGAAATGTGACCACAGGCTAGTGTAGAGTATGTCAGTTTGTGCACCGTGCTGGAGACTGACGAGGGGGCTCACCCTCGCAGATAACCGGCTGTTGTCCTAAAAGTGCAACACATTGCCGTATTGCCCCGGGACAAAAAATCAGGGACAACAAAGGACAATAGAGTGCATGCTGCACATTCTACTGATATAAAATCACTCTTTCAACAAACAAGCAAGTGTATTTCGAGGACTCACACAACGGAATTAAGTAAATATTTTTCAATGGATATGCTACAGTGGAGATTCTGAGAGATTATTCATGCAAAGGAGTGTTTCTTCACTCATTAGGTCAGCTATGCGCTTGAATAGTGCATCTTTGCTGAGGGAATCCAAACATTAGATTAGATGTAATTGAGAGAAATGAAGCCATGCTTCAAGCAGTTAAGCCTTTTGCATTAAAGCGTGCACTGAAATGCTCTTTGTTAATCTCTGATCAAGTGGGATATTACCTCTCATGAAGAGTTTAGTAAATGCTCATTAAGGCATTACACCGTAAATGCCTGAATAATTATGAATTCCATTTTGCCGCTCCATAAAATCACAGTTTAACAAACAGTAAGCGGCATTAAAGGGAATGAACTTTAGGATTCTCTAGGAGCATGACAAAATGTGTAGGGACGTTACACATGTCAGTTTTTAATCCTGAACATACTCTTCACCCTCCTGGTCATACAGTACATATGTCAAGGATAGGGACAACAGCCTCCTGCCAATGTCTCATACCAGGCTGAATCTGTTAGAATCAGACTCATGCATGAATGGACATTTGTGCACACAGACTCTGTGGCGCAGCGTACTGCTCTGATTATTTTATTATGACTTTATTATTATTATTATTATTATTATTATTATTACACACACACACGCACGCAAGCATGCACGCACACACACACACACACACTGATGTCTCTTTAGAAGCAGCTATTAGTGTTGATCAATTTGCCCATGTGGTCACACAGCCTTTGCCATGATCCTGCAGGATACTGCCAACATATAGCATAAAGGTGTGACATTCAGAGTATTTCAATAATCCTATCACACATCACACATCAAATATCAATGTCTTGTACATGACAGTGTGTTACCAAGACAACACCCATCCCCACCTATCATTTTGCCACATGCCATATTTTCCCATTATTCAGGATTAGAAACAGGTGTTAATGTGTGTCTGTGTGTGTATGCAGATGTATTAACACAACCATCACATGCCCTGAGTAGATCTGTGTTTGTTTTTTTGACAAGTGGTCCTGTGTGCTATGTGTGTTGTCCTAGGCCAGTGACAGCTGAAGAAGAGGACTGTATTTGTGGAAGAACAGCATGGCTGCAGAGAGGAGTGGAGATCCTGAGGGAGGCCTAATGGTTCCTCTCCTTCCTGCACAGAGATAAAGACTCATAATAAGCGTGTATGCTCACCATCTGGCCCTGTGCATGTGGCCCTTATGGAGGCGAAAGCAGCGCAATCTGTAAACGATCAGGAGCCATGGCGCTCCCCCTAGAGAGGCCGCCATGCAATCAAGGTGACAGATGGCAGCACCACTGCTGTGGCCTCATGGAGGAGATCAAAATCACCTTCAATAAACTCTGACTGGAATGGGCACAGACCCCTCAAAAAGTCAGTTTGTCAGTCAAACTGTGGCAGCTTGCTGAAACAGGGGGAACACACAGCGGCCCGTCCGTCCACCGCCTGATTTCCATATTTTCCGTCTGACTGAGCCTGAACTGTGATCTTTCTCCAGTTGTCCTCTCGACTCGTGCCGGCGTGGGCGAGCTGGCTGCCAGGACTAGCAATGCTACTGGGGGAAATTGAGAACATGATGCCGCTAATGTGGGGCAATAGGAGCGGATGGTAGCAGGGAGACATTAAATAACAGACTGGTACTCTATTTTTGATATGACAGGACCCCCATGATTTGCCTCTTTTTGTTTAATTAATGACACATTTACACACACACACACACACACACACACACACACACACACACACACACACACACAGCCACACGATACCGAATATCATTATTCAGTAGATCATACGACTTATCACTATAGAATAACTGTACATTCAGGGAACTTATTATGGTTTTCTATCCTATTTCTATTTCTATAATATTTTTTTGTTTTAACATCTGATGGAGCAGAATGGTCCAGCCTCCGCACCGTCTCTGTATCTGAGTGTTTGTGTCCTGAGCATGGAGATAGAAATGCTTGGGAATGCTATTTCACACATCCCCTTCATCTGATGTGCAGCTTCTGTCATTGATGTGAGAAAAACAGCCTGACTCTCCAAGCTTTTTTTTGCACCAGTGCAAAAGTTCAAAATTGAAACGCCATCTGTTCAATAAAACTAATCTAGGCAGGGAGAGCCGCTTCCAAGGCTGTCCTGATGATATGTTTCTTGTCTTTGAACTCCCTGCCGTGGAGTTCAGAATCAAACCAGGATATTGTCATTTGCAAAAGAATTCATGTTAGGCAAAAACAAGCCAAATCAAAGTCTGTCCACAAGTTCTAAATAATAAATTTTGTATATTTCCTATTCTTTTGATAATGCTTTTCTATACCCACAGTTTCTCTATGTAATTAATAACATAGAGAAACAGCTGCAGGCACTTTTATTGTACACTGTATATCTGGATTCAGACTCACGGCCATCTTTATCTTTAGTTCTAATGAAATGAGGTGGTAAGTACTTTCATAGAAAATCAATTGTCCTCTCTTCTGCTGCAGCCTTTAAACACTCACTTAGTTAATTGCCACACTTGTTTGATTAATTGGACAAGTTCCATTGTACTCTCTCTTTACCTCCCATGTTTTATAGAGGTGTCCTGGAGTACTCTTAATCATCCACTTTTAAACATTTTTACAAATGTTAAATATGTGCACTTTAACTAATAATTAGATCAATTACACTAATTAATATCATAAGTTGAATTGAAAACAGTAAAGTGGCTTTTAGGTTTCATGTCTATAGTGTGCTGTCTTTTGCACTCCAGTCTTAAATCTGTGACCTGTGGCTGCCGACCTGTACTGCATGGACATCAGGGCTCTGGCCATCCCACTTAAGGTTAAAATAATAGTACTTAAAAATTCACCCAAATTGAATTGGTTTTATTTTGCCAAGAAATATATGAGTTATAAGACAACTACACTTAAACTGAATCTTATAAGGGCTTTTTAAAACCATTAGTAAGGCTTTTTAATATATATATATTCATACACACAGTGTGGTTGTACAAGGCACTTCTAATAAACTGTGTGTATGAAGAAAAGAAACTGTTTTTGTCTTTCCTAACAGCAAGGTCTGTTAGGAAAGACAAAAACAGTTTCTTTTTTCATTTTTAGAGCTGGTCTATGGACTTTTAAATATAGAAAATAAAGTAATTTTATTTTTGTTACTTGTACACAATGTAATGTTACTGTTAGTGTGTATTTGTCTCGTACAATGAATTGAATCATGTAGTTGTGCTTGGGGGATCATTTTCCAAATACATCTAAAAAGCGCACTTGACACTTTAAGTGTTTAAAGCAAGTGTCTAATATCTTGGATATATTATGAAACATTTACTGATCTGCATCCTTTGAGCTCCATATTTGAAGTGCAAATCATAGGAATAATAACCTACTTAAAAGAAACATTGGAACTCCGACGTTGCTTTCACATACTGTAGCTGCCATATCTCAGTAGGGCTTAGTATTAAACTAAACAGTGAATACATTTAAATATAAAAGATAAATCACATATGTCATTAATGCAAGTCCCCAGGGTTATTGTGTTGCATTTGTTTTGAGTTAATTGGTTGACTTTGTTTGGAAATGTGTAACACTGAACCAAAATATCAACTTTACTGTGGTGAGTTATTCTTTATCACCCAATAATGAATCCCTGTCTTAAGGACAAAATGTAGTTTTAAGGCCATCAGTATTTCAGCCAACACTATGCTTTGATGGTGCAAAACAAATGTGTTACATTAAACTACCAATCCCTAGATACTATTCCAGTATATAATTGATACAAACAGGAAAAGGAATAGGAGCACAGCTGCTCATTTTTGGAGGGGTTACTTCTTCTACTCATTCTAAATGGCTGGTAGTGGGCGGGGCTTGTTAATTAACTCTCAGGTGTGCTAACACAGCAATGTTTGGAGGACATTTTGAACTGCTTTGGATTGAATTTTGGAGCCGCTACCCTTCTGTCCTTAGATGTATTCAGCTTGATTTATAGCGACCTATTTCAACATAAAGGAGCAGTCTTAGGCATTACACTGACTGATGGAGCCTTTACAAACTCCCACTTCAGGTACAACAACCAACAGCCCTGTTTCTCTTTCTAACCTCCATTGTAAACACACCCTCTATGTTTCACAACACTGAAAACAGATAAAAGCAGATTGTCTGACATGTTACTGCAACCTTCAATGTGAGAAAACAGAGACAGTTAGTTTAGAGTCATATTATACAGTTAATTTGTTTGCTCCTGACTTCAAGACCACATTTTCAGCTCTCCCGCAGAAGATGCAATGGACCTCAGAGAATGAGCATTGTTGATGCTAGATGGATGCAAATGTATAAAATAGGCCAGTGGCTTATTTCTCCAAGACATTCAACTATTCATCATTAGTTGTATTAATCTGATGCATTCTTAATTATTTTCAAAACACTGAAAAATGGCCATCGCTTTTCACTTAAGCAAATGTGAGATATTTAGAAACATCCATTTCCAATTATATGAAACAGCATATGAAACAGTATATTAGTTTTTAAATGTCATTTCCCACCATATAAAAAAGAAAGCCCTTGTTTTGTTGCCAAGCATTTTAAGATCAATGGCAACAATGGCGATAATTGGCGGTTTACATAACATAACCCACTCGCCTCATAGTTTCAACTATCTTATCAGACTGTTTTTGTGGAGTTTCATTGTAACTGAATAGCCTGATGGTGGTATTGTTTATTTGGGATAATGGTAATCACAGACACACTTTCTAGAGAATAAAATAATAAGGCCATCGGTGTGTTCTGTAAATGGTTCCGGGGAATATAACCTTTTCAGTAAGTTCCTCCTTGAAACATTGCACTAGTAAGAACAAGCTTCCAACAAGTCACCCCTGTGTGTGCAAAATCTTGCAGTACCGCAGCTTATATGCGCTAACTAGCAGTATTTAGTTAACGGCATAGCATAGGGGTTTTCTTTTATTGCAGATAAGATTGAACGTCATAAAGTGATGAAAGTGATTATAGAGAAGATGTTTGGGTAGGTTGACAATGACATGATGCAGTGTTTGTTTGTTTGGCCTTGTTATAATGCTCTAGTTGGTTACAGTGTTCTGAAGAGAACAATTGTGATGGCAAGTTTAGACCCGGTTGACCCTCAGAACCAAATGTTACCTTAAAGACCTAATGAAGAAAATGTGAAGAAGGGCAATTGTGTTGATCTTAAGTGGAAATTTTAGCTTTGGGGTCTTATATGATTGGATTAAATCACACTGATTCATGAGTGAGCTCACACAATTCCCATTGCTTTGTCAGATGAGGATTTTAATTTGAGCCTCACCTGATGGATGCTGGTAATTTATGTTGATTAGAAATAAAGCATCATACTTTCCTTTATCTCCCCCTACTCATCTGAACAGAAGAAGAGTTTTCCAGAAGGGTATAAGGAGAGCGGTTGATTAGTTGTAATGTGACCGTAGTACCCCACAGGCTGAAATTTATGTCCTCCATTTGAACTGTGTCTGCGTGTGCTGTATACATCAGGTTTGTTAATGAAATTTGTCGCCAGGAGGGAGTCGGTGGCTGCGGTCGTTCAGCACCTTGACACATAATTGTGTAAAATCTAACCTTTCAAACTTCAAGTCAGCACTACTTTAATTGTAATATTATTATTCCCCCCATCCAAACATAATGCAGTCAGTGTCTTTATGGGTTATTGCTCAGACTGTTGATAAAACTATGATTTAATTATCATTAATATTGTCTCCTCTGTTGCTGTAAATGTTACACAAGCATTGATGAAAAAACAATTTGGGTCACATAAGCAGTGTCAGCATGCCGTAACACTTCTATACCTGCTGTGTGTGGATGAGTGGCAAAGTTCAGTGCTGTGCTGCAGTAGCATGTGGAACTGTGTATGCTGCTGTCCTCTCTGTCCTGTCTGGGAGTGTATGACTGACAGGTGTCAGGCTTGCCATTGCTTCCCAGGTTGCTGTGGGTGAGGTGGAGGACAGAGACGACGAGAGAGTCTGTCATTTCATTCAGGCGTTTCTCTTTCTGACACGCATCCTCACCCCCGTATTGTCGATCAGCATCAGCAGATGACTGACAAAGGAACTGCTCAGCTACAGACATGTCCACATCAAGACTGCGTGTCTTTGTACTGTATGTATGTGAATAGCTTACGCAAGTGTTAACACATGAGATAATGCCATGCTACTGTTTTGCGAGATCAGCATAGTCTCACAGTGATGATCAGATGTTGCAGTGTTAGCATACAACACTGTACAACTGAGCCTCCTCACTGTCCTCTGCCCTTTACACTCACTGACTTGACTCTGGCCATCAAAATGCTGACTACTTTCCAAAAACTTGATTTCACAAATGGAAAAGCAGCATCTGCTTTCCTACAGCTTCACATATGTCAGCCAAAGCTGCCCAAATGAACTGAAGCAGGTAAGAAGGGTAGGGGGTTGGCCCCTGGGGACCTTGAACAGAGGGCTTGTCCCTGGGGAATCTGTTGGGCCACTCTGCAGTGATGGCCACGCTGTCCCAAGCCAGATGAATCTGCATATGAAATGAGGCCACAGAGAGCTGGGGACCATGAACATGGAAGACAGTAGAGGATGTACATCTGTTGATGCTAGTTAGAATAAGGGATTTTAGTTAATTGTTGCAGCATAGAGGTTTACTCAAGATGTGGCTAAGATAAATAAAAAAGAGAAGCATAATTGTTACCATTGCCAGACCTTTTTACAAACGGATATATTTTTTAGAAGATCTATTTGGCATTTTAGGCCTTTTATTTGACAGGACAGCTGAATACACTGAAGACATTAAAGGGGAGAGAGACAGGGGAATGACATGCAGCAAAGGTCAGGTCAGAGTTGAACCTTGGGCCCGCTGCATCAAGGAGTAAACCTCTATATATGGGTGCCTGCTATACCAACTGAGCTATCTGGGCACCCATCTATTAATATTTTTAAGGAAAATGATTCTGTTTATTTCTAAAACTCAGCAAGAAGGTGATGTGCTGAGACAAGAGGCTATGGATCATAAATCTTATGGCCTGTCAACAAGGTTGTATTTTCTTTTTGTTAGTTTGCATATCTTAAAATCTTATCTTGCTGAATGTTGGTGTCAAGGTTTTTTTGCCAATGACCAAGGAAAAAAAAGAATCCAGGGGCTAGTTTAAGGGATTTTATAACATTTATAACATGCAGCATTTTAATACAATCATATTTTGTTCTTGTAAACTACTGCACTCAGGTAAATGGGAAATCTTTTTCCTAGATTGGTAAGAAAACGTTTCTAAAATTTAGCAGCCATGATAGTTAACAAGTGCTTTTGTAGTTTATGATGACGGCATGGTAATATCATTTTTTTCTCTTTTTTTGGCCATCACATTTTTATTTTTAAATGAACAGATAAGCAAAAGTTCAAAACCTTGGTCTAGATGACAACATACAGAAAAGTACACTACATATACCAAAGAAGGCACAGTGTACCTTTTTCACAATTTTTCGTTGCAATCAAACATTTCACATCAAAACAAAGCGAGGAAATACGGGGAGGAGGGAGACACAACAAAAACACAACAGAACGATTTCTGCAGCTCACAAACAAGACACACAGAAACAAACAGACACAGACAAAGAAGAGGCATTGACAGGTAGACTGGCATAAGACAAAAGGAACCAAACATACCGCACCAATAGAAACGAGAAGGCAGTAGCACAGGTCTACAGTAGGGATTTGAAGGATTCAGCAATGCTGAGCCAAGCGTCAAAGTCTTTCCTGGTGCTCCATTTATGTGAGCCATGGAGTGCTCCATATATATGACATCCAAAAAGGAAAGTGACCAGGTACGAATAGACAGTACCATTATCAAAGGACAGTTTGTAGACTATGCTGACACCTATATATCTCTGGGGACCATAGTGGTTAACAAGCTCAAATTTACTTTCCACTCTGAAGCATTATACAAAAGCCAGCAGTGCATGTGTTGCCTGAGGAAACTGTTCCAAGTTTCATGTCGACCTGTCCCTCATGATACTGTTCTACAGATCTTATATTGAATCTGTCCTGACCTTCTCTGTTGGATTGGAAATCTTAGCTTCAAGTCCAAAACTGCACTAAACAGAGTACTGAAGATGAGCAACAAGATATTGGGTGCACATTATTACATCTGTTCCATGGACAGATAGTCAGGAAAGCTAATTCTATTTGCTCTGACAGTTCCCACACCGTATTCTCGGCGTTTGCTAACATTAGCTTCTTGTCTAATCTGGGGTCCGATAAAAAGTAAATTCATCAAAGTCAGTGTGCCCAATGCTATTTTCCGATATACTGTAGCTGTGAGTGCGGTTTTCTTGTTACTGTTCTTTCTCAGAGCGGAGGAAGCGGCTGACCGTTCAGTAGAGCAGACTGCTTTACATTCTGCTTTAAAGTCAGCTTTTCTGACCTTTCATAAACAGTTAAAGAGTGCATTTGACCGGCATAAAATCGGCATATGTCAGTCTGACCTGCCGGTCACGTGAAAACCGACCAATTCAATTCACTTTAGCCGGTCAATGGGTGAATCTCTAGATTTATTTATTTCAACAGTGTCAGTTCTAATATTAGCATCTGAAGATTTAATAGCGGGAATATCTGCAAAATTATCACTGGATCTTAATCTCATGGCAAGTAGATGACTAGGTCCAGCGCCCTGAAAGTAATTGTGTTTCTATGAGTTAGAAATTCAGATTTTTTTTCAGAATGTTTATTTCTTTCTTGACTAGTGATCATTCTAAAGCTGTTTGGTCAGTAAAATGAGTTTGCAACAATGAGTCTAATCTGGTGAATTCAGCTTCAAGGTTTTGTAGTTGAAGTGATCTAGCGATGCGTGCATTAGAGCAGAATAGTATGATATTGCTCTTATTGAAACTTTTTATCAAGTCCCACAATATCCTGTGGTCTTTTACAGAGCCAACATTCATTTGTACAAATATCTGGAATTCTGCTATTAACTGAGCGATGTAAATTAAATTTTTCAGGAAAGAAGTATTAAAGCATGTTGAAACATAAAGTCTAGGGTAGTGACGCAGAGAACCCCTTTATGGTCAGACACCGCCAATGGAAGTAACACCACTTTATCAATTGAATGAAATAATGACCAATGAAATTTTGGGTCCCACTCAGCATTGAAGTCCAACAACAAAAGAACAGTCTCTTAACTCCAGCATTTGACTGATAAGCATACCATAGAAACTGCCATCAAAAACATGTGCATAAGCTGACAAAAGTGCAATTTTCTTAGAATTAAATTCAACTGTAAAGATCACAATTTTGCCTGTATTGTCTGACCAAGAGGACAAAACTTTCCTGTTAATGGACAAAAAATGTTTGTGAATTTTACTTTGAACTAAACTTTAAGCGGAACATTGGCTACTCCTTTTGTTTTTGAGCTTGTTGAGGAGGATGTAATTGTATGATGGAATCTTTTGGCTAAGTGGCCGATATTAGTTTGTAGCAAGTGCGTCTCCTGTAATAATACAATGTCAACATTTCTTTTTAACTAGGTCTAGGGTGCTGGCTCGCTTGAAAAGCAACTTGCTATTGCCTTTCACTTCGTTAAATCCTAACAGAAGTGCATCCAAAGTTATGTCCCTCAACACACAGAACATGTAAGACACAGAACAAAAACATACAGTGACACAAAAGGGAAAGCGAGAGAAGTGGTGGTGGTGGGGTGGGGGTGGGGGAACACTCAAGGTATATCGGATCAAGATTGGACACAGGGCAGCAAAAAAGAACAGCAGCCCACAGTTACTTGGTTGCAACAGCAACTGGTTCCACACTAAATAAACTTCAAAATAAATGCTTTTCTCCTCTACAAAATCAGGGGGGAAAAAAGCACAAAATGGCTATCAAGAATACTTGAGTTTTGGCTGCGTTGGCTCAGTTGGTAGAGCAGGCGCACATATACTTAGAGGTTCTTTCCTCAACGTAGAGGTCCATGGTTCGAGTCCAACCTGTGACAACATCCTGCATGTCTTCCCACTCTTTCTCCCCCCTTTCTCACCTAGCTGTTGAGTTATAAAAAGTTAATGTTTTGAAAACAATGTATTTCTGTTTATGATGCAGCCAGGTTAGGATAATATGCATTTTGTATCTGTGAAGAGGTCAAGACTCCTGTCTTTAAAGAATTGATTAGGTCATATCTATCATTTAGCATACATGAGGCACTCATTGTCTCATTGGAAAGATAACTGTTGTTCCTTTCTTTTGGGAACCACCCTTGCTGGGCAAGACTTGACTAAGAACAAAAGAAATGCATATCCCAGTAAAAATTAATAGAATTGGCATTGACCTGTGACCTGGACTAAACCTGATAATTCAGAGGTGGGACTTGATCTTGAGAAAACATCTGAACAATAGGGAAAGATTTAATTTGATTTTGGGACTGGTCTCATGTGACTCCATCAGGGAGAAGCATGGATGAAGTCTGCTGTCAGCTGCAGTGTTATCATGTTTTGTGTTGTGTTGTCTTTGTCTTATCATCTTCATCATGCTGTTTCATTAAACCTTTTGTTAATTCTCAATTGGACCCTTAGCCTCTCTTCATCCTCATCAAATCAAAGAACATGTGGTAGTTAGATTTTTCTAACACTGTCCTATCCATTAAAGGCGGAAAAGCCCCCCAAAAAATAGGGGAGGGGTTGACCTCGTCTTCAGAAAATATAGTTTTTTTATCTTGTTTTCTAGCTGTATGGCAGAATAATTTAAGTAGAGGAGAAAAATTTATTTTTAGTGAGTGCAAGGAAAGCGGCAGAGGTTAATAACAGTGACGTGTTAAAACTGTATAGTTAACAACTTTGGTGGACTGCTTTTATTAGCCTGCAAGTCATACAAGTGCCTGCAGTTTGTTTAGATCCCACACTATTTCCTGTACTCTTCTGCTATTTTGGTCTGACTGCAACTTAATGCTGTGTCCACACCATGCCCACACCTTGGATCTTAGTCCCTGAGGTGTTTTAGGCGTAGTCATGTTATCTTCCTATTCCATTTACCCTCCTCCCCCGCCTCTGCTCTCACTCTCCTGGCGGCATTACTGGTGATCACAGCGTGACAGACCCTCCTTGGGGAGCCAGGAGCACCGTTTACAAGTCTTTTGGTGTCAATGCCTCCTGTCTGCTCCAATTTCCACCTCACTAGTGTGTCTCCCGCACTTCTATGCACATCTATAATACATAGGTGAAGATGGGTCAGAGTGAATGTTGGCAGAATGATGCACTGGTAACTGTTTATGTGAGTCATCCTCTGTTTATACACACACACACACACACACACACACACACACACACACACACACACACACACACACACACACACACACACACACACACACACACACACACACACACACACAGAATTATTAGTAGTCAGTTGTAAATCATTACCACTATCCACCTGTAGGCAACCCAGAGTAGAAATTGTGTAATGATTGCTAATTGCCTTGTTAGTATGAAAACAAAGCAGGTTTTTTTATTGTGCTGAAGGGCTAAATTACCAGGAAACAAACAAATGGTGGGGAACATGTGAATAAGGATGTTTTTACATGAGCATCTGTGGATACAGCTGCTGCTTGCTCTGACCATCCTGCCTTTTTCCTCTCTCTTTTTCTCAGGCTCAAACAAACAAAACCAAACAAGACAGCAGCCTCATGTGCCTGTTTTGTGTAAGTGTTATAATCTACAGGCCCAGTTGTTTATGACACCAGTTCATGTCTTGTTTTTGCGAGCACAAGAGAGCCCCATCCATCTCATTCTCTTATGATGTTCCTCTGTAGAAAGTCTCTCCTTTTTATGTTTTTATGTGTGGAACACTGAAACAATGAATCAGCACTACTATGCAGGAAAAATGGTGTGGCAGATTGAAGTTACCACCAGAGTATCCTCTGGTAATGATGGTAACAAATGGCACTCCTGGGCATTCTACAGTGGAGCAGAACTTTAGCATAAGCTGTCATGATGGTGATGAAACACACACTTGCCTCCATGGTCTGTCTTTTACTCTGTCTCTCCTCGCGTCTCCCTCTCTGTCCCCAGAGAAATGTGTTTACCTCGGCAGTCACCTGCCACTACGAGAGCTAGAATGAGATTCAGTAGCCTTTTGTCCCAATCAGCTTTTCCTATCAGGCTAAATGCTCTCTGGAGACAGGGCTTATTACATGACACGATCCTCAGAGTAGATAAATGGTCCTTCATGTCACAAGCCGGACCCCACTCATGGGGGGGTAGATGGGGGAAGAGACAGACAGCTTGGGGCCCAAGAGATGAAAGGAACCCGCAGCCTTACTGACGTTTTAATCAAAAACAGTTAGCACTAAATCAGTCTGTTTGCAGGCAAAGATGCAGGGAGGCTTTTCAATGGTGCCTATTGAAAATATGCAAGGATTGAAATGCAGACCTTGCTGACATACAATTTACCTGCTGTCAGTCTGTATGGGCCTGTTTTATCATGAGTGCTTGTTGTGATGCCCCCAACCACTAAAGCATGACACACACACCCTCCCTTCACATCATGTGCCACCTGTTTCAACATCAGCTAAGATGTTGAAAAGTGATGAGTTTGTGAGCTGCATTATTTTGGGTTATGAGTCCATTGTGATGTCAGTTCTTTTTTTCTTCTATTAGACACTGTCTTACTTAGCAGCTCTGTTTTTTTTGTGGGGACAGAGGAAGAGTGAGCAATTCAGAGAGTATATGGTAATTATGTAAATTTAAGAGTAATTTTAAAAGTATTTTAAAGGCCTTGCACACTTAATTGGGTGTTTTAAGTTAATCAGCTGCGCTCAGGTTGAATGTGTGTGGAACTGTGCTGTGAATTGTGCCTTTTTCACAAAAGACTTTTAACTTGTCATATTAGGAAAAGCACGTGTTACAAATAACATTTAGTATATAGTATATAGTTGGGCACTGTTCATCCGATGTAAACGTAAACACCCTCAAATACAAGAGTCAGCAATTTGAACTCATAGAGATCTTTCATGTGAAATTACAAGTGCAAAAAAAAAAGCCAACACAGACGTATTATAAAATATTCTGACTCCGTTTTAAAACACCATGTGGCCACATTACATATTTGGCTTTCATGTAATGGCATGGCCAACATGTAGACCTAATGAATGCTGCAACTGAAGACATTCTCACAGAGAATATATAAGAAAATAAGGCTGTCCTCCCAAGAAGAATGATGGCGTCAGTAATTTCAGCAAATTACCTAAAACTACATATATTTACGTTCAAACTACAAAGCAATGCTGCTGCCATAGTGATTATTCAGGGAGCAAAGGAGGAGGTGAGGTATCTGTATTATAGTCCCAATCACTGTGACGGTGCACACAAAAATCACTTCTTGGTAGACAATGGATTTGAATTGCTGACGTGTATTTTAAGTTGTGACTGTAACATTTAAAGATATATAGTTAAACACAGAGGTTTGACCTATGTGACATTTCTGCTGTGCTTATTTCCTGTACTGTGTGGCTTTGCTAGCATCTTTGATAAACCAAATCTAACGTTACGAACAGTGAATCTCACTGCTGGTCAGACTGACTGCTAGTTGCGGTTGTGTCTTTTCTTTCCTCTATGGCCCAACAGGTAAATTTGGTCTCCAACCTAATGTTAGTGAAAGTGTTCATCAGCATCAAACATGCATTTTAGATGAATAAGATGAGAAAGTATTTCCAGTTCCTCGTCCCGTATGCTCAGCACCAATAGTTAATGTATACATACCAATAGTATGTATGGTGCGCAGAAGTTTTTTTTACCCAGAAGTGATTGTAAACATTGTCATTGGATCTATAGAGTGCCAAACTCTATTGTATCCGTAATGAAGGCAGAGCTACACACTTAACTTTAGCAATAAAGTATTTTCAACTCAAATCATTAACTTTTACTAAATCTAACCAAGTCGAATTTGTGCCTAAATCAAACCTTAACCATAGCATTGTAGCATTATAAATGATCAGTGTTTTCTAACATTTAAAGTCAAGTAATTTAGAATGAAGGATCACAGAAATTCAAATATTGATAGCAGTTTTCTCTTAGCATGATGAGCATGTGTGTATAATTTATAACTAATGTGTATTTTTAGTTATATGCTGCACAACAGTATAAAATATGTATCATAATATCCTGATGTTGACCAAGCACAGTTTTTTTTCTTCTTTCATTTTTTATTTAGCTTTAGCAGATACAAGTTACAGGAATACCATTCAGAGAGCGTGTCACTGTTTTGCAGCTACTCAAGAATGCTTATAGATGTTACCTTAGTTTACCTCCCTCACATCTGAGTTCTCCCTCAGGATTAGAATGTTTAGAGAATGTTATACACTGAAAATCTTGAACATTAGCATTTGTTAAATTATTCATTTTGCACACTTTAATCTGAGTCAGAGAATGCAGCAAACAATGTTTCACAGTCAGGACTATACAACTAATTGTTAAACACACTCCACTGGATTTTAAAGATGCTGTCACAGACTTTTCATCAAACATTAACGCATGGTACCGAGGATTTCATGCAGTTTGCTCTCAACATCTCGCTTTTAATGATGGTCTGAAAAAAAACATTAAAACTAATCATAAATTACTAAATGATAATGGGAGGAGGGAGTGGGAGAAAAGGCTTTGTCCCTGACTGGTCATAAATTGATCATCTTAAGCTCTGAGCTGCAGGTAGGCGGTGACAGCTGCTTAATTTGGTTTTGTCACCGGGGTGACTTAATCCTGTAACGGGCCCTGTGACAGTGGCCTCACAGACGGTTGAGAGACGGAACGGCACTCTAGTTGCCCGTTTACAGATGCAGCAATAGAAACCAAGGTCACTTTAATTAACTGCTAAATTACAATTTAAACGATAATAGTAATCACTCACTTCTGCGGTAGCAAGAAGCTACTGGCTGTCATGTTAATTTAAGGCTGTGGGGGGAAATGGACATTTCCACCTCGGCCTCACAGTAGGGCCTGAGTCTGTGCTGCCTTGTTTTCATTTGCTCTGTGCTACCACTTTCCCACCTCAAGAACAGTGTGACCCAACTGTTTTATGTTCCAACATCCCCACTGTCTGTTTGATTTTCCTCTCTCATTCCATATCTCTCCTCCCTCTTCACTCACTCTAAAGGATTTCCATTAAACAACACATTGATGCCTTTGTCTGTGTGTATTCCCTGTAGGTGAGCTAGATAAACTAAAGGGCCTCACTACTGCAGCATTTTACTTTCAAGTGTCTGCAGGTAAAGTAAATGGTATGCTAAAATCTACAGAGACTTGTAAAATTCTTAATGGTTTTGTCTAAACATATTCAATTGGAATGCATAATCACAAACAATTTTAACACAAAAATTCACAAAAACTTTTTGTCCATTAACAGGAAATTGTCTGGAATGATCACTGTTGGCTTCCGGGCACCGCTTAAAGGAACACACTGACATATTGAGACTTTATCTTATTCACTGTTACCCCCAGAGTTAAGACAAGTTGATACATACCCTTCTCATCTCCGTGCATACTGTACCTCTGTCTGACGCCCCCACCGGTAGCTTAGACTAGCACAGATCCTGCAGGTAACTGGTTCCAACTAGCCTACTGCTCCCAATAAGTGACAAAATAACACCTACATGTTCCTATTTACATGTTGTGATTTGTATAGTCACAGGGTGTACAAGTACCAAGGAAGCAGTAGGCTCGTATATCGACTTGTATAACTTTGGGGGATACGGTGAATAAGCTAAAGTCCATATAAGTCAGTGTGTTCCTTGGTTGTGATTATTAATGCAGTTAAGTTTTGAATTTGTTGAGTAAGTTTTTTTTGTCAATTGATTGAACAATTAATTGATTACTCATTTCAGCTGTACTCTCCGTGAGTTTGTTTTGTGGTGGGCTTGTTGTAGGGACTAGGTAAGTTCCAGACCATGGGATATTTATTCAAGCCAACCTCCAGCCCATTAGTGTTACTGCCCATCTGCCACTGCTGCCACTCGGAGCCCTCCTAAAGGTTACTCATTTACATATTGGGGTGAGGAGGTGGCAGCATCCACTGATAAAAGAGCTTCAATCAATCAGTGCTTCATGATTATTACCATGTAAAATCCCAGCAGTTGGTTAAAACTCTGCCTGCTTGCCTCGTTGCCACTTTTCAAATGAGGTCCTGGAATGCCACGACAACTAACTGGAAACAACTGAATGAAAAAATTCATAATTCCTTGGATAAATTATGACTGGGTGCCTGAAATTGATTTATTATTGTGATCGTTAGCCATATGGCACAGGCTGCTTCCCCCCTCCTATCATTCAAAAATGTGCGATCACAGGCTAGGTCAGCGCAACCTTAACCATTGCACAAATGAATCTGGGACTACTAAGAAGGGAAGGACAACAAAGAATATATATATATATATATATATATATATATATATATATATATATATATATATATATATGCACACACACACATAAAGCTGCATTCACAATGAAACAGTGGAGAATATGAATACAACTTAGACTATGCAGTGTCCGGATGCGTGATAAGATGAAGAGGACAGAATTATATTTCTTTTTACATTTGAAATCTAAATTATCGTAATTCCTCAAATAAAAGCCAGGACCTTTTATTTACCTGAACCGCAGAAGGTACCCATCTTTTATTTGAAGGAGGCTTTTATTAGACAGGCCTTTATTTCTAATTCCATCTGTTTGAAGAGTATAGTTGTTTTAAAGAAGGCAAGGCAAGGCAAGGCAGCTTTATTTATAGAGCACATTTAAGCAACAGGGCAATTCAAAGTGCTTTACACAAAATCAGTTAAAAACAATAAAAACAGTTAAAAGAAAATAAAACCCATAAAAAAAACAGAAAAAACATTTAAAAAATAAAAACAGATAAAACACAGGAATAAAAGTTACAGTGCAGTATATAAAAGAATAAACAGTAAAGAAATGAACATCATTTAAAGGAAGGCAACATCAAAAAGAAAGGTCTTCAGCATTGATTTAAAAGAACTGAGAGTAGCAGCAGACCTGCAGGTTTCTGGGAGTTTGTTCCAGATATGAGGAGCATAGAAACTGAACGCTGCTTCCCCTGTTTAGTTCTGACTCTAGGAACAGACAGTAGACCTGTCCCAGATGACCTTAGAGGTCTGGGGGTCATAGTGTACTAGCAGATCAGAAATGTATTTTGGCCCTAAACCGTTTAGTGATTTATAAACTAGCAAAAGAACTTTGAAATCAATTCTTTGGGGCACAGGAAGCCAGTGTAAGGACTTCAGAACTGGAGTGATGTGATCAAGTCTCTTGGTCTTAGTGAGGACTCGAGCAGCAGCGTTCTGAATCAGCTGCAGCTGTCTGATTGATTTTTAGGGAGACCTGTAAAGACCCGTTACAGTAGTCAAGTCTACTGAAGATGAAAGCATGGACTAGTTTTTCCAAATCCTGTTGACACATAAGTCCTTTAACCCTTGATATATTCTTAAGGTGATAATAGGCTGACTTTATAATTGTCTTAATGTGGCTGTTAAAGTTCAGGTCAGAGTCCATGACTACACCAAGATTTCTGGCTTTGTCTGTTGTTTTTAACATTGTTGTTTGAAGCTGAGCGCAGACTTTTAATCGTTCCTCTTTTGCTCCAAAAACAACCACCTCAGTTTTTCCTCATTTAATTTCAGAAAGTTCTGGCACATCCAGCCGTTAATTTGTTCAATACACTTAGTCAGTTTTTGTATTGGACTATAGTCCCCTGGCGATAAGGTTATGTAAATTTGTGTGTCGTCCGCATAACTATGGTAACTTATTTTGTTGTTTTCCATAATCTGAGCCAGTGGAAGCATGTAGATGTTAAACAGAAGAGGCCCCAGAATGGAGCCTTGGGGAACTCCGCACGTCATATTTGTACGTTCAGATGTATAATTACCTATTGACACAAAGTAATCCCTATTCTGTAAGTAGGATTCAAACCAGTTTAGTACTGAGCCAGAAAGGCCAACCCAGTTTTCCAATCGGTCTAGTAATATGTCGTGGTCAACCGTGTCAAATGCAGCACTGAGATCAAGTAATACTAAGACTGAAATTTTGCCATTATCTGTGTTAAGGTGGATGTCATTAAAGACCTTAACGAGAGCCGTCTCAGTGCTGTGGTGTGGTCGGAAACCCGACTGAAAGGTATCAAAACTGTTGTTTAGTGACAAGAAATGGTTGAGTTGTTGAAAAACTGCTTTTTCAATGATTTTACTTAAAAACGGAAGGTTTGATATTGGCCTATAGTTGCTCATTAGTGACGTGTCTAGATTGTTCTTTTTAAGAGTGGCTTGATTACTGCAGTTTTCAGGGCCTGTGGAAAGATTCCTGAAAGAAGAGACATGTTCACAATCTGTAGAAGATCAGAAGCCAAACAATTCGAGACATTTTTGAAAACACCCGTTGGTAGAATATCAAGGCAACAGGAGGAGGTTTTCAGATGTTGTATAATGTTCTCCAGGTTTTTATGGTTGATCGTATGAAATTCTGTCATATTGGAGCTAGTTTTGCTTGAACACTGTGACAACACATATCCTGTACTTGATATGGAGGCACTGACTGTTTGTCTAATCTTTTGAATTTTGTCTTTGAAGAAGGAGGCAAAGTCATTGCAGGCCTTGGTAGATAAAAGTTCAGATGCTACTGTTACTGGAGGGTTTGTTAACCTATCGACAGTAGCAAACAAAGCACGTGAATTATTATTGTTTCTAGAGATAATATCAGAGAAGAAGGACCGCCTTGCAGTCCTCAGTTCCAAATTATAAATGCGAAGTCTCTCTTTATAGGTGTTATAATGGACCAGGAGATTTGTTTTTCGCCACCTTCGTTCAGCTTTCCGACACTCTCTTTTTTCTGCTCTCACCAGTGGGACATTTCTCCATGGAGACTTTTCTTACCAGAGACAACTTTGACCTTAGTGGGAGCAATGGCATCAATAACATTTGTAATTTTACAGTTGAAATGATCTACAAGCTCAGTGACTGAGAGCCCTGAGAGAGCAGGTGTAGAGGAAAAAAGCTGAGTAAATGTTTCAATGGTGTTTTCAGTGATAAACCGTTTTCTGATTATCTTTGTTTGGACACTTTTGGCACAGAGATAGAGCCGTTAAAGAAAACACAGGAATGATCAGACAGAGCAACGTCAGTCACCACAACCTTGGAAATGTTCAGACCCTTGGAGACAATCAAGTCCAGCGTGTGCCCCTTATTGTGCGTGGGCTCTGTCACATGCTGAGTCAGTCCATAGTTCTCAAAAACACAACACAGTTCTTTGGTCCCCCTGTCCTGGGGTTGTCAACATGAATGTTAAAATCACCCGCAATGATTACACAGTCAAAGTTAATGCAGATTATAGACAGCAGTTCAGTGAAGTCATCAATAAAGGTTGCACAATATTTAGGTGGCCTGTAGATGTTAAGGACGACCTTAATTGAAGAGCCATATATTCAAAAGAAGCAAAATTTCCATAACATATTTGCGTACAGTGGAACGAGTCATTAAACAAAATGGCGACTCCACCTCCTTTCTTATTCACTCTATTCTCACTCATAAAACTGAAGTTAGGGGGAGCTGACTCGATGAGAACAGCAGCGCTGTTATTATGGTCTAACCAGGTCTCAGTTAAAAACATAAAATCTAGATTGTGATTAATAATAAAATCATTGATTAAAAATGATTTTCCTGCCAAAGACCTGACGTTTAGTAAAGCTAGTGTTAGTGTGTTCTCATTTTTTGGGACAAGCTGTAGCTGACAAGGAATGGATACTAAATTTGCTAAGTTTGCAGTTAAGTGCTTATTTGTCATCATTTTTCTATTGCCTATCACCACATAAATTGAGGAAGAATTGAAAACACAGGGCCCGGGCTTGTCTATGAAAAAGTCATGAGTGTCACTAGTCCTGGAGCCTAGGCCCGGCACATATCAGTTTTTGCTTGCTGGATCGGCGTCCTTATCAGTCCGGGGGGAAGGAGTTTGGTGACAAGGTGGCCGAGGTGCCTGGTGTTTTACTTTTGCCCGGGGTTGAGCAATGGGGGACGGCAGGGGTGTAAATTTGGTTCCAATAACTACCAGCTGCTTCATCTTGTCATTGAACTCCAACATGGGGGGGGAAAGAGGGGAAAGGGTGAGTTGAGACAGCGATGGCTCCTCAAGGGATTCGGGGCTGGTAGGGGGTTTGAGGGTGCTGGACGGGTGAAAAGGAGATTTGAGGTTCCGTATCTCTGCTCTCTGGTCTCCCACGGTCAAATCTGTGCACAGGTGGGGGCTGTGGTAAATCACTGCCACACTTTGTTGTGTCTTCCTGTTGTTTAGATTGAGCTTGTCTTGTGTCCTTGACGGAGGGAGTAGATGTGTAGTGCAAAGAGTAAAGTAGGTTAGAGGTGAACAGCTTTACTCCTGGCTTGTTAAGGAAAAGTCCATCTGCTTTAAAAAGATGAAAACGCTCCCAGAAAATGTTAAAATTGTCAATGAACTGCAGAGAATGGACAATACATTGAGTTGAAAGCCATTTGTTTAGTGCCAACAGTCGGCTGAATCTCTCAGCTCCTCTTCTCACTGGCGGTATAGGCCCACTGATAAACACATCTGCGTTTAAGGAACTGACTTGGTTTAGCAGATCCATAAAGTCCAGTTTCTGCAATTCAGACTGTTGCTTTACAACATCATGTGACCCTATATGCAGAATAATGTTCTTCACAGTTGGGTGTTCTGCCATGATATCTGGGATTCTTTGGATCAAGTCAGACACCGTGTCTTTGGGTAAACAGAGTATTTTGGTGTTTTTACTGTTTTTTAAATCTTTTACAGCAGAGTCACCCACAATCAGGGTCTGAGGCCCAGTTGTTGTTAGCTTTTTACTTTTTGAAATGCTCTTGGTCCTTACCCTGCTGTGTGGCGATGAGACGCAATCCCGGTCATTAGATGGCTGTCCAGCGTCCAGCAGCAGAGGAGCAAATCTGTTATCTATTTGTACACCAAGTTGTTGGGGAGGCATTTTGTTGCTTATTTTCCCTTTTGCAGCTGTCCACGGCTGTGTCCTACTAGGTACAGGGGTTGAAGAGGCGCTCTGCTGGGATGATAATGCAGGCCAGCCGGTCGTATCACAAATCTCAGGAGAAGAGAAAGAAAGCGTTTTAAATGAAAAGCCATAAGGAAAGAGTGTGTTCGATACGAGCACTGGGACATTCAACGCTTAACATGAAGATTTATCTCTCATGTTGCTCCTCATAACCACTGAAAACTGTCAAAATCCAACCCAAAGTCCAATTATTATGCGTTATGACGTTATCTGACGTTTCTGCTTCACATTTTTCAGCAGCAGTGGAGTAGCTGTGGATTGACTCCCAACGGTTTTCATGGGCTTTATAATAACGTAAAAAAGCTTAATGTGGTATAATGTACCTGAACAACAATCAATGATCACCAAATCTCTCTCTCATATTGGTCCTCTTAACCACTGAAAACTGTCAAAAAACCCAAAGTCCAATCATTATGGACATTATCTGACATGTTTCTGCTTTCAGTGGTTATGATAAGGAGCAATATGAAAGAGAAATGGTAATAATTTGTTAAGGTAGCCTTAAACCCTGTTAAGCGTTTTAGAATGTCCCACTCTTATGACAAATTGAAACCTTTTGGCATTTACAGTATAAACTCGTATGTAGCCGCCATCCTTTCTAACCGGAGTTCCTTGCTGCAGTGCTGTTGACTGTGGCAGTGACACTGTTCATAACAGCACAAATTGGGTTTCAAAGCGGCACACATGAAAATAAATCTGTTTATTTTGATAACCACTGAAAGCAGAAGCATGTCAGATAACGTCCATATAATTGGACATTGGGTTAGATTTTTTGACAGTTTGCAGTGGTTACAAGGACCAATATGAGAGAGAGATTTGGTGATCATTGATTGTTGTTCAGGTACATTAAACCACGTAAAGCTTTTTCACGTCAGGACTTATAAAGCCCATGAGAACCGTTGGAGTCAATCCTCAGCCGATCCACTGCCGTTGAAAATGTGAAGCAGAAACATCGTAACGTTCATAATAATTGGATTTTGGGTTCGATTTTGACAGTTTTCAGTAATTATGAGGAGCAATATGAGATAAATCTGGTAATCATTGTTAATTACGGTAAAATGGCTTGTTCTCTGTAAGAGGCCTCAGTTTAACAGGACATCCCAAAACGTTGGAAAATATGTTGACAAAACAATATCATGAAGAGGCCTATACTACGAAGCAAGATCAACATGCCCTGGATTTATTTCCATTACCCAGCTTTAACAAATCTAACAACCGCTGTCCCACACTCAGTGTGACACAATGTTGATTATCAACTCGTTCAATCAACCCAGGGTTTCCCAATCCGGTAACGAGAATGTTCACATGAAAAAGGCGGTGTTTGCAACATATGACCAATCGCAAACATGGACAAGTCTACCACAGCCGCATATTTTACACAAGAAGAGCAAACAATAATTCTGCAGAAATATGCAGACACGTAATACAGGTAAAAAGCTACAGTCGCTGCTGCTGACCATAATTACACTTGTTCTTTCATAAACTTGCATTGCTGTAGCCTATGCTTTCAGTTGCAACCCTGGCAAAGCTTGATTAGTCAGTAGGTGTTGCTTTATACCGGTTGATCTTTAATCTTGAACATAACACCTTCATCATAAATTACCATTACGATATAATCCGGTAACAAGTGACCCACTGTCGTGATAGACAAAACCCTGGGTTGAACCTGAAATTACCTTGGAAACCCCAAATCTTGCTTTGTAGTATAGGCCTCTGGTCACATTTAGTGGCATTTCTAGTAGAGCCCGACCAATATATTGGTGGGTCGAAATTATCGGACGATATTAGGCATTTTCTGAACTATCTGTATCGACGTGTGTATGTGTGTGTGTGTCTATATATATATATATATATATATATATATATATATATATATATATATATATATATATATATACATGGTGTTTATATTTTCATATTTCCATTCCATTTTTAAACACTTTAAACATGCAACAACTGATTTTTTGGCAACTTGGTGGCAGCAGAAACAATCTCTAAACATTGACACATCTGCATCTTTGAGGCTCATATGCCAACTCTTTTGAAGAGAGGTGCCTGTTTCCACATTGAGCAGATACAGAGCAACAACCAAGACATATTTGGTTCTTGAGCTGCTAAATGCTTCGCTGTGTCCATCAGCTAATCACTTCTTTGTCTGTTTTTTCTGTGGTGCGGAGTAAGCGGTGTCTAGTTTCTTTTTGATGAACTGCTGCGTCTGAAAATAATGAGTATGAACCAAAACAATGAGCTCAAAGGCACTAAACAGTTCATAGTGGGATTGCAGAGTCGGGTGATAATGCTCTGTTGGCATAATGTGCAACCTTTTTTACACACAAAAACTCATCCATTTTTATGAGGATAGTGATTACAGAAACTTTAAGAATGTTTTAATTGAAATGTTATTTTTTAAGAGTTTGTTGTTGATTGTAAGAAGCCTTAGTTTAACAACCTTAAATTAGAGACTAGACTTGACAACCATTGCCATGTTCCCTTTGACATTAAGGGGATGAATAGACAACCTTACATGCCCTCTTGAGTCTTTACCCTCCTTTTTATTACATTAGCAATTATACCAAAAGTTAAAACTTTAGAACAAAAACATTGTATTTGTAATTATTTGCATGTGGCCTGCCAACATTTACATCATCATCTATGTCTCATAATAATTGCCTAGTTCTTCCCATTTGCTCAGGGCAATATTGTATTAGGTTGTAATCGCCAACACTGTTTCCTGACACAAACTTGATGTGTCACCATGATTGGCATGGAGGAGATGACATGACAGAGCTGGTTTTGGGGGACTGACAGATAGTTGGCAGGTTAGGGCTCCCCTGTTGGGTGCTGCGCTGCCTCAGGACAGTCACCTGTCAACTCAGGTGAAGGCTCGTCATAGCTGATGACTGGGAGCAGCAGAGGGGATATAATGGGATGAGCAGACTGACACAGACGTAGTGCAGGACTCCCTTTGTCTGTGGGCAAAGGAGTAGACCTTACTTCAGTCAAGTGTGCAGCTATGGTGTAAAACAAGTATAAAAAGTTCTAGCGCTGTGGGTGACGTACTGACATTATTATCCTTAGCACATAATTGATCCAAGTAATGTTCAGTCCTATGTTGTCAAGTGTTCATAGTCTTGTCATTTACTGTCTCTCAAAAGTTGACCAGTTGTTGCTTCTCCTAAGATAACTTACCATACAACTGTCCAAGAAACTCAGAAAACATACTCCCATTTTTTCTTTGTCGGATACCAGATCAACACAAATGATCCCGCTTTGTTGCAAGTTTTAAGGTGAATAAGTTTCCTAGTGCCCATGTTTTTCCAGAGCTCATCTAGACAACATGAAGAACATCCACTGGCAAAAATAAAGGTTTGTGCTTGTGTGTAAGTGTTTAACCATATAAATTCATGTCTGTGATTTTGGAGAGTTGGGGTCTGGGGCCCTCTGTGTGTGTCGACCCAATCACTGTTGCCACTTTAGTTGAGTTTCCTCAAAAGACCGTCCTGCCATGCAAAGAGGGAGCATGTGTCCATCAAAGTCAGGCTGATATGAAGCGTGAGAGCTGAGGCTTGCTTGTGAGATGGAAGGGTGGGACTGACTCATACAGAAGCTCAGGAATCAGCATGTCACTCTCAACACAGCACACTGCCACACTGCATCAACACTGACTCTATGGAGAAACTTCTAGATCGCATTCAAATACAATATGTAATAATATCAAGTGATGAGCAGGAACAATATTAGTCTACAATAAAAGATTTGTGACATGCAGATCTGCAAGGGTAGATCTAACTAAAACCACAATAAATTAGCCTTTTAGTGCATCTTCTCTAATTTGATGATTTTATCATAAAAACCTGTTAGTAGTTCACATAAGGCTGAAAAATCATGAACAAGTTACAGGATATTAAGGTGCAAAATGCATTATTTAGTGTGAAACAATATGACAATGCATGTCGATTCACTTGAAAGATCTATTTAATTCAAGTGAAATTTAAAGTATAAATAAAATACAACTCATTCATAAACATGACACACCTAAAATCCTTAAAAGCTTAATAGCTTTAAACCCATACTCACAAATGTTACTGTACCAATTCCAGAGAGCATTTGATCTTCTATGGAGAGAAATCATATCTTGTTGAAAAATGTGATGTACGTTTGAGTTTAAACTAATTTTCCATAAAAGTTAGATTTTGTTATAAATGGTAGACCTTTTTGACATTTTAATTGGTCAGTTGGACAGTTAATGGTTTTATGAGCTAAAGCTAAGCTTTTTTTTTAAACGTCAGTTTAACTTAAACTCATAATCAGTATATGAGCTTTTTTTTAGATGATAACCATCATAGGAAATTACATACTACTTACATACATACAGACATACAGACATACATACTGCACAGACAAATACACCCACCGGCTGGTGCTCACCTGTCTGCTGTCCACCTATTCTGTAGTAGCAAGTCTCTATAGCTGCCTGTCAAATCATCTGCTTAGTCCCAGAGGCCTGAGCCTCCATCAGTAAGGCCTGTCAGTTATGAGGTCCGATCTGTATTCATAACTTCTGTCAAAGCAGCGCCAATCAGTCTGTCCTCCCAGCCTCTTTGAAGAGCAGCACTGCTCAGCACCCTGTTTATAATCTCTATAACATGCTCAGATTATGCGGCATTGTGGACAGATACAGAGGTAAACCATTTGAGTGTTAGTGCTTGCCTTAAAACACTGTCAGCCAACTTCAAAGGTTCTGAATCATGCTACCCCCGAAGCTGTAAAACTGACCTCGGACCCTCCCTCATCCGATTCATTCATTTTATTAATTATGAATTGTTTCACTCTGACAGGTAGAGCTTCTACTGTTGGTAGAGGAAACAGTGGGCAACATTATGAGTTAAAAATAGGTGACAGTAAGCAATTTTTACTGGTTCTCAAGTTATTTAAGCATTTTGTCTAAATACAGCAGTAATTTAAAGGTACATAATTGTGGCAATTACAGCAGAGTCCCTGCATCACTATTGTGAGAAGCTTGTTTTTATCTTGTCCCTGTCATCACAGATCGCTGCAGGTGATTTTCAGCTCTTTTCTAAGGTCAGCAGCAGCCTGTTGGTACATTTAGGTAAGCCTTGCCACAGGAAGGTTGATTCCCACTAGTGAAGTGCTCATAAAGGTTGGCTGACCACATTTGAATTTTCCCTCTGTTTAATCAGTTTGCAGACAAGACAACTACTCGTTAATTAATGAGACTTCCATAAGAGATTGGCATTAATTGCCCCCAAAGCCTTGCAGATTCAGGAATTCAAAAGGAAATATAGTGGTCAACAGTTGTCGCCTCAAGGCTGCGCACAGTCAGTAGTTATCAGTATTTATTTGTATTTTTATTTAGCATGTTTTTTCCTGATCTCAGGCCCAACTGGGGGCATCTTAATTCTCTAAATGACTTTTTAAGTAGTGCCTCTGCTCTGCGTGACCCCACTGAATGACAGACTGTTCTAATCCTTTTACACCAGGGGAAACCGCATTTGCAGCCTCTGGTCAGTTGGTTTTGCCCCAGCCCACAACATACGGCATTTAACACTTTCATAATTAAGTAGCTGAAGCCAAGATGTTCTGCCCAATCTGAGACCATAGGCTGCTTCTGAGTGACAGATGAGCAGAGAGATCGTTGACTTCCTGCTAACAATATAACTTAACATTCTATTTTTCTAATGGACACATTCAAAACATTGAGTTGTGAACATACCTAAAACAGTGAAAAATGTGGATTAAATAACTGAATAATATTATAGTAATATTTGTGTTAACAGGTTTTCGTTGAGCACAACAAAATTAATGTATTTGACGGAGATAAGCACTCAAACAATAATTACATGCAATATTTGGGAGTCTTGACAGTGTCCCTGCTTGCCGTTTATCCTGGTCTTTTCTAGCCAACTGGGTGAAGGATACTCTGCCTGATACCCCACCCAAACTCTCGGTCCCATCTGCTCACAGAAAGGCACAACATTTGTCAAAGTAGACTGGATAATGGCTTTGGCATCCTTATTATAATCTCAGCATAATCTTCATTTGTCCACTTTTGGCATCGGGACACTTCTGGGTTTGGGAAATCGGTCAGGAATCTTAAGTGTGCTCGTTTCGTTTTCATTAGCTCAAATCTAGGCATGAAAGCTCATTTGATTCCAATTTAAAACATGTGAAAACATCTGTGTTTTTCAGAGGCACACACAGAGCTGAGGTTGTTTTCCATCCTACTGTGATTAGCCCAAATAAAACTCCCCAAATTTGAACGATCATAGAAATAAAGCCAAGCAATCTAAGTCTGATTACACTTAATATTTCGGGGCTGTGTGTCCTGACCGAGCCTTCTCTCTGACACACATCATGAGTGAGGCATTAATTTAAAATCTGATTCCTTGATTAGATTAATGCTGGGGTGATCATAGAGCTACTTGGAAAATGTGGAATAGGAAGTAGAATACAATACAAGCTAAACAGATTTAATTTTGACTTAATGCGTGTAAAGACAATAGAGGGACAAACTTCATATCTTGTCTCGCTATTCTCCATTAAGGTTGTGGCTCTCGGTTGACTACTGCTCCCCCTGTATGTGGGTCACACACACCGTTCCCAGCTGTGCAGCCTCGTCAGCTGTGCCTTTTGCCATGCCCGCCAACATCTGCTCCACAAAAACAATATCCAGCTTTTAGCACTCAAATGGAGGTTACACCATATGCCAGCAAGCCACTTAGTTTCTGCCAGGGGAGCTGGGGCCTGGCTGCACTCGTCGAGGTAACAATGAACCAGAGCTCATCTAACTTTTTCCTCTTTTATTTGTTCTTTACTTTACCTTTTAGCTCTAATTTTTCTTTCCCTTTTATTTCTTTTCGTGTAAACCCTTTGCTTTCTCTTGTATGGTTTTCTCTGCAGCTTCTCACTCAGGCCATCAATGTGTGCCAGTGTGCATCTGCTCAAGGTGCTTTGGCAGCATCACCTTTTGAATATTAATGCACCACCTAAACAACAGTTTCCCTGCAAGGTCTGCCACAAGGTCTGGGGAAGGGTGTGTGTTTGTGTATGTACACTCTGTTTGAGAATAGTTTGTTGTAACACTGGTTACTACTATGCAGGGGATAGGAAGGGGATAGGAAAGTAGAGTCTTTAACAAGACTCTACTTTCCTATCCTTCTAGAGAACTGGAAGACTGATTACATGAAAATAAATTTAGCCATTTAAGACCAATTAAGAGTGCTGGTCTAGATAGTATGGGCTAAAGTGCTGCTCACTATGCAGAGAGGTGATAATGGGTTTTTAATTAAATATGGGAACCAAAGGTCCCAAAATGGAGCTTACAGCTAACCAAGCAGTAGCCGTTTGACTGTGCAGACAAGGTCCATTATTGTCTCTTTGGCCTTGAGACTTTTCACTTCCGGCTTTGCTCTGTGGTCCAGCCGCTGTCCGATCCTTCACGGCTTCCACAACAGCTTTTTTTCAGTGTGTGCAGTAAAAAAACATGTTTTAACTATACAAAATGTAGGCCAAGTGATGCAAATGTGTAATGTTTTTTAAGGTATTGCTTTAACAGGGACTTGACATTCAATACATATTTTCAGCTGGTGATTATTTTTCTATCATACAATAATGTATATCAGTTATCTGTACCAATGTCTTTTATTAAAGCAAACAAAACACTGATGTTTTCAAACACAAACTCACGCTTACCATATTTTTAACATTGTGGCAGGGATTACATTATTCATCCCAATCAAGTTCTTGTCCTTGTTTAGGGGGAGAGAGAGAGAGATCCACTGAGAAGCTCTAGGACGACAGTTCGGGGCTGCCTTCTGCAGGTCACAGTTTTGTGTGTGTGGGAGGGAGGAGGCGAGAAATCACCTTGATGGGGCCTGTACTGTATATCATAGTAGGAGCTGATGCCATTCAAGAATGCTGATTAGAGTCTACTAGGGATTTCATTACTTTCTGCTTAGATGCTGTCGCTGTTTATGGTTTGAAATCTTACAGGAGCAGCTTGTACAGTCTCTGAAAAAGATGGAAAATGTTTCTTTTTTTGGATAGAAAACAACTTTGAGTATCATCTAGTTACCAGCTGGTTGAGCTTAGAATTATAACAACACCAATAAAAACTGAACCAAACGGCTATGCTGGCACAAATAATATATTTTTGCCGTTGAAAGATAATTTTGTTTGCAACATAGCAACATACTGTGACTTATTTTCCAAGTTGTTTATACCCACCTCTAGCTTGTATTTATTTAATGCGATTGGTATTTTTTGCCCATATTCACACATTTGTCACATTATTTGATCAAATTACATCCGTCTCAGAGTCACTGCTTGTGTCGTAGAAATGCCAACACTTTTGGCAGTGGCAGCAGATTTCTGTCAGCGTCTATCTTTGAACACCTCCCACATCATGTTCTGAGGAAGTGATTCCTATCTGCTGCCAAGGGGGTGCAGTCCAACAACAAATGGCACTGGATAGGGGGCTAAAGTGTAATGGGGAGGAGTCTCTCATCCACCGACTGTGCACTCTTGACCAGTAATAAAACCTATTTTGAAGTCACCTTTTCTTTGGAGAGTGTAATAACTTGGAGCAGTGATGATGAGTTTCTTTTTGCCATATTGATTGTATGCACTTCCTTGGACAGTCAGGGGAGGGCAGTGCTTATGTTTAAACAAAGCAAAGGCTGTCAGGGTAGAATCTGCTTCGTGTGTGTGTGTGTGTGTGTGTGTGTGTGTGTGTGTGTGTGTGTGTGTGTGTGTGTGTGTGTGTGTGTGTGTGTGTGTGTGTGTGTGTGTGTGTGTGTGTGTGTGTGTGTGTGTGTGTGTGTGTGTGTGTGTGTGTGTGTGTGTGTGTGTGTGCACACACACACACAAAGGTTTCTGTGTATCTTTGTTTATATTCTGTTAGCCGTGTGGGTCTCTCAGAGGTCAATAATAATGTGTGGTTTGCTATTATACAGTGTGTAACATGCTTTTGGGTGTCTTTATTGTGCTATACATTACAGTAAGTAACATGGACAAACTAGCACAGAAATTATGCTAATGATGACAGTGATTATGTTAATTTGACTTTACCAGTCCAGTGCAATGATGCTGTGCCTACATGATTATTAATAAGATCCCAACATGTTAGATCACATGATAGTTAAGATATGCTTGCGGTCTTCCTATGAATTGTCTGTGACACACAAAACATAATTCCTTTTTAAGAAATACTCATTCTATTGTATTAATATTTCAATATCAAGTAGAGTAGTATTTTAGTTCCTATCACAAATGTATTAAAATAGATGAACAATTCCTTCAGTTTAAAATGAAAATCTTGGTTTAGATATTTTTCAATGTTGAAGCAAAGTTTACATCTGGTAAAATTAGAGCTTGACATGAAGTCTCTGTCACATTTAAGTCAAGAAGTAAGTGGCTTTTAGCTCTGCTCCAGCTGTGACTTCTCCTGGGGAGGACTTTTAAGGCCATTGCATGACTGCTCAGAATAAGAGTGAGACCTCAACAAATGCATTCAGCCAGTTACCACATCTGGGTGTGATGCATCATGAAGACCTGTCAAAAAACTTTGATCCTGATCAGTGTGAAAAGTGTAGACAAGGATGTAATATTAAACGTCCAGATGGTTTCCAAGCAGAGACAGACGTGCGGTGGCTTGGCGTTATCTTTAATTCATATCTGCTCAGCCGTTCTCCCTGCATTGTTAGGCACTGTCTCTGGGCACTGGAAGATGTGCAACTAATTTAATATGTGGAAACAAACAAACTAAGTTTAGTCAGTGTCACTTGGGCTGGCACTGCAGCTAATTTGTGTGAACAGTATTGTGTATGATATAGTGCAACATGGTGAATGCTTTCTCTTACAATTGGAAATGACTTTTTGGGGTGTGTTGCCAGGAGCTTGATGGTGATGCTTAGAAGTCCAGTATGGTTCACGCCTCACTGCTTCAAAGCAACTGCTAAGCTCTTTTTAATGATATGACATACACCATTATTGTGCTTGACTTAGTCTCATATAGCTACTTGTGTATATACCTTTTATTAAAGTACTTCTTACTGACAATATTTATACATTAACAAAAAATAAAGTTCAAAGTTCATCAAACGACTCTCATGATTTATTTCATAGACCTCCTGTGTGGCCTGAAATGCATATCAACAGCAGTTTTCAGTCTGTAGATTTTCTAACTTTAAACAAAGGCCTTCAGGATTGTGAAACAGGGCTTTACGTGAGAGCGACACTGGGCAGAAGAGCGAAGCTTGCTCTGGGCCATGGTTAAACCATATGGGTCTGAAAGAGCGGAGGTGATAAAAGATTCAGAGGGTTGGACACACGCATCTGCTATCGATTATGGTGCAGATGTGCCTGTATGTGTGTGGCACTTGACATGATGTGAGAGTCCCAACAACAGTACAGCACGGTTTAGCATGTATGTGCAAATGCATGAACAAATGCATTCCAATTGTAGGATGTGTGCTTGTAATACAGCTCATAATTGAGTTATTGATTTTATTAGTGAAGCATATTGATGCACCATATCTATATTTGATTAATTTCCAGTAAATTGATACAGTGGAATGCCAATATTGATCAGATGTTGAGACGATGAACTTTCTCTCCTTGGAGGATTGTTGGCTTTCAAAATTCAATGCATGTGCTTTTCAGAAGCTACTGACAAATGTATGTTAATGTGTTGGCAGGATTTAAAAAGTGAAATGAGGCAGCCCATCTTTTCAGATCAGTCATGTGTCACAAATCCAGAGCCGCGGCTTTTTCCTCCTCCATGAAGCTGGGATGACTTCAATAATTAAGCGATAATTTTAAAATGCATTTCTAATTTTCTACCAGACTGAAAAGCTTTATTATGGAATAGCTGACAAAAACCCTCCCCTTGAATGGGGGTGACTCCTGGGCTTCCACTAAACTGGTCATGAATGCACAAACCATCTGTTTTTCTGGCCGTTTGTCAGTGTGAGCGTGGCGGAGGCAGCTGTCGGAGTGGCCCCGGTTTGAATGATGGAGCACACAACCTTTGTTTCGCTCGGCAGTGGCTTTGTGAGCTCTGGCTCGTCCCGCTCACACTGCCCTGTGCCGGAATAAGGCAGGAGATGATTTCTGATGTCGGCCCACCAGTCACCTCCATGTTGCCAGATAGACAGAGTCAGAAAAGCAAAAGATTGAGTTGGAGAGAGCTTGAGGAAACACATGAACGAAAAGAATGAATGAGAAGGAAAGAAAAATATGAAATAATGGAATGGACAGGAGGGATGTGGTGAGGAGTTAAAGAGTAGGGAAGGTGTATGGCTGGTGAGTGCATTGTGTTGGTGAATGAGGATCTGGGCCATTGTGTGCCAGCCAATCTGTAGCTCAGTGGGTGAGGTTGTCAGGAGCCAGAGCCAAGGATGAGGGCCAGAGGGCCAAGAGAGAAAGGTGAGAGCAGCCAGCAGGACTGAGGAGACTGGAAGCATGAAAAAAAGAATAAGAAAAGAGATGGGGAAACACAAAAGTTAAAAAGAAATTTGATTTATTTAGGTCTCATGGCAATGTCTGAGAAATTCTGAAACTTTAAGACAGAGTTGCTATGATAAGAAAATAAAATGGAAAGTAGTGTTTTAAAAGGGGGTGATTGTTTCACGGGCCAGTATTCAAAGGGGGCCTCCAAGATTTTATGCATTTAAAACATAATTTCCTGGCCACAGCATGCCTTTTTATATTTTCATATTAAAGGCCAGCACTGGGTGAGCACAGCATATTAGAGGGTAATTGTTAACATGCACAGCATACTCTTGCTCCCTCTACTTTATTTTTCTGTTGTCTTATTAATTAAGGTGATTCCCTCAGACAATCGTGTACCCCCTGTGCCCTGATATGATTTTACTTTTACTAACAGACTGACTGTTGTCCCCAGTGTAGGTCACGCTGGCCAGCATGACCTAAATGCATACATTTTCCTGGCTTATGCACTTGACCGGAACAGAGAGGCTGTGACTTTTAGGATATAGGGTTGACCCGTGTGTGGGTGGGGTAGAGGATGTGCAGTGTGTGTGTCTTATATCACCTGACACTATGCCAACATATGTCAACAATATAATACCATTTATCATAAAGGTTTTGTGTAAAATACAAATTGCAATCACAATCATCATTAAGCTGCATTGCGTTTTACAATTCTTTAATATATGCTCTTGAGAAACATCCAGCCATTATCAATGAGAGTTACTGACAGAAGTTGCCTGAAGGCTCCAAAGAAAATGTTGCCTAGCTCTTATGTGCTGTTTTACAGCTGAATGGAAGCGGAGCTGAAAGGGTCTGTTCTTTGTGTCACAATGCAAAGCTTACTTCACATGATTTGCTGTTTAGTCACAGACTTATTGTGTCGGTGTGCTAAGACTTTTCTTGCTGCGAAGGGTTTAATGAAGTGGCATGCATTCTTTGCAGTTTATTATTATTTGTAGAACTCTGTAAGATCAGTAACAGCAGATGGTGAGTAAGATTGTAAGGATGTTTTTTTGGGTGTGTGGCAAACAATGTAGTACTTATCCTTTTTATTTTATGGGTTATAAACAGTTTAAGAAAATCCTTATGCATTGAAATGTCTGCACTGTTGAGCTATATTTTGCATTTCAGTTGGTCGTGTGTGTATATAAATATAATTAACAACAATCCTTCTCATTGCACCCTATTCCCTTGTAATGTGGGCTGTGGGCTGGTAGAGCTTGTGGTGGTAAAGCAAAGCTTAGCAGAAAGCAGTTGTGTTCTCTCACACGACAGTCTGAGCATAGCGTTTTTCTGTAGCCCCGGGGCAGGCAGGCACCCAGCGCTAGCACTGCCAGGCCCTGCCCCTCCCCATCTGTGTGTCACGATTCAGATCTAGTTAGGGATGACGGCTCTCTGATGTGGACAAATTGTCACTAAGGGGGGGACCTGGAGACTGAGAGACACATCTTTGGCTACTTCGAGGGGAAAAGTGTAGGGGAAATGCATGTTCAGAGGAGGCCCCCAGAGACACTAGAAGGGTAATTCTGTTGCCTGCTCATTGCTGTGAGGTGTGGAATATCTCTGGGGTTTCACCCAGCTTCTCTGTGGTCTCATGTGTATCTGTATGTCCTAGGTCTTTAGCTGCATTTTCTGTAAGAGAGTAGGAGACAAACCACCACCATGATGGGTCGCTGTCCTTTGCAGAGATTTTGAAAATCAGTGTGCCGTGAAAATAGAAAGTACCGCTTTTGCTCTACAGCAAACAAAGTAAAACCTTTTCTCTTTGAAAATAGATGCTTGAATTACATCAGGTGCGAATTCTCAGTTCAATTGTGTGGATGGAAACCTCCAATAGACTGCCAAGCACTCATTCATTATCTCACACTTTTGTCTCTTAACCTCAAAGGCTCACAATAGGCAGTGTGATGACAGAATGGCCCCTCTTTAATGGTTAACGGGCCAAGAGAGGCCAAGCATTAACACCAGACTTTGAGAGTAGGCTGGAGAAAACATATGGAGCTCTAAATAAAATTCAGATCAAGCACAATGATAGCTGAGGTCTGCTTTGTGTTTGGAGGACATGGTGAAAAAAAAGTGGGTGGAGTGGAACGTTAGATCCACATAATAAGATCATGGAGCATGAGCAAATGAATGTATGACTCTGTAATGGGGCATGCTTTTGAGTGTAGAGGAAATTTGCAGCAGCAGTGTTATTGTAAGGGATAAACTCTTCAAACTCTACCCTTTATTACTCTTGCAACGGTTAGTTTTAATGAAGCCTCATCATCTGCCCAGAGTTCTGCTCCTAATCAATGACTCTGACGGTTGACAGATTTTCCAGGCTTGCAGTCTTTGTTAGAGGCTGGTGACCTGAAAGGCCTTGGGTGGTAGGGTAATGAATAAGATGTTTAAAGCTAATAAATAAACCTTCCAAAAGCTTCTATTGGGCGTGTGTTTGTGTGAGTGTCTGTTGCAGTAGAAGGGGTGTGGGGGGATTTTTCTCTTTTCCTTTTTTCCTCCCTTTTTTTCACACTTGCAGAATCTGCGGCCTTTGAAGGACTTGTGAAGCCAAAGGCGTCCCGTTGCTCAATCAAACAGATTAAGTCAGTCAGACAAGCAGCGATCTGTCCCATTCAATAAAGTTACTTTTGTCATGCTGGATCTCAGAGGGCCTCATATATGCATAACACCAGGCTTCGACATGTCACTGTTTTATCACACTGTGACCAAGGCTGGGTTTTAGTTTGCTGTTTTTCTTAGGTTTTTGGAAAGTGTACATTTCTGCATTTACATGGCATTATTTGTTGCTGATTATTTTTCTTAAACAGATTATTTTTGGACATTTTTATTTACACCCTAAATTAGACTAAACTGAAAAATGAAACCCTTTGATATTTCTTAATTCCCTGATCTGTGAAAAGGTGAGCATATAGTATTTCTAAAGCATGGGCGACCCAGTAATGAGGACATCTGTTCTCATATGGTCCTTGACACATAGCACCAGAAATTTGATGTCATCCTGTCCAAACTAGTACATGGCTGGCAGACAGCATGGCATTCTGTGATTGGTTCTGACAAGCTAGTGACAGCTCTGGAGGTGAGGAGGGTGCATGACAAAGGGCAAGCAGGGGATGAGGGGGAACGGTGTCAGGCTATAGGTCGGTCTGCCTGTCTGTCTGTCTGTCTGTCTGTCTGTCTGTCTGTCTGCCTGCCTGCCTGCCTGCCTGCCTGCCTGCCAGTCTTTTCTGCATCATCCACACACAACCTCTTCATAACCTCCGTCATTCTCTTGTAGCACGCTCCAATCAACACTCACCCTCCACCCACCCTCATAATCGGACCAATCAGAGCCCTATGACTTCCTTGCTTCAAATACCATGCCATGGCTACTTACTCTTTACTATTTAACTTGTTTTTCTTAGTATTTGGACTGTATGGTAATTTGCCAGCCTCTGAGGTTTATGGCTGTAACTGTGTATCTCTGATTTAAAGATGACCACCTGCCATTATTAAAATGAGAGCTGCTATGCTTTTGCACACAGCTGAGCACTGTGGGAGCCAACGAAGTCTCCTTGACATTGTGTATAACAGACTGTTGGCAGTGATATCCCTTTATCATTTTCGCCTCTCAAAGACATAAAAGGGAATCCTCTATTTTATAGAAGCGGCATTTTATTAGAGCTGCTAATGAAAAAAAGGGCCCCGTTTAACACACTGACATTTTATTGTAGGACATGATGACTACATCAGTAGTTTGTGTCTGTGTTGGGCTCACAAGGCAAATTGGATGGCTGTTTTCTCCTCATGTGGCCAGTCTCCAGTGTGACCTTGCATTAGTGCATATGCTCACAGCAGGGTCACTGGTTAAGGGCATGATCTGTCAGCCTTTGTTTATGAAAGGCAGACAGCACAAGCCTGTAAGATAACATATTTCATGCAATTAGTGGTCTGCTGTACTGCATTACAATGTCTGTGCAGTCACTGTAAACGTAGTTTTACGTGGATGTATTTTTCAGCTTCATGTGTTCATCCAGTTCTTAACGTAATGCTACAATGAAGAGTTTAAGTCATTTTGTTCGCTTGAATTTCAATGGCAATCTATAATGCATGCATCAATTACTCCCAGCAGCATTTAAACAAAACTGTAGAAACGTGTTTACACAACAATCTTTCCTATTATGGTTGCAACTAACAATTTGTTTTTTGTTTTAATGTACTGATTTCTAGCTTAATCAAGAGGTTTGCTCTATTGAATGTGCTATCACAAAATAATGTATCACGTTCCCAAAGTAACATCTTAAAATGGCTAATCATATATGTAGTTATCACACACACATGTATAGCTCTCTCTCTCTCTCTCTCTCTCTCTCTCTCTCTCTCTCTCTCTCTCTCTCTATCTCTATCTACTGTATATATATCTCTCTCTGGATGGATGGATGGATGGATGGATGGATAGATAGATAGATAGATAGATAGATAGATAGATAGATAGATAGATAGATAGATAGATAGATAGATAGATAGATAGATAGATAGATATACTGGCTACAAATGTTTCTGCTGTGTATAGGTGTTGGTTGGATGTGTATACTTCCTGGTGGGGCTGCACAATTTATCGAAATATTATCGAAATTGCAATATGAACTAGTGCAATATCCAAATCGCAGGGTGGCTCAATACTTGTTAAAGGTAAAATATGCGTCAAACCATTCTAAAATAAAGTATTGTGGTGCTGCAGAGACATCCTAGCCTGCAAATTGTTTCCTACAGACTAAAGTACAAGTCTTTGTTTGGTACAAATCCTCGCAAAAAACCCACACATGAGAATAGTGATACAAAAATGATCATTCCCTCCAATATCGTGAATCATATTGTAATCGCAATATCAGTCAAAAATAATTGCAATTAGATCTTTTCTTAATATTGTGCAGCCCTACTTCCTGGATGAGTTTGACGTTCACATTATTGAGATGGTTTCGCTGTGATAGAGATAGGTTGACAGAGTGTGTCAGTGCGGAGTCGGCAGCAGCTCTGATGACTGGCGCCCTCTGACAGTCGCTCTATAAGGCTTGGTAACCAGCCTTTTTCCTGGGAGGTGTTTACTGTCACTGTGCGTTGTGGGTGCCTGGCAGCAGTATTTCTCCAGGCTGTCAATCTCCACAGACACTAACCTGCCATGTTAGATTTGACCTCCACAGGGAAGATTACTGTCTCCAAGCTTTGGAGGCATCCTTCATTTTTTTTTCTTCTGCTCTGTAAGGAAACCTAGAAGAGAAACGACACAGGCATGCACGCAATATTATGACATTCAGATCAGGTCTGAATTTCCTAAAATATTAATTTATCATAAAATATTTTCAACATTAGCTACTACACTGGTATAACAGTGAGCAGATATTTGTTTTTTAGTGTCTGACTAGCAAATCAACAGTTATCAAGGAAGTGCAGCAGTACTATACATGTTACATGTGTTACAGGAATCTTGGGTTGTGTAGTAGCACTGCATATCCTTTGTTTCTGTAGAGCAGAAAGAGTTTTGGAAAAGGACATTGGCTGTGAGTTTGATGCAGTATGTGTGTGGGAGGCCTCAGAAATGCCTGTTAATTAATGGTGTTACATGATAACTCTCGGCACAACCAGTGTAGGTCACAGACTGAATTAGCATTTGCTAGGTAGTATTCTGGGATGTGATATTTTTTTAGATCAATATTTTAATATTGTGTATCGTCAGTAGGATGTTTTTTTGACTGACAGGTTTATGCTTTTAACAAGAGCTAAAGTTTAAGTGTGCTCTGTTCACTGGATTGGTATCACCTTGAATATTGACTTTAATCAGATCAGGTATTGACAAGACTGATCCAAATACAGTTTCTTTGTCAATGTCATTCTAAAATTCAGTGTTAAGTCATGACCGGCCACCAACATAGCTTTTGCATCAGTAATATCTTGCTTCATATTGAGCTTGATGCCGGGTGAAGTGTACTGATGTCGAATGCAGCTTTCCTTTCCTTTTGTAATGATTGGGATGGGAAAAAACATTTCCAGAGCAGTGCGGTTTTTAAGGATTTCTAGAAACGGGGGAAATATTTAACAGACAGATGGGAGTGGTGTTGATCTACTAACTCCCAGCAAATTAGCTTATTTCCTGGACTGTTGTACAGCTTAAAAAAAGACGCTAAGTGTGAATGTTGCCTAAGGCTATCAAAAGTAAATTTATTTTGTTATGGGTCATTGGTTTTGAAAGTGTTAGGATTTTAATAAATACGAGAGACCATCTGGGGCATTATTCACAATTACCTCACACATACAGTACAAGTAAAATGCTCTCCCACTCTACTGAAATGCTTTCATACACTCTAAGAAATAAATCCGTAAAATAACAGAAACCTTTCTACCGTAATTAAAAAAACAGAATTTTTCAGTTAAATAACTGTGTCAATGGTAAAAAAAAACACAACACTTTCTGTTATGGTGTAAATTAACAGAAATACAGCTGTGAATCACGTACAAGGGACAATTTCTGTTCGAATTTACAGTCACACAACTGTTAATTTACAGATATTTCTTAGAGTGTACACACTACTGTAAAATTACACTCACATACGGAGGAGGGTCTTGCTAGTACACACAGCAGTCCAGCATGGGAGGAAAACATGCTCTAGTTGATTGGCATTTCTTTAAACCAATCATAATTGTCTTGGGCAGTGCTAGGCATCGGGAAAAGCAGCTGTGCTGCTGCAAAATAGCCTCTGGAAGGAACTTGTTTTGGTGGAACGTGTACGTTCAAAGTTGTTTGTCGTGCAACAAAAAACTCTGATTGGACAGATAGTCTATCCAGCTGTCTGGATTTACTCTGCAGAGATCTAAAAAAAGTTTAACCATAGTCCTCATAAATCAAACAGAGTTGAAATTGGCAACACAAAGGAAGCCCAAGGCGATGGATATCCGGCCTAAATAAGTAAAATCCGGCAGAAATTCAGGTGGCAACCGAGCAATCCCAGAAGTGGAACGTCAAGGATATAGACTACATTACATCAAATATGGTCTATGTAAGTAATCATTTTTAATAAGTTTGGGGTTAGCGTTTTTTAAATAGATGCTAGGTATAGTTTTTAATAAACTTAATTATTTTTTAATGTCATGAATATGGAATTTTCTAATGTCTTCTTTAAACATCTGAGTGTCAAGTATACTGTAGATACAGTGGTCCTATCAGAGGCTGGTTCATCCTGTAATGATGTTGTTTGAGATGGGCCATCACACATAAATTTACAGCTTTCCATTTTTATCATAAATTGAGTGGTGCACTAAGAACGGGGGTTATACAGTCACATAAAATCTCCAGTTATGGCCTGTGTTCTATTTAGACCTTGATAGAAATGGGGCGTTGCTTCCTGGTGTATTTCTGACCATGAAAATTATAATATGGAACAAAGATTAAAATGAAATTATCGTGGCCAGCAGGCATTTACCCACCGTGCTGAGGCACACTACACCGGGTTAGGGAGGGGGGGAAAAACCCTGGTCCCCAAGAATAATGATAATACATTAGGCTGTGAGCGTGCTGGTATTATTGCTGTACATTATGTATATTCCATTTATACTACCTCACACAGCCCAACCGCTGCTGACGGATAGGTCATTACTCCCCGCACCGATGAACACTTATCAGGCCCCACTGCTGTTTATGGCCAGAATGAAGAGCACTTGTCAGTCAAGGTCACTGCTTTGTGTGTCCTCTTTAATAGTTCCTTCTTCACAGTTGTTGAACTTTGTATGCTAGCTTGGGCCCCCCTTTAAGTGGTGAGGGGGACTGGCCGGCTGCTTTAACAGGGAGAGTCAGTGTTTTATGTTGTGCAGAGGGACGTTCCTGCTGCCAGTGTTAACAGCCACTGTGTGTTTGACCAGTGCAGATTTTGGAGAGGTTTTAATGGTCTGTTGAATTATGGTTTTGTGTGAATGAGTAGCATTAGTGTATTTGTGTTCTTCAGAGAGAATAGGAAACAGATAGAAAGAGATCTATTTTTCAGATAAAGGTCTGTGTGTACTTGCTGCAGCAAACAAGCAGCTTTTTTCGTGTTTGCATGGGTGTGTGTCTGGCCGTGTGTATGTGTGTGAGTGTATAAGTTCGGATGACAGGATCCTAAGAGCCTGCTCTAACTGGAGGGCCAATGCTAATGCATGGCTGGTTGCGTTACACCGGCTAGTGCTGAAATCAGAAATGGCCCACAGTGCAGGGTTTGGCCCAGGGACAAAAACAGATTTTTGGTTGCCTTGGATTCTTTTAGCCTCAAGCCTCTAATATGTATCACTGCTGTACTAGTCGTATCTCTGGATCTTGTAGCACTAGGCCTGTACAAACAAAGACGCACACTTTTTTATCCAGACTTCTTAGGTAAAAAGGCTTGCACCATGGAAACTGTCAGTGTTATTTTGTCTTATGCTCTGATCATGTTTTTGCTTCCCGTACTTGTTTTCTTTACCACAAACTGGGTGTCATTCATTGTTTTTATTTTGTTAAAATTTTTTCTTTCTTGTTTAATTTACAGTGCACACATTTGCAGCAGTGTTTCTGTTCCCATGAGATTTTTGTCATAACATTCAAATTGAATGAGAAAGTTTCACACTTTTTACCAGTGTTAGCTGCGTCCAGTATAAAAGGCAAATGATGAATTTGATTTCTTCAAAAGGTGTAAGATGAAATCATAGGTTACCACTGTGTTGCAAGCAAGACTGCTAACAGTAGACTCAGTGGCACATGAGGTTCACATGGACATTGACGTAAGGAAACTGGATCTCTGAAAATGACTGAATCTTTATTTCAAAAGTCTCCCTCTCCTTCACCTTCCTATACAGCTTTTTTTTTTTTTTTTGACTCCGCTGTCATAAATCCAAATAGGTGATGGGTTGACAAGGTGCTTTTCATTGTCATCATTTTTCCTGTAAGTCATCCAACATAATTTACGTTGCTCACCTTCCCGGCCTGTTTCCCCAGAAAACCCCCATCCACAGTCCAACTCTCAGCTGTAAAAATGAACAGTTCCTGTTTCTCTGCTTTGATGCAATGTTGACAGGAGTCACTTTGATATACTCTGTAGTATGAAATTTCGATCCGTCCAGTTTTTTTTCCCTCCTGAGGCTTCATCTTTGCAGACATTGGGAGCTGTCATTTCGCAACACCCTGTGACGTGGGTGACACTCAGCCGATATGACAGGTGCTGGACAGCAGACGCACTGCTAGGCGAGCTGGCAATATTTCTTCAGGTAAAGTGCCCGAAATGTGTAAATAAAAATCTATAAATTTATCACAGATTTAAAAAAAAAAAAATTATAAATCTCCACAAAAACATACACCTCTGTACTAGATGTACAGAAATACTTTGAAAGTAAAAAGATGTAAACATATTTAAGTAATCGCTGGTGTTGGATTTTGCAGAAACACTGACAATGGTTATTTGTGAATATTTGCATTAATATTAACAGAGCCAATTCTCAACAACTCTTATGAATTTTATCAAAGAACAAAGTGAAATCAATCTTGAGGTTTTTGCTATGCAAAAAATGTATCTTTTGTTGGGGGCAATATCACCCACGTTCACAAGTAATTTGGTCTCAGATTCAACCTTTACAAAGTCTTAAAACAAACTGATTGTATAAGAAACAAATGAAATAATCTAATCCTATCAGCATATTGTTCAGGCGTTTTAAGAATTTAAGGTTTTACGACTCAACAATGGACAGACTGGTTTGTTAAGATGGAAGATTTGTTGCAGTGTGTACTGGAATATAGGCGATGCAGTGCACTCTGGGAGCCCACAGGGTGTATGTTCACAGTGTTTCCGGATTAGACACCTTGGTATGGCCTGTGGAGAGATGTTCGTAGTCCGCTGTTCACACAATCTGCCTGCTACAGCTGAGCTGCCCTTTGCCAACAGGCCTGGAGATAGGACAGACCGATTTAGATCCACAGTCGCAGTTCTCTTATGGTGCAGCTCACCATTTAATGTTTTGTGTGTTGATGCTGTTATAGTTCTTCTAAAGGGCAATTAAGGATAGTCTTGCTTGCATATTTGCCCATGAATGTGTACTGGGACCTACAAATTGTTGCAATGTTTAAATAACAGTTTTTCAGCAAGTAATAAGTTAGCGTGATCAGTCCATGTGAGGCCAAGTACTGTGGACCAAAGTCAAAGCAATGTTTCGGAAGTCATTACACTAATTCTGTTTCCTGTGTGCCTACATGCATGCTGCCATGTCGGATCAATTTGTCTGTGTATTGGTTACTGGATAACCTGACAGTTCTGTCCATAATAGCACAGTTCACAGCTTACAAGGCCTATTGTTTCACCACACACACGCACACACACAAACATGTTGACATGCTCATCTGTCACTAGGAAAACCGCCACAGGCTGTGGCCTTGGCACAAAGACATTCTCTGAGCCGAGTGAAGATGCTTGGAGCCAAGATGCACCCAGTCAAAATGTTAAGAATTTCAGATGCCAGAATAGACAAGCGCAGGCGTTGATTTGAGTAGAAATGATATTGAAGCAACTGTAGATGGATTTTACAATGATGCTTTGCTTGTTTCTGAAAACGAAGTGACCTCACTAGTTGGTTTTGTTATGGCTTTGAAAAGGAAATAATTAATGTTTAGATTAAAAGCATAATTATTGCATATTTATCTCCATAACAGTGCTGTTAGAGCTCAAAATGTTTCCAAATAGTTTTTTTGTTCCTATGACAGTGCCTGCCAAAAACCCTTGCTGCCTCTTAAAGTAAATGTTAAAGAGCTACAGCAATGCAGAGCTAATGAGACACCATGTGTACAGGGTGTGGTCAAGAAGGAGTGTTTACTTCTAAGCAGGAGCTGTAAGTAGGCATTATTATCATTATTTTGCATCTGCATTCGTTCAAGAAACAGCTGTTGAGTATTGAGCGAGATTTAAAGTGGCAGGGCCTGGAGTTGTTCTTGTTCATACAGCTAACTTAGCTTTGACATGATGGCTTCTGGCAGAGTTTTGTGCTGAACTCAACATCTGTGACAACCGTCAGCACCACTGACCAGTCCTCCCTCTCTCCGTCTCTCTTTCTCTTCTGTGTTTACATATTTCTCTTTGTCCTCCATCTTTCCCTGCCTTCCAGGATTGCCCAGTTTGGGGGGTTAAGACCAACACAGAAAAAGCGGGAAAAATGTGAACCTTTGATGCCACTAGATCAGTTTCTTCTGCCAGTACCCATTTCCATCACTGCCACATCAGCTGGTCCCAAGGTTTTAAGGTCATCCAAACATCTGGACCCTCCACTATGTTTTCTATGGTCAGTGGGTAGCATCTGTTCATAGACCCCGCCAGTTTTAATGTCTCTGACAACGAGGATCATGCTGAGAAAACCAGACAAAATGCTTTGATCATTCATAAGTGTTGCCAAGCTGTAAATCTGATGTTAACCTGCCACAGTCAGTACTATACCTCTACACATGGTCTAGAAGTTAGAGCCCTTGTTTTCTCCAATAGTACAAATAATAATAATCTCAAACATCATCAAACTTCCCCATCAGGAAAATATCATTATACAATGATAGGGAAATGTAATTAATATTCACATTATTATAGCTCCATTTTGACCAGATATGAAAAACACATTTATAATTCACACGGTTGCACAGAGTGACATGTTACTTCATTACAATGAGCACACTGTAGTTTATTTTGTATCACATACAACATCCTGCTACCAGAAATACTCACTATTGCACCAGATGTGTATTAATCCACAGCTGAAAATAGTCCCCAACAACTACAAGTAAGCCAGGTGATTTGGTAGGAGTCACCTGTTCCTTTGTGTCTGGTCTCAGTGAAGTTTGAGCAGCAGCCGGTGATGCAATGTCAGGGGCTCTTAGGGGTCAGGGCAGGAATTATTAAAGCGAGGGTGGCTGACAGAGGGAGCTGGCACTGGGAGCAAACAGATGTTGCAATCTTAAAGAAATACCCAACCTCTGAATTAAATATGAAGAGCGGGGGCAGCAAGAATAGAGAATGCTGGTGATTTTGTCTCTGCTTCTTGGCCAGTCTCAGTGCTTTTTTGCAAGTTAAAGCACCACTGATTGATCATCTGTTGCTGTGACAAGAACCAGGTGAAATATCTTAAGGTATGCTGGTTTCTCAAAAAGGTTTTGAGATATGTGACCAAAACCTATAAAAAAGTTCTAGGAAGCAGACAGCTGTTCGGAACATACTGTAGATTCATAATTCAGAAGCAGTGTGTCTCTGGACGCAGCATGTTATGTCAAAGTGTTTTAAAGCATTTACGCCAGAGCAGCTCAGTGATAAAATCTGTAAAAAAGAGAGGAATCTGACAGAATGTCCTCAGAACATTGTTTTACCACGAGTGTTTTGTTTCCCAGTCATTTTACACAGCTTCTCACTCGCAAGGAATCTGTCTGAATATTTGATGGCAGCAGAAACCGTTTCTGTCTTTACTAAGAGAATGAGGCTTCACTAAGACAGGTTTTCTCATCAAAAAAAGTCCAATTGTTCTAAAATGATTCCAGTGAAATAATGTGGTGGATCTGTATTTTAATGATCCCATGTAATGTTCAAACTTTGTATTAAAATTTTGTTTTGCATAAAGCCATTGCAAAAATCAATCAATTTTAGCCTCTTTGCTGTAGTTTGAACTAGGAGTGTGTGATATAAATAAAATCTATGACGGTATATGTATCATAATATTGATATACAGTATATCATTAGTGGAGGTGTAACTGTACACAAGTGATGGTTTGGTAAAGTAGCGGAAGAAACCCCAAATGCTAAAGGATACATTCATTTTCAATATTTTTAACAGGCTGTAGTAGTGTCAAAAATAGACAAAATTATCTTGCTGGGGACTGATGTAGCTATTGCCCACTGGCAACTGGTAAATGCACTTCTTTTTAACAATTTATTATCTAAAAAAACATGATGAATTTGAGCATTAAATTCACCTCTGCATATCTCTGTCTGTTTATCTCTAAAGTGGATGGCCTTCTGCCAGTTAGGCCTGGCTCCGAGTGCTGCAGTGTCAACACTGAAGAGTGAGCGCCAGAGGGGTGATGTAAGTATTGATACACTCCTTGAAATCACTTTGTCACCACCAGAGATGCCAAGCTGCTGGAGCAACACAATGGCAGAAAGATGATTGTGAATTCTTGGCAAAGGTTTGAGGGATGCCATTAAAAAGGCAAATGTTATTAATTTTCAGTGAGAACGCGCTCTTCTTGGCAATTGTCAGCGAGGTCGGGCTAAAGGGATGTGACACAGAAATTACTCTTCCTCCTGGCGTCTAATGTGACTCGTCACTCTGAGGAAATATCTGGGAGACGAGGACTCTGACAAAACCGCTCTCATCTAATAGACTAACTATTTGTTCAGGGCTCATGTGGTGGAGATCTGTCTCAATAGTGCTAAGTGATCAATTGCCTAAACACCACAGATCACTTGTGTATCAACACAAACAAGTGTTTTATCTCAAATTGCCACTGAGGGCCTTATCACATTTGTATGAAAGAAAGGAACAATAGCAATTTAAAACGATCAGGGAAGCGTAAAGTAGAGATGCACTACATTCTCTTATGGGCCTCATTTTAACACTGTAAATTTCCTCAAATGTGTCAGTGGTTGTCAGGGTGTTCTTTAAACTTGTTTGAACTGAGACAAACCCCCCTGTGGAGTGACATTTTCCAGGTGACACAATAGCCACACTTTATCCCGACCCCTTCATAAACACTTTGACCGCTGCCTTTGTCTCTTCCTGAAGACGTACTAACAACAAAAGACAGCACACAGGTCACACTAAAGGTTATGTCTTTATCCATTTCATGCAGTTTCAGATAAATGTTTTTACAAATGAACATGTACAGTATAATAAATGGTAAATGTTGGCTAGAACTAATTGAATAACAGGAATCCTACCAGTCATTACGAAAGGCACAGTTGGGTTTGAATGAATTTAGCTTTGTTTCCTACATAATTCAAGTTTGACTAATTTATGCATTTTCATGCCTCTGCATGCAGTTGATTTTCCATCTTCCAATCCATCCAAGCTTAATTATTGGATGCTTATGGTGGCAATTTGATTGATCGGTAGAGTCCTCTTTATGTCCACCTCGTGAATGTATATTCAATATTCACTCTTTTTTTAGTTTAATTTTTGATCTCACCAACTCCTCAGTGAATTATCTAAATGAAAAAAGAATGTAAATGCTTGTGAAAACATTTTTCTTTTAAATTGCTAAGTATTAAATCCTCTTTCAGTATACCTTCAATCTGCACACAGAAATAAAAATTCCGGATTCACTCTTGAAAATAAGAAATTGTAAAATTCTTACGGTTTCTAATTCTTTTAAAATTGCCTGCTGAGCTCCCTGAAAACTAAGTAAGTATTCTTCTGAGTGCTGAATCGATTGTAAAAGTCATATTATGAGTTATCAGAGATAACAATTGCGTAGTCTCTTCTTGCTTGTAATCTTGGTTTAGTCCTTGGCTTGTATGTCCTCCTCATGAAATAACTATCCCACTGCTACATGCTGGCAGGACGGGCTACTGCACACAATGCTGCAGTATTCTATGTGAGAAAACGGCTCATGTTGTTGTATCCCATTACCACGACCACCTTGAGATAAATGGCTCTTTCTCCCCTCTGCCATAAGGTTTTATATCAAACGACATGTGTTGAGTATCTGACCGTGGGTTATATTGTTTCAGTGGAAATAAAACAATCACTTCTGGAGCTGTTTCTGGGCGCCTGGCTGTGGTGTGTATCTGCTGGCCCACCTATACACTCTGTTTATAGATGTAAGGAAGAGGACAGTGGCAGGTGACAGGTTAACTTTGCTGTGTAAATTCCTGGGCCGTGTATGATGTAGCCTGTGATCCTGCAGTCCTTGATTAGATCTGAGCTAGTAAATATCCTGTGATTAATCAAAAGGGCTTGTTCTGCGTGTAGCGTCCCTGTGTCACCTTCACAGCTGGGGAGCAGGGCCGTCTTGTTTACCACACTCCACCTCCATCTCCTCAGACTCCATCCTTATTTCCTCACAGCCCAACATATAAGTCTTGTGCAAAACCCAATGCTGTGGATAGGTTTGCATTGTAAATTATACGCTGTAGCAGATTTTTGAAAAATAATTGCTTGATATGATAGTGTGTCCCTCTGTCTTATTTTGTTACACATTTATGTAAAGGATAAGTGTAAAAAGTGTTTTTGTCTTAAAACAAAAAGATAAATATAAAACAAAGATAAAAGATTAAGATAAAAGATTCCATTTGTGCTTGAGTGCTACAGGAAGGGTAGGGAAGTTGTGAAAGTGCTGCAAGATGGACTTACACATTGATGACTTGGGTCTTTTTTATGGGATATGTTGACAATAAGAAATATAGACTCCATGTCAGGCTTATCCTTTTAATTACAAAATAATTAGCACTCAAACAGAGAATATCCCATAGAAACCGCTTTGCTACAGGCTCGTTACATCATGAAACATGTTAAAATGAAGGCCAACATGATAATGGGTGATTATAGTAATTAATAGACTGAACTAATTGAGAGAGAGAGAGAGAGAGAGAGAGAGAGAGAGAACCCATTTTTAATTAACCACCCTGCTCTGCTGGCTTACAATAGCCGTAACATTGTCTGACAACTGGTGTAATTTCAGTTACTTTCTGTTTTGTTAACGAATTCCTGTGTGATGTTTGCTATATCTTCAGACACTTTTTTTTTTATTCCAAGAACAGTTCACTTGGAAAATGTATTCTGATGTCCCGACTTGTCAACACATTCTTGTCCGCAGTGCATGATTTAGCTGATTGCTGCCCCCCTTTTCATGATGACCCTTTGACTGTCATTTGAAAACGGTGTAAGGGACATGCATGTCATGTTAATAAAGACACCAAACCCCACATATCCCTCCACCACAGAAAAAAAGTCTGGACCTGTCCAGGATTATAGATCTCTAATTGCTTTTGTGTGGTGGTGCAGCAGAATTGTGCTTCCCAGATGTCACCCCTGCCAAACCCGAGTGCACGTCACTGTCAATAGGCTTGAGAAATCTCCCTAACAAGCTTGTGATTACATAAATCTACAGCCGCTCTAGATATTGCACCAAAGAGACTGAACAACTTTCAAGGAGACTTCCTTTTTTGATGTTCCAGAGCTTGATTGCATTTAAAAAAAAAAAAAAGAAAAGAAAAGCGAAACCCACTATATTGGGAATGTGTCCAAACAGTCTAGGTTTGCTAATTTTGTCATTGTCAATTTCATAGCGTGGCCGTGAGAACGGGCGACGGTGGAATGAAGTTCTTGAGTGCTTTGCAGAGGGGCGTGAGTGGGTTTGACAGGCCTAGTGAAATATGCTCCGCTGTACCTTTTTCCATTACAAGAGCAGGGACCAGAAATGCAAATCCGGGGTTCTCTCTCCGGAGGTTGTTAGAAAAGTGACATATCAAACAACTGGCTTCAAGTGGCAGACAAAATCTTACATTATTGCTACATCAGTGCTTTCATATCTTAATGCCTGATATTATTACCATTGCTTTTCAAACACACATTTTCAATAAAGAGCTGTTTTGTTTTGTGCAGCTCTCTAAAGCCATTGTTTAGATGGCCGTAGCGCTCACGTCCATGTTTAATATGGCAGAAATCCTTGATCATCAGAGTAGTAGCCACATCCGAAGGAGAGTGACTGATAGACTGGATCTGTCTCATGGCCTTCTCTGAAGAGTTGATGAATTGGCTTAATGGCGAGTAGACCAGAGAGCCACGCTAAAGGGGGGTGAGAGGGGACATTAAATGACATGGTTTTATAGCCTATCAGCATTGTCATACCGCCGCTGTAATTTCAGCCTCCTTTTTTTTCTGCACCATAACGCGTGTTAGATGTTAGGCCCTAAGCTTGGTTAAACACACAACTCTTTCATACCCGCTACCTCATGATGCCGTGTGTCATCACCTGTAAATAAAGTTGACATGCTGAAGCTCTAACCATAAGAACCGACACTCAAAAGTTAGACCTTTCTTAATACCATGTGTTTATTGTAATAATTTTAGTGATGACAATGGAATCTAGACCCTGATCGCTTAACTTTTAATCAATCAATGCTGAGTTAGCATTGAGCTCAAAGAACCACTGTGCCTAAGTCCAGCCTCAAAGAGCTCCTAGTGTGGCTGCAGACTCTTAGTCTTGTTAGCATGAGGCAAAGATGCCAAAAAGGTAATACATTCTTGGGATTTGTCCATAACTGTGTGATGTTGCATATAATAAAATCATGTTTATTTGAACCAACTCCAACATGCGCACCAGAAGCCGTAAGCACTGAGACCCATTAGGCTTGAGTATTTACCAGCCTGTTTTCAACACAACTCATTATTTGTGATAAATTAGCAGGCTGATTAAAGTGATGTGCCCTAATTTGTAAATGACTGGGATGCACCTGTCAGTGAGACTCATTTACAAATAACGACCATCCACTGAATAAGTAACAACCTTTCTAATTTCAGTTGACTTCTTAAAGGTGTAGTGTGTAATGTGTTTAGTTGTTCATTATGAAAATCGGTGTTGCCCATTCACAAACTTACCTTTTTCATGAATATTTACCACCACCATCAGTTCCAAATATTTCTATTGGTTTGAAATTTTACATTCTGATGAACTAGGGTAGACGCTCCATATTCATGCGCCATCTTGAAATACGTTAGCCGGTAAGGGCCATACAGGATATACTGCGCTGCCTTTTGTGTATTCGCTGTCACATGTAAACTCACAGGTGCTGCTAATATGCTAATAGGTATTGTCGCTTACCGGCCACAGCATGTTTGAAGAAGGAAACACGGAGGACCACAGGTTCTCTTAATACATCCATGTACATATTCAAAATCCAAATTTCAGGAACAGGATTCGTCTTCTTTGCTCAGAAAAAGAAAAAGGATATTGAAAAGAGCAAAAGACCGGCGTAAAAGCTACCGAGAGAGTTGATTGCGATATATGATCTCAACACTAGACGGAAGAAATTCCTACACATTGGACCTTTGTCCATCTGATTTGTATTATTCTGCAATTTCCTTTTGTTGCGAATTGATTTTTGCAGACCTGTCATTCCTCCCTCTTAGCTGAGACTATTACTGTAGTCGACTAATTGATTACTTAATTGACAGAAAATGAATCCACAACTATTATGATTACTGATTGATCCTAATTTTTTTGTTAAGAAAATGTAAGGAATTGATGTTTTGCTTTGTAATATATGAGAATAAGCAATTTGATTATGTCACCTTGGGCTCTGGGAACTTTTCATTCATTCAGGTCATTTTGTCACAATGGTTAATAATAATTAAAATCTTAAATTAGAGCCCTACTTAAATATTCTGTTTCCAGAGTCAAACAATTTTGAGAAGAACAGTGAAAACATACCGATGTCTGACACATATTTGAGCACATTTTTACACTCTTTTATACGGAACATAGAAAGTGTGGAACTTATAAAATCTGAGGGAACAGCAGGAGAAGGAGCTGCTGCAGCAGCAGGGCGGGTTTCCCATTAACAGACACTGCCCTGTAACTTTACATGCCCTAACAGTAATACAAGACAAGGGGGTATATGACCTTCAGCCATTAAACCATCCTGTTAATTGTCTAATAATAAAATGTTTTTATTGTGCCCTTTAGTATAATTGAATTTCACTCTGCTTTTCACTCATCTTATTTTTATTTCTCTTTTTGCTGAGGCTGTGAAGCCTCGCCATCACTGGTTATGACGGTATGGGATTGGTTTTACAGGATTGCCACTCTAACTAAGCTCTGTCCGTTCATCTACCTCACCATTCTTCTCCCTGCTAACGTAACATTTAAACCACTCTCATTACAGCACAGATTACAGAGGCCTATTGGTCCTCATTAGCGCCCACTGATCCCTGGCTGGGCCCATGTCCTAACATCTTTTAATTAGCATTCTGGAAATCTAATCAATGTAATAGCTCAGAATATTTTCCCCTTTTGCACTTATTTTCTTCTTTTTATTCCAGGATGTTCAAGGCTTTTTTCTGAGCCTGCCAGGTATGTTACATGAGGGGTGAGGAGACCTTGTTATATGTAGTTGAAAGGGAAACTGGATCACTGAGTAGATTTGACTGCACGCTGTGAACTTTGATCAAACAAATTATATCTTAAGACACAAATTATACTTCTGAGATGTAATTATTGTTTTTTTTAAAGTATGTGTGCAGTAATAAGATTGAAGTGCTGCAGAAGAACATAAAAAGCTTTATATACCCCTTAGTAACAGATGTAAATGGAGGGCTGTGAATTTTTCTCTAAATGCCCTGTAAAGCCTTCAGTCCCCAGCCAGGCTCTGTGGTGTGATATAAAGTGAAAGCCAAGGCGGGGTTTGGCACTGGACGGCCATTTTGTGTCTGGTCTGATGCATGGTTTCTCTGGGTGTCACTTTGACTACTTATCAGAGTCAGTGGTGGCGGCAAGCAAAGCTGCAGGTCTTATTAGAGCATGTTACGGCAACAGTAGCAGGGTGAGCAGAAAAAACATGTTTTTTAAAGCGTACAGAGGTTACAGCATCAAAATTATATGTATAGATTATTAAATTATTTTGTTCCCATTATAAGTGTAATATCTTAAACGCAGATACCAAGATCTATTTTATTTGCTCATCATAAAGTAGAGGATGACTGCTATTAGGCCATTGTGACTAGCATCCATGTGAGAGAGAGCAGTCTATGCCAGCCTAGTATTCATACACCTTTGTGTACAGTAAAGTGCTGTTTCTATGCCAGGTATCCAGGGCAGACATTTTGGCACAGCTTTGGCAGTACAGACAAAGACGCCAGGGTGTGATGGGACACAGACCTGCCATTTCCCAGCAGCACTGGCATGCCTCTCACTGTAGAATGATGAATGGTTACACACATTTGTTCATGCACACATATGACACATACACACTCAACTCATATGCACGCACACATGCAAAAACATACAGGCAACCCACTTGGTCAGGTCAACCAGGCTTTGGCATTGCATCACACACACAAAGACAGACAGGCGTCCTTACTGTAGCGCTGCATTATTCAGAGCCAGGTGTAGGAGGAAGGGGGAATAAGGTTGTGTTTATTAGCTGCTCCCTTGGTGTTCTCTAAATTGCCTTGTTTGCTCGGCACAAGCACACAAACAGATGCTGTCCTCTCTGCTCTGGGTAATTCTCGGGGTCTCTGGGTATTTAGTGAAAGGCCTACTGCACCACACACAGCCTAATTTGTGCTTGTGCATACAGTCTACGCATACAAACACACACATCAAGCTGCGCTACTTGAAAAACACATTTGCGCACTAATTTTGCGCTGACATTCAGGAGTACGGTCTGATTCATGCAAAGAAGAAGACATTGTCTATCTACATAAGTAATTGGACTACCCCACAGTCCCTAACCCTCTCAGCGACACAATTTCATTCTTATTAAGAAAATCTGCATTTAGGTAGGACCAATGCTATCAGTCGAAATTAATCTGCTTTGACTGATCCCTAATGTGACCACAGTCATCGAGTAATTATTGTCTGGATGGCTGTGCACCAGCTTCATAACCACTGTCCGCCTCCTCCTACTCCCCCCCCAAGAAGAGCTAGTCTTGGTGTGTGAATCCCTCTGCAGCGGGTTACAGTGGGTATGGCAGGCATGTCATTTAGCCCTTGATCAGTGAGTCTTGATTAGCCTGCCCTGTATTATTGTGATTAACGTCCACCCAGCGGACGACTGTCCTGTTGTCACCAGTGATACCATCTGAGATCTTGAGACTCTGGGATAAGGGCCAGTTGAAGGACCTGGTAGTGTGGCAGCACAAAACTGCTCACTCTGATGATGGCTGCTTTTCTAAAATGCACACACACTTTAACTTCTTTCCTGTCACTCACAAAATCTAATGCATGTAACGAGTGCAGTGCTCTTTCCCTAATGCAGCTATGTTTTGTCTGTGTGTCTGCTCGAATTAGTTAACCCACCACCTCTTCTGCAGCCTGCGTGTTGCATAGTATTTCCATCAGGCTACATGCTTTATGCCTCTGATATGCACTGAAATCAAGAACCACATCTTTCCACAGTCCTCTGTTTCCTTCTTTAATCTCACACCTCCTCGACCAACAAAGTCGATTTGACCACGGCTGACTATAGTAACAAAGGCAGTCCAAGAGAATATGCACATTTTCAATGTACGTCAAAGTAAATCACAGCGATGCTGCGCGCTGACCCCCGTCTCTTCTCCTCAGACAATCGGTCGCTTACACTGAGGGAGCTTTTGTAAACAGGCCTGTGGTCCAAACTGGTTGATAGCTCACTGCTACAAGACACAGGACAAAGAAAGATGTCCAGGGGAAATTAGGGCCTCAGTTAAAATGGAGAACTTTATCCTAGAGTGTGCCAGAGAAAAGACCACCAATAGTTTGAGAAGAAATAACAGCTTAACAACATGTGACCTATATGCAAAAGTGTGGCACTTGAGAAGCAGCGATGAGACTTTCTGGCAATGCATCTTTATCCAACTTTAAAAAGAAGTACACACAAATGTGTTTTTATTTTGAAATATTTTTGATGCTGGATTTAGGTATTCTATAAAGATTTGAGTTTATTTCCAAAATATGTGGCCATTTTTTGTTGATGTAGCTTTTTGTCCATGTATGTGTGTCATTCCTTTGTAATTACTCGCCTAAACTCAGACCCCCTTCTCATGGCTCATGTGCATCCGCCGGTGGAAAATAGTCAGTTTTGATTACAAAGTAAATGCTGCAGCATCAGACAGGGGGGTTACATGCTGATATGCATTCTATCAGGATGATTTATGCAAATTATGCACATTATTCCCGCAGGAATCTCTCTTCTGAAAGTGCCAGGATAAATTGCCGGAAATTAGCCATAAAATTCACTGTGCAGGGAGTGTGAGGTGAAGGCCGCCGAGGAGCCAAGGACATTGGGCCGCCGTGGTTACGCTTGGCCTGGCCTGCCTCCCCCATGCTTGGCATTCATGGCTGTTAAAGACCTCTGCTCAGACAGATACACTGAAGCCTCGAGTAGCACTCAGCACATCAGGAAGATCAGCCAAGCAAGTGTTACACTAACGGCCACGGTTTCATGGTCTAGTAACATGACAGATTTTCAGCAGAGGGTAGCTGATCGTTTTTTTTTTTCTTTCCAAATTTTAGATTGATATCCACTGTATAATTCTACATTGTCAAAGGACCTCAAAACCAGTCAGTGTTTGGGTTTTTTTTGTCTTTTTATGCCTTTGTTTACAACACAGTTAACCTTGGTTGTAGTGCATTTTAATCTTCAGATTAGACTCTAATCAGAAACCTGTCCAGCAATCAGGAAATAAATAGTTGTTTGAACAACACATAAACAAGTAGCTGTTGGAATCGCTGTGTGTGTGTGTGTGTGTGTGTGTGTGTGTGTGTGTGTGTGTGTGTGTGTGTGTGTGTGTGTGTGTGTGTGTGTGTGTGTGTGTGTGTGTGTGTGTGTGTGTGTGTGTGTTTTGAGCAGTGAGCAATTCACACTGTTATTGTGTCATCCTCCATGTCTTTATTTCAATTTGGAAGCCAGAGTTAATGAATATCAGAGACTGGAGATGAAATCCACCTCGCTTTAGCTTTAATGAACCCTGAGAGGGTCAGGATCTGCATATTGATCAAGACAAGTGATCCCTGTCTCTCTCTTATGCAAACTACAAAAGAACACACACCCCACATATACAGCGATTCCAGCAAGCCCAGGATAGTTTGATGTATCATCTTACCTTTTTAAAGCTTAGCTCGTAGCAGTGTTTTAAATGTGTCTGAGTGCTTCTGAATATCATGCTGATTTTGACAGTTCACATAATCCAGGGAGGCTGCTGGGTCTCTGTGAGCGCTACATCTAGTCCAATCAAACAGTGGCACATTATCTGAGTGTTAAGGTCACAGAAATTGAAAGTTTGCAGCTGTCTGGGGAGCCTTGATATATTCTAATACACTAAAAGTTATTTTTATGTTGCTGTGATATTAAAAATATTAACGGTTTCTTTAATGATGTGAACATTAGCTACTTTTGTATTCACCACGATATATTTTGATCATGAGGGTGATTTAAAGAATTTCTCAACATGAAAACCGGATGAAAAAAAACAAGGCTAAAAGTCTCTTTTGGACTAAGGCAGCATGATACCAAATTAATTGTCACCCGACAGCATATTTGCACAGTGAAAGCACTTTATTCTAGTGCACCAGTTTGTTTTCTCAAATCAAGAGTGAATTTTTGTTTTGAAGGAAACAAAACTGTACAGCAACAGATCCTGCTGTGTCCAAACAACACTGCAAATTACTATGCTCTGCCATGGCACTTCAATTCCCCAAGGAATAAAAGAACATCAGATTACGGCACAAAAACAGAGCCATCGGTAAACATGGATTAGGGGATTGGGACTTAATCTGATTAATATGGAGGCAGAGATGTTACCCAACAATTGTATTCCAGATGAGAAGATAATCACACATTACTACGTCATTTTGTACGCTTTCAGAGTTAAACACGCCACCATATGTTTACCTGACCTCAAGGCTACCTGACCTCTGCCTCAGAGAAAAACATTTCCACTATAATGAGTTAGGAGCTCAGGAGGCATGCAGGAAAACATAGTTGGTACAGGAAATGTCAGTATTTCAAGAAGATTTGCCATAATGCTAGAATGAACTTGAACTCTTGATAAATAGTCACAATGTCATAAAATGTAATTCAGAGAATTAGCAGTTCAGGTCATGCTGTCAGATGTGTGTAAGTTAACAGCCCTATATCTCTAAATGCACTCTTAAGAAAATAATGTAATGGATGGACTGCATTTAGTCGACTTCTACTTTACAGTACAAAGTGCTTCACAATTTGCCTCTAATTCACCCATTCACACACAGATTGGCCCAATCCCAAAGTCTTGGGACTTTACTACAGCACAAAGCGTTGTGACGTGTACCACCGAGACCATAGGGAAAGGTAAGCAACAGCACGACACACGACCACGGAACGGACCTGTTGTCCAGCTTGTATGACAAGAGTATGAAAAAAAAATTGAAATCAGGCAGCCGTCTCCTGTTCCTTCGCCGTGTGGAAAGCAACAAACTTAAAATGAAAATTCCCAAACCAGTGTCAGCAACTTCGTTATTAAACATTGCCAAGGTAACATGATCTTGTGAAGTGCTGTCCCAATCCAATTTATACCTATCAGAGGCCATGGCCTCACACTCTCACTCACTTGGCATCTGAGATCAGTTAGGTCTGTGAGTCTTTAGTTCTCAGGGCTCACTTTGGGATTGTTCTATTCATACACCGATGGTGGTGGAGCTGCCGTGCAAGGTGCTGGCCAGCCCATCGGGAACAATACTTTGACATGCTCACAGGAGGAGTCGGGATCTAACCGCCAACCTTGTGATTAAAGGTAAAACAGCCCTAACACCTGTAATGTATATATTTCATAAACATATAACACAGGGGCAGGTGCTTGAAAGATCAACACAGGCAATACCATAATTTAAGAGTATAAATGGAGTTCACAGCCAAAGCTTCATTTGAAAAAGTATTTATTTTCTTTTTTTTATGAAAACCTATAATTTGACATACTGCATTGCTTTTCTCCAACAAAGAATGACTAGATAGTGGTAAATTTTCCCTGTTAAATAATATTAACATACTACTGTTAAGGTTGCAGCAATGTAATTGCTTCAGTTAAGTAGCTAGTCTTTAGATCAGGTCCTATCAGGTGTCCGAAAATATCTGACAGAACTTTGAATATAGAGGTTTAAAATTGGATTGATTTGCCAAAACATATTAATTTTAGCCATTTACTTGAGAGAAATGCAATTAAAAAATTAAATAAAAAATAAAGTGCCTTAAACTGCCAGGCTGTCTAATACTGTCTCCTTCAAAAGCCTCGAGGCTCTGTTACACACAACCCCAAATCCACTTCATGCGGATTTTGAAACATATGAGGAAGTATGCAAGTTGCACAGCTGATCATAAATAGTAAACAGCAGAGGATATTGCTTCTCTAGCTGTGGGATCTTGCAAAAAAGTTGTTCTTTCACTGTATATTGAAGAAAACCACAAACTTGCTCAAGACATCACTGCTCAAATGTGGCAAAAAAGTGACTTAATCCTTTTAAATACATTGCACCTTTATAGCTCATCATAAAGGTTAAATAAGTAATGTGTACATATTTAACAAAATTGTTTATACTTAACTAAATTGGGCCCTTTAGTTGTACAATCATATTAGCCTGAATTCTGTGCACAACACAAAGACATTATACATTGCTATCAATAGCCTGACACAAATGAATTACCACCCAGCAGTTGATTTGGTGCCTCAGCCATTGCAGTACATATATCTTTATACACAGTGTATGACACAGCATGAATGAATCTATTGCCAGAGTTTAGCCTGTTACTGATATGGAGAGGACATTTCAATTCAATGCTCTTATGTATATTTTGACTTTCATGTTTGTCATCCTTAGCAGACATTACATCCGCGTTATGAATAGGCACCCTGCTGGCCCTTGATATGGTAAATTGGACGTTTTATGGTTTATGAAAAGGGGTGTTTTTTATCTTCCATTTTTATTCATGAGTCCAGAGTCTTGCTGTAAATGCTTTTTAAGACAGATTCAGCTTTATTAGACTCATGAATAAAAATGATCTTGCCTATCATGACTACTGGCTGCGGTTGGTGGTCACTGAAGAAAACTATTCAGTCCATGACACTTCGGAGTGCCCAGTCCAACCCACCAACATAATACCCTTGTGTGTACATGACATTTCACCAGCTTGGAATGATGGCTGAAACACCACAGTGTCTAGCAGTTCTCACATCAAGAGGAATATGATGGCTTTCAATTTATGAACCTCTCACTTAAATCATGCAATCCTTCACCTAAGTGTTGTCATCCTCTTGGTAGTTGTAAAATGTCCTTTGCCTTTGAGCTGATATTTCCTGTGCTGTGTTCTTTTTTCCACACACATATGGCTCCATCTCACCCCTGGGGAATTTCCTCCACTGGGCTAATGTGAATATTAGTATGGGTTAAATGCTCCAGTCATTTGTGCATTAATGCATATTGCATAATTAATGTTTTTGTGAAGTCTCAGTTACCAAACAGAAGTGGAGAGAAAAATATACATTTCTGGGTCAAAATGTAAATATTTCACTTAAGTCCTGAAATGAGATGATTTTTTTAGCAGGAACTGCTGACAGGATTTGTATGCCAAAGATGTTTTGATGTCTCTGGTTAGTTCCATTCTTGATTAAGAGCTGTTCTGTGTGACGATTCATGGCATTAAGGATTGTGATTGGATTAAATGGGACACTGTAATGACTCTGTTGTCGGAGTGGCTCAACGTACAGACACAAAGCAGAGATCGGAGACTGGCTAAACCAAAAAACTCATTGTTTTAAACTGGGAACACAATGTCAATATTGTTCACATGTACTTTAAGAGGAAAGATAGAAACCAAATTAGCGTTTAAAGTATAAGAAGAAAACATTGATCTTATGGGCACTGTTTATTCTTATTTATGTTTGTGTCAATTTAAAACATTAAAATTAGAATTGGATATTTTGACTTTTATTTAGTTATGAGTGTCTAAAATGTTGCATGTTTTCACATTTGAACTAAAAATGAATATTAAGAAAATGTCATTAACTGATAAACCTTTTCCCTTCAGAAAACTTTATAATATGAATCTACACAGAATTATTTAGAAAATCTTTTGTATTGAATCACTATTTGTTGCCTTAGAGAAGTGAATCTCTGCAGGTCAGTCGTACATTATTACCAAAGCTGTTGAAGTCTGACAGGAAATACTTAATGGTTCAAAATCCATAATAAAAAAAAATAACAGTACATGAATTCAGAAGAAAGAAACTATTACTCTGTTCCCTTTAAAAACAGTTGCCTCTGTCCATGGTGCTGAAGTCTTTAACCAACACACTGACCTCACTATTTGTGACAAATTATTACGTATTAATGTACACTTCAGTAAAAATGCTATTTATATTTTTCTCATACCAACAGTACTTAGATTGTGCCTTTAGATACGTTTTTTTCTTGACTTCGTAAATATTTTAAAATCGTGTTCCTAAATGTTTCAAGTTCTGATTCAACTTCCTGTCTACATTCTGAAGATTAATATTCGTGTGAGAGTGACTGGTTTTAGGATTGAGATTATGTAATATAGACTTTTGCGGTTTGGCCTTCATCAAAATGTTTTGGCATAGACCGACAACTGAGGAGGACAAAGGGCGAGACGATGGGAGTGCAGCTGATGGCTGCGTTGTGATTAAAGACACCAAATTACGGCAATGAACAGTGTCCTAATTACATTCCTTAATCACATTCTGGAGGTCTAATTGCCTTAACGATGTGTTCCATTACGTGAAGGCAGGTATTACAGTCGACAGTTTTCAAACACACTTGTTTTCGAATTAAGGGATTATTACACGCCTTCACGGAATTGTTTTAATAATCACAATAAAGGTCGGAGTTTTTTGTTTTTTGTTCAAGGAGCATGAAGCTCTTCTTTCTGCCTTGAGGTAATATTCGCTAACCACGTCTGGCCTTCGCTCCAAAGACGTCACTTACAGCTCAAGAAAAGAAAAGTTATCGGTTTTGATGGAGCAGAAAATTATTGAACAATTCTTTCTCAGTGTACTTGACAACTAAGACTCCGAGACTGACAAATAACTGCCACACCACCCCCAGAAACGACGGTTTGATTTTATGATTAGCAGTTTGTTTTGCGATTAAACCGTAATTAAATGTCAAATGAATGTCTCAAATGTCCGTGTGTATTCATCAAATGCACAATAAAAGTTAAAGGCAGTTTGCTGTGATTCCACTGACACTAAACTTCACATAAGATGAATAATCAGAAGTGTTTCTGTTGTTCAAAATATTTTAATAAAGCTTTTCAACACTGAAATACATACAAATGGCCCTCTTTGCTCATATAATAACTTAAGTATCTACAATAATCCATATCGTGACCTGACAACGTCATTAATCTGATGACCGCGATCATCTTGTGTGAGAAGAAAAAAACGCAAAAGATTCAACAACTCAGAAAAAGACTACAATGTGCAATGTAAGCGAAAGTATCCAATATAAATATCCAAATTAATAATAACAAAAGACACACCAAAACACCTGAAACAAATAGATTCAGGTTCTCTACATTTTTCTGAAATTTTATTATATCACAGTGCCCTCAAAAAGAAATGTAATAGGCGTGCGGAACTATTAACAAGTGTCTGGATTAACACATAAATATTTGACTGATTAAACGACTTAACGTCATCTATATCATCTAATCATTTAACTTGTCCTTGTTCATGACATTCCACGTGCTCAACAGAAAAGTTCATTAAAACAGGCCTTGAACCAATACGCAAACAGCAAATGTCTCTGAGGTGAATGAAAGAAAACCCGCAAAATAAATAAATAAGGAAGCAGCAAAAAGTGAGGTTGGACCTACGCTCCAGGAAGGTGTCCATCTATTTAAGTGAAAAAGTCGCAGGTTGTCAGGTCACCCAAATCTCCAAAAGGGTCCATAACAGAGCAAGTGATCAACAACTCACTCAACACTTGCAGCCACTCTTACAGGCCTACTGTACTTGTTTGATCTTCACTGCCATTCATACCAGCACTTTAAGGATGATTTATATACACAATCAAGTATTGTTTGAACAAAAAAGCGCGTTTTGAATGCATTTAGTAAATATTATAAAAGTATTCATCGGCATTACTTCTTTGTCTCTAGCCTACTGACTTCAACAACAGTAGCCTCACAGGTTTCCCCTCTCCAAAAGTGTTCTTAAAAGTGGTTTCTTTTCTCCCCTGTGCTTCTCGGAGTCCTTTGTCAGTCGCAGTTAAGGCTTGTCAGTGCACTGTTTGCAGAGGCTGGAGGTGGCGTTGTTGAATAGAGCACACTTATCTGGGCAGGAGGACGCAGCCACTCCGGTGGGGAAGGGATATCCGGGCGGCTGGTCGTACGCGCCTAAACCCGGAGCTGCGAGGGCAGTGGTGGCCGGTATCGAGGCAGCAGATATGGCTTGGCCCTGGTTGAGATACGCCACTAGCCTCCTCATCTCCTCCAGAGCCTGCGCCTGCATGAGGATGTAGTTTTTGGCGAGCAGCAAAGTGGCAATTTTGGAGAGTTTCCGCACTGACGGGCTGTGCGCGTAAGGGATGACCCCTCTGAGCTCATCCAGCGCGTCGTTCAGATCGTGCATCCGTCGTCTTTCTCTGGCATTGATGTTTAGCCTCAGTGTTTTCTGCTCTTTGGTTTTCTTACCTCCTTCTCCTTTCCCCGAGGGCACCGTCCGCCCGTCGGCCAAAAGGACCATGTCACACCTGCCGTCACTGTCATCGTCTTGACTCTGCTCTCCGCCGCTGCTCTCTGCTGCCGAGATCCTGTTGGCGCTCTCACCGAAATTAACGCACAAAGATCCGGTCGGCAGACCCAGTGGCCCCCCTCTACCTCCCGCCAGTCCTCCCGGCTGAATCGAGTCTTGATCTGTCTGGTCAAAGCAGCTGATAGGTGACTGGCGATCTCTGGCTGCCAGTTCAATGCCAGCCGACGACCTGAAAGGGTCCATTTTTTTAGTGGACACAGCGCTGAGAGTTTTGTGAAAAATGTCCCCTGCACCGCCGTTCAAGTTCATCCTTCTGTCCATAGCCTCTTGGATTCCGCGTTGTTGCAGGCAACGGTCGCTTCTGGCAACTCTTTGTGCGCGCCTCTATGAGTTTGTTCCTCGGTTTGCGCTTTACGAGTTTAGTTGTGTGTCAGTGGGGAAGTTGCGGGCTTGCGCGACTTGTCAGCTGAGGTGTGGAGACGAGGAGGAGACTCATGTAATAAGTATTCCTCGCTCTCTCTCTCTCGCTCTCTCTCTCCCTCGCTCTCTCTCTCTGTCTCTCTCTCTCTTCTCTCTCTATGTCTGTGTCTCTTCACCTTCAACGAATCTCCACTATTATTCTCGTTACGCACGAGACACTCGAGTCTTTTTACATCATTATCTCGAGGCGGGTTATTAAAAATGATTCGCCGACATCCTTTCGCTCTCTACCCAATCAGGTTAATATTATAATTAATGGCATTTCAACGATGACAAACAATACTGTGTGTGTGTGTGTGTGTGTGTGTGTGTGTGTAGAAAGCCTTCTGATTAGTGGTTCGCTTGTTTGACATTCTCTTCGAAAATCAAAGTAACGTTTGCCTTTACTTCTCTTATTTAATATTGGGAGACTGGACTTTGTTTCAGTCATTGTTTCGTGTTGTTGCGGCTTTTTTTTTTTTTCTTATGTCACTATTTTGTTAGCCCTTTTTTTTAAGCGTGGCACCAAACCTTCACTTGAATTCAGAGAAAGACCACGCGTATTGTTATCAAACTTGACAGGAGATTCTGCAGCTGACCTGAACAGCATTGATGATATATAGTTTCTGAAAACCAAAATGAAACGACCGGCTAGTTTCCTTTTTCATTTAGCCTGTTTTCAGGTTATTATTTTTTTTCATTTCTATGTTTAACTATTGTATGTCTCTCAGTTTTCCCATGACAGATCTTGCGCTCTTAATATTATTTAATTATGCTCATACTGCCATCTACTGGATTGTATAGTGTAGCACACCCAAAATGGATCGTCAAACGTCATCAGCACCAACAACTAAGCTTTATCCAGCTTTATTTATTCACCATTTGGCGTGCCTTCATTACCACATGCATGTTTAATGGTTGTTGATAATAATTTCTAATTTATGTTTATACTGAATTTGTCAACAATTACAAATTACATTTAAATCAACTATTTAAATAATGACGCGACCATAAACAACTGTGGGTTTGTATATGAGCATGCTAAAGCTTCACCAGAGTGTTGGAACAAGTACATGCAGAATGTATATGATGTTGCACAGTTTTGAAAAATGTATGCTCTAACTTTGAAGCTGCTGAAAGAGATACTCCACATGAAGATCAATGTACTGGACATGGGGGGCTGCGCTGCTTAGCCTGTGTAAACAGTAGTACAGTGTCTTCTAACCTGGTGATTGGTGGCATCCCATGTCATATTGGTTTTGAGACATCAGATTTCTAAAGGAGAGCTTGCGTTGCAATCGGGGTATTGGAATTTGCAAAACATTGAAATGTGCAGGCAGGGAGGGGTTTTGGGGATAAATTTGGCTCATAGCAACCGCTGCAGTGGAGCTGTCCGTGGTGCTGAACACGCTGATAGCTCCACAGTTTACACCTGAGCTACATCCCATTCCAAAGAAGTCATACACAAACTCCAAGGGTATCTGTTAAGATCACTGTAGCCTGGGGAACCCGACAATTCACTAAGTTCCAATGTGACCAACTCTGTTACAGCTTGCAAAGGAAACACATTCTTCACCTCTTACACAAAAAGCCATTTCAGTAATTATGCTTCCTGAGAAGCCATTTTTAGATATCAGCTGCAATGCATCTGACAAAAATCTCTATCCACTTCCAAGTTACCATGGCAAGTTACTGTGGCATGTGTGCTGCCCATATTAAAGGTACCTTAAGCAGTGATTACAATTGTCCCCTGCCAGTTGAAACCACAGTGAATGTGGTATGTACTTTTTCACCCTCTGAAATGGTACCTGGGCAGCTACATGCTGTTGGATTGGAATGGAGCTTTGTAGAAAAGTCTGCTCTACCTCCTTTAGAATGTCACATTACAGATGACAAAGTTTGCCAAAGAAGAGAAGAGTTTTGTTCAGAATCCATAAGTCCTTTTATAACATGAAGAGAGAGATGGTAGAGAATTTTGAAGTATTTCAATGTAAAGAGCACCAGAATGTTTGTAGACGTGTTTGGTCAATTTGAGCTTGTGCTTGTTAACTGTTCTATAACTTTAAATTAAGAGTTTGTGACTTCTAATACAATTGAAAGAACATCTTAGCAAGTTTTCCCTTAACTAAAAATATGTTGACAAAATCTTGTCAGTTACAAAATTAGTTGACTTACTTGGTGTGATTTTGATAAACTCCCTATAGACCGACAAGTCCTTTTTTTTAATAAAAATTAAAACCTCAGTGACCATAATTAAAAGATGTTTCTTTTTAAATACCAACTCCCACATACAATGATTTCTAACATGGCATCGGTCTAGTATCGATCCTCTGTCACATGGCACGTGCTATCCTACACTTGTTTTCACATAAATGCTAGCCACCTACCTCTTAGCATTCAGTAGGCATTTAATAATATTTTGATAGGAAAATATCTGATGCTAAAACCTCATTTTTATAATAGAAGTAATGACTATTGAAAGAACACAAATGTCAAATCTAAGGTTTTCTCAAAGAATTCTTCACACTGATAATTCAAAGGCCAACCAAATGTGACAAAATGTGCTGTTTTACTTCATTTAAAACACAAGTGAGCAAAGAAACGTGTTTTCATCCCGAATTGCATTTATATTTTCTCCATGTTGGGGCTCAGTGTTCATCTCAAAAAAATCTTTGCAGTTGCTTCACAAACACAAATGGCCAATATGTGCTTAACATATTCAAGGTCAGTGTTTTACCCCTTTTCCAGCATACTTCAATTAGCGTATGTTCAGTCTCTCTGCTGAGGCGCCATGAGAGGCCATCAGGGCAATACTTGGGGAGTTATGATCTAACGAGTGGCAGAGACAGCCGCTTTATCCTGAGACAGCAAGAGAACACCTTCATGGCCAATCAGGTCCACCTAATGAGACAAGATGGGCCAGGACGATGCCACGGCCATTACAGCCACAGTCTGTCAGCACTTTGTTAATGAAGAGAGCATTGAAGGCAACACTGTGTTAGAAAAGAGAACAAGAATCAATTTAGTTAGGGACAAAATAAGTTTAGACACAGGAGCTTGACAGAAAGTGTGCAAACCATTAATGAAACTTCCAAGCAGACAACAGGATGTATACTGTATGTGATCTTCAGGGTTGTCAGACTGCACCATGCACACATAGCCCAGAAAAAAATTTAAATATACAGTACTTTCAGATCTTTGATCCACTTTCAATGCACTGGGTTTTGTGGCATTTTGTTAAATCTTACCAGCCTTTCACGTCAATGCAAAATGTGTTACAGTATTTAAATTAACATAAAATATCTAAAAAAATAAATGTATTCGACTTTCGTTTTGCAGGTTTTACTAAGTCAAACTGCTTATAATTAATCAGTGTAATTCATTCAAACAACTGTCCATTTAAAATCAATATTGTGCATCCAAATTAAGTTTTTTCGGTTTTCACCACAAGAGGGCAGGCAATGACTTGTAATGGGAAACCAGTTCATGCTGGAGGACGTGAGGGTGAAGCTGGAGCTTGATGAACATTCTTTATGGCAGCCTTGTGGATTTTATTTAACTTTGAAGATTTTGGTTATCAGTGGAAGCCAGACCCTCGGGCTGTACAGACCTGATATGAAATTTCAATTTTGTCATGTGGGGCTCCACATCAAGACCCACCAGTGAACCATGACATGACATGGCATGTAGGCTGCTCTATTTATTCTGTAAGCGGCAAGGTTGCAGTCTAATGTCGGAGCTGACTTCTTAAATAGTTGTGATTATGGATCACTGTCCCTCCTTCGTTCTCTCATGGCGTTTTAAAGGCTGCACCACTTGATCACACGCATCAGATTAATGCACTTTTGCTCTACTTTGTGTAGCTTCTATTTAGGAGTCTAACTGGCAGTAAATCTCTCCTCTCTCTTCATTTAATTATTCTCGAATATAGATGATCTCTCGCATTTCATCTCACCCTGATCGCTGTCGATTTCATCGTTTTTACTACTCATTGCTAATTTGAAGGATTAAAGGAAATAAACATTAAGGAGTTGGTGAAATAATTGGATAAATCCCCCTCCCTATCAAGCTCTTCTTCCATCCATCACTCCTTCCACCGTTCTCGGCGATGATATGCATTAATCAAGATCTGATTATTGTCTGCTGTCAAAGTTTGCATGTGTCTTTCTATTTTGAGTGACAACATAAAAATGTAACATATCCTATGGTGTGAAGTGTAGCTCAATCTTATCAAAATTTCTGTTTGTCAAATTCCTAAGTCTGGATGAAACATGAGCCTGCATCATTATTTATTGGAACTGCGGCTCCCCTGCCACGCACTAAGATAGGAGGATGTTATTTCATCAGGCGCTCTTGCCATAAGACTCTTTCAGCTACTGCACTTCATTCATTTGTTCTGTCAAAAGGTTTGTGGGGCAACATTTCCACACCTTTAAATATCAAGGTAATCGGACATTTGAGTTCGTATTGCAGAGGTCCTTAGCCCACTTCCTCATTTACATTACATACTACCAACGTGCCTGTGTAAATTAATATGCAGATCAAATAAATAAATAATTCAAAGTCTCATATCCTTGCAAGGATGTCATGCAAGGCCTTTTTAGATCATTGCAGGATGGCGATCATGGACCTGCTTTACTGCGAAAATGACCATTTTAACAAGGGGGAGAAAACTGTGTCGCAAGAACAAGATGTTCACTTGTTTCCACTGCAGATCTGCTCGGTATAAGTGACAGTAAATTTAATTGGAGTGGTGTTTTGTTTGAAGGTATTATTACGTTCTTGTAAACCGGCATAAAAAGCAGTTTTACCACTGTCCCACCGTCTGCAGATGTCATTCCTTCTTGAGTTAAGGAAAGCAAAGTCTAAATTAGACTACCTGCTAGATGAAATCACTACATTAGGATTTTTTCCTTACATCCTCGTTTATGTATTTGTGTGTATGTGTACGCAGTTTATATGTCACCATGTTCGCGCTGCATTCCTGTACTACAATAAAAATAGATAAGCCGTTTCCGCTTGTGCACCGACAGGCGAGTGAAACAAAAGGCTGATCGGTGGTGCGCAGATTTCAGCACCACAGAAGATGGACAGCGCTCTCGGGAAGCCTGTGTGTGGATGGACAGTTCCTACACACACACACACACACACACACACACACACACACTCACACTCACACTCACACATACATATCAACATACATACACGAACACGAATCATCAAATGCATGAAAAAAAACAGAGCTTTTAAAATGGTTGCGTGTATTTACTTTATTGATGGACGAAAGGGGGGAAGAGACAGTACACAACTTAATGCGTTACAGTTTGAAACGACAGAAGCAAATTTACAGTGAAAGCGACACCAAATAGGCCTCCGTTTAAAAAAAAATGTAATTAGCTAAAAGATGTGATGTATTTCTTGGATCTGTAGTCATCCGAAGAAAGAAGGATCATCCCTTGGCATTCACCGCGTGCCTTAATTGTAAGACATTAAATCAAGGTCCGCTGTGAACACGGAGAGACATAGCCCGCTCGTAAATGTGTGTGTTTGCATGCATGTGTGTATAAACGTGTGTCCAGCTGCATTCACGCTGCTGCGGGGAAACGGCCAGACACTTCGATCCTTTCCCTAAAATCTGTTACAAATTTAATCAAATACTTTTGCAGCCTTTGACGACTTTGTTGTGTTTTGGGATGTCAAGTTTGGCCAAAAGTTGAAACAAAATAAAAATCCCAAGCACGGGTCCAAACAGATCAAATCCTCACCCGGTTGTTGTGCAGGCCTACCTTATTATGTAAAAAATAACAACATTCAATTGGAGGAACAAGAAGTTAGGTTACAGGAATGACTTAAACGCAAAACAGCCAGTAGGTAGTTTTGCGGGAAAAGTGATGATACGTCCCAGGCAGCTTTTGCAGGCGAAAAAGGACTCCGTTTGATTGGCTGCTTTGTCCAAAATCGCAGAAAGCGTAAAAGTCCTCCATTATCCCATAATGCACCTATAGTACAAAAAAAGAAAATACAAAATGCGTCATAAACTTCATATGGAATTGCAGATGACAAAGTATCATATTCCACATTGACCTGTTAAGAAAAGATCAGTTGGCGTCCAGAGAACAGAAAAAAGCACTGTCCACGTCCAATATATTGATTTCCTAGTCAACGCACGCATTTTTTTCTACTAGCACACATACAAGCCTGCAGCCTCTACTTGCGGGTCACACGTTAAAACTGCCGCAAATCTCAAACGGGGCAGCTGAAGAGCCTTGGTATGCGGTTGTCCAGAACACAACGGTGCTCTATGTATATGGGTCACTGCACGCAGTTCCACCAACGGCAAAGTGACCGGGACACCGAGCAGTGCAGCGCGAGCCCAGCACCGACACCGCCTAGATGGGACTGATCTCTCCCTGTCCGGTCTATTACTCTGACTTTGGGATTAATGGTGCTCCAGCCAAACAAATGAGGCATCTGCCTTCAGCACAAGAGGATTGGGATGAGGGAGTGGGGGTGGAGAGGAGGAGGAGGAGGAGGAGGGGGTGGTGACGTAACCGGGCAAACAGATGTTCCTCTATATTACCCAGCGTCCTCCTCATGACTACCCTGTGTCCTTGAAACTGGAGGGAAATTGACGACTTCCTATTTGGAGTATTAACGTTAATCGTCAAGATGTGTTAATAGTTCTGTAGTTGGTTGGTGAACTGTGACACAAGCATCCCACCCTCGTGTGTGTGTGTGTGTGTGTGTGTGTGTGTGTGTGTGTGTGTGTGTGTGTGTGTGTGTGTGTGTGTGTGTGTGTGTGTGTGTGTGTGTGTGTGTGTCAGCAGAGGAAATGCCAACAATGGCCCCGCAAATTGTGAAGCCCTAAATCTGGCATTGGCTGTAAACTGTTATGCAACGTTACACTATTCAAAAAATGAACACACACACAAGGATGAGGGAGGGTTGCTTGTGTCATCCCGAGCCTTCTGTTTGATACGATTGCTGTTGGTTGAAGAACTGTACTCAATGTGATGAGCTGCAACTGATTTTTAGTTCTCGGAATAAGAGTAATATGACATATATGGCCCTAAATTAGCCAACGGTATATGTCATGATGAGTGTAATGGAAAAGTGTGGTACGTTTTATGCTTGGAGATGCTGTTTAACGGCTAAATGACTTTAATACTAATACTAACAACATGGGGGCTGACACAGACAAAATCCATGCAATTATAATCCAGTATAATCTGCAGACTACAGACAGCCTATTAATTTGCATATCCACTAATGTAAACTAAAACTGCTGAAATTCAAAATGAAGGCAGTGCAGTCTAATCATAATCAGGAGTCACATAGGCTACCTGCATTATATCTGAGCTTGCCGGAGCCTCTAAGATTACCATGTAGGGACCAGTTCTACATCGGACAACCCATGTTTTACCATTAAAGAGCTTAATCCACTGCGTGTAAAGCAGTGTAGTGAAAATGAAGAGGCGCAGGCTGGTAGATATGGTAATTGAAATGCATTACCCACTCTGTATAACGGAGAGGAAAGGGATGCAGAAACAAAGGGAAACGCCATTTTAGACGGAAACATCCCCATCCCCTGAAAATCCGGCGACTCTTGTATCGGCTATCGTTCGGAGCATCATTAGTTTCTCAGCACATCACCTTATTTCGGCTCCTTCTGTATCTGGCCACAAACAGGAACACGACCCCTATTGTCCTTAAGCGCCGCGCAACGAACAAATGATGTGGTTCAGAAATCCACCGTCCTCTTTACCATTATCGATTATGCAAACGTCGACGCAGAACACTGTACACCCTACGCGGGTTTGGTGAGGTGTTTTTTTTTAATCGCCTATCTTTGTCAGCTCTCTTCTTAAAGTGGTTCATTCCCTAAAGCCCGCAATAACAATGGCAAGTGCAACGTGCAGGAAGAAACGTACAGAACCAACATCTCTCTCTCTCTCTCTGCAGATACAAATGATCAGTAAACTCATCTAATCTATTGAAATACATATTCTATTAACGATTGAATCTAAAATACACATCCATCTATCAATAGTTGATCAAAGTCTCGAGCATTAAGCAAACGCAATCATCAGATAGGCTACTCACCATGACATGGTCCGCGCCATATGGTGGATCCCAGAACACTATGCTCTGCTAATATGTATCCGTGCTCTGCTGTTTTTTTTTGTTTTTTTTTACTTCATTCTAGCATTAATTCTTTATTGCAGAGCTTAACATCACGGAGGCAGTCGCATGTATTCCCGGTTCCTTTCGGTAATAGCGGCGGACAAGCAAAGACTCCGCCTGGCGAGAAGCGGATACTGCCAATGAGAGCGATGCTGTAGCCTCTGCAAAGCATGGCTGCGCTTTCTCGTTTTTTTCAAAAGAGGGCAGGTCGTTCTGTGCATTACAATAAAATCTCTCTCTCTCTCTCTCTCTCTCTCTCTCTCTCTCTCTCTCTCTCTCTCATCCTCTTCACACGCACGCGCACACACGCTTTTATACATACAAATGCGCTGAAACTGACACGCAAATATAGCCTATGCGCGCTCTGAAAAATCCCATATCCAATGTTTTATATAATTTATCTTTATTTTTTTTAAATATTATTTGCATGCTTGTTACAGCTGTCCAACTCTTTTTTTCAGTGTGTGGTGTATATGCCTTTTGTAGTTTTATATAGCAATAACTATTCCATAATCTAGTGAAGCTCTACATTAGGATTGTGTGTAGCGGGATTGTCGCCTCGTCGGCTACAATTAATCATGTTTAATGTCGTTTGTCTTGAAAGGTCCATTAGTGCGTTACAGTTTCACGCATCAAGCCGCTGGATTGCAACTCAATTTCTACAGGCTACGTTAGTCCAATTGTTTGTTGAGCCTGCTTAGATGAACTGAGGGGGGGTTTTAGAGTTAGAGATTACTTCTGTCTGTAATGTGTTATTGGCCTACCCCTGTAATGCAAATTATTTCTCCTTGTTTTACTGTTAAAGGTAAAGGACTCATTTTTTTTAAACGTGTATATTAAACATGTAAAGGGGCAGATGCTTTAGGTAGTATTGGGCATTCAGCATTGAGGCAGCCATTGACTGAGCAAGTGTCAGTCCTGCTCGTTTGTATCCCATTCACTTCCTGTCGTGATTGACTCCCAGTCAAAGATCCAATCGAAACCAAGACCCCATATGATGTCACTTTAGTAACCCCACGAACCCTGTAGCCAAGGCGGAACGCACAGACCCGGTAATGCTTAATTACCTCCAACCTATTAATATAGCCTTTATCTGATTCCAGCATTAGAAATAGCCTGTAAGTGTTATTCACGGTCTGTTTCTTTGAGTTCTCTCCTTCTGTAATCTCATCACCGTCCTATCTTTTACAGTTTCACTCTGTTACTGTTTTATTGTTTCACTCTGTTACAGTGTTGGCCTTTGACTGCTGCAAGAACCCAGTCGGTGCAATGATGCAACACTGGCGTGTGATGCAACGTGGGAGAACACATACTAACAGCGTTAACATATTGTCAACATTTTTACTCTTTATTTGAAGGGTTAGAGGGAAAGTCTGCCGGGGCTTGCATCAGGCTACAGATATAGAGGGGAGTTTGAAAGCTGCTTTCTCTCAGGCGGGGAGGGGGACAACGCTATTGTTCCCGCTGAAACAATGGGAGCTGCGGGGCGACATGCAGCGGTGCGCACATGAATGGCAGGACTCTGGGATGTGTGTGGGTCAGTGGCCCGGGGTCTCCGTCCCAAAGCCCCTTTCCCAGCGCCTCACAATGAACTCGCACAAGGTCGGGCTCCTAGGGGTCACAGGCCAGCCCCTTTTGTCCCGCACTTCAAAACACATAAACATTTATTAATCAAGGGCCAACCACTGGGCCCCCTGTTTTTAAAAGGGTTGCGAAAGGGGTGGCGTGAAGAGGGGGAAAGAGGTGGGGGAGAAAGAAAGAAATAGCTAGTGGCTGTTGATGCAAATTCCATCATTTGGACCGAGTTGGAAGTTTGTAAAAGTTGCACAAGTTGGAGCTCTGTGCAGCAGTTAGACGGCGGATGGAAACACTCGGTGAAGTAAGACTGCATTTGGACTTATTATTAAACTGTGCCCCGTCCATCTGTCTCACTTTTCTGTTGGATATGCGTTCAACATCTCTGGAATGGGATTTCTGTCGCACAGTGACATGTTCTCCACACCTGAAGACTCAAAGGACTGAAGGGGCATAACCGCCTGCAGAGCATCGAGCCGATCTGGCGAAATTGCATAAAATATTGTCGTCAGTGGAAGCGCATTATCATAGTGAATGCTATCCGTTTACATCAAAACAAACAGAGGCTGCAGAATCGAAACGCCCTTTATTTACAAAGCTTTATTCAAATCGAAATGCTGTTTGTCTCTACGTGTATTTTCGACCGAGGCTTTAGAAAATCCTAAAGCAGGCCTCCCTTAGCAGAATGGCCACATGAAACGTACCTGTTTGACAATTTACTTTAAAAAAAAAGAGAATAACTTAATTTTACTAAAGATCAAATAACATCTGTGACACACTGTTATTTGAATTAAAGCTCCCTACGCATTGGTGTTAGTCTGTTTGGAAGCAGTGAAAAGAATTAGAAACCAAATCGAAAAGAAAATCTATCTGTCTATTGGAAAATGTATACAGGCAGCTGCAGGATCGGTGCTGTGCAGTAGTAAACGTTAGTCAGTCAGTTTTAGCAAAAAGATGCCTGAATAACAGCCCCCCCCCCTCCCCTCGCCTCACAGCCTAAACGATGTTGCTGTTTGTATAATAATATTCTCCATTAAATCTACATCTAAGCTGGTTTGATATATTGATACAGTTGTTGTTGTTATTTTACTTTGTTTTACATATCAGCTGTTGAAAAATGTAATTGTAACATCGTTGTATGAAGTCGTCCTATAATCAGTCCGTTTTAGATTTTTTCTACAATTTTTGTTATGTCATAATTTTATTTTAATGAAGAATAGCGAGTTGTTTTGAACAGAAGTTTGATTTTCCTGAGTATTTTCCCTTTCATGTGTAAAATATATGTTGTTGACTGGCACCAACTTAAAAATATAGAATAATTGTTTTTAACAGATTCTAATGTATGTTTTAGTTGTTATTAAATTCTTCTAAACTCCCAGTTAGTTTGGTGAGAAGCTGTCCCTACAATTCTGAATAAACACGTTAAGAAGTTGAGAAAAGTCTTTTGTTTTGGTTTCCTGGTTGAAAACAAAAAAAAAGGTGCTTCTTCTATTGTTACATAAGTGACATATACAGGTAAACATACCTGCAGTACCACATAAGAAAGAGGGGGCATACTGTGTATTTCCGTAGTTTAAGTAGTTTAAGTAGAAATATTTAAATATTTAATAGTGGAATATTTGGTGAACATGCTGCTTAAATAATAATAATTTCTTGCAGTTATGTCCAAATAGGATTTACATCAGGACCACAAGAACCTTGTACATGTATTAACTACTTCCTACTGAACATTTGTTTTGGTGTTTATTCTTAAAAATAATTAGATTAATTTACAAATACAATGAATTTGTTCTGTTGGTATTTGGCATTGCTTTTGGTGATTGAAAATCAATTTCAGCATTGCTTCAAAGTGTAAACAAAATCTTCCTTTATAACAAAGCATATGTGTGGTTGTTATGGCAACAGTGCAGACAATATCAATAACTCTGTTATCAGTAGGTTATTAGCTGTTTATGAAAGAAGTTAGAAGCTCTTATTTTATTCAACCATGTTCACATGCTTTTTACTTTTCCCAAAAATACACATCTTGCATTTTAGGCACTCAATATCAAAATGACTTCTTGTGTAATCTAAAAAACTGATTATTTTTGATACAATGTGCCACCAGACCTGACCTGCAATGAATAATCTCCAAATTAGAGAATAACCCAGTAGCTTTGTTTCAGGACATGACCTCATTGCAATTTGTTTCTGTCTTTTTTTTTTTTTTCAAACAATTCCTGATGGTAACGTGTGCCTGCTTAGCCCGAGCAGGAACAGTACGCTCCCCAAGCTAACATCAAACAGCAAACAGCAGTTGTTATTTCATGGTTGCGTGCAAGCAGAACCAGGTCATCTGCACTGGGTTACAGGCCTGCTGGCTGTGTTTGTAGTGTCCTCCAAAGTGTGCATCTTCCCTTACACACATTGAGCTTTCCGCTTAGTGTAAAATCATTCTTTCATAGCTTTCCCTTGATTTCTGTTAAATTTACACATTTAACAATACCTGTCATTTCAGAGAAGAATACATTAGAGAGGATGTATCTAAAAAAAGAATGTAGAGTTGAAATGTAGTGTAGGTTGTTTGTAATTGGATTTTGACTGTAAATTTAAGAGATCAAAAAAGTTTCCTCGTAGAATAATATTTATGATCACCCGACGCCTTATTTTTACTACTATCAATCATATTCTACTGTAGAAACCTAAACCTTAATTCCGATCCATTCAAAATTACGTATGTTATCTAGAATTTTGATACCTTGAACGAATTGCACCTCCCACTACATAAACATATAAAACAGGAAACTGAATTCTGTCTGCAATCTCTGAGGGGGATACTTTGTACCATACTCCCTTGTAGTGTTTTGTGTGAGTGAAGCCAGGATGAGTGTGTGGGACCTTCCCCCTCTGACATTAGCAGGGGGTCAAATGTGCATGTAGGGCACCTGGCTCTCCACCTCCCCTCTCTCTGTGATGTTAAATGTCAACCAGCAGCATCCAGAGAAAGCAGTGAGCCTCCATTCTAATGCTTATGCCAGGAGATTATCACATATGACTCCCAAAGACATGTTTCTCTTGTGTAGGGCAATTAAAGCTGTAAGAGAGGGGAAATGTACTGAATCATTAACCTTAGGTTTTCTTTTTAGTGAAGTAGATAGTGTTAGGGTTGGTGTGCTTAAAAGGAAAACCCCTGGCTTTAATATGAATTTAAGACGAGCAGCTAAATCTTGATGTGTTACAGAAGGTGTTTATCTTTAAATGTAGTGAATACTTTCATCCTTTTTGTGTAAACATAAAGCAGTAATTGAATTAAACAAATTAATATATTCTGGACACAGGTGTTCATGCTTCTAATAGCCATTTTGCTCTAATAGCTTGTTTTTCCAGCGCTGCAGTCTCGAATTGCTCAGTCACAGTTTTTTTTATTTTTTTAAATAGGGCTGATTCGGTCAGCTCACTGATTTTACAAAGCACAGTGTGGATTCATGTATAGTTCAATAACTGCAGTGCACGCTTATCCAATTGTCTCTCAGATTCAAGATACAGTTCAGCGTTGTCGTCTCACCCAAGGTGCACAAGAGGTGAGATATAAATCAGTCGGAGAAGCATCCACATTCAGAAATGGCAACAGACAGGACCTTCCGCTGCACTTCCACTGTTCCTTGATACAAAGTCTATTGAGGCCCAATCAGCAGGTCTGTTTCAGGCTTTTAAGTAGATTTCTCCCATACCCCCAAGGTTTGTGAAATAGGGGTCAATGGGTCTGTTATTGTTTTTTCTCTGCCTCTTTATCCCCACATAGCTCTGTGATGTCAACAGTGAAATGACAGAGAGAGCTGGGCCCTGGGAAAAAAAAACAGAGAGGAAATAACTGCTATTATGATCTCTGTGCGTGTCTACTCTCAATAGGGCTGCAATTGTTCCAGTAGCATGGACGCGTACCCATATAAAGAAGGGAAAGGGGGAAATATCACTTATCCCCCAACAGGTTGAAGTGAAACCGCGGCAGCTGGCAGGGAAATACTGAACATATTGAGTTTAGTCTGAAATGTAATGTAATGTAAATATAATGTAAGCATAACCCTTACTGTCTCTCACACTGGTGCACAGTTCACAGTGTAATAAGGTTCCTTGTGAAATTATTTGTAAATGTAAACATTTATTCTTATCACCTTGATTCTTTCAAAGAAAAAAAGACACATTTATAGTCTGCAATGCGACTCTAAAAGAGAAGTTTTTTTACAGATATGTTTGTCAGATGTGAAATGGCATTGTTTTCCATTGTGTTACAGCCTGCTGCCATTTATTAAATTAAAGTGGGGATCTGTTATGAGGTGGTATTTTATGCCTCTGCCTGCAATGTGATCATTGCACTAAGGCACAGCCATAAATTTCTTTTGATATAATTGTATTAATGCAGCGAGTAATGGATGAGCATATGTTTCACACTGATTACTATCCCTCTCTGACTGTGTGTCCTAGTTGCCTTCCCACCGCCTCACTATCGGAATGAGAATATGTGCCTTGAGTTAATGCTGATTGCAGCAGCTGCCAACACATGAATCTCCATGGCAACAATAATGGTTGCCAGGCAACCATGCTCTTTTAGGGACAGTGAAAGAAGCCCAAAGGCTTACTAAAAATATATATGGGTATAGTACTTCAACGCCTCAGCCGTATGCATGTTATGCACGGAGTGACAAACGGTGAAATGCTTTAAGATCCTGCATGTTGGTTTCTCCTCTTCAGCTGCAGTGTGTGGTTACCCTGATGTTACCCTACTTTGCCATGAGTGCTCAGCTCCGAATGGCAGCCAGAAATACTGACACCTTTCATGACATTAACACACAGACACAAGACAGAGGAATGAAAGCTTCTACATGGTTATGTACTGTATTTAGGTCTGTGGACAGCCTGGTTCAAGGAGATAGTGATGGTTTTTGCACTTGAAAAATGGGGTAACTGTCAGCCATTTTGGCTCCTACATCGAGCTTCCCCTCACACAGACCCAGGTGGCATGTGCACATGCTGTGGAACAAAGCATTCCATCAGCGCAAGTGACATCACTGCAGTCAGCTCAGCTGTTTCTGCCTGCGCTATAAATAGTGTGGCGGAAAGAGCGGATTGCCTATGCAGAAAATATTTAACTCCTGACCCCAAGCCTTGAGAGAAATAGATTTTTTATTCTTGCATGGAAGTGGTGAACTGGATCTTTGCCAGTGAGTGCATCAATCATGAAATATGGGTGTTTGTTCACGGTTGTATGTCTAAGTCCTTGCACAGTATTGTGTAGAAGTGTGATGTATTATCTTGTGCTCTGTGGTGGATTTATGATCAGTGACTAAGCTTTGAAATGGAGAGAGAGGAACTTGGAAGGATACATTAAAAAGTGATCGTTTGTATTGAATATATGAGTGACATTTCAGTTATAACAGTGTTAACCATGAGATTTGAAATATACGTTATATTTTTTGTGTCACAATATTGATTTTATAGTTCTTGTTATTTGTTGTGAACAGGACTTAATAGCTTTGTAATATTAAGCATGATTTTTTTTAATGTATTGAAGATTTTTCCAGGTGTGTTGGCTGTGAGTTGTTTGAACAACAGCATGGGAATGCAAAGCTAAAGTGAGGAGGAAAGGAAAGCAGGGGAAGAGCTCAGTCACCCTCATCCTGAGAGCCGGAGAACCAATCGCAGTCATCCATAATGTAGCATGTCAGCTAGCTTTCTGCTGTAGCTTTTGCACATTCCCTCTTCTCTTTAAAACACACACGCACACACAGCAGGCTGTGGCTGGCGAAGACTTCCTTCACACCAACACTTAGTAGCGCTGCATCAGCCTGCTGGTCCAGCCAGCCAGGCTGAGGGTCGTGGTGTGGCTGGCCAGGTGCCAGGACGTGTGCAGGGGGCTTTGCCATGGCGTTGGCCCTCGCAGGCTGGCAGCATTGAGGAGCGTAAAGGCATTCAGTAGCGTGAATGTCCCTTTGTCTCTGAGCAGCGTGCCAGGCTAGCTCTAATGAGGCAACTCTTTGTGGCAGGCCTCTCAACATCAAGTGGGCTGGTGGACTCATTAACCTGACTACTGCAAATAAAGCAGGCATGCACAAGAGACGCCTATGATAGCACACTTAAGGCCCAGCTGAATCACTCCACCGCCACCATCATCCCTCCACCTCCTCCCTCTCCTCTTTTCCCTCCAGTCTCTCAG